>CM033469.1:292358162-292958162 GCA_019447015.1 Hymenochirus boettgeri
ACATACCTGTAGGGTTTTGGTTGATTCGCCAGATTGGATCCCAACCCCCGTCTGAGTTTGCCTTCAAGGAAATACCATCAGGCTCATTTACCCAGAGGCACTGTCTCTCTGGGTAAAAGTCCTGTTCGCGGTTCAATGTCCCGTTCGCAAATGTGAGATTTACCCACTACGGGATTTTAATGCCAGCTATTTATACTATAGGGTAGATTTAGTTATATGGGTGTGTGTGTTTGCCATTTATACTATGTGGGATATTTTATTTTATGTCTGTGTCATTTTTACAATTGGGGACATTTAATTAAATGGCTGTGTGTGTCATTTATAATATGGGGGGCATTTTATTATAGAGGTATTTTCATTTATACTTTGTGTGTCATTTTTACTATGATAGACAATTTATTATACGGAGGTGTGTTTCATTTATACCATTGGGGGACATATTATTATACGGGTGTGTGTGTCATTTATAATATGGGGGGCATTTTATTATAGGGGTATTTTCATTTATACTTTGGGGACATTTTATTATATGGGTGGGGGGGTTATTTATACTATGGGGGACATTTTATTATATGGGTAGATGTGTCATATATACTATGTGGGACATTTTATTATATGGGGATGAACCCAACCCCCTTTTGAATGCACCTGGGGTGTTGGTTGATTCGCTAGATCGGATCCCAACCCCTTGCCGATTACACCTGTGGGGTGTTGGTTGATTCGCTAGTTCGGATCCCAACCCCTGACTGAAAGCACTTGAAGGTTGTTGGTTGATTCGCCAGATCAGATCCCAACCCTGGGCCAAACGCAACTGAAGGTTGTTGGTTGATTCGCTAGATCGGATCCCAACCCCAGGCCGCACACACCTGTAGGGTTTTGGTTGATTCGCCAGATCGGATCCCAACCCCCGTCTGAATGCATCTGTGGATTGTTGGTTGATTCGCTAGTTCGGATCCCAACCCCTTTGCTGAACTCACTTGAAGGTTGTTGGTTGATTTGCCAGATCGGATCCCAACCCCTAGATTCTAATCTGCAGGATTTCAACCTTCCGGATTACGATTATATGACTTTAAAAACTTTGACTTTCCTCATTATGATTATTTTCCATATGGACTGATTAGAGATGGAGAGGAAACTGAAGCTGGCCAGACACTCTACTTTGACTCAGGAAACCGTGAGTTCTCAAATGATCATATTTAATTTTTAATGTTAAAGGTAATGTTTGCCTTCAAGGAAATACCATCAGGCTCATTTACCCAGAGGCGCTATCTCTCTGCCTTGGGGCCAGTAAGTGCCCCCTCATATGATGGACCGTGGGCAGTAAGTGTGGGCAGCCGCCCCACCTTATACTAGGGCCGTGGGCCGTAGTCCCCCCGATACGCATGGACCGTGGGAAGTAAGGGTGGGCAGCATTGCCCCCATTTACAAAGGAACATGGGCAGTAAATAAGTTCCCCCCCATTACGCAAATGTGGATTCGAGTTAGAATAGTTTTATGACTGTTTTATAGAGTTTACGGGTTTTTTCATTGATTACACTTTATTTATTTCATTCTAGTGAAAGCTTTGACTAAAAGACTTTAACTAAATGACTTTTATTGAATTGCCTGGATGTCTGAATAAACAGTACTTTGCTTTTTCAGATTTAAATTTTTGTTCCATATTCTGCTTTATTGAGCCAGATGTTGTAAAAAGGCATTTTCCTATGGTTAGGTTAACTTTAGCTAGCATTTGTTAGGTTAGGCTAGGTTAGATTATAGTTATAGCGTTAGTTAGGGTCCCTGGCTTGACAGAGTCTACCTTGAGTGGTAGCAGGGCTTACAAATCTTTGCCAAATAATTATTCTCATTAATTTGTTGAGGCTGCCAAATACAGTTGGCTCAGATGGCAAAATACCATAGAGACACCCCTGATTAAAACCCCCCCTATATGTAGGGCCCTGGGCAAGTAGCCCCACCACCAACCCCCCATATGCAGGGGCCCTTGCGCAGTTAAGCCCCCCCTAGGCAGAGCCGTGGCAGCTAAGTCCCCACCATTATGCTATGGACGTGGGCCGTAAGTGTGGGGGGCAGCATGCCCTCCCCTATAAATAGGGCCAGGGCAGAGTAAGCCCCCAACCAATGAATGGACCGGTGGGCAGTAAGTGTGGGCAGCATGCCTCCCCTCTGCATTGGGCTGTGGGCAGTAAGGCCCCCCCATACGCATCGGACAGTGGGGCAGTAAGTGTGGGCAGCATGCCTCGCCTCTCATAGGGCCCATGGGCAGAGTTGTACCCCCCATACGGGCATGGACGTGGGCAGAGAAGCTGTGGGCAGCATGGCCTCACATTCTACATAGTGCCCGTGGGCAGATAGTCCCAACATAGCATGGACTGTGGGTAAGTAAGTGTGGGCAGCCATGCCCCCCCTCTACAAGCGCGACCCCCCCCCCCCCCCCCCCATGTGGGCGGGCAGTAAGTCCCCCCATACGCATGGGGACCGTGGGCAGTAAGTGTGGGCAGCAGCCCCCCTCTACATAGGGCCCGGGGGCCGTTAAGTACCCCCAATCGAATAATGTGATATAGTTAGAATAGTTTATACTGTTTATTATAGTTTATAGGTTTTAATTTTTGCACTGTACGGTTTTATGTCATAGTATTGAAAGGCGTTTGATAAACGATTTAACTAAATGACTTTTTCGTGAACCAAACATACTTTGAGTCAGATTTTTTTTTTTTTTAATGTTCTCTTTATTGAGTAGATGTTGGTAAAGCATTACTATGGTTAGTTTAGCTTGAGGCGAGCTATTTGTTTAGGTGAGGCTAGGTTACACTCGTTAGGTTAGTTAGGTTCCCATGCTGAAAGAGTCTAATATTTTCGACGTGGTAGCAGGGGCTTACAAATCTTTGGGACCAAATCATTTTATTTTCATAATATGGTGATGGCGGCTGGCTGCGATACAGTTTGCTCAGATGGTAAAAACCTAGAGGACACCTCTGTACACCCCCCCCTAATTTACCAGGGCCTGGGCAGTAGCCCCCCCATATCAGGGCCCTTGGACAGTAAAGCCCACCCATATGTCAGGGCCGTGAGGCAGTAAGTAAGTTCCCCCCCATACGCATTGGACGTGGGCAGAGAAGTGTGGGCAGTTGCCGCCCCTCTTACTAGGACCCGTGGGCAGTAGGAAGTCCCCCCAATACGCCATGGACCGTGGGCAGGCAGTAAGTGTGGGCAGCTTGCCGCCCCTTCACACAGGGAACCCGTATGGGCAGTTAAGTCCCCCCCAGAACGGCATGGACCGTGGGCCGAAGGGGGGCAGCCATGCTCCCCTCTACATAGAACCTGTGGGCAGTTAGGCAGGTAAGTCCCCCCCCATACGCTGGACCGTGGGCAGAAAGTAAGTGGGGCGCAGCCTCCACTCTACATAGGACCCGTGGGCAGTAGTCCCCCCCATACGCATGGACGTGGGCAGTAAGTAAGTGTGGGAGGAATAGCCTACCCCTCTACAAGGGCCCGTAGGCAGCAGTCAAGTCCCCCCATACGCAGGACGTGGGCTTAAGTTGGGCCAGCAGCCTCCCCTATACATCGGGCCCGTGGGCAGTAAGTCCCCCCCCTACGCAGTTTTTGACTTTTTGCCAGTGGGGACAGTGGGCATAAGTGTGGGCAGCCTACCTCAACATATACATAGGGGCCCGTGGGCAGCAGTAAGTCCCAGCCATATGTATGGAATGGGCAGCAGAGTAAGTGTGGGCAGCATGCCTCCCCTCTACTAGGGCACGTGGCAGTAAGTCCCCCCCTACACATGGACGGGGGCAGTAAGTGTGGGCATGCCATGCCTCTTCCCATCTAACATAGGGCCCGGTGGGCAGTAAAGTAAGTCAGCCATACCTATGGCCATTGGGCAGTAAGGTGGTGCATCATGCCTCCCCTCTACATAGGGCCCGGTGGGACAGTAAAGTTCTCACCAACGCATGGACCGTGGGCACAGTAAAGTGTGGCCGCATGCATCCCCTCTAAATAGGGGCAGTGGGCGAGTATAGTCCCAGGCCATAATAGACCCATGGGGCAGTAAGTGTGGGCAGCATGCCTAACCTCTACATAGGGCCCGTGGGCAGAGTACAGTAAGTCAATGAGCATATATATGGACCATGGGCAGTAAGTGGGGGCAAGCATTGCCTCCCCTCTACATAGGGACCGTGGAAGTTAAAGTTCCCAACCCATTAGCACTGGACCGGGGGCAGTAAGGAGTGGGCACAGCATGCCCCCACTGTCTACATAGGGCTGTGGCGAGGATGTCCCCCCAATCTGCATGGACCGTGGCAGTTAAGTGTGCGGCAGCAATGCCCCCCATTACGGTAGGGCCGTAGAGGCAGTTAGTAGTAAATCCCCCCATACGCTAAGTAATATAGTTAGAATAGGTGTTATAGTTTGATTATAGTTTATGGGTTTTATTGTTTAAACCTTAATTTATTGCATAATTATTGAAAGCTTTAGACTAAGGATTAACTAACTGACTTGCCTGGATTTATACACCAAAAATACTTTGCTCAGATTGTTTTTCTTTCAGATTTTTCATTTATTGAGAAAGTGGCTCATTTACCCAGAGGCGCTATCTCTCTGCCCGTGGGCAGTAAGTGTGGGCAGCATGCCTCCCCTATATATAGGGCCCATGGGCAGTAAGCCCCAACCATATGCATGGACCGTGGGCAGTAAGTGTGGGCAGCATGCCTCCCCTCTGCATAGGGCCTGTGGGCAGTAAGTCCCCCCCATACGCATGGACCGTGGGCAGTAAGTGCATTTCCTATGGTTAGGTTAGCTTTAGCTAGCATTTGTTAGGTTAGGCTAGGTTAGACTAGTTAGGTTAGTTAGGTCCCTGCTAAAAGAGTCTACCTTGACGTGGTAGCAGGGCTTACAAATCTTTTGGCCAAAATATTTTATTCTTCATTAATTATGTTAAGGCTGCAGATACAGTTTTGCTCAGATGGCAAAAACCCTAGAGACACCCCTGTAACCCCCCCAATAATGGCTAAAATACTTGTCAAATGTTGTATGAATATGGAGTCAAAAATGATCAAAACACACACCTACTATACACATTCTAACTGACAGTTTAAATCTAATAATGGAGTATATCTTTTAACCATGATAATTTCTTGAGAGATAGATATACATAAAAATTAACACATTCTATGCCTAAATATAAAGGCAAATAAATAAAATGGTACATATTAAGGGTGGTACAGGGATACCATTAGGGACCCATTATACAACAGGAAGTGTTTACTATTTACTATGGTTACCTTGTACATAAAAGGTAACATCTCACCTCTCATATCCATTAACTAAGATAGGGACAGGACAGATAAATGTGAGGCAGGGAATGGAAGGTGATTTCCCAAATCCAGTTCCTTCCTGTCACATGTGCACCACAAGGGTGGTACATGTTACAAAGTACCTGCCAGGGGATCACAGTCATCTGAATAGGTAGGGTGATGGTTTGTGATCGTAAATCACGATCAAGAGGGGGGAGTGACAGGTGGTCACCCAGGGTCCCTAATATAGTTGATAATAATGTATGATTATGCCCTAATCAGATATATCTAATTAATGGCCAAAGAGTTAAAATGGTTAGGACTACAGGGCTCTGGAGGTATTGGACTATAAGGCATAAGGCTCTAGAGGTGTAGGACTACCAGGCTCTAAAGCTATTGTTTAGAACCAAAGTTTAAACGGAGGAAATCTGGATTCAAGGTATAGAATGGAGAAGAATTTGAGGCTGGAGTGAAGGGGTTTAAGTTATAGGTTTCACGTCTCCTTAATGGAAAACACATATAGTATTAGGAGGGGACACAATACCTCTTTTCTGATTGGTCTTTTTGTTACCATGAATATACGCCCAACATATGTTTTGGATTATGATATGTTTTGGATTATGTAAACATTCCACAGTGTGATGTCATTTTGCCTATATAACCCAGTGAGCGAACCTCTGTAATTTAGACTTGCTACACACTCAGAGTAGTGCGTGGCCTGTCTCTGCACGTGCAATAAAGGACCTCCTTCTTTCATCAATTTGGTCTCTAGATGTGACATCAATCAATGCCAGGGTGACAAACAGGTACCCTGTGTGGACTGACTTTCAGATGGAGGTTCCACCGAGATATTTCTCTTTAAGGGTACAGTCCAGTGGAGGTTCTCAAAGACAGACGGTGGAAGGGTTAATAGGCAAATTTTTCACAATGCATTGGTAAGACCATTTTTTTGTGGTTTTATTTCGACTTTGTCTATCAAAATCAATCTCTATCGGTCTGAGAGTCTTTGCTGGAATGTCATCCTCAGTCAGGTGATGTCACGCTCTAGAGTTTATGTTGTAATTTTTGTCTGTCTTAATACTAACAAACTTGTGTGACTGGAGTGTGAATTGTTTGTCTAGTAATGCTCATGTTTTATGTTTCATGCAATGGCCAATACTGAGAATAATTCTGTTAGATTTAATTGTAATTGTCAACCTAAGACTGTGTATTGTTTGAAATGTTCAGGAAAGTTATGATAATGTTTGTGTAGATTGTGTAGATGTTGAAGTCGTTGTTGGAAGGAAAGGGGTTAATTTTTAAAAGTCTGAAGTTAGAGCACGAACCATAATTTGTTACAGCTGTGTAGGCAGAATTCAAGATAACCTAATTGTATCCAGATGTGGCAGTCTTTTCATTCACAGATGAATGAGGGGAAATAGTTCTATTTTCAATCTAATAACATTACAAATTATTCAAACAAGGGGAAGACTTGTATTAGAATTTGTTATAATACTTTGCTGTGGGAAAGCCAATTGTATGCTTTATTATGCTATGGGGAAAGTGTATATTGTGTCTGTATAATGCTGTTAAACATTCAGTGTTCAGGGGGTTAACACAGCCACTGTTTAAATTACACTACACCCATGTGAATGGGATCAAAACAAGTGAAATTATCTGTTACTTTGGGGTTTATTTCTCTAGTAACCTGCAATCTATTTCAAACACTCCACTATTTTTATGACTCTTATATTGTGACTGTGAGGGGGAAAAAAAAAAAAAAAATTTTTAATCACTGATAAAATCTCCAACACGGATGAAGGTGTTGAGAGATGTGTATAGGGTCTTTTCACTCGAAAATTAAAAATTGTGCTGGCCAGCACCCAAATTTCAGAGGTCTTATACATAAGTACTCTTCTGAATAGAGGGCATATAGCCTCTCTGGACATACGGGGAAAAGGACTTGCACGCAGAGTGATACAAAAAAAATAATTCGTTAAAGTCACAATTTAAGATGGGGAACATAGTAAGTACATGTAACCCCTGCGTCAGGATGGCTGAAAAATATAGGGAATGGACTGTTAGTCCCATACCAAGTGGAGTGAGATGACCAGGTTGGCAGGTAAAACCCTATATTCTATATCATTACAGGGAACATTTGATCTGTTCAGATGGGTACACTTAGACAGTAAATATATAGACTGTCAATAGAGACACGCACAGCACACACAGTACACAGAACACTCTCCCTTTAGAATAAGAAACACATGGCCATATGTTTTGTTAAGCTAGAATGAAATCCTACACCACGTCAAATTGACGAAGCTATCGCTGTAATATACAATTGTTGCTGTACTATTAATGTTTGTAACATGGATGATTTAATGAAACAGTTAAAATTTCAGTGGGACCATATCACTATTACAGAGGACAATAAGTGCACGATTCTCCCCTGTAATAAAGAAACCACATAACCCCCTTAAAAAGAAACAAGGTTTGGAATGAGGGAACCAGATGGTTTAGATAACAGCCGTTACATGCTTAGATCAAAGACCACAAGTAAATATGGGTTAGGTTAACAATGTAAAATTATAATATGTCTAATGAAGGTATTTGACTTATCTGTAGGTTCTATCTTCATTTACCCCGGAATTTAACAAGATTAGAAATAAATTATAGATTTTTGATTGGAAATGCAGTAACAATCTAGTTGAATAGTGTGTGGTAGAATGCAAGAGTTGGACTCAAATGAGTTCCAGATGTTGGTATGTTTGAAAAAAAAAAAAGGAAAAGAAAAAAAAAAAAGAGAAAAAAGGAATTTTTGTCAGCGCCAGCAAAGCAGCTGATCTGCTTCTTTAATTAAACACCCTTGGTTCAACAAGTGAATACAAAATCATAAAAATAATTTTAGAATGGGACGTTAATGGTTTTAGATGGAATCTGTGTTGTTAATGTAGAAGTTGGGGAAATGTATATGAAAATGAAAAGTTTACAGAAAGTAATGTGTATCTAATTTACATAGAAGGAGGAACATTGAAAAGAAAGAGTTATAATTAAAAGTATGTTGAACATGGAAAGTATAGGATTTGTGTGGTGATGAATTATATGTTTTTTTAACGTTGGAAAACTGATATGTTACATTTTATCTTCCCTTACAGGGAGTAGAAAGTACATTTTAGGTTTGGTCTGTGGTTAGACTGTGATGGACTTATAGAATAAAGCAGAATATGTAATGTAAAACTACCTGACTCAACTAAACCTTTCCAATTGTTTTGAGCTGTTTTAGGAAATACAGGGAACGGCATTCTTTGCCAGGAGACCCCATCTGGGTGATGAGTGGTGGCATACGAGAACTACACCTGGATCCAGTTATTCAAGGAGCTCTTACTTGTGTTAAAGTGGTAGCGGCAGCAGCTCTCCTCTCTGAAAAGGTAGCAGTTATTCGCATAGGGTAACCACTAACTGTATATGCTTCACATGCAGCAGCAGCAGGAATCATTCAATGTGCGCAGACACAGCATATCTCCTCAGCACGCTTAGGCAAGTATGAGTCTATCCTAATAGAGTCTGGGGAAGTAGAGGTTAAACGCTGCACAGTCCTCAATCCAGCCACTTTCCTCCTGCCAGAGGACGGTGATGCCAAGACGGTGTTAGAGGACCAGGATTGTCTACAACTGATGGAGCAAGAGACTAGCCAATTGTCTCCGGTAAGTGAGGAGCCGCTGCAAGCCCCTGACCTTACTTTATTTGTAGATGGTTCCAGGTTATATGTAGATGAAGCTCCATGTACCACCTATGCCATCATATCGTTACCAGCTGAAGGTTTCACTACATTAGATGCTGGCCGATTGCCACCTTCCTACTCAGCACAGCAGGCGGAATTGGTCGCATTGGGTAAGACATGTGTACACGCTTCAGGTAAGACTGCTAACATTTACACTGACAGCATGTATGCATATGGAATTGCACATGATTTTGGACCCATCTGGAAAAACAGAGGGTTCAAAACCATGTAAGATACATCAATCAAAACCTGGGTAGAAGAAAAACCTTTTTCAAGAGGGTCTCCTTGCCAATAAAGGTGGTCATCTTTAAAGTTAAAGGCACCATCAAGACCCTATGAGATCTTATTTGGCTACAAGCCATAGACAGGGTTATACTATCCTCATCAGATAAAGGCAATGCACTATGATCTGTGTTCTTATGTTATTACGTTATAGAAGGAGCTTACTACAGTGTATCTTCATGTACATGACAGTTTACCAGATGTAGAGAACCAACAACATCCTATAAAGCCAGGCGACTGGGTGATGGTCAGAGTGTCCCAAAACGTTCCCTTGGCTCACGATTCGAAGGTCCATACCAAGTGCTACTTACAACTGCAGTGAAACTAGAGGGAAAGCCAACATGGCCCCATGCCAGCCACTGCAAACAGCATCTTCAATACAATACCCAAGATCCTGTGTACAACCTACCGTTATAATGCTAAGTTTATGCTTTTTATCATTTATCTTGTTTGCCTGTCAAGTTAGTCATGTGCAGGGTGGTGAATCCGACCTGTACATCACTAGTATATCTGTATACATCACTAGTATATCTGTATACATCACTAACATATATCTGTATACATCACTAGTATATCTGTATACATCACTGTCAGAAGCTTTTGTCTTTCCAAAAATACTAGACTACGAAACTAACACTATAAAGGAGGAATACATGTCTCTAATATCACCATGCTAACTGTACAGTACAAACTTTACACAGCCACTTACTATAAGGGGAAGCTATGAAATAGAAGATCCAGTTTTCCCATTATCATGGGAACAGGATCTTCTAGGGGGGGAATAAATACAGGGAGTATACACACAGGGACATGGGAGAATACATACAGGGAGAATACATACAGGAACATGGAAGTTTACAATAGATTATGTACGTATCTCCACAGTCAAATGAGACAAACGTTCCATAAGGAAACTAATTCCTACAGAAGGGACATCTTTACAGATAGCAGGATAGGCGTATGAACTATCAGTGTGTTTAAAATTCTCTCATGATAACAGTCAACCCACACCAGAATATAATATAATACAGTACATACACTTCCACAGAAGGGTTAAATCATACAAATCAGCATGACATAGTGAAGGGAGCTCTCAGTGATGCAGATGTGAAGCGTGGATGTGATTTCCACCATAGACAGGCTGGGGGATAGAACTTGCTAACAGATTAAATAAATATGCTGAAATAATGGATGGGATTGTTAATGAAACTACCAGTGCTATACGTGTTATTAATGATGAACTTTCACAGGTCAGGAAAGTAGCCTTACAGAACAGAACGACATTGGACTACATCTTAGCAGCTCAAGGAGGTGTGTGTGTCCTTATTGGTGTGGAATGTTGCACTTGGATTGAGGATTCCCATGACCCAGTACTACCTCACCTTGCTAAAGTGGACAGTTTACAATACAACCCAACAAAATTAAGGACATTTCTAAAGAACTGATGGAATCCTTCAAGTGGCTCGGCAACATCGGATCTTGGCTCCACAATGTTTTTGGCAATTTGTGACTTTCTTACTGACCATTGGTATTTGATTATTTGATTGTCATAATGGCTAAAATACTGTGAATGTTGTATGAATATGGAGTCAAAATGATCAAAACACACACCTACTATACCCATTCTAACTGACAGTTTAAATCTAATATGGAGTATATCTTTTACCATGATAATTTCTTGAGAGATAGATATACATAAAAATTAACACATCTATGCCTAAATATAAGGCAAATAATAAAATGGTACATATTAAGGTGTGGTACAGGGATACCATAGGGACCCATTATACAACAGGAAGTGTTTACTATTTACTATGGTTACCTTGTACTAAAAGGTAACATCTCACCTCTCATATCCATTAACTAAGATAGGACAGGACAGATAAATGTGAGGCAGGGAATGGAAGGTGATTTCCCCATCCAGTTCCTTCCTGTCACATGTGCACCACAAGGGTGGTACATGTTACAAAGTACCTGCCAGGGGATCACAGTCATCTGAATAGGTAGGGTGATGGTTGTGACGTAAATCACGATCAAGAGGGGAGTGACAGGTGGTCACCCAGGGGTCCCTATATAGTTGATAATAATGTATGATTATGCCCTAATCAGATATATCTAATAATGGCCAAAGAGTTAAAATGGTTAGGACTAACAGGGCTCTGGAGTATTGGACTATAAGGCATAAGGCTCTAGAGTGTAGGACTACCAGGCTCTAAAGCTATGTTTAGAACCAAAGTTTAAACGAGGAATCTGGATTCAAGGTATAGAATGGAGAAGAATTTGAGGCTGGAGTGAAGGGGTTTAAGTTATGGTTTCACGTCTCCTTAAGGAAAACACCATAGGTATTAGGGGGACACAATACCTCTTTTCTGATTGGTCTTTTGTTACCATGAATATACGCCCAACATATTTTTGGATTATGATATGTTTTGATTATGTAACATTCCACAGTGTGATGTCATTTTGCCTATATAACCACAGTGAGCGAACCTCTGTAATTTAGACTTGCTACACACTCATAGTAGTGCGTGGCCTGTCTCTGCACGTGCAATAAAGGACCTCCTTCTTTCATCAATTTGGTCTCTAGATGTGACATCAATCAATGCCAGGGTGACAAACAGGTACCCTGTGTGGACTGACTTTCACATGGACAGTGGGCAGTAAGTGTGGGCAGCATGCCTCCCATCTACATAGGGCCCGTGGGCAGCAAGTCCCCCCCATTAGCATGGACTGTGGGCAGCATGCCCCTCCTCTACATAGGGCCCGTGGGCAGTAAGTCCCCCCCATACGCATGGACCAAGGGCAGTAAGTGTGGGCAGCATGCCCCCCCTCTACATAGGGTCCGTGGGCAGTAAGTCCCTCCATACGCACAATGTGATATCGTTAGAATAGTTTTATACTGTTTTATTATAGTTTATATGTTTTAATTGTTTGCACTTTACTTTTATTTCATAGTATTGAAAGCTTTTGACTAAAAGATTTAACTAAATGACTTTACTGGATTTCTTAACCAAACATACTTTGCTTCAGATTTTTTTTTTTTCTTTCCATATTTCTCTTTATGACTAGATGTTGTAAGGCATTTCCTATGGTAGTTTAGCTTTAGCTAGCATTTGTTAGGTTAGGCTAGGTTACACTAGTTAGGTTAGTTAGGTCCCTGCTGAAAGAGTCTAACCTTGACGTGTAGCAGGGCTTACAAATCTTTTGTCCAAAATATTTATTCTTCATTAATTATGTTGAGGCTGCAGATACAGTTTTGCTCAGATGGTAAAACCTAAGACACCTATTAACCCCTATATGCAGGGCCCTTGGGCAGTAGCCCCCCCCCATATGCAGGGCCCTTGGACAGTAAGCCCACCCATATGCAGGGCCTGTGGGCAGTAAGTCCCCCCATACGCATGGACCGTGGGCAGTAAGTGTGGGCAGCATGCCTCCCCTCTACATAGGGCCAGTGGGCAGTAAGCCCCCCCATTAGCATGGACCGTTGGCAGTAAGTGTGGGCAACATGCCCCCCCTCTACAAAGGGCCCATGGGCAGTAAATCCCCCCCTATACGCATAATGTGATATAGTTAGAATAGTTTTATACTGTTTTATTACAGTTTATGGAATTTAATTGTTTACACTTTACTTTTATTTCATAATATTGAAAGCTTTAGACTAAAAGATTTAACTAAATGACTTGCCTGGATCGGGGCAGAAACACTATGTCCAGCGATCTCTCGGTCTTCGTCCCGGGGATCCTGAACATGGAAGCGGGATTTCTCAGCCTCCACCACGCTGGATTGGCGAATGGTCTCTTCATCAGGATGTGTTCTCGATCCGAAAACGTCGGTGGGGCACATGCAGAATAGACATCATGGCATCGCGTCTCAACTGCAAGGTTCCCCTCTTTGTGCAAGAACGCAAGATCTCTGGGCAACCTCATAGCTGCACTCTGGCGAGATGGATTCAGAGTGTCATCTCAAGATATTATATGAAGCTGGGGCTGCTCCTCCCTTGCGGGTTGCTGCTCACTCTACCAGGGCACTGCTTCATGGGCATCTCGTCGGGGAGCCTCTTAGATCAGATTTGCAGGGCGGCCACCTGATCTTCACTCAGCACATTCATAATGTTCTACAGGCTGGATGTGTTTGCTCACACAGAGACGACCGTTAGGTCGGCTTGTGCTGCAAAGAGCAGAGGATAACCCCCCGTTACTGTCATGGACTTTGGGACATTCCCTGCTGTGCCTGGGTCCTCCAAGGTGAAAGAGAAAAGGAGATTTGTTTACTCACCGTAAAATCTTTTCTCTGAAGCCGAAGGGACCCAGGCACTACCCTACCAAGTTGTTAAAGGCTGTTATTCTAGTTATATAGATATTGTGTGTTTTCACACCAGTTTCTTATTCAAAACTGCAAAAAGACTATTTTGCCCACTTTGATACCCATATGCATGCCAGAATCAGTATTTCAGGCTGAATGAAATGCATTATATGCCAGGGTCTGTATCTGTGTATGTGAAGTATTGTTTCACTGAAACAAAGTGATTTAACCCTTTAAAACAGATTGATGACAAAAGTTTTTTCTATTACAAACTAATTCTGCTTGCGGAAATCAACCGCACGATTTGATTTAAAACTCAATGCGGTTTCCCTGAACGTGACCAAGAAAGCAAGTAACCGGTGGGTACCTGACCGAGCAGGACCCAAACTGGTTACCTCATGCCAAAACACCAGGTTTCTTATTCAAATGTGCAGAAATGGCTATTTGCAGACTTTTATGCCAACTTGCATGCCCTAAATGATTTAGTTGTAGTTTGAGTTGAAGTTCTCAAACATCTGGAGTCCCAAGGAATAGGGGGTTACTGTATGGGATTACAGTATGGCTATAACGTAAGGACTACTGATGTGAATTCTGACTGTCCATTTAAAGGGCAACTATGCCTCAAAACAATACATAATCAGGAGGATGGTATCTATTGTTAAAGATGTCTTCTGATTATATTGTTTGAGGCTCTTAGTTGCCCTTTGAATGGACAGCAGAAATTCCCATACAGTAGTCCTATAACAGTTATAGCCATACTGGATTTGCAGAGCCGCCATCAGAATTTTCTGGGCCCCATACAGGATAAATACTGGGCCTCTCACATTACAGACTTTACTTAAGCTGGGTACACACATTACAATAAAGGGTCAGTACCGACAGGATTGTTCCCTAATCGGAAAAGTGTGTAC
The DNA here is from genome assembly GCA_019447015.1 of Hymenochirus boettgeri. Lineage (NCBI taxonomy): Eukaryota > Metazoa > Chordata > Amphibia > Anura > Pipidae > Hymenochirus > Hymenochirus boettgeri. The sequence goes on from CM033469.1 coordinate 292,372,709, forward strand.
GTGCGAAAACAACAGTTCTGGGTCGATGCGTGTTCCGTGTCTGCATCTGAAAACAGTTATGGCTGGAAAATTTTCTCTCTGTCGCCAATGTGTGGCAGTCGCAAATGATCTCCCTATACTTAGATAGGGCGAATGCTCATGACTGTGTATAGCCACATCTTTCAAAGACACACACACTAAACAGACACAAACACTTTGACACACACACACATAACAAACATACACTTTAACATAGACATACACTAACACAGAAACAAACACACACACTTTAACAGGCACACACACACTTTAACCACAGACACACACTTAAACACAGACTTTAACACAGGCACACACATACACTCATACACCACCTTTAACACATACACATACTTTAACCACAAACACATACACACACACATACACACTTAAACAGGCACCAACATATACACACACTTTAACCAGGCACACACACACACACACACACACACCACACACCACACACACGACACATTAATTACAGAGGCACACTTTTAACACAGACACACACACACCCCACTTTAACACAGACACACACTTACAGACACAGTAACAAAACACACCTTTAACAAAAATTTACTTACATATAATGCACACTTTAAACATTACAAAGCTTTTTCCTACCTGTAGTTTGCCTTCCAGCCTTACCAAGGCAGCCCACTGAAAGAGGAAAAGCACAGTTCCCTTGATGCTGTGAGCTGCTACTGATTTCCTGCACTGACACCTATGGGGAAAACCTGCACTCTCAGTTACCCTGCTTTAATTAAACATCAAAGGACCAGGGTCCAAATTACGAATGGCAGCAACTACCTCTGCAGGATCTACGATCAGCTTCCCCGCTCTGTGTAGGCATGCTTCCGTGGATGCTTCATGGAAGATGATTGGAAGCTGCAAGCACTGCCACTGCTTTGTGATTGTGGTGGGCCTTAGACTCTGTGGAGTGTTTTTTTTAAAGGTACACTGTGTGCTTTGGGACTTTCTGTGACAGGGGCCCTATACTCCGGGCCCCTGACAAGTCGGGGCCCGTTACAGGAGTACCTCCTGTACCCCCTGATGGCGGCCCTGTGGATTTGGCTGTTACTGTATGGGACTATTGTATGGGAATTCTGCTGTCCATTTAAAGGGCAACTAAAGCCTCAAAGAATACAGAATCTGAAGGCAGTAGTGGTCACAGTTTTACCCTCGGTTTGTACTCGAGTTAATCACTTTTATCCTTTTTTCAGGTAAAAATAGGTACCTCTGTTTATCTTGGGTCAGCTTATATTGTGAGAATATACAGTAAAAAAACACATGGGGAGTATAACCCTTACCCTAAGAGCTATATATAGCATTTTGCAAGCCACCAAAGATCCAATAGCTTGGTAGCTAGTCACAATCACAGCTCTTAATCACTTGTCACAGAGCTACGAACCCTACATGGACCATGTCTCCCTCCGTTTTGCCTCTCTCTACGTGCTGGGACAAGGCAGCAGCCAGCAGGTTCAGCTAACACACTTTTGAGTTGCTCCAGCTGGAAGAACAACTTTAAAAGTCCATTTTTTGAGTTTGTGTCCCTTTAAGCCCCAGATAATAAAGCCTCAGTTATTCCTATTCTGCACCTCTTCATTTTCTTGTTTTTATTGTGTAAATGATACCTGTGAGAATGATACATATGGTTAATGCCCATTGACACTAGAAAATGACACATCTCATCCCCCAACACACACACACACTCCATGTTATGACTCCCAAGTTGGTGCTGCTACAGCAAGTGTCATGTTTCTTTTTCTATACCTCAATAGAAAAATATTGGTGTTACCCAAACAGAGATCACACAGAGTAAGTAATACAGTTAGCATATTTTGACAAGAATATTCATACAATGCAATATACCTACAACATAATCATACAATAAACTATACAAAATATTCAAATAAGATGGACAACAGTGACACTGAGAGATCCATCTTCTTTGCTGCAAACCATATGTCTTACTATACAGACATGTGCATACACAGGTATCCCACCCCTCCCAGATTGTCCGGGAGTCTCCCTCATTCTGGGTGGTCTCCCGCGAGACCACCCTGGACTCGGGACTTGAGAGGAGACTTTAGTGCAAGCCTAAAAAAGTAGGTATGATGAGTGTCTGAAAAATGTGTAACCAGTAACGCTGTACATTATATTGCTTTCTGGGATGACGCTTGTGTGATGCCGTACACGTGCTCTCATCAGATAGTGGAGTTCCTACCTAGAAATGTGCAGGAGACACTGCATTTTTAGGCCAAGCCAGTAGAGGAAGAGGATTACCTCATCTATTGAGACAACTCCACCACTACCTGATTTCAGATGGAGGGAGAGATGGCCGCATAAGATAACAGGAATCCAGTGGAGGTAATAACTCACCATGGTGTGTCACTTCAGAAAGGATAAGACAAGGCCCTAATTACACACTTATAGATGCTACACGTGATCAACTTCAGTTGGCCCTGAACTGTTTAGTACATATTTGGGTCCTGGAAAGATTGGAAATTGAGTTGTGTGTCAATTGTTCCGTGGGTCTTGTGACTCAAATTTTGGGAAAAATGTTACAGAAAGGCAACAACAATGGTAGTAGGCGTATATTGTGTCATGATGTCACTCAACGGTTACATTAAGATCTATACTTGTGGCATCCAAACTCAAATAATGTACATACCAGTCATTAAAGATGATATCCTACTGTTATAATCTCTCATTCTCCATTTTATATTTTCATATTAATTGCAACTACAGTAGCCTAGCTAAGAATTAAGGGGGCCTCCTGCAAAAGTTAGATGGGGCCCCTATCCTTCATCCAGTGGTTTAAGGGTGGAGGCTACATAGGAAAAATAAGGTTAGTTTAAGATAAGGATTTTAGCAAACCAGGAAGTGGACAGTGGAATGTTCTTTGTGCAGAATGTGAAAAAGAATGTAAGTGGCTTTTTAATTATTTTTTTCTACGATAACCCTTTCTTTTAACCCTGTGCTGGAATGGGCTTTACTACTCTACTTTTTTTGTCATAGAAAGGAACACCTTAGGCATGCTTCCCTGTCGACTAGTTAGCGCAGTGGGGGTAGTAGGAGATGCTGTCTCAGGAGGAGAGAATTTTCCCCTATTTTAGCTCAAGAGTCATAAACATGATCCTTTACCAGAATCTGTCTGTACCCAATTGATTAGGAGTGTACGACACTAGATAAGTATAAGGAAGTAACTGGAACTTACAGGGAGATTCATAAAAGTTCTTTCGTTTTAAAATGGTGCTAATTTGCCCCAACCAATCAGACTTAGTAACATTTGAAAGCTAACATCTGATTGGTTGGGGCAAAATTAGCACCATTTTAAATAAGAAATTTTATGATATAACCCTGTTATACTTTAAACAAACGAGGCTGATGAAAAAGTAGCATTGTTAAGGAATGGATAATCCCTTTAACTCTGAGTAAAGGAGGATAATGGAAATATATAAAGATACACTACATACTACGTATGCACATATCTGTATAGTTAGACTCACAGTTGAATGTTACTTTGGATCCCCCACTGTTCCCTTCCCTTCCTTCCCCTTTTCTCTGTTGCTGCTGGATCTTTCGAATCCCGTAATCCCATAGACCTTCAATTCCCTAGATCTACTCTTTATTGTAGAAACTAGAAAGACCAAACATTAAGACTTAAAGGAAGAAATATTTAGCAAGATTCCAATTTTAAAATTGCAGTTTCTCACATTATCTTAAATCACTGAAATAATAATATAGCATAACATTTTGATATCAATTTCTACCATGCATAGAATTCTACTCTATGAGGGATTGATGATTGGTTAGAGTGTGGATAGGAAAACTAGGTGGCCAAGGACCCCGTGTATTGTAATATCCAAGCATCCACTGAAAAGCTGTGGAGAATGTACACCATCATGATCTAGTGGAGTGGGCGAGTGGAAGGTAATTCTGGTGGGAGTATATTCACAGACATAGAAGGTGACTTTATAAATCTTAATTATTCTTGGAACTGCTAAATATTCTCCCCTTATCTGTATCCTTATGGGACCATTTGTCAATAGATACGTTTGCAAGATTAGTGTTAGCCCAGAGATGGAGCCGAACACCACATGGATCAAAGCAAACGAAGAGGAAGGGGAGAGGCTGCCCAGAGCAGCACAATTTAATAAATAGTCTATCATAGTATAATGACACACAAAGTATAAATGAAAATACCTCTATAATAAAATGCCCCCCATATTATAAATGACACACACAGCCATTTAATAAAAATGCCCCCAATAGTACAAAATGACACAGACATCAAATATAAATATCCCACATAGATAAATAACAAACACACCACACCCATATAACCAAATCTACCCTTAGATAAATAGCTGGCGTAAAATCCCGTAGTGGGTAAATCTCACATTGCAAACGCGATATGTAACCGCGACAGGACTTTTACCCAGAGAGATACGTGCCTCTGGGTAATGAGCCTGATGGTATTTCCTTGAAGGCAAACTCACATACCTTTAAATTGCAAAATTAGAAATATGATCATTTGAGAACTAACGGTTTCCTGAGTCAAAGCAGAATGTCTGGCCGCTTCAGTTTCCTCTCTATCTCTAATCAGTCACGAGAATAATCTCACGAGGAATAATCATCACAAGGAAAGTCAAAGTTTCAAAGTCATATAATGGTAATCCGGAAGGTTGTGAAATCCTGCAGATTGGAATCAGGGGTTGGATAGTTTATATCCCAAACATCTATAATCTAACTTGTTGGTTTGATGTGCTGTTAGTCCTGTACCTAACTGAGCTGGGTAAGGACAGTCACGGGCCCGATGTTCTTCTGCCCAGCGTTGTAGCTTTCAGTGTTAGACTTACTGTATCCTTTGCCTCTTGGAAAGGTGCATTCAGACGGGGTTAGATCCGATCTGGCGAATCAACCAACACCCCTAAGGTGAATTAAGACGGGTGTTAGGATCCAATCTAGTGAATCAACGACACCCCACAGGTAAATACCGCCAGGGGTTGGGATCCGAACTAGCGAATCAACAAACACCCTTCAGGAGCTTTCAGCCAAGGGTTGGGATCCGATTTGGCGAATCAAGCAACACTCTTCAGGTGTTTTTAGATAAGGGGTTGGGATCCGAACTGGCAAAATCAACCAACACTCCACAGTTGGTATTTAGCCGGGGGTTGGGATCCGATTGGCGAAACAACCAAAACCTACAGGTGTGTTCGGCCCAGGTTGGGATCGATCTGGCGAATAAACCAACAACCTTCAAGTAAGTTCAGCAAAGGGGTTGGTATCCGAAATAGCGAATCAACCAACACTCCACAGTTGCATTCAGACGGGGGTTGGGGATCGATCTTGCGAATCAACCAAAACCCACAGGGTGTTCGCCTGGCGTTGGGATCCGATCTAGCGATAATAACCAACAAACCTTCAGTTGCGTTTGGCCCGGGGTTGGGATCCAATCTGGCGAATCAACCAAAAAACCTTCAGTGCGTTCAGTAAGGGTTAGGATCCGAACTAGCGAATCAACCAACACCTCACAGGTGTATTCGGCGTGGGGTTGGGATCCGATCTAGAGAATCAACCAACACCCCCAGGGTGCATTCAAATGTGGGTTCATCCCATATAAAAATGTCCTCCCATAGTATACATGACACACACCCATATAATAAAATGTCCCCATAGTATAAATAACCCCCCACCCATATAATAAAATGTCCCAAAGTCTAAATGAAAATAACCCCTATAATAAAATGGCCCCCATATTATAAATGACACGCACCCATATAATAAACATGTCCCCCAACAGTATAAATGACAGAAATTCCATATAATAATATGTCCACCATAGTATAAATGACCCACAAAGTATAAATGAAAATACCCTATATAATAAAATGCCCCCCCATATTATAAATGACACACACAGCCATATAATAAATGTCCCAATAGTTAAATGACGCAGACATAAAATAAAATATCCACATAGTAGAAATGACAAAAACACACACACCCATATAACAAAATCTCCCCCACAGTATAAATGACACACACTCCCCCTATAATAAAATTTCCCACATAGTATAAATGACATGAACACACCCATGTAATAAAATGCTCCCCATACAAGTTGCCAATAGGAAGTGCGATTGGTACTGCTCCAGAATCCACAACTAAACAATGGGACATTCTCAATTAGAGAAATATGAAAAAAAAAAAAATTCTGAGCAAAGTATGTTTGTTAAGAATTTACTTTTATTTCATATATTGAAAGTTTGACTAAAAGATAACTAAAGACTTTTATTGAATTTGCCTGGATTTCTTAACTAACAGTTATTTGCTCAGAGTTAATTTTTTCCAGTATTTCTCTTTATGAGCCACGATGTTGTAAAAAGGCCATTCCATGGTTAGGTTAGCTTTAGCTAGCATCTGTTAGGTTAGCCTAGGTTAGACTAGTTAGGTTAGTTAGGCCCTGCTGAAAGAGTCTAACTTGACGTGGTAGCAGGGCGTACCACATATTTGGCAAAATAATTTATTCTCAGTAATTTCTGTGAGTCTGCACATGACAGTTTGCTCAGATGGCAAAAACCCTAGAGAACCCCTGTAACCCCACACCTATTAGGCAGCGGCCCTTGGGCAGTAGCCCCCCAAATGATGCAGGCCCTTGCGACAGTAAAGCCCCCATATGCCAGAGCCCTGTGGGCCAGTAAGTCCCCCCCATAAGCATGGACGTGGGCAGAAGTGTGGGGAGCATGCTCCCCTATACATAGGGCCCTAGGGGCAGTAAGCTCCAACAATGCATGGAGACCGTGGCAGTAAGTGGCGGCAGCATGCCTCCCCTCTGCATGGGCCTGTGGCAGAGAGTAAGTCCCACCCAACGCAGGACGTGGGAAGTAAGTGTGGGCAGCATGCCTCCCTATACATTAGGGCCCGGTGGTGGCAGTAAGTCCCCACCACATACGCGATGCGACCATGGGCAGTAAGTAGTGGGACAGCATGCCCCCTTCTCCATTAGGCCGTAGCGGCAGTAAAGCCCCCATTAGCATGGACTGGGGCAAGTAAGTGTGGGCGCATGCCCCATCTCTAAATAGCGGCTTGTGGGCAGTTAAGTCCCCCCCATAAGCATGGAGGGGCAGAAGGTGGGCAGCCTGCCCCCCCCGTCTACAAGGGCCCGGGGCAAGTAAGTCCCCCCATACGCATAATGTGATAGTTAGTTAGAATCGTTTTTAATGTTTATTATAGATTTAGAGGTTTAATTGTTGCCACTTTACGTTTATTTCATAAGTATTGACGTTGGTGACTAAAAGATTTTTAACTACATGACTTTTTCTTTAACAAACATACTTTGCTTCAGATTTTTTTTTCCACAGATTTCTCTTTATGGCCAGATTGTGTAAAAGGCAGTTTTCCATGGTTAGCGTTAGCTTTAGCTAGCATTTGTTAGGTTAGGTACGTAGACTAGTGGTTAGTTAGGTCCATGGAAAGAGTCTACCTTGACGTGGTAGCATGCTACAAATCTTTGCCAAAATTAATTTATTCTTCATTAATTATGTGAGGCATGGCCCAAATACAGTTTTGCATCAGATGGCAACAAACCCTAGAGACACCCAGAACCCCCCTATAGCAGGGCCCTTGAGGCAGTAAGGGCCCCCCCAATAGCAGGGCCATTGACACTAAGCCCCCATATGCAGAGCCAGTGGGCCAGCAGCTAAGTCCCCCCATACGCTGGACGGGGCAGTAAGTGTGGGGCAGAATGCCCACACTTATACATAGGGCCCATGGGCAGTAAGCCCCAACCATAGCATGGACCGGGGCAGAAGTTGGGCGCGACTCCCTCTGCATGGGCCTGTGGGCAGCAGTAAGTCCTTCCCCCCATACGATGACCGTGCGGCAGTAAGTGGGGCAGCATGCACCCGCAACAAAGGCCCATGCGGCAGTAAGTCCCCCCCATTAGCATAATGTGATATAGTAGATAGTTTTTTTTCTACTGTTTTATTATAGTTTATAGTTTTAAGTGTTGCCAATTATACGTGTATTTCCATAGTATTGAGTTGAAAGTTTTTGACTAAAGATTAACTAAAGACTTTTTTCTTTACCAAACATACTTGCCCATTCAGATTTTTTTTTTTTCCATATTCTTTTATGAGCCTGATGTTGTAAAAAGGCATTTTACTAGGTTTTAGTTAGCTTAGCTAGCATTTTGTTAGTGAGGGTTAGGCTAGGTACACTAGTTAGGTTAGTAGTCCGCTGAAAAGAGTCTACTATTTTGCAAGGGGGGTAGCAGAGCTTACAAATCTTTGACCAAAATATTATATTCTTATTAAATTATGTTAGGGCTTGCACAGTGCAGATACAGGTTTGCTCAGATGGTTAAAAACCCTAGAGACCCCTCTGTAACCCCCCCTTATGCAGGCAGCCCTGCCGGCAGTAGCCCCCCCCATAGAGGGCCCTTGGACTAGTAAGGCCCACCATATGCATGGCCCGTGGGCAGTAAGTACCCCCCATACGAATGGACCATGGGCAGAAGGTGGGCAGCTGTGACCCCCTCACATTAGGACACGTTGGGCAGTAAGTCCACCCAGACGAAGGGACAGTGGGCAGTAAGTGATGGGCAGCATTGCATCCCTCACAAGGGAACCGTGGTCAGTAAGTCCCCCCCATACGATATTGGACGTCGGGCAGGTAAGAAAGTGGTGTGGCAGCATGCCTCCCCTAATAGGGCCCATGGGACAGTAAGTCCCCCCCATACGCATGGACCGTGGCTTTAAGTGTGGCAGCAGCCTTCCCTCTACATAGGGGCCCATGCGCAGTAAGTCCCCTCCCATACATGTGACCGGGGGCAGTAGTGTGGGCAGCAAATACCTCCCCTCGACATAGTGGCCCGTTGGGCAGTAAGTCCAAGCCACCACGTATGGACCGTGGGCAGTAAGTGTGGGCAGCATGCCCCACTCTACATTACGGGCCGGGGCAGTAAGTCCCCCCCATAGCATGGACATGGGCAAGTAATGTGGGACAGCATGCCTCCCCTCACATAGGGCCGTGGGCGAAGTCGCAAGCCCAACCTATGGAACAGGGCCAGTAAGGTGGGCAGCATGCCTCCCCTCTACATAGGGCCCATGGGGCCAGTAAGGTCCACTCCCCCATACGCAGGACCGGGTTTTTTGGGCAGTAAGTGGTGGGCAGCATGCCTACCCTCTACCATTAGGTGCCCGTAGCCCGGCCCCGTGCCCCTAGACAGTAAGTCCCCCCCATTAGCATGGACCGTGGGCAGTAAGTGTGGGAGCATGCCCCCTTTACATAGGGCCTGTGGGCAGTAAGTCCCCCCCTATGCATGTGACTGGGCAGGAAGTGTGGGCAGCATCCCCCCCTCTAGTAGGGCCCGTAGGCAGTAAAATCCCCCCATACGACATAATGCTAATATAGTTAGAATGTGTATACTGTTTATTATCAGTTATGGTTTTTAATTGTTACACTTACTTTTATCATAATATTTAAAGCTTTTAGACTAGGATTACTCTAAATTGACTTGCGGGGTTTCACCAGACAACTTGCTCAGATTTTTTTTTTATTTCATATTTCTCTTATTGAGAAGTCATTGTTAGTTGTGGGATTCTGGAGCCGCGCTACAGTGCCACTTCATATTGGCAAAATTGTATGGGGAGCATTTATTACATGGGGTGGGCAGTCATTTATACTATGTGGAAATGTTATTATATGGGGGAGAGTGTGTGTAATTTATATGTGGGGTAGATTTTGTTATATGGGGTGTGTGTTGTCAGTCTTACGATCGTGGATATTTTATTTTCTGCTGTTGCATTTATACTATGGGACATTTTATTTATATGCGGTGGGTGTCATAAATATGATTTATATAGGGTATGTGGGTCAGTTATAATATGATTTTATATAGGGGTATTGTCATTTATACTTAGGGGACATTTATTATATGGGTGGGGGGTTATATATACTTGGGGGACAATTTATTATATGAGGTTGTGTCATTATACTGTTGGGGGACATATTAGATGGGTGGGTGGCATTAGTAATATGGGGGGGCATTTATATAGGGCTGGTAATGTCCTTTTACTTCGGGGACATTTAGTATGTTAGGGGGTGGAGGTTATTTATAGCTTGGGGGACATGTTATTATAGGGTTATTGTGTCATATATACTAGTGTGGGAATGTTATTTAGGGGTGGTGCCATCATTTTCATGCTATGGGTATATTTTATGATGAGTTCCCTGGCTTCAAGTTATACTTGAGAGGACATTTATAATATGGGGATGAAACCCACATTTGATGCCACCTGGGGGTGTTGGTGATTCTCTAGATAGGGGATCCAGCCCATGCGAAATACCCGGGAGGGTGTGGTTGATCGCTAGTTCGGGATCCTAACCCTTCACTGAACGGCACTTAAGGTGGTTGGTGATTCGCCAGACAGATTGGATCCCAACCCGGGCCACACGCAAATGAGGTGTTGGTGATTCGCAGATCGGATCAACCGCCAGGCCGAAACACTGTAAGGGTTTTGGTTGATTTGCAGATCGGATTCAACCCCCGTCTGAATTGCATGTGACTGGTGGTTGATCGCTTAGTTCGCCATACCAAAACCCTTTGCTGAAACTCAGTTGGTTGTATTCGCCAGATCAGATCCCAACCCTGGAACCGAACACACCTGTAGGGTTTGCGCGTTGTTCTGCCAGATCGGGATCCCAACCCGGCGAAATACAACAGGCGGAGTGTGGTTGATTGGCTAGTCGGATCCAAACCCTATCTAAAGAACACTGAGAGTGTTGCTTGAATTCGCCAAGCGGATCCCACCCTTGGCTGTAAAGCTCCTGAAGGGTGTTTGCGGATGATTCGCTGGTTTCGCATCCCAACCCCGGCAGGTATTTACCTGATGGGGTTTTGTGGATTCACCAGATTGGATCCTAACCCATCTAATTTAATATGGGCATCATTTTAGTATATAGGTATTTCATTTATACTTTGTGGGTATTATCTTTTACTATGGTGGACAATTTTTATATGGAGGGTTGTGTACATTTATAATGGTTGGGACCTTATTTTATATGGTTGTGGGTGCATTATAAAAGGGGGCATTTTATTATAGGCGGTATTTTCATTTATACTTGGGGACTTATTATATGGGTGGGGGGTTATTTATACTATGGGGACATTTTATTATAAGGGTAGATAGTGTGTCATATATACTAGGGGGACATTTATTAATGGGTGTGTGCATCATTATGCTATGGGGATATTTTATTGTATGGTGTGTGTGCAGGTATACTATGGGAGACATTTATTATATGGGGATGAAACCAACCCCCTTTTGAATGCACCTGGGCTGGGGGTGTTGGATTCGCTAGAATGGATCCCAACCCCATGAATACACGCTGTCAGGGTGGTGTGTTCGTAGTGGATCCTAACCTCTGACTGAACGCACTTGAAGCGTTGTTTGTTGATTCGCAGATATCCCAAACCCCGGGCCAAACGCAACTGAAGGTTGTTGGTTAATTCGCTAGATCGTGGTCCCAACGCCAGGCCGAAACACACCTGTAGGTTTTGGTTGATTCGCCAAGATGTGGATCCCAACACCAGTCTGAATGCAACTGTAGTGTTGGTTGATCGCTAGTTCGGACCCCCAACCCCTTTTGCTGAAACACTAAGGTGGTTGTTTCGCCGAGGATCCACCCGGAATACGCGATTGACCCAATCGTCCATGGCTGAAAGCTCCTGAAGGGTGTTTGTTGATTCGCTAGTTCGGATCCCAACCCCTGGCAGATTTACAGTGGGGTGTTGGTTGATTCACCAGAGGATCCTAACACTCCGTCTTAATTCACTTAGGTGGTTGGTTGATTGCCAGATCGGATCCCACCTCTGTCTGAAGCACTTCCACAGGGGGAAGGAACGTAAGTCCAACACTGCAGTACAACGCTGGGCAGAAGAAAATCGCGGCCACTGACTGTCCTACCAGCTCGGTTAGGTACAGACTAACAGCCTCAAACAAACAAGTTGGATTATAGATGTTTGGGATATAAATCCAAACACCCTGGATTCCATCTGCAGGATTCAACCTTCCGGTTACCATTATATGACTTTGAAAACTTTGACTTTCCTTGGTGATGATTATTCCTCGTGACTGTAAGGATTTTCGTGTGATAGAGAGGAAAACTGAAGCTGGCCAGACACTCTGCTTTGACTCAGTAGAAACCGTGAGTTCTCAAATGATCACTCTTAATTTTTAATGTATATATTGGGTGAATGTTAAGGAGTGGGTTTGCCTTCAAGGAAAATACCATCAGGCCATTACCAGAGGCGTATCTCTATGGGTAAAAGTCTGTTATGTATCATGAGGTTGCGTGTCAATTCCATACGGATTGTGCATGGCTAATAATATAGGTGATTAGTTGTCATATATGGGGGTGCTTTTAGCAATCACTATGGGATATTTATTATCTGTTGCCTTTTACTAATTTGGGGAGTTATTATAAGGCTGGGGTGTCATTTATATATAGGGGGATTATTATACATTTTTTATTATAGAGATTAATTTTCCGATTTATACTTTGTGTGGTCATTAGTACTATGGGACAATTTAAGTATAGGAGGTGTCGTGCATTTATACTATTGGGGGACAATTATTATCAGGTGTGTGTGTCATTTATAAATGGGGGCATTTTATTATAAGGTATTTTCATTATACTTTGGAGGACTATTTATTATTGCGGTGGGGGGTTTATTTATACTTATGGGGCGACATTTTTAATTTATGCGGTAGGAATGTGTCAATATAACTAGTGGGACATTATGATATGGGGATGAACCCAACCCCTTTTTGAATGCACTGGGTGTGGTTGATCGCTAGATCGGATCCCACCCCTCTGACCGATACACTGGGGGGGTTGTTGGTGATTCGCTAGTTGATCCCAACACCTGGACGAAAGACTGAAGGTTGTTGGTTGATTCGCCAGAATCAGATCCCAACCCGGGCCAAACACCTGAAGGTTGTTGGTGATTCGATATAGACGGATCCAACCCAGGACCGAAACAAAACCTGTAGGGTGTGGTTGATTCGCCAGGCACGGATTCCCAACCCCCGTTCTGAATGCATCTGAGTGGATGTTGGTTGATTCGCTAGGTTTTCGGATCCCAACCCCTTGTTGAACTCACTTGAAGGTGTGGTTGATTTGCAGATCGGCTCCCATACCCCTAGATTTAATCTGCAGGATAGGATTTCAAACTTCCGGATTAGATTATATGACTTAAAAATTTGGACTTCTTGTTATGTATTTTCCATATGGACTGAAGCGATGGAGAGGGACTGAAGCTGCCAGACCACTCTTACTTTGAATCGGGAAACCGCGAGTTCTCAAATATCAGTATTTAATTTTAATGTTAAAAGGATGTTTTGTTCAAGGAAATACCACAGGCTCATTACCGAGGCGCTACTCTCTGCCAGTGGGCCAGTAAGTCCCCTCATATGCAGGAACGTGGGCAGTGAAGTCGTGGGCAGCACTCCCCCCTCTAAAATGGCTGTGAGCAGGTAAGTCCCCCCCATACACATTAGGACGTGGGAAGTAAGTGGGGCGCGTCTATGCACCCCCTATACAAAGGGCCCATGGGCAGTAAAGTCCCACATACGCACTAATGTGATAATCATGATGATATAGTTTAGAATAGTTTATACTGTAGTAGGAGTTTTACGCGGTTTTAATTGTTGCACTTTACTTTTATTGATTATATTGAAAGCTTTTGACCTAAAAGATTGAACTCAATGGATTATTGAATTTGCTGGTTTCTTAACTAAACATAATTTGCTTCGATTTATTTTTTCAATATTTTCTCTTATGAGCCCGATGTATGGAAAAAAGGGCAGTTCCTCATTTCCTATGGTTAGGTTAGCTTTAGCTAGCATTTGTTAGGTTAGGATAGGTTAGACTAGTTAGGTTAGTTAGGTCCTTGCTGAAAGAGTCTACCTTGACGTGGTAGCAGGGCTTACAAATCGTTTGGCCAAAATATTTTATTCTTCATTAATTATGTTGAGGCTGCAAATACAGTTATGCTTAGATGGCAAAAACTCTAGAGACACCCCTGTAACCCCCCCCTATATGCAGGGCCCTTGGGCAGTAGCCCCCCCAATATGCAGGGCCCTTGCATAGTAAGCCCCCCCATATGCAGAGCCCGTGGGCAGTTAGTCCCCCCCATATGCATGGACAGTGGGCAGTAAGTGTGGGCAGCATGCCTCCCCTCTACATAGGGCCCATGGGCAGTAAGCCCCAACCATATGCATGGACCGTGGGCAGTAAGTGTGGGCAGCATGCCTCCTGCCTCCCCTTTGTATAGGGCCTGTGGGCAGTAAGTCCCCCCCATACGCATGGACCATGGGCAGTAAGTGTGGGCAGCATGCCTCCCCTCTACATAGGGCCCGTGGGCCATAAGTCCCCCCCATACGCATGGACCGTGGGCAGTAAGTGTGGGCAGCATGCCTCCCCTCTACATAGGGACCGTGGGCAGTAAGTCCCCCCCATACGCATGGACCGTGGGCAGTAAGTGTGGGCAGCATGCCTCCCCTCTACATAGGGCCCGTGGGCAGTAAGTCCCCTTCATACGCATGGACCGTGGGCAGTAAGTGTGGGCAGCATGCCTCCCCTCTACATAGGGCCCGTTGGCAGTAAGTCCCCTCCATACGCATGGACCGTGGGCAGTAAGTCCCCCCATTAGCATGAACTGTGGGCAGTAAGTGTGGGCAGCATGCCCCCCTCTACATAAGGCATGTGGGCAGTAAGTCCCCTCCATACGCATGGACCATGGGCAGCATGCCCCCCCTCTACATAGGGCCCGTGGGCAGTAAGTCCCCCCCATACGCATAATGTGATATAGTTAGAATAGTTTTATACTGTTTATTATAGTTTATAGGTTTTAATTGCTTGCACTTTACGTTTATTTCATAGTATTGAAAGCTTTTGACTAAAAGATTTAACTAAATGACTTTCCTGGATTTCTTAACCAAACATACTTTGCTTCAGATTTTTTTTTTTTTTCCATATTTCTCTTTATTGAGCTAGATGCTGTAAAAAGGCATTTACTATGGTTAGTTTAGCATTAGCTAGCATTTGTTAGGTTAGGCTAGGTTACACTAGTTAGGTTAGTTAGGTCCCTGCTGAAAGAGTCTACTATTTCGACGTGGTAGCAGGGCTTACAAATCTTTTGGCCAAAATATTTTATTCTTCATTAATTATGTTGAGGCTGCAGATACAGTTTTGCTCAGATGGTAAAAACCCTAGAGACACCTCTGTAACCCCCCCCCTATATGCAGGGCCCTTGGGCAGTAGCCCCCCCAATATGCAGGGCCCTTGGACAGTAAGCCCACCCATATGCAGGGCATGTGGGCAGTAAGTCCCCCCCCATAGCTGCAGTACCCGTGGGCAGTAGTGTGGGCAGCTTGCTCCCCCTCTCATAGGACCCTTGGCAGTAAGCCCCCCCATACGCATGGACCGTGGGCAGTAAGTGTGGGCAGCATGCCTCCCCTCTACATAGGGCCCGTGGGCAGTAAGAGTCCCCCATACGCATGGACCGTGGGCAGTAAGTGTGGGCAGCATGCCTCCCCTCTACATAGGGCCCGTGGGTAGTAAGTCCCAACCATACGTATGGACCGTGGGCAGTAAGTGTGGGCAGCATGCCTCCCCTCTACATAGGGCCCATGGGCAGTAAGTCCCCCCCATACGTATGGACTGTGGGCAGTAAGTGTGGGCAACATGCCTCCCCTCTACATAGGGCCCGTGGGCAGTAAGTCCCCACTATTAGCATGGACCGTGGTCAGTAAGTGTGAGCAGCACGCCCTCCCTCTACATAGGGCCTGTGGGCAGTAAGTCCCCCCCATACGCATGGACTATGGGCAGTAAGTGTGGGCAGCATGCCTCCCCTCTACATAGTGCCCGTGGGCAGTAAGTCCTCCCAATACGCATGGACCGTGGGCAGTAAGTGTGGGCAGCATGCCTCCCCTCTTCATAGGGCCCATGGGCAGTAAGTCCCAACCATACGTATGGACCGTGGGCAGTAAGTGTGGGCAGCATGCCTCCCCTCTACATAAGGCCCGTGGGCAGTAAGTCCCCCCCATTAGCATGGACCGTGGGCAGTAAGTGTGGGCAGCATGCCTCCCCACTACATAGGGCCCGTGGGCAGTAAGTCCCAACCATACGTATGGACCGTGGGCAGTAAGTGTGGGCAGCATACCTCCCCTCTACATAGGGCCCGTGGGCAGTAAGTCCCCCCAATTAGCATGGACCGTGGGCAGTAAGTGTGGGCAGCATGCCTCCCCTCTACATAGGGCCTGTGGGCAGTAAGTCCCCCCCATACGCATGGACCGTGGGCAGTAAGTCCTCCCTATACGCATGGACCATGGGCAGTAAGTGTGGGCAGCATGCCTCCCCTCTGCATAGGGCCCGTGGGCAGTAAGTCCAACCATAAGTATGGACCGTGGGCAGTAAGTGTGGGCAGCATGGGTTTTAATTGTTTACACTTTACTTTTATTTCATTATATTAAAAGCTTTAGACTAAAAGATTTAACTAAATGACTTGGCTGGATTTCTTAATCAAACCTACTTTGCTTCAGATTTTTTTTTTTTTTTCATATTTCTCTTTATTGAGATTGTCCCTTTGTTTAGTTGGTGGATTCTGGAGCAGTACCAGTCGCACATACTATTGGCAACCTTGTATGGGGAGCATTTTATTACATGGGTGTGTGCATGTCATTTATACTATGTGGGAAATTTTATTATATGGGGGAGTGTGTGTCATTTATACTATGGGGGAGATTTTGTTAAACGGGTGTGTGTGTTTGTCATTTCTACTATGTGGGATATTTTACTTTATGTCTGTGTCATTTATACTATTGGGGACATTTTATTATATGGCTGTGTGTGTCATTTATAATATGGGGGGGCATTTTATTATAGGGGTATTTTCATTTATACTGTGGGGACATTTTATTATATGGGTGGGGGGGTTATTTATACTATGGGGGACATTTTATTATATGGGTAGATATGTCATATATACTATGTGGGACATTTTATTATATGGGGATGAACCCAACCCCCTTTTAAATGCACCTGGGGGTGTTGGTTGATTCCCTAGATTGGATCCCAACCCCTGGCAGAATACACCTGTGGGGTGTTGGTTGATTCGCTAGTTCGGATCCCAACCCCTGACTGAAAGCACTTGAAGGTTGTTGGTTGAATCGCCCGATCGGATCCCAACCTCGGGCCAAACACAACTGAAGGTTGTTGGTTGATTCGCTAGATCGGATCCCAACCCCAGGCCGAACACACCTGTAGAGTTTTGGTTGATTCGCCAGATCGGATCCCAACCCCCGTCTGAATGCATTTACTTTTATTTCATATATTGAAAGTTTGACTAAAAGATAACTAAAGACTTTTATTGAATTTGCCTGGATTTCTTAACTAACAGTTATTTGCTCAGAGTTAATTTTTTCCAGTATTTCTCTTTATGAGCCACGATGTTGTAAAAAGGCCATTCCATGGTTAGGTTAGCTTTAGCTAGCATCTGTTAGGTTAGCCTAGGTTAGACTAGTTAGGTTAGTTAGGCCCTGCTGAAAGAGTCTAACTTGACGTGGTAGCAGGGCGTACCACATATTTGGCAAAATAATTTATTCTCATAATTTCTTGTGAGCTGCACAATGATACAGTTTTTGCTCAGATGGCAAAAACCCTAGAACACCCCTGTAACCCCACCCCCTATTAGTGCAGCGGCCCTTGGGCAGTAGCCCCCGCAATGATGCAGGGCCCCTTGCGACAGTAGCCCCCATATGCAGAGCCCTGTGGGCAGTAAGGTCCCCCCCATAGCGCATGGAGCCCGTGGGCAGAAGTGTGCGTGGCAGCAATGCTCCCCTATACATAGGCCTGGAGGGGGAAAGGGGAAGCGGAAAGCATGGCAGTAGGTCCACGCCGTATGGCAGTAACGTGGGCGAGGGGCAAGCATCGCCTCCCCTCTGCCATGGTGCCTGTGCAGGACGTAAGTCCCACCCGGAAACGCAGTGAACGTGGGCAGTAAGTAGTGGTTGCAGCATCCTCCCCTATACATTAGGGCCCGTGTGGTCATAAGTCCCCCCACATACGCGATGCGACATGGGCAGTAAGGTGTTGCAGCATGTCCCTCCTTTACATATGGCCGTGCTGCAAGTAGCCCCCCCATTAGCATGGACTGTTGGGCAAGTAAGTGTGGGCGCATGCCCCACTCTACATAGTGGCTAGTGTGGGCAGTTAGTCCCCCCCATAAGCATGGATGGGGCAGAGGTGGTCAGCCATGCCCCCCATCTACATAGGCCCTTTGGCTATAAGTCCCCCCCATACGCATCATGTGATAGTAGTTGAATAGTTTTAAACTGTTTTTATGTTATAGTAGGTTTTAATTGTTGCCACATTTACGTTTTATTTTCAATAATATTGACAGCTTGTTGACTATAAAGATTTTTAACAATGACTTTCTTCTTTAACACAACATACTTTTGCCTTTTTTCAGATTTTTTTTTCCATCCATTTCTCTTCTTGGCCAGATGTTGTAAAAAGGCTTTCCTGGTTAGGTTACTTAGCTAGCATTTGTTAGGTTAGGTACGGTAGACAGTAGGTTGTAGGTCCACTGCGAAAAGAGTCTACCTTGACGTGGTAGCAGGCTTTACAAATCTTTGCCGCAAAATAATTTATTCTTCCTTAATTATGTGAGGTGGCCGCAAAACAGTTGATTGCTCAAGTGGCAACAAACCCTAGAGACACACCCGTAAACCCCCCCTTATAGCGGCCCTTGGCAGTAAGGCCCCCCCAATAAAGCAGGGCCACTTGACACTAAAGCCCCCATATGCAGAGCCACGTGGGCGCAGTAAGTTCACCCCCCCATACGCATTGAACGGGGCAGTAAGTGTTGGGCATTCGAATGCCTCACCTATACAATAAGGCCCATGGGCAGTAAGCCCCACCATAATGCATGGACCGTGGGCAGTAAGTTGGGCGCATCCTCCCTCTGCATTGGGCCTGTGGCAGCAGTAAGTCCTCCACCCCATACATGACCGTGCGGAGTAATGTGGGGCAGCAGCATCCCCACTACAAAGGGCCCATGCGGCATAAGTCCCCCCCATAACGCATAACTGTGATATAGTGTTAGATAGTTTTTATTTTACTGTTTTATTATAGTTTATAGGTTTTTAGTTTTGCACATATACGTTATTTCCTAGTTGCGATTGAAAGTTTTTTGACTAAAGATTTAACTAAATGACTTTTTTCTTTACCAAACAGTATCTTTGCCTTCAGATTTTTTTTTTTTCCATATTTCTTTTATGAGCCTGATTTGTAAAAAGGCATTTACTAGGTGTTTAGGTGTAAGCTTAGCTACGCATTTGGTTAGGAGTAGGTTAGTGCTAGGTACACTGGTGTAGGTTAGTTAGGTCCTGCTGAAAGAGTCTACATTTGTCAAGCGTGGTACGCCATGCAAGAGCTTGACGACAATCTTTTGACCAAATATTTATTCTATTAATTATGCTTAAGGCTGCAGCAGATACAGGGTTTGCTCAGATGGTTAAAAACCCTAGAGACCCTCTGTAACCCCCCCTGATTGCAGGCGCCCTGGGTCAGTAGCCCCCCCCTAATGGGCCCTTGGACAGTAAGCCCACCCATATGCATGGCCCGTTGGGCAGTAAAGTCCCCCCACTACGCAATGGACCATGGGCAGAAGTGTGGGCAGGCTGTGCTGCCCCTCTACATAGGACCGTGGGCAGTAAGTCCACCCAGACAAATACGCGGACCTTGGGCAGTAAGTGTGGGCAGCATCCTTGCATCCCTCCACATGAGGGACCGCTGGCAGTAAGTCCCCCCCATACATCCATTGTCCGCGCGTGGCACGGAGAGGGGTGTGGCAGCATGCCTCCCCTCTAAATAGGGCCCATGGGCAGTAAGTCCCCCCCATACCATGGGCCGTGGCTTAAGTGTGGGCAGCAGCCTTCCCTCCTACATAGGGCCCATGCGGCAGTAAGTCCCCCCCTACGTCGGACCGGTGGGCATTAAGGTGGGCAGCATACCACTCCCCTCGACATAAGGGGCCCCGGTGGGCAGTAAGTCCAGCCAACCGTATGGACCGTGGGCAATAAGTGTGGGCAGCCATGCCCCCTCTACATTAGGGCCCGTGGGCATATAGTCCCCCGCCCCATAGCCATGGACAGTTGGCAGTAATTTGTGGGCAGCATGCCTCCCCTCTACATAGTGCCCGTGGGGAGTAGTCCAGCGCTCAACCATGAACATGGGCTCAGTAAGTGTGGGCAGCATGCCTCCCCTCTACATAGGGGGGCCCGTGGGCAGTAAGTCCTCCCCCATACGCATGGGACCGGGTTTGGGCAGTAAGTGGTGTGCAGACATGCCTCCCCTCTACCATACGGCCCGTACCGCCGTGCAGACAGTAAGTCCCCCCCCATTAGCATGGACCGTGGCAGTAAAGTGTGGGAGCATGCCCCCTTTACATAGGGCCTGTGGGCAGTAGTCCCCCCCATATGCCATTGACGTGGGCGTGAAGTTGGGCAGCATCCCCCCCTCTACGTAGGCCCGTAGGCAGTAAATCCCCCCCATACGCATAATGCTACATATAGTTAGAATATGTATAACTGTTTTATTATACAGTTTATGGTTTAAATTGTTGACACTTTACTTTTATTTCATAATATTTAAAGCTTTAGACTAAGGATTACTAAATTGACTTGCGTGGCTTTTTCACCAGAAACTCTTTGCTCAATTTTTTTTTTCTTTCTATTTCTCTTTTATTGAGAAGTCCATTGTTAGTTGTGGGATTCTGGAGCCGCGCTACAGTCGCCACTTCACTATTGGCAAAATTGTTATGGAGCATTTATTACATGGGTGGTGCATGTCATTTATAACTATGTGGGAAAATGTTTATTATATGGGGAGGTTGTGTGTACATTTACTACTGTGGGGTGAGATTTTGTTATATGGGGTGTTGTGTTGTCAGTTTACACTACGTTGGGATATTTTATTTTCTGCTGTTGCATTTATACTATGGGGACATTTTATTTATATGCGCTGTGGTGTGTCATTATAATATGAATTTTATTATAGTGGTATGTGGGTCAGTTATAATATGATTTTATTATAAGGGTATTGTTCATTTATAACTTAGGGGACATTTTATTATATGGGGGGGGGTATTATACTTGGGGGACAATTTATTATATGGAGGTTTGTGTCATTATACTGTTGGGGACATATTAGATGGGTGGTGGTCATTTATAATATGGGGGGCATTTATTATAGGGATTATGTCCATTTTCTTCGAGGACATTTTATGTATAGTGGTGGAGGTTATTTATAGCTCTGGGGGACATTTTATTATAGTTGTATTGGTCATATATACTATGTGGGAATGTTTATTTAGGGGTGGTGCATCATTTTCATCTATGGTATATTTTATGGCATGAGTGTGGCTGTCAAGTTATACTATGGGAGGACATTCTATAATATTGGGGATGAAACCCACATTTGAATGCACCTGTGGGGTGTTGGTGGATTCTCTGACTAGGGATCCCAGCCCATGCGAAATAACCCGGGAGGGTGTTGGTTGTATCGCTAGTTCGGGATCCTAACCCTTCACTGAACGGCACTTAAGGTGGTTTGGTTGATTCGCCACAATTGGATCCCACCCGGGCCACACGCAATGAAGGTGTTGGTGATTCGCAGATTACGGATTCAACCGAGCCAGGCCGAACACACCTGTAGGGTTTTGTTGATTTGCCAGATCGATCAACCCCCGTCTGAATGCAACTGTGGAGTGTTGGGTGATCGCTAGTTCGCATACCAACCCCTTTGCTGAACTCATTGTTGTATTCGCCAGATGCAGATCCCAACCCTGGACCGAACACACCTGTAGGTTTTGGGTTGTTTCGCCAGATCGGATCCCAACCCCGGCGAAATACAACACGTTGAGTGTGGTTGATTGGCTAGTTCGGATCCAAACCCTTATCTAAAAACACTGAAGTGTTGCTTGATTCGCCAAACGGATCCCAACCCTTGGCTGAAAGCTCCTGAAGGTGTTTGTGATTCGCTGGTTCGCATCCCAACCCCGGCAGTATTTACCTGTGGGGTGTTGTGTGATTCACCAGATTGGATCCTAACACCCATCTAATTATAATATAGTGTATTTCATTATACTTTGTGGGTCATTTATACTATGGTGGACAATTTTTATATGGAGGGTTTGTGTCATTTATAATGTTGGGGGACTATTATTATATGGTTGTGGTCATTTAAAAGGGGTGCATTTATTATAGGGGTATTTTCATTTATATACTTGGGGACAGTTATATATGGGTGGGGGTTATTTATACTATGAGGGACATTTTATTATAAGGTGTAGATGTGTCATATATACTAGGGGGACATTTATTAATGGGTGTGTGCATCATTTATGCTATGGGATATTTTATTGTATGGGTGTGTGTCAGGTATACTATGGGAGACATTTTATTTATGGGGATGAACCAACCCCCTTTTGAATGCACCTGGGGCTGGGGTTTGGTGTCGCCTAGATCGGATCCCAACCCCATGCCGAATACACGTGAGGTGGGTGTTCGCTAGTGGATCCTAACCCCTGACTGAACGCACTTGAAGCGTTGTTGGTTTAATTCCCAACCCGTGCCAAACGCAACTGAAGGTTGTGGTTGATTCGCTGAATCTGATCCCAACGCCAGGGCCGAAACACCTGTAGGGTGTTTTGGTTGATTCGCAAGATCGTAGGATCCCAACCCCCGTCTGAATGCAACTGTGTAGGTTGGTGATTCGTAGTTCGGACCCACCAACCCCTTTGCTGAACTCACTGAAGGTTTGGTTTTGTTTCGCCAGATCGGATCCAACCCCCGGCTAAATACAACTGTGGAGTGTGGTGGATTCGGCCAAATCGGATCCCAACTGGCTGAAAGCTCCTGAAGGGTGTTTGTTGATTCGCTAGTTCGGATCCCACCCCTGGCAGTAGTTTTACCTGTGGGGTGTTGGTTGATTCACCACATTGGATCCTAACACTCGTCTTAATTCACCTTAGGTGTGTTGGTTGATTCGCCAGATCGGATCCCAACACAGTCTGAATGCACCTTTCCAAGAGGGAAAGGATACAGTAAGTCTAACACTGCATGCTACAACGCTGGGCAAGAAGAAAAATCGCGGCCCGTGACTGTCCATACCCAGCTCAGGTTAGGTACAGGATAACGCCTCAAACCAACAAGTTGGATTATAGATGTTTGGGATATAAACTATCCAAACACCCCGGATTCCAATCTGCAGGATTTCAAACCTTCCGGTTACCATTATATGACTTGAAAACTTGACTTCCTTGTGATGATTATTCCTCGTGGACGAAAGAGATAGAGAGGAAACTGAAGCTGCCAGAACACTCTGCTTTGACTCAGGAAACCGTGAGTTCTCAAATGATCATTTTATTTTTAATGTTAAAGGTATGTGAGTTTGCCTTCAAGGAAATACCCATCAGGCTCATTTACCAGAGGCACTATCTCTCTGGGTAAAAGTCCTGTTCGCTGTTCATATCGCGTTCGCAAATGAGAGTTACCACCTACGGGATTTTAAAACGCCATGCTATTTAACTATAGGGATTTAGTCTATGGGTGTGTGTGTTTGTCATTTATCACTATGTGGGATACTTTATTTTATGTCTGTGTCTTTTTACAATTGGGACATTTTATTAATGCTGTGGGTGGTCATTTATAATAGGGGGCATTTTTATTGTTTTATTATGAGAGTATTTTCATTTATACTTTGTGTGTCATTATAGACAATTTATATAGGAGGTGTGTGCATTTATACTATTGGGGACAATTATTATCACGGTGTGTGTGTCATTTATAATGGGGGCATTTTATTATAGGGGATTTTCATTTATACTTTGGGGACATTTTATTATATGGGTGGGGGGTTTATTTATACTATGGGGGACATTTTATTATATGGGTAGATGTGTCATATAACTAGTGGGACATTATTATATGGGATGAACCCAACCCCTTTTGAATGCACCTGGGGTGTTGGTTGATTCGCTAGATCGGATCCCACCCCCTGCCGATACACCTGGGGGGTTGTTGGTTGATTCGCTAGTTGATCCCAACCCCTGACGAAAGCACTGAAGGTTGTTGGTTGATTCGCCAGATCAGATCCAACCCGGGCCAAACAGCCTGAAGGTTGTTGGTTGATTCGACTAGATCGGATCCCAACCCCAGGCCGAACACAACCTGTAGGGTTTGGTTGATTCGCCAGATCGGATCCCAACCCCCGTCTGAAGCATCTGTGGATTGTTGGTTGATTCGCTAGTTCGGATCCCAACCCCTTTGTTGAACTCACTTGAAGGTGTTGGTTGATTTGCCAGATCGGTCCCAACCCCTAGATTCTAATCTGCAGTAGGATTTCAACTCCGGATTACGATTATATGACTTGAAACAATTGACTTCTTGTTATTATTTTCCATATGGACTTGAGAGGATGGAGAGGGACTGAAGCTGGCCAGACACTCTTACTTTGAATCGGAAACTCGCGAGTTCTCAATGATCAGTATTTAATTTTTAATGTTAAAAGGAATGTTTTGCTTCAAGGAAATACCATCAGGCTCATTTACCGAGGCGCTATCTCTCTGCCAGTGGGCAGTAAGTCCCCCTCATATGCATGGACGTGGGCAGTGAAGTGTGGGCAGCACCCCCCCTCTAAAATGGCCTGTGAGCAGTAGTCCCCCCCATACACATAGGACGTGGGAAGTAAGTGTGTGGCCGCATGCCCCCCTTACAAAGGGCCCATGGGCAGTAAGTCCCACATACGCATAATGTGATATCATATGAATAGTTTAGAATAGTTTATACTGTTTTAGTAGGAGTTTTACGGGTTTTAATTGATTGCACTTTACTTTTATTATTATATTGAAAGCTTTGACTAAAAGATTGAACTAATGATTATTGAATTTGCTGGATTTCTTAACTAAACATAACTTTGCTTCAGATTTAATTTTTTTCATATTTTCTCTTATGAGCCCGATGTATGTTGTAAAAAGGCATTCCTATGGTTAGGTTAGCTTAGCTAGCATTTGTAGGTTAGGATAGGTTAGACTAGTTAGGTTAGTTAGGTCCTTGCTGAAAGAGTTCTACCTTGACGTGGTAGCAGGGGCTTACAAATCGTTGGCCAAAAATTTATTCTTCATTTAATTATGTTGAGGCTGCAATACAGTTATGCTTAGATGGCAAAAACTCTAGAGACACCCTGTAAACCCCCCCCTATATGCAGGGACCTTGGGCAGTAGTAGCCCCCAATATGCAGGGCCCTGCATAGTAAGCCCCCCCATATGCGAAAGCCCGTGGGAGTTAGTCCCCCCCATATGCATGGACAGTGGGCAGTACGTGTGGCACAGCCTCCCCTACATTAGGCCCATGGGCAGTAAGCCACAACCATATGCATGGACCGTGGGGCAGTAAGTGTGGGCAAATGCTCCTGCCTCCCCTTTGTATAGGAGCCCTGTGGGCAGTCAGTTCCACCCACCTGAAACGTCATGGACCTATGCGGCAATAAGTGGGGGCCAGCATGCACTCCCCTCACATATGGCCCGGGGCCATTAAGTCCCCCCTCATAGCATGGACCGGGGCAGTAAGTGTGGGCAGCATGCCTCCCCTTACATTAGGGACCAATGGGCGGAAAGTCCCCCCCATAAGCATGGACCGTGGGCAGTCAAGTGTTCGGCAGCATGCCTCCCCTCTAACATAGGCCCGTGCGGCAGTGTAAGAGCCCCTTCAATACTCATGTGAACCGTGGGCAGTAAGTGTGGCAGCATGCTCCCCTCTAATAGGGCCCGTTGGCAGTAAGTCCCTCCAACGCAGTGGACAGGGGCCCAGTACAAGTACTCCACCCATTAGCATGAACTGTGGGCAGTAAGTGTGGGCAGGCATGCCCCCCTCATACATAAGGCAAAAAAATGGGCAGTAAGTCCCCCCCTAGCATGGACCGGGGCAGCATGCCCCCTGCCTCTACATAGGGCCCGTTGGGCAGTAAGTCCCCCCCCCCATACGCATAATTGTGATATAGTTAGAAAGTTTTACTGTTTATTATCGTTTATAGAGTTTTAATTGCTTGCACTTTACGTTTAGATTATAATTTTTGACTAAAAGATTTATACTAATGACCTGTCCTGGATTTTTAACCAAACATACTTGCCTTCAACTTTTTTTTTTTTTCCATATTTCTTTATTGAGCTACGAATGCTGTAAAAAGGCATTATTACTATGGTTAGTTGTAGCATTAGCTAGCCTTTTTAGGTAGGCTAGTGTTACAACTAGTTATTAGTCTAGGTCCCTCGGCTGAAAGAGCTACTATTTACGAGGTCGTGGTAGCAAGGGCGTTACAAATATTTTGGCCCAAATATTTTAGTCTTCATTAATTATTGTTGAGGCTGCAAGGATACAGTGTTTGCTCAGATGGTAAAACGCCTAGAGAACACCTCTGTACCCCCCCCCTATATCAGGGCCCTTGGCAGTGCCCCCCCCCAATCATGCAGGGCCTTGGACAGCACACCCATATGGCAGTGGCATGTGGGCAGTAAGTCCCATACGCATGGACCGTGGGCAGTAAGTTGGGCAGCTGCCTCCCCTCTACCTAGACCCGTGGGCAGTAAGTCCCCCCCATACGCATGGACCGTGGGCAGTAAGTGTGGGCAGCATGCCTCCCCTCTACATAGGAACCCGTGGGCAGTAAGTCACCCCCATACGCCATGGACCGTGGGCAGTAAGTGTGGGCAGCATGCCTCCCCTCTACATAGGGCCAGTGGGCAGTAAGCCCCCCCCCATTACGCCTGGACCGTTGCAGTTAATTTGTGGCAACATGCCCCCCCCCTCTACAAAGGCCCATGGGCAGTAAATCCCCCCCTATACGCATAATGTGATATAGTTAGAATAGTTTTTACTGTTTTATTACAGTTTATGGAATTTAATTGTTACACTTTACTTTTATTTCATAATATTGAAAGCTTTAGACAAACGATTATAAATGACTTGCCTGGATTTCTTAACAAACATACTTTGCTTCAGATTTTTTTTTTTTCATATTCTCTTATGAGAATGTCCCATTGTTGGTGGTATTCTGGAGCAGTACCAATCGCACTTCCTATTGGCAAACTGTATGGGGAGCATTTTATTACATGGGTGTGTGCATGTCATTTATACTATGTGGGAAATTTTATTATATGGGGGAGTTGGTTGTCATTTATAGTGGGGAGATTTTGTTATATGGGTGTGTGTGTTTGTCATTTCTACTATGTGGGATATTTTATTTTATGTCTGCGTCATTTATACTATTGGGGACATTTTATTATATGGCTGTGTGTGTCATTTATAATATGGGGGGCATTTTATTATATAGGTATTTTCATTTATACTTTGTGGGTCATTTATACTATGGTGGACAATTTATTATATGGAGATTTCTGTCATTTATACTGTTGGGGGACATGTTATTATATGGGTGCGTGTCATTTATAATATGGGGGGCATTTTATTATAGGGGTATTTTCATTTAGACTTTGGGGACATTTTATTATATGGGTGGGGGGTTATTTATACTATGGGGAACATTTTATTATATGGGTGTGTGTCATGTATACTATGGGAGGACATTTTATTATATGGGGATGAACCCACATTTGAATGCACCTGGGGGTGTTGGTTGATTCTCTAGATCGGATCCCAACCCCACGCCGAATACACCTGTGAGGTGTTGGTTGATTCGCTAGTTCGGATCCTAACCCCTTACTGAACGCACTTGAAGGTTGTTGGTTGATTCGCCAGATTGGATCCCAACCCCGGGCCAAACGCAACTGAAGGTTGTTGGTTGATTCGCTAGATCGGATCCCAACGCCAGGCCGAACACACCTGTAGGGTTTTGGTTGATTCGCAAGATCGGATCCCAACCCCGTCTGAATGCAACTGTGGAGTGTTGGTTGATTCGCTAGTTCGGATACCAACCCCTTTGCTGAACTTACTTGAAGGTTGTTGGTTTATTCGCCAGATCGGATCCCAACCCTGGGCCGAACACACCTGTAGGGTTTTGGTTGTTTCGCCAGATCGGATCCCAACCCCCGGCTAAATACAACTGTGGAGTGTTGGTTGATTTGCCAGTTCGGATCCCAACCCCTTATCTAAAAACACCTGAAGAGTGTTGCTTGATTCGCCAAATCGGATCCCAACCCTTGGCTGAAAGCTCCTGAAGGGTGTTTGTTGATTCGCTAGTTCGGATCCCAACCCCTGGCGGTATTTACCTGTGGGGTGTCGGTTGATTCACTAGATTGGATCCTAACACCCGTCTTAATTCACCTTAGGGGTGTTGGTTGATTCGCCAGATCGGATCTTAACCCCGTCTGAATGCACCTTTCCAAGAGGCAAAGGATACAGTAAGTCTAACACTGAAAGCTACAACGCTGGGCAAGAAGAACATCGGGCCCGTGACTGTCCTTACCCAGCTCAGGTTAGGTACAGGACTAACAGCCTCAAACCAACAAGTTAGATTATAGATGTTTGGGATATAAACTATCCAAACCCCTGGATTCCAATCTGCAGGATTTCAACCTTCCGGATTACCATTATATGACTTTGAAAACTTTGACTTTCCTTGTGATGATTATTCCTCGTGATGATTATTCCTCGTGGACTGATTAGAGATAGAGAGGAAACTGAAGCTGGCCAGACACTCTGATTTCACTCAGGAAACCGTGAGTTCTCAAATGATCATATTTAATTTTCAATGTTAAAGGTAATGTGAGTTTGCCTTCAAGGAAATACCATCAGGCTCATTTACCCAGAGGCACTATCTCTCTGGGTAAAAGTCCTGTTCGCGGTTCAATATCGCGTTCGCAAATGTGAGATTTACCCACTACGGGATTTTAACGCCAGCTATTTATACTATAGGGTAGATTTAGTTATATGGGTGTGTGTGTTTGTTATTTATACTATGTGGGATATTTTATTTGATGTCTGTGTCATTTTTACTATTGGGGGCATTTTATTAAATGGCTGTGTGTGTCATTTATAATATGGGGGGCATTTTATTATAGAGGTATTTTCATTTATACTTTGTGTGTCATTTATACTATGATAGACTATTTATTAAATTGCTGCTGCTCTGGGCAGCTCTCCCCTTCCTCTTCTGTTTGCTTTGATCCATGTGGTGTTCGGCTCCATCTCTGGGCTAACACTAATCTTGCAAACGTATCTATTGGACAAAATGGTCCCATAAGGATACAGATAAGGGAGATATATTTAGCAGTTCCAAGAATAGATTAAGATTTATAAAGTCACCTTCTATGTCTGTGAATATCTCCCACCAGAATTACCTTCCACTCGCCCACTGCCACTAGATCAGATGGTGTACAAATTTCTCCACAGCTTTTCAGTGTGATGCTTGGATATGTACAATACACGGGGTCCTTGGCCACCTAGTTTTCCTATCCACAACTCTAACCAATCATCAATCCCTCATAGAGTAAGAATTCTATGGTAGAATTGATATCAAAATGTTAATGCTATTATTATTATTTCAGTGATTTAGAGATAAATGTGAGAACTGCAATTTTTAAATTGGAATCTTGCTAAATATTTCTTCCTTTAAGTCTTAATGTTTGGTCTTTCTAGGTTTCTACAATAAAGAGTAGATCTATGGGAATTGAAGGTCTATGGGATCTACGGGAATTCGAAAGATCCAGCAGCAAACAGAGAAAAGGGGAAGGGAAAGGGAAGGGAGCAGTGGGGGAGACCAAAGTAACATTCAACTGTGAGTCTAACTATACAGATATGTGCATACGTATGTATGTAGTGTATTCTTTATATATTTCCATTATCCTCCTTTACTCAGAGTTAAAGGGATTATCCATTCCTTAACAATGCTACTTTTTCATCAGCCTCGTTTGTTTAAAGTATTAACAGGGTTATTCAATAAAATTTCTTATTTAAAATGGTGCTAATTTTGCCCCAACCAATCAGATGTTAGCTTTCAAATGTTAAATAAGATCTGATTGGTTGGGGCAAAATTAGCACCATTTTAAACGATAAGAACTTTTATTGAATCTCCCTGTAAGTTTCCAGTTACTTCCTTAATACTTATCTAGTGTCGTACACTCCTAATCAATTTGGGGTACCAGACAGATTCTGGTAAAGGATCCATGCTTTATGACTCTTGAGCTAAAATATATGGGAAAATTCTCTCCTCCTGAGACAGCATCTCACTACCCCACTGCGCTAACTAGTCGACAGGGAAAGCATGCCTAAGGTGTTCCTATATGCCAGTAAAAAAAGTAGAGTAGTAAAGCCCATTCCAGCACAGGGTTAAAAGAAAGGGTTATCGTAGAAAAAAATAATTAAAAAGCCACTTACATTCCTTTTTCACTTCTGCACAAAGAACAGTTCAGCTTCCACTTCCTGGTTTGCTAAAATCCTTACTCTTAAACTAACCTTATTTTTCCTATGTAGCCTCCACCCATTAAACCACTGGATGAAGGATAGGGGCCCCATCTAACTTTTGCAGGAGGCCCCATTAATTCTTAGCTAGGCTACTTGTAGTTGCAATAAATATGAAATATAAAATGGAGAATGAGAGATTATAACAAGTAAGGATATCATCTTTAATGACTGGTATGTGACATTATTTGAGTTTGGATGCCACAAGTATAGATCTTTAAATGTAACACGTTGAGTGACATCATGACACAATATACGCCTACTACCAATTGTTGGTGCCTTTCTTGTAACATTTTTCCCAAAATTTGAGTCACAAGACCCACGGAACAATTGACACACAACTCAATTTCCAATCTTTCCAGGACCCAAAATATGTACTAAAACAGTTCAGGGCCAACTGAAGTTGATCACGTGTAGCATCTATAAGTGTGTAATTAGGGCCTTGTCTTAGCCTTTCTGAAGTGACACACTCATGGTGATAGGTATTACCTCCACTGGATTCCCTGTTATCTTATGCGGCCATCCTCTCCTCCATCTGAAATCAGGTAGTGGTGAGTTGTTCTCAATAGATGAGGTATATCCTCTTCCTCTACTGGCTTGGCCTAAAAAAATGCAGTGTCTCCTTGCACATTTCTAGGTAGGAACTCATCACTATCTGATTGAGGAGCACGTGATACGGGCATCACACAAGCGTCATCCCAGAAAAGGCAAGATAATGTACAGCGTTACTGGTTACACATTTTCAGACACTCATCATGACCTACTTTATTTAGGCTTGCACTAAAGTCTCCTCTCAAGTCCCGGAGTCCAGGGTGGTCTCGCGGGAGACCACCCGAGAATGAGGGAGACTCCCGGACAATCTGGGAGGGGTGGGATACCTGTGTATGCACATGTCTGTATAGTAAGACATAGGGTTTGCAGCAAAGATGGATCTCTCAGTGTCACTGTTGTCCATCTTATTTGAATATTTTGTATAAGTTATTGTATGATTTATGTTGTAGGATATTGCATTGTATGAAATATTCTTGTCAATAAATATGCTAACTGTATTACTTACTCTGTGTGATCTCTGTTTGGGTAACACCAATAGTTTTTCTATTGAGGGTATAGAAAATAGAAACAATGACACTTGCTGTAGCACCAACTTGGGAGTCATAACATGGAGTGTGTGTGTGTGTGGGGGATGAGATGTGTCATTTTTCTAGTGTCAATGGTGCATTAACCATATGTATCATTCTACAAGGTATCATTTACACAATAAAAACAAGATAAATGAAGAGATACAGAATAGGAAATAACTGATGGCTTTATTATCTGGGGCTTAAAGGGACACTAAACTCAAAAAATGGACTATTTAAAGTTGCTTCCAGCTGGAAGCAACTTAAAAAGTGTTTAGCTGAACCTGCTGGCTGCTGCACTGTCACAGCACGTAGAGAGAGGCAGAAACGGAGGGAGACATGGTCCAGGGTAGGTGCGTAGCTCTGTGACAAGTGAGTAAGAGCTGTGATTGTGACTAGCTACCAAGCTATTGGATCTTTGGTGCTTGCAAAATGCTATATATAGCTCTTAAGGGGTAAGGGTTATACTCCCATGTGTTTTTTTACTGTATATTCTCAAATATAAGCTGACCCAAGAATAAACAGAGGTACCTATTTTTACCTGAAAAAAGGAGTAAAAGTGATTAACTCGAGTACAAACCGAGGGTAGAAAATGTGACCACTACTGCCTTCAGATTCTGTATTTCTTTGAGGCTTTAGTTGCCCTTTAAATGGACAGCAGAATTCCCATACAATAGTCCCATACAGTAACAGCCAAATCCACAGGGCCGCCATCAGGGGGGTACAGGAGGTACTCCTGTAACGGGCCCCGACTTGTCAGGGGCCCGGAGTATAGGGCCCCTGTCACAGAACGTCCCAAAGCACACAGTGTACCTTTAAAAAAAACACTCAGCAGAGATAAGGCCCACCACCAATCACAAGCAGTGGCAGTGCTTGCAGCTATCCAATCATCTTCCATGAAGCAGTCACGGAAGCATGCCTACACAGAGCGGGGAAGCTGATCGTAGATCCTGCAGAGAGGTAGTTGCTGCCATTCGTAATTTGGACCCTGGTCTTTGATGTTTAAATTAAATGCAGGGTAAATGAGAGTGCAGGTTATTCCCCATAGGTGTCAGTGCAGGAAATCAGTAGCAGCTCACAGCATCAAGGGAACTGTGCTTTTCCTCTTTCAGTGGGCTGCCTTGGTAAGGCTGGAAGGCAGAACTACAGGTAGGAAAAAGCTTTGTAATGTTTAAAGTGTGCATTATATGTATGTAAAATTTTGTTAAAGTGTGTGTTTGTTACTGTGTCTGTAAGTGTGTGTCTGTGTTAAAGTGGGGGTGTGTGTGTCTGTGTTAAAGTGTGCCTCTGTATTAAAGTGTGTGTGTGTGTGCCTGTGTTAAAGTGTGTGTATGTGTGTGCCTGTGTTAATGTGTGTGTGTGTGTGTGTGTGTTAAAGTATGTGTATGTGTTAAGTGTGTGTATGAGTGTATGTATGTGTGTGTCTGTGGTAAAGTGTGCGTGTGCCTGTTAAAGGTGTGTGTTTGTTCTGTTGTTTAGTGTATGTCTGTGTTAAAGTGTGTGTGTTAAGTGTGCCTCTGTATTAAAGTGTGTGTGTGTGTGCCTGTGTTAAAGTGTGTGTATGTGTGTGCCTGTGTTAAAGTCTGTGTTTAGGTGTGTCTGTGTTTAAAGTGTGTGTGCCTGTTAAAGTGTGTGTGTTTGTTTCTGTGTTAGTGTGCCTCTGATAACGGGGGTGTGTGCCTGTGTTAAAGTGTGTGTATGTGTGTGCCTGTGTTAATGTGTGTGTGTATGTGTTAAAGTATGTGTATGTGTTAAAGTGTGTGTCTGTGTTTAAGTGTGTCTGTGTTAAAGTGTGTGTGTGTCTGTTAAAGTGTGTGTGTTTGTTTCTGTGTTAGTGTATGTCTGTTAAAGTGTGTGTGTCTGTTTAAGTCTGTATGTGTCTATGTTAAAGTGTATGTTTGTATGTGTGTGTGTGTCAAAGTGTTTGTGTCTATGTTAGTGTGTGTGTCTTTGAAAGATGTGGCTATACACAGTCATGAGCATTTGCCCTATCTAAAGTATAGGGAGATCATTTGTGACTGCCACACAATCGCGACAGAGAGAAATTTTCCAGCCATAACTGTTTCAGATGCAGACACGGAACACTCATCGACACCAGGAACTGTCTTTCGCACGTACACACTTTTCCGATTAAGGGACAATCCTGTCGGTACTGACCCTTTATTGGTAATGTGTGTACCCAGCTTAAGTAAAGTCTGTAATGTGAGAGGCCCAGTAATTTATCCTGTATGGGGCCCAGAAAATTCTGATGGCGGCTCTGAGCAGGGGCAGGACCGGTAGCCGCATCTGTGATTGGCTGAGAGGCGGCTGTCTGCAGTTCAGAACGCTGGAGGAGAGAGGTAAGGTAAGTAACTATTGGGGGACTTTCTGCTAATATGATTATAGAGGTTGGAGCTGGGGAAGCAATACCTATCACATACTAAAAGGGTTTGGAGCTAGAGGGAGGGAGACCAAAACGGGTGGGAGAGGAAGGGGGGAGGGCTGCTCAGAGCATGCCAGAAACCTCTCAGAGGAAGCCTCAGAGGCGGAAACAATTTCCCCCTCTGCTAGGCTCCTGGTGGACATTTTTTTGTACTTTGGGGGAGGATTACATGAGAACCATTTGGAGTTGGGATGTAAGGTAAGGATTTTTATACACTACACAGAGGGGTCAGTAGTGGTTGAAATTATAGTTTTGGGGGTGGACATGCCCTTTAAATGGATAGTACTGAGTGCTTAGCATCATTTGCTACTTAGTTTGTTTTGCACCTTGATTCTTTATCATATGTAACAGTAGGCCTATGTATATTGCATTGCTTTTTTGTTACATGGTAGGCAAGAGCATTACAGTTCCATGTTGCTTTTTTAACCTTTTTTTACCTTTCTGTACGTTATGTTGTATTATATGCCTTATCTTTAACACCATTTTACACAGTTGCAGGATTGGATACCCTAGACAATTGGCACTTTTTGGACTGTAGGTTTTTCTATTTGGATTTGTTTGTCACTTAAACACTGATATGTATACAAGATGGTTCCAGACCCTCTGATTGGACAATCAAAGGAAAGGGGGCGGAACCTTCTATCACTTCCTGTGGGGTGGGTTTAAAAGTTGGTGTGGGTATGTGTATGTCACATTTGATAAAGGAGTCCGAAACATGTAATGTGTGAATAAAGCAAGTTATAAGATATTTATTAAGAGTCTTCCTCCATCTGATACTACCTCTTCTTCAATTTTGATACTGATCTACGTGGTTTGGAGAGGACACGGGTGGTAACCAGAGGTATTCTGAAGGTTTGAGGACTCTGTTTATGTGGATTATAACAATGACTGGACATGGGCAGAACAATTGCTAAAGAATTACTGGCCCATTCTCCAATCGGATGACTCCCTCAGAAGATACCTGGGGGAGTTACCAAGGATGATACCTCATAGGGCCTCCACAATTGGCCAGTCGTTGGTATCTAGGCACTTTGTACCTACTCGGGGATTGACTTAGTTGGAAAAAGGATCCATAAATGGTAGCCAAGTTGCAAGTGTGGCAACTGCAAAATATGTCAATATATGTGCAAAAAACTTATAGAATTTAAGATCAGATGTTTATTAACTGCAAATCAAAAGGCGTAATCTATGCACTGCAATGCAGTTGCCCTATGATATATGTGGGTAAGACCATCAGAGAGCTACGCACTAGGTTGTTGGAACATATATACAACATTAATTCCAATAAAGAGGAGAGCAGTGTAGCCAGACACTTCTGCCAGAAACATGCTTCTTATCCGCACTGTCTCTCTGTCTGGGGGATGGAGAAAGTGCTACCACCTATACGGGGTGGAGACTGGGATAAAAAATTCTACAGAGGGCGAGCAGGTAGATTTTTACCATGAAAAGCAGATATCCAAGGGGCATGAATGAAGAACTTTAGTGTGATATTAGGGCAATTTACAAGTGTGCTTTATATGCCCATGACTATACCGTTAGTATATTATTTTTATCCTTATGTTTATCCTTTATGTTTTGGAATGGTTTTGTTTATTTATTTTGGGGGCATGGAAACTAATTAAGGATGGATGGGGTTTCACTGTCGGACACCTGATTGATTGCACAATGTATGTGCTACTTAATCTTCATTGCCATAGGTTGCCCCTTACCATGTGAAGGGACGCGTCTGTCCCGAAACGTGCGTTGGTCTGGAGTTATTTGTTTGGCACATGGCTCCTGCCAGGTATGGCGGCGTCTGTAACGGCTGAACTCTAGGAGGATCCTGTTTTCCGCTAAGGGTCTCCTGTATTAGAATCGGTGGTTGGTGAGACTGTTTTATGCTCCCGTAGTGGGTGCTTGGAACTCTGCACTTTATTAACTCTGTGGGGAAATTGGATACAAACTGTTTTTTCTCCCCTTACCCAATGACTTTGCAAGATATGTCTATTGAGTAGCTTTATGGTCCTTTACTGGCCAACCATTTTCCACTGCAATTTTATCAGAATGTTTGTATAATACGCCTGCACTTTACTTACCTATTACGGGGAAGGCCTGCGCATTGTTTTTAGAATATGTGTATAATATGTGTTTGTCTATGGATAATAAATTTATAATTCTTGATTTACAGTTTAGTGTCCACCTCCGGTCCATTATTAGTGTATGAGGTGCGTTTGCCCTTCTTTATTCTATATTTGGTTGCATGTATACAGCTTGAGTGCTCTTGCGCTATGTGCTCTTGTATTTACCTGGTCTTTTTGTTCTTCTACTTGTTTCTGTACTTTGGTATCCCATCTTATGTTCTTTCACCCATCTTTTCTTACTATCCCTTTACTGTATAGTATTAATATATACACCATGGGTATGGATAGGGAAAGGATATTAATAAATACACCATGGGTATGGATAAGGAAAGGATATTAATATATACACCATGGGTATGGATAGGGAAAGGATATTAATATATACACCATGGGTATGGATAAGGAATGGATATTAATATATACACCATGGGTATGGATAAGGAAAGGATATTAATATATATATTAATACCTGGCAGCATGCGAAAAATGTGTTTTTCCTGATGATAAATTTGCTACAGCACTTAACCACATTCCTTTTTGGGGTCGTTATATAGACGACATCCTCATATTGTCGGATGCATCTATTGAAGGACTCCAAACTCAGGAGTTCCATGTATTTGTATTCAGTTGAATACAAATACATGAAATTAACATTTCACACTGCAATTTGATATGACTCAGATTCCCTTCTTAGATATGAAGATTAAGAAGGTGGGAGGTAAATTGCACACAGTTGTATCGTAAAGATACGACAGGGAATAGCATGTTGCATGCACAATGTATGCACCTCACATCATTACTTAAGGGCATCCCGGTGGGACAATACCGTAGAGCCTGCTGTAACTTTACCTCCCTTGTAGACTTTGTAAAGGCTGCTTCTGAGTTATATCACCGGTTCTCCGAGAGAGGTTATCCTGCCAATTGGCTAAGAAGAGCGTACAAGAGGGCCAAATATTCTAAGAGGGAAAATCTTGTTTTTTTGTAATAAAATTAGAGCTAGCAGTGAAGTGGTTAATATAGTTACCGATCATAACAATAAGTATCAAAATTGAAGAAGAGGTAGTACCAGATGGAGGAAGACTCTCAATAGATATCTTATAACTTGCTTTATTGACACATTACATGTTTCGGACTCTAACAGGGTTATTTAATAAAAGTTCTTATTGTTTAAAATGGTGCTAATTTTGCCCCAACCAATCAGATGTTAGCTTTCAAATGTTAAATAAGATCTGATTGGTTGGGGCAAAATTAGCACCATTTTAAACGATAAGAACTTTTATTGAATCTCCCTGTATGTTCGTTATTAAATGTGACATACACATACCCACACCAACTTTTCAACCCACCCCACAGGAAGTGGTAGAAGGTATTGGAATTTGTGGATTCATTCCTTCAACCATTGGTAAAACGTATACCATCGTGCTTACAAGACACTACCCATCTTTTTCAGATATTACGAGAAACGGCTCTTCCATCAGGGAATATTTACTTAGCCAGCATAGATGTACAAAGTCTGTACACATCCATACCTCAAGATGAGGGTATTACCTATGTGGAAGAAGCCCTTCTCACTACTAGCCATCCACATCAGTTAATATCTTTTCTGATTGATTGCCTGTCTTTGGTACTAAAAAAATAATTAATTTTGATTCAATGACACTTTCTTCTGGCAGAAGCAAGGTATGTACATGAGCGCTGCTGTAGCCCCATCCTTTGCTAACATTTTCGCGCACAATATCGAAAATAACTATTTGTTAAAACCAAGTATGCCCAACATATCGTAAAGTACACTCGGTATGTGGATTATATTTTTTTGATTTGGAATGGTGAAAAAACAGATCTTATAGAAATGATTGAAAATGCAAACGTAGCACATCCCACCATAAAATTCACATATGAGGTATCGGACCACCAGATACACTTCCTCAATGTCAATATCGCTATTGAAAATGGACATATCCGTACCTCACTATTTACTAAAACCACGGATAGAAATAACCTCTTGCTCTCCAGTAGTTTTCACGCACCCAAAATCATTAAAGCTATTCCTAAGAACCA
The DNA here is from genome assembly GCA_019447015.1 of Hymenochirus boettgeri. Classification (NCBI taxonomy): domain Eukaryota; kingdom Metazoa; phylum Chordata; class Amphibia; order Anura; family Pipidae; genus Hymenochirus; species Hymenochirus boettgeri. The sequence goes on from CM033469.1 coordinate 292,410,999, forward strand.
GTTCATACGACTAGACGTATCTCTTTGGAAAACATTGACTATGAATGGTCATCTAAAAAGATTTTAGATAAATTACTGGAGAAAGGAACAAGGATTAAGGAACACAAAAAGGTCATAAAGGACAACTCCACCCTCATAAGAACATCTTTTAGAAAGAATAAAATATGTTGATATATCATACTTTGTCCTATCAATTCATTACTGTATGCCTGCTATGCTACTGGAGGCGTCATGGAAACTAAGCAATTGTGAAACCTGTACTGAGCCTGGGCATGCTCAGAAGAGACAGACAGGGGATTAACATTCAGTCATTGGCTGTGATGTCAACTGACAAATCCATAACTGACAGTTGCTAACTGGAAGAACCAGGAAGCAGAAACAGGGGAAACAGGACATTGTGCAGGATTTCAGGTTAGACTTATATATTTCACATTTCAAGCTATTACCGTTTAAGGTTTTGGGTGGTGATTTACCTGTATGTAAGTTTTCATTTTGAGGCTGGACTTGCCCTTTAATGAAGCATGGTTGTTGAAATGTTATCTTTAACTGTTTTGTGATCCAGGTCTCATTTCTCCTTTTTCCCTTTTCCCACAGATAATCGTCTTCCCTAGTCGCATAGATGATATAGCTTACTTAGAAATCTACAAAGGTATGGCTAATATTACAGTTATGAGTTAAAGGGCATGTCCACCCTTTAAATCAACTTCTACTATGTGATAGGTATTGCTTCCACAGCCACAACCGCTATAATTTTATTGCCAGAAAGTCCCCCGATAGTTACCGTACTTACCTTACCTCTCTCTTTCACCGCACTGTCCCGGCCCTTTGCTTGCACGGAACTGCAAGCAGGGGCAGGGCCGCCATCAGGGGGGTACAGGAGGTACTCCTGTACCGGGCCCTGACTTGTCAGGGGCCTGGAGTATAGGGGCCCTGTCACAGAACGTCCCAAAGCACACAGTGTACCTTTAAAAAAAACCACTCAGCAGAGATAAGGCCCACCACCAATCACAAGCAGTGGCAGTGCTTGCAGCTATCCAATCATCTTCCATGAAGCAGTCACGGAAGCATGCCTACACAGAGCGGGGAAGCTGATCGTAGATCCTGCAGAGAGGTAGTTGCTGCCATTCGTAATTTGGACCCTGGTCTTTGATGTTTAAATTAAATGCAGGGTAAATAATAGTGCAGGTTATTCCCCATAGATGTATAGGTGTCAGTGCAGGAAATCAGTAGCAGCTCACAGCATCAAGGGAACTGTGCTTTTCCTCTTACAGTGGGCTGCCTTGGTAAGGCTGGAAGGCAGAACTACAGGTAGGAAAAAGCTTTGTAATGTTTAAAGTGTGCATTATATGTATGTATAATTTTGTTAAAGTGTGTGTTTGTTACTGTGTGTGTAAGTGTGTGTCTGTGTTAAAGTGGGGGGGTGTGTGTCTGTGTTAAAGTGTGCCTCTGTATTAAAGTGTGTGTGTGTGTGCCTGTGTTAAAGTGTGTGTATGTGTGTGCCTGTGTTAAGTCTGTGTTTAGGTGTTGTCTGTGTTAAAGTGGTGTGTTTGCTGTAAAGTGTGTGTGTGTTTTGTGTTAGGTGCCTCTGTATTAAATGTGTGTGGTATGTGTGTTGCCTGTGTTAAAGTGTGTGTATGTGTGTGCCTGTGTTAAGTGTGTGTGTGTGTGTTAAATATGTGTATGTGTTAAAGTGTGGTGTGTTTAGAGTGGGTCTGTGTTTAAAGTGGGTGTGTGGTCGGTTTAAAGAGTGTGTGTGTGCCTGTTAAAGTGTGTGTGTTTGTTTCTGTGTTAGTGTATGTCTATGTTAAAGTGTATGTTTGTATGTGTGTGTGTGTGTCAAAGTGTTTGTGTCTGTGTTAGTGTGTGTGTCTTTGAAAGATGTGGCTATACACAGTCATGAGCATTCGCCCTATCTAATGTATAGGGAGATCATTTGCGACTGCCACACAATTGCGACAGAGAGAAATTTTCCAGCCATAACTGTTTCAGATGCAGACACGGAACACTCATCGACACCAGGAACTGTTGTTTCGCACGTACACACTTTTCCGATTAAGGGACAATCCTGTCGGTACTGACCCTTTATTGGTAATGTGTGTACCCAGCTTAAGTAAAGTCTGTAATGTGAGAGGCCCAGTAATTTATCCTGTATGGGGCCCAGAAAATTCTGATGGCGGCTCTGCAAATCCAGTATGGCTATAACTGTATAGGACTACTGTATGGGAATTCTGCTGTCCATTCAAAGGGCAACTAGAGCCTCAAAACAATATAGAATCAGAAGACAATCTTTTTAACAATAGATACCATCCTCCTGATTATGTATTGTTTTGAGGCATTAGTTGCCCTTTAAATGGACAGCAGAATTCACATACAGTAGTCCTATACAGTTATAGCCATACTGTAATCCCATACAGTAACCCCCTAATTCCTTGGGACTCCAGATGTTTGGAAACTTCAACTCAAACTACAACTAAATCATGGTTTAGGGCATGCAAGTTGGCATAAAAGTCTGCAAAATAGCCATTTCTGCACATTTGAATAAGAAACTGGTGTTTTGCATGAGGTAAACCAGTTTGGGTCCTGCATCGGGTCAGGTACCCACCGGTTACTTGCTTTCTTGGTCACGTTCAGGGAAACCGCATTGAGTTTAAATCGGATGGCGGTTGATTTCCGCAAGCAGAATTAGTTTGTAAATAGAAAAAACTTTTGTCATCAATCTGTTTTAAAGGGTTAAATCACTTTGTTTCAGTGAAACAATACTTCACATACACAGATACAGACCCCTGGCATATAATGCATTTCATTCCAGCCTGAAATAAACTGATTCTGGGCATGCATATGGGTATCAAAGTGGGCAAAATAGTCTTTTTTGCAGTTTTGAATAAGAAACTGGTGTGAAAACACACAATAATCTATATAACTAGAATAACAGCCTTTAACAACTTGGTAGGGTAGTGCCTGGGTCCCCCTTCGGCTTCAGAGAAAAAGATTTTACGGTGAGTAAACAAAATCTCCTTTTCTCTTTCAGCCTTGGGGGACCCAGGCACAGCAGGGAATGTCCCAAAGTCATGAACAGTAAAGGGGGGGGTATCCTCTGCTCTTTGCAGCACAAGCCGACCTACGGTCGTCTTTGATGTAGCAAACACATCCAGTCTGTAGAACATTATGAATGTGCTGATTGAAGATCAGGTGGCCGCTCTGCAAATCTGATCTAAGGAGGCTCCCCGACGAGATGCCCATGAAGCAGTGCCCTGGTAGAGTGAGCAGCAACCCGCAAGGGAGGAGCAGCCCCAGCTTCAGTATAATATCTTGAGATGACACTCTGAATCCATCACGCCAGAGTGCATCTATGAGGTGTGCCAGAGGATCTTGCGTTCTTGCACAAAAGAGGGGAACCTTGCAGTTGAGACGCGATGCCATGATGTCTATTTCTGCAGTTCCCCACCGACGTGTTCGGATCGAGAACACATCCTGATGAAGAGACCATTCGCCAAGTCCAGCGTGTGGAGGCTGAGAAAGTCCGCTTCCATGTTCAGGATCCCCGGGACGAAGACCGCAGAGATCGCTGGGACATAGTGTTCTGCCCAGGACAGAATGCGGTGGGCTTCTTCTATGGCCATGTCGCTCCACGTACCCCCTTGGTAGTTGATGTATGCCACCACTGTGGCATTGTCCGACTGGATTCTGACAAAGCTGTTTGTCAGTTGTTCTGTCCAGTGAGAAAGGGCCAGGTATATGGCCTGTAGTTCCAGAATGTTGATCGGAAGAAAGGAACTCTTGGGTTGACCAGATGCCTTGCGTTATGAGGAGCCCGTACACAGCCCCCCATCCTGACAGACTTGCGTCTGTGGAAATCATCGTCCACGGAGGCAGGCAGAGAATGTTCCCTTTGTGAAGATTGCGGTCTTGTGTCCACCATACCAGGGACCTCCGGATTGGGTGAGGTAAAGGGATCATGGAGTCCAGGGAGTCCAGAGATCTGTTCCAAACTGTTAACATGTGGCGTTGAAGCGGGTGCAGATGGAACATGGCATATGGGACTGCTTGGATGGCTGAAACCATCTTCCCTACTAAGTGCATGGCTTAAAGGATTGAGATCCGTGGCTTTGCCAGAGTCTGGCGGGCTAGTAGCTTGAGCGCTTGGATCTTCTTGGAAGGAAAGAGAATTTGTTGTCAGGAAGTGTCGAACAACATGCCCAAAAATGTCAAGTGGGGGCTGGGAATGAATGATGACTTGCGACGGTTGATAATCCAACCGAAGGAGGTTATGGTTTGAGCGCAAGTTTTTACATGTGTTGAGGCCAGGACGAGGGACGATGCTTTGATCAGCAGATCGTCTAAGTAGGGCAGGAGGAAAATACCTTGCAGGCGAATGAAAGCTGCCTGACAAGCCATCACCTTGGTGACCGAAAGGGGAGGGCCGTGAACTGATAATGACGCTTTCCCACTGCGAATCTCAGAAAGCGATGGTGGCCCTGCCAAATGGGAATGTGGAGATAGACGTCCTGTATGTCAAGTGACGCTAATAAATCTCCCGGCTCTATGGCCAGATTGACTGAACGTAACAATTCCATCTTGAAATGGACCTTTCTGGCATAAACGTTTAGCTTTTTGAGGTCTAAGACCGGGCAGAAGGTTCCGTCTTTCTTGGGAACTAGGAAGGTTTGAGTAGAAACCTGTGGGAAGTAGGTACCGGAACTATTACTTTGGACCGCAATAGTAGGGTTATTTCTTGGTTTAGGGCTTGCCGTTTGGATGGCGCTCTGGGAAGGTTGGACGGGAAGAAACGTCTTGGGGGACGAGAAATGAACACTATTCAATATCCTTTAGAGATAACGTCCAGAGTCCAGGAGTCCATGGATGGGTGGTTCCACGCTTCCCAAAAAAATCTTAGCCTTCCTCCCACCCAAGATGAGGGGGGGGATAGTCATGCCGATTTTGGTTTTTCCGCCGGTAGGACGAAAGGATCCCGTCCTATTGGACCAGGGTCTGGAAGACGTTTGTCTTCTTGGAGGGGCCTGGACTGATTGGTCAGCAGGAGTTCTTGGGACGGAGTGAAAGGGGTGAAAGGAAGGGGTGCCTATCAGATGTAGGAAGCCTACGGGGTCTGTTTTGGGGAAGGAACTTTTTTAATAGTGCCTCAATGCGGCGATTAATTGGGTCCTTAAAGGTCGCCGCTTCGGAAAGGGGAATGCTGGTGGCTCTAGAAAGTTGAGCCACTGGAGGGTTGACTATGGGAGGGGAAGCCCGTCGATCTATGCTTGCCTTGGGAAAGGGGAACATAGTGTTAAAGAACCGGGACTGACGAGGTCGGCGCTCTGGTTCAGACCATTCTTGTAGGACAATTTTGTCTAACTGTTCGTAAGAGGGGAATTGAACTGACGCTTTAACTCTAGAAAAGAGTGTTTTGGAAGGGTCCTCTTGGGATTCTGAGCCCTGAATGTTGAGAACAGTAAGGACTGACCTTATGAGCGAATCTACAGCTTCTGGAGTAAAGGTAGATTGTGACTCCTGTTCAGGAGTGTCGTATTCAATTTCACCTTCCTCTATGATCTCATCATCCTCTTGAGGAGAATCCTCAATTAAACAGGATGCAATAGGTTCCTGTGGCCTTGCAGGCCTGGAATCTCTGTCTGTAGTCACCAGCTGTCCAGATTGTAGGACCTGTGAAATGAAAGCAGAAAGGGAGGACATAGAGGCGGCTAATGACTTAGCCCAAGCTGGTTCCTGCTCCTGAGGGGGCCCTTGAGGAGCTGAATTCAGAGTACCCTCTGGTAGATGTTTTAAAGAATCTAAAGATTCCCTAACGGCTCTTGCCCATTCTGGCTCTTGACTGACTGAGTCAGTAGACACAGACGGAGGGTCATTGGTAGCGTTACAAGAGCGCACCGTGGACCAGATTGGCCTGCAGGCTGTTTGGATTGGCAGATCACACATTCATATGATACTGCGAGCAGAGGTTGTTTATTCCTATTCTGACGGGACAGGAGGGGAATAAATGGCCCTTGCTGGCCATGATAGAAGAAATAGAAGATAGAGAAGAAGGAAAAAGGGAAAAAGGCTATTTTGCCCACTTTGATGCCCGTATGCATGCCCAGAATCAGTTTGTTTCAGGCTGGAGTGAAATGCATTATATGCGAGGGGTCTGTATCTGTGTATGTGAAGTATTGTTGCACTGAAACAAAAGTGATTTAACCCTTTAAAACACCAGTTTCTTATTCAAAACCGCAAAAAAGGCTATTTTGCCCAGTTTGATGCCCGTATGCATGCCCAGAATAAGTTTTTTCAGGCTGGAATGAAATGCGTTATATGCCAGGGGTCTGTATCTGTGTATGTGAAGTATTGTTTCACTGAAACAAAATGATATAACCCTTTGAAACACCAGTTTCTTATTTAAAACTACACAAAAGGCTATTCAGCCCACTTTGATGCCTGTATGCATGCCCAGAATCAGGTTGTTTCAGGCATCTCTGCAGGCAGCAGTGTAATGAGCTTTCTATACTCCAAACTACCTTTAAGCTGGGTACACCCCATTAGATGCTTTGTCCCGACAAAGGACTGTCGGTCGCAGCAAAAGTACCCATGGCCAATGGTTCACCATGGCCGAACGGGCATTTCTTATGATCACTTGTAGTTTTCTGATGCTTCCGATCCCCCATTCGGCCCATGCAATTTTTGCAGCCTGGTAAGACTGAAACACTGAACTATTGATCAGCCCCAAAAAATTGCAGTGTGTACACAGACTTAGATTAATGGATTCATTATACACTTATGTGTATAATGAATATGTGATGGATTTACACCTTACAGCCTATAGACACAAAACATCTGGTGCCTTTTAAGTGCAACTGTGGTCTCTGAACAAGTTAGGGTTGAAACCTGAAGTCTTTCCTTTAAAAGGACAACTCCACCCTCATAAGAACATCTTTTAGAAAGAATGGATGCCTCATGGAAACTGAGCAATTTAGAAACCTGTACTGAGCCTGGGCATGCTCAGAAGAGGCAGACAGGGGATTAACATTCAGTCATTGGCTGTGATGTCAACTGTCAAATCCATAACTGACAGTTACTAACTGGAAGAACCAGGAAGAAGAAACAAGGACAGCAGGACATTGTGCAGGATTTCAGGTTAGACTTATATATTTCATATTTCAAACTATTACCGTTTAGGGTTTTGGGGGGTGATTTACCTGTATGTAAGTTTTCATTTTGGGGCTGGACTTGCCCTTTAATTAAATCTCTTATTGCAGCCTGTGAGAAAGTATAGTATAGTATTTGAAGTTGAATAAAGATATTTATCCGTCCAGTCCAACCCATCTAGCAATACCCTCATTTCCTGCCTAATTGTTGATCCAGAGGAAGGCAAAAAACCCCCACCAAATTTATGAAGGGGAAAAAATTCCTTCCTGACTCCAAGTGGCAATCGGAAATATCCCTGGATCAACTCTATTTCAATACCAGTAACCTTTTTTTTTTAAACTGTCCAATAAACCTAACATTACAACGTCCACTGGAAGACAGTTCCATAGCTTTACCATTCTCACAGTGAAAAACCTTTTCCTAACTTGAAGCCTAAACTTCTTTTCTTCAAGTCTTAAGGGATGTATGCGTGTCCTCTGACATGTTCTATTGGTGAACTATGCACCAGATAGTTTATTGTATGGCCCGTTAATGTATTTATACACAGTAATCATATCCCCACACAAGCGCCTTTTCTCTAGTGTACATAATTGTAACTTATCCAGTCTCTCTTCATATTCAAGCTCCCCCAATCCACTTATTAATTTAGTTGCCCTTCTCTAATCCCTTTCCATTTCCTTTTTGTACACAGGATTTCAAAATTGCACTGCATATTCCAAATGAGGCCTTACCAGAGAATAACATTTTTTTTCCCTTGAATCCATACCTCTCTTTATACAAGACACACAGAAACCTTGCTGACAATACCCACTTCCAAATCATTAATAAATAGATTAAATAGAAGCGGCCCCAACACAGAACCCTGTGGCAACCCACTTAGCACTTTAGTATATATTGATAAATCCCCATTAACAACTACTCTCTGCATCCTATTCATCAACCAATTTTCTATCCATGTACATATGTGCAACCACAGACCAACAGAACTTAGCTTATACATTAGTCGCCTATGAGGGACTGTATCATCTACTGCTATGCCAGAGTCTAAATTTCTACTTACTTCCTCATAAAAGCCAAGCAAGTTAGTTTGACAAGATCTATTCCACCTAAATCCATGCTGGTTATGACTTATAATGTCAGTCCTTGAAACATACTCTAGAATATGTTCCCTTATTAAACTTTCCAGTATCTTCCCCACCACTGAAGTTAAACTTACAGGCCTGTAATTACCCGGCTCTGAACGCCTACCCTTTTTGAACATTGGAATAACATCAGCTTTTTTCCAATCCAGAGGCACACATCAGGACACGAGGGAATCTGCAAAAATAAGAAACAATTGGCTGGATAAAACTCAACTTACCGGTAGCTCCCAAAGTACCCGAGGATGTATTTTATCCAGTCCAGGAGACTTGTTAATATTAACCTTATTTAGTTTCTGTACCATATCCTCAGTTAAAGGGCATGTCCACCCCCAAAACTATAATCCCCCCACTACTGGCCCCATTGTGTAGTGTAGTTTAATCCTTACCTCACATCCCAGCTCCATAAGGTTCTCCTGTAGTCCCCCCCAAAGTCCCAAAAACTGCCCACCAGGAGGATAGCAGAGTCCATATAGGACTCTGCCTCCTACCTGGCCTCCGGGAGAAGTTTGGCATGCGTACTGCAGCCCTTCTCCCCCTCCCTCTCCCTCCTGATTAGGATTCCCTCCCTCTAGTGTAAAACCCTTTTGCTTTAATAATCCCCCTGTCCCCCCAGCCCCAACCGCTATGTTTATTATATTAGAAAGTGCCCCAAACATTACTTACCTCCCCTCTTTCCTCCGCTGCTCTGAATGACCGGCAGCCCCGTCTGTGATTGGCTCCCGCTCAGCCAATCACAGACGCGACTGCCAGTCCCGCCCCTCTGCTTGCATTTTCTCGCAAGCAGAGGGCCGGCAGCGCGGCGGAGGAAAGAGGGGAGGTAAGTAAAGTTTGGGGAACTTTCTAATAAAATAAATATAGCGGTTGGGGCTGGGGGGACAGGGGGATTGTTATAGCAAAAATTTATTTCAAGGGTGGACATACCCTTTAATCAAAGTGCACTTGGTTAACTGAAAAATCCTATTTTAAGGCCACTTCTGTTCAGTACCTTTACCTGATAATACATTATCCCAGTTGACATGCTGAAGAGCTGCTTTTAATTTCAGAAAAGCAAATTTTCCCAGTTTAAAAGTCTTTGTTAACCCAGCGCACTTTTCCTTTCGATAACATACACTGAACAACACTATTCCATGGTCACTATTCTCTAAGCCTCCAGTTACCTTTAACATCATGGAGAGTATAATACATATAGATATTACCAGATCCAACAGAGCTCCTTTTCTAATAGGAACTAATCCTGCAGCAAATTCAGGAACCCATCGCCCTTTTCTGTGTTGGCAGGTCAATTAACACCAATGTCAGGGTAATTAAAGTCCCCCATAATGAGCACACTCCCCAAACTTGCAGCCCTTGCCAACTGCATATGAAGCTGACTCACTTCCTCTCTGCTAGCATTTGGCAGCTTATAGCAGACACCAACAATGACATTACCCCCTTTCCTGTTGCCAATTCCACCCATTAACTCTGCTTTAACATATCCCCAGTTATCTCTTATTTTAAATTTTAACATAAAACATACTACTCCCTTTCCTTTTTTCTCTGTCCTGCCTAAACAAGGAATATAATTCTAAATTTACAGCCCAGTTGTGAGAACTATTACATCATCCTTTTCAGTCAACGCCATTATCTCCAATTCGCACATTGTCAGCCAGGCTTCTCGCATTTGCAAACATTTTAGATTATGATTCTGTAATTTATTTATACATTTTAATACACATGCCTCCCTATCCCCTATGCTAGTCCCACCCCCTTGTCCTTTACCACCCACCACTGGCCAATCTACACCCTGCCTTCCTCCTAGACTATCTATTCCATTGAGAATGATATTAAACACACACACACACATACCCAGTGGCTACCAGATGGTAGTGGGCCTGCCAAAAACCCACATTTCCTGTAGTGGCCAGCTGTTTTTAAACAGCTGATCGCACGTATTAAACAAACATACGCGCGGTCAGCTGTTTAAAAGACCGGACCCGAACTTCTGGTTTAGTCCCGGAAGTTCGGGTCCGGCCTTTTAAACAACTGACCACACGTATGTTTCCTTCATAGCTGTTTAGAAACTGCTGATCGCTGCAGAGCCACAGATGAGGTCAGGGGCCCAGCCTCCAATCTGGTGAGGGGCCCTGGCCCCTGCAGGTACACCCCTGCCCTCCCCCCCAAAACCTAGTTTAAAATCTCCTTCAACCCTCTAGTCATCTTCTCCCCCAAAACAGCTACTCAGCCATCAGTGAGTTAGTTTGAACCATGTTCAAACTTCTTGCTTCCAGTAGCTTAAGTGACATAACCTAACTCCCCCCCTGGGTTCACAGCATGCTCACCTTTGACATGTATCTGCACAGACTTTAAAGGGTATCTCCACACCTTTATTTTTCCATAGTGTAGGGCACCCCATCCCACCCCCAACTGCCAATTTACTTTTGTAAAACAAGCCCCAGAAATATACTTACCGTAGTTCTTCGTTCCCTCGGCTGTCTGCTGTGAAGGGGGGGGGGGGGAAGAGCAAGGCTGCCCTGCACATATGACAGTCCTCCCTGAAGACAAGGAAGCAGGCATCCTATGACACACTGACACCTCCTACTCTTCACTCTTTGAAACTTTGGACAAGCACTGCAGGAGAACCATAAGGAACAGAGATGTAAGGTAAGGATTTTTTTAACATTACACATTAGTTTTGGGGGTGGACATGCCCTTTAAAAAAAATGTAAAATTACAATTGAGAGGCAGAGAGTGGACACATGACTGCAAGCTGGTGAAAGGTGAAAGTGTTCAGGTAGTTATATGCTAAATGTTTCCAGCAATATAACATCACAAGTTTTATCTAAAAATTAAAAGCACTGCGAGACTGAGGGCTTTTATTTCACCATAACTTGTTTGGAGACCACAGTTGCTTTTTAACTACTCCCTTAAAATAAACAACACACATTTTTAACATATAGGGTAGGAAAAAATATACTATATTATGTTAAAATTTGAGAATTGCAAAATATACAACTTAAACCAATAACTATACCATAGGGGTGTCAGAGGCTTATTAAAAATATGACTTGCTACATCTACAGGCAAAAATGTTGGTAAATCCGATCCTGCTTACAATTTTTTTCAGTGGCTAAAGTAAGGGAGAACAGAAGGGAAGTCACCAAAGCTCCCATTGGCCAGAAATAGACCACCTGCCCACGACTCATTTTTATCTTACTGAACCAACCTATGAGAGTAAAGGGGCCCACAGCGGCATACCAGCCAAAACTGACAAATATAAGGTTAAAGGAGAAGTGCACTGTAAAATCAAGTTATGTTCATTTGGAAGCTGCAGCTTTAAAAATACTGGTGCCATTTTTTTTTTTTTACCTATGTCCCTCCAGAGCATACCTTTGTGCCTTGAAAGTTGCTGACATTTTGTTACTGGTTTGATGTTAAGCTCCGCCCCTCTGAGATTTCCTCTGCTTTCTCCTGCTTGAGCCTCAAACAGTAATGCCTGTGAGTTCCATGCACTCTCCTGCTTGAGCCTCAAACAGAAATGCGAAAATCAATGCAAACTTACTGAGATTTTCTTTTCCTGGTCTGAAGAACGGCAGAGGATGTAATGGGTTAACCTCCCAGTTCACGCCCACAACAGGCCCTTTCACCAAGCCAATAAAAAGTGTTCCTCCTCCCCCAGAGCTCCATGTCTTTGACTACTGAAATTAGATATCCTATCCAGATTGAGGGAGGGAAGTTATCCACTGCCTTTCTTCAGACCAGGAAAAGAAAATCTCGGTAAGTTTGCATTGATTTTCGCATTTCCCTGGTCCTATGAACGGCAGTGGATGTAATGGGATTTACAACGTAGTTAGAAAGAAAAAACAGATATTTGGGTTGGGATGCTATTAGGTTAGTTTTTATTTACTGAGCTTAAGACTGACAGCCCGAAATTTGAATCAAGTTGGTTTTGAACATCCAATTTGTAGTGCTTTATGAATGTAGACATAGATGTCCAGGTAGAGGCTTTGCAGATCTCCGCTGGAGAACACTTCGCTGCAAAGGCCCAGGATGTTGCCATTGCTCTGGTTGAATGTGCTGTTACCTTATCAGGTTGCTGTACTGCCTTTATTTTGTATGCTTGTCTAATGACTGTAGAGATCCAAGCAGAAATAGTAGCTGTGGATGGCTGGATTCCTTTTTTATTTCCTTGAAACAGCACGAACAATGATTCAGTCCTATTCAGATATATCTTAATCGATCTTCCTACATCAAGAAGATGGTCTTCTGCTGACTGTGTTATCGTATGCGAATGTTGGTAAGATAATTTCTTGGTTCAGATGGAAATCTGAAATTACTTTAGGTCGGAATTTATCAGGAATTAGAACCACTTTGTCCTCATAAAATTGTAAAATACCTTGATGACATTTTTAAGGCTCTCAATTCTGACACTCTTCTAGCTGATGTAATTGCTGTTAGAAATAACATTTTTAAGGTTAAGTTTTTTATGTTTATTGATTCCATAGGTTCAAATGGATCATTTCGCAAGACTTCCAGTACTAGTTGAAGATCCCAAGGCAGGACTCTGCACTTAGTTGGAGGATTAATTTGTCTCACTGGCTTAAAGAATCTGATTATGAGAGGTTCTTTGAACCATTTTTTATCAGTTATGGCGGATATGGAAGAGACTTGTCTTTTAAGAGTCGCCATGCTCAATTTTTTCTGCAGTTCTGTTTTCCAAAATGTTTTCTACCAATAAATTCTTTGAATTGACTTCGTTATGGATGCACCATTTTTGGAAAACTTCCCACGTTTTATATTAGGACACTGATGTGGAGTTTTTCCGAGATGACATCAGGGTCTGAATTAGATTTGGTGACAACCCTCGGTTTTCCATAGATTGCAGTTCAGTCTCCATGCCACTAGTCTCAGCTTGCTGACTTGTGGATGGATAGCAGTTCCCTGTGTCAATAAGTCTGGTCTGTTTGGTAATATCAGTGGTTTTCTCCTTGACAGAGATTGTATCCATGGAAACCATGGTCGTCTTGGCCACCACGGTGTTATTAGTATCACCGAGCTCTGGTCTTCCTGGATATCAATACTCTCGGAATTAGAGAGATTGGTGGAAATATGTATTTCCACTTCATTGCAAATGCATTTGTCCCCATTGCTAATTGGACTGGGAGCCATGAAAAGAATTGATCTACCTTCTTGTTGCGTCTGGTTTCCATGAGATCGATTTGCGGAGTCCCAAACTTCCTGGTTATCGTCTTGAATACTTGACTGTTCAGAGACCATTCTAGTGGATTTAGCGGCATCCTGCTTAGGCGGTCTGCTTGTAAGTTCTGATGTCCTGGGATATGTATCGCCGATAAATCTGCCAGGTTGAATTCTGCCCAAGATAGTATTTTGTCTACTTGGGACCAGAGGGATTGACTCCTGGTGCCGCCTCTTTTGTTTTATGTAGTAGACAACTGACATGTCTGAGAAAATCCTCACTGCTTCCCTCTTGATAAGGTGTTTGAATGACCACAGTGCCATCAGCACCGCTCTCATTTCTCTCATATTCTGGTGATTTTTCCTCCAGTATGAATTCCATTTCCCTTGGATTGATTGCGACTTGCAGATCACTCCCCATCCTGATGGACTGGCGTCCACAGTAATTGTGGTCCAGGTCGATTGCGTTAAGTTCACTGTGTCACAAACCCCCGGTCCCGAGACGCCCAACCACCTATCCGTTACCGGAAAACACACTCCAAGCAACCGACAGGCGGACGGAACAGATCAGACCCGGTGGGTTTGGTGAACAAACGATATACTACACAATTAATATTACTAAATATCAATATACTCTCTGCCACCACATTCCGATTAAACAGCGGAATGACCTGTTACCTATATCTATGGGGATATACACAACCCTACTTCTAACAACCTGTAAGAAAATTGGTTATTCACCCCTAATAGTCTATACACAGTTATACAGTATATCTATATACCTACACAATACTTCTCTATAGTAGCGTACTTCGAAGACACAGGTTTGTTTGGGGATATACTCAGAATAGGACAATAGCCTCTAAATGATTTTATATCATTTATTAAAAGTTGTTAAAAATAGTGCATAAAAAATATAAAGAAAAATAAATCACTGAACATAAAGCGGTAACACAAGTGAGGGTAGAAATGGATAAAAGAAGAAATACTTAAGGATAAATGGCATCTGAAATGTCCGTGAGCAGAGTCCAGAGCTTGTTAGTCCAGTTATAGGAAAAGTCCAAATAATAATTCCTGCGGTAAGCCAATACGGGCGGTCCAGTTGGCTAGATGTTATTGTAGATGTTATTGCAGATGTTATGACGAACTCCTTGGGCTGAGACCCAATTCCACTCTTATCCTTTTTTAGAAAATGGGAGTGGTCTGGTCTCTAGAGGGGGTGGACTTGGTTTGGCCCCCGAAGGTTGGTTCCTATTTTTGGAGGGAATTTTAAATATCCAATTCCCCTCCAGTCCATAATCTGTGAACCATTCATATCACATTCAAATTAATATCATGATGGTCCATAACTAATTTTTCCCAACAGAATAAGACTAAATATGACAGATCTAATCAATTGTAGGCCTAAGAATGATAATATCCCAAGTTTGGCTCGGGCTATGATATTGTGTCAGGTATCTATAAATGTAGAATTAATTACTGGATAAACTGGGGGTATTTATGAAAACCTGAAATAATTCTACATCCTGAATTATTAAGGAATATGAATGACCTTTGATCTGCCAGTTGGTTTCTGCTGTTGGTCTCTACTAGGAGATTCCCTGCTGGTTTTGGTGTCTCTTAGTCTGGAACAGTGTTTGTATATTATGGGGAATTCACACCTTGTCCCTTTGAAGTCAGACCTCTTGCTAGGTCAGCTAATTTAACACCAAATGGCCCTGCTATGGGAAAGGAAGCTCAGAGCTTACAACTGAACATGAATTTATCCCTGGGACAGGGAATAATGTGGGAGCTGCCATACTGCTTCATCATGCCAATATGGTGAAATAAAAGAAAATTGGGGGTGCAATTTCAGATATTGTCTATTGCGTTTTACATTGCACCCCTGGTCATCACACACTGGTTTGTAGTTTTCTTTTATCAGCCACCATTCCAGGCTTTGTGTGGTCTCCCTTGACAGCTTTATCATTTGATCTTTGCTGCTTCCCCGATGTTGTAGAAATTGTAGTTGTAGCGGTCTCAGGTGATATTGTGCCCACTGCACCAGGTCTATTGTCAAGACCATCTTCCCTAATACTCTTTGGCAGATGAGTTCTGTCGTTAGTGGGAATTTCAAAATCTGTATTATTATTTTCTTGATATCTTCCTGTCGATCTTTCGGAGGGGACATTTGTAGAGAAATAGTGTTGATCTCTGCCCCAAGAAATTTGATCTCCTGAGTAGGAACTAAAATAGATTTCTTCATATTTATCAGTCACCCGTATGCTTCTAGGAGTTCCATCGTCATACTCAGGTGTTTTGCACATAGTAGTTTGTTGTTTGCCTTTACTAATATGTCGTCTAGATAAATTTGTATGGCCTTCAGCCTGAGAAGGGCTATGATGGGTACAAGGACTTTCGTAAATGTCCTGGGAGAAGAAGCTAGACCGAATGGGAGACATTTGTATTGGAAATGTTCCCCTAGAGCATGAAATATCAGATATTTCCGATGTTTCTTGCATATTGGGATATGATGGTAGGCGCTTTTGAGATCTATTTTTGACATCCATTGGCCCTGACTGATTTGACTTGAAATAGCTTTCAATGACTCCATTTTGAATTTTCTCAAAATCACAAATGAATTGACATACCGTAGATCCAATATAGCTCGAAACTCCCCATCCTTTTTCCTTCTTAGGAAGAATGGCGAGTATGTTCCTGAATGTTGGAGGTGAGGTTTTACTCTTTCGATGACTTCTTGTTCGATTAGATCTGTTAATATCTTTTGTAACTCTAGATATGCCGTTTGATTTTTGGGTATCCGGTTCTCTATATATCTTGTCCCTGGAAGCTGGGAGAACTCTATGGAGTATCCTTGCTTCACTGTTTGTTTTACCCATGCGTCTATTTTGGATTTTTCCAACATCGTCACAAATAGGGATAGACGGCCTCCCAATCTGCGACGAAGGGACCCGTCATAACTGTTTCCCTCTGCCTCGGTAACTTTTGTTTCCCCGAAAGGAAAAAGACGAAGATTGATCTGACTACAGCCTTGTTTTTGCGGATATGCACGACCTGGTCTGTATTGCCTTGCTTGCCTAAAAGAGGTATCATAAGTTCCCTTCGAAGGGTAGATTTGCCAAGGCCACTTTACGTGCCATTTTAGCTACTGGAGTTTCTACTTTAGGGGCTTCATCCCTGTATTTAACGTCTTCTTTGGCAAAAGGATAATTCTTGGCCAAGTTCTGTGATATGTTAAATCTCTTCTTTGGATTTACCCATTCTTTCTTGATGGTATCCAGTATATGTTCATGAACATGAAAGAATACCCCATTTGTTATTTCTTCTGAAAACATAAGATCATTATATTGATTCAGTGACGTTTCAGAAATCTTTAATGTGTTCCTCATTTTCCTGATTAAGTAATCCAGGTTTGGTTGTATTGTATCCTCATTTGAATTTTCTAGGATGATCTCTTCCTCTCCAGGACCTACTATTGATGGAGTCACTTCCGTAGGGTGACTTTTCTCTATGCCATATTCTTGGAACATGTTCTTGACTTTTTCCATTGTTAATTCAGATACTTTTTTAACAATATGGTCTAATGAGGACTCAAAGACCTGTTTTCTGGAATCATGGATTTGTTCCTGAGTCATTGTAGTTCTTCACACAATTTCATCCCATGACTAGCTTTCCTATGGCATGTAGCGCATTCTCTGCTGCTTAACTTGCTCCTGGAATCTTCTGGAGACCTGTGTATAAAGTAGACATATAGGACAAATCAGTATTCAATTTTCCATGTCGTAGTAAGACATACCTCTCTCTCTCTTTAGGTGCTCACCCCTTGGAAGCAGACCTCGACCTCTTAGAGGAGCTCATTACACACTGCATAGGATAAAATACAAACAAAGGATTACTATATAGTGTAATCCTATTCACAGAACTATTTGTGGCTGGGACATAATTCACAGCGATATATTCAGTGTAGGAACAGCGTGGAGCGGGACACAGTAGACTGGCCGGCTCAGAAGACACAGAGACAGCTGACTTGCCGCAATTCAAAATTCCCGCGAGTCTCACACCGCGTGTAGCGGCGTTTCCAGTAAGTGCCTGACGTCATGAATGTGCGACGCGCTCTCGAGCGGCAAAGCACGCAAGTCCGCTGCTGACTTTGCCGGACCTGAGGGAACCACGGCACCTGAAGGAACGGTCTTCTGTATGGGAGGAGAGAGACGCCATACAGGAAAATTATGTGAGGGTGAGAGGTTCTTGTTGATATGATATGTACATGAACAGGAGGAAAAGACATGGAGCTCTGGGGGAGGAGGAACACTTTTTATTGGCTTGGTGAAAGGGCCTGTTGTGGGCGTGAACGGGGAGGTTAACCCATTACATCCACTGCCGTTCATAGGACCAGGGAAATGCCTGTGAGTTCCGTGCACACGCACGTGCACGGAACTCACAGGCATTACTGTTTGAGGCTCAAGCAGGAGAAAGCAGAGGAAATCTCAGAGGGGCGGAGCTTAACATTCAGCAAACCAGTAACAAAATGTCAGCAACTTTCAAGGCACAAAGGTAGGCTCTGGAGGGACATAGGTAAAAAATAAATATGGCAACGGTATTTTTAAAGCTGCAGCTTCCAAATGAACATAACTTGAATTTACAGTGCACTTATCCTTTAACAGTAAAATTTGATAAATTGTTTTACCAATTATATATACCTTTTGACACTAACTGAGTACCCATGCATAAAGGGATGTTGTGTTAAAGACCGTTAAATGCAATTTGATGGTAGTCAATCTTATAAAACATTTAAATTCACTCACAAAATTAAATTTATCTAAATTTAGGTCAATCACAAGAGAAAAAAAAAATGTTGACCACAAATGGAGTGAAACGTTTATATTGTTAATGCAAAAACAGTATGTAACGTTCAATTTGTGGCTTGTCAGCACCCTTCAATGTTTGGTAACACCACAGTATTTCTACCGACAAAATCTGCTAAATATAGAGGTATACTATTTTTTTTAATTGTCAACAGATTACAGTATGGTATTTCACCTCCCAAAAAGTCTTGGCAATTAAGGTTAACTTTTTGGGATGCCAGGGGAGGACAAAATGTTTTTTTTAATTATTCTTTTATGAGTAGACAAAGATTATTACTATAAGCCAGTGGTTCTCAAAGTTTGGCACACTTGGCAATGCAACATTCTGGCACTCCTGTGCTTTGACAGAAAGATGAAAATGTATCTTTTAATCTAAATTATCTAAAAAGGTATATCTACTGATAAAGTGTACTGACCCTTTAATTGAAGAATGAGAGGTAAAGAAGCCATTTCTTACCTCCCATTCTTCAATGAATTCAAATTCTGACAGCATGCACATAAAGTACAAGAGAGCGTGGATGTAGTCAGGACCTGTCAAAGGAAGCAGTAGCGGAGCACAACCGTTGTTGGATTCATTGAAGAATGGGATGTAAGACATAACTCCTTTACTTCCCGTTCTTCAATTTTAGTTAAAAAAGGGCAAGTACACTTTTGCAGTGGAAATGCGCTTAAAGCTCATTTATACCAACAATCTATCGCTAGATAGGCATAGTTTAGTATCCATAAAGGCTGAGGGTTGCTTTAGCGCATATGGGGTATAGTTAACATTGCCGCAGAAATGTGTGACGAAGTGGAAGAAGCCTGCAGCAATGTTGTGGCATTTTAGGTAAAATGTAGCGGTAAACAGACCTGGTGTAGAGCATAGAATTGGGCACGTTTTTGTTGGTGGCTGGAGAGATCAGTGCATAGTAATTCTTCCCCATCCTCAGATCTCACTAAAAGGATGCGTCTAGACCATGGCTACAATGTGTGTGGGGTGTTAATGAAGTAAGAAGAAAAAAAATTCAACAGACTTTTCTAGAAAAATAAAAATGTTTATTCCCCTGCAAACCTTGGTCTTTAACATGTCTTTTGAATAAGTTGTAAAAGCCACATTATTTTTACATTATTTTTCCATATTGCAAAAACTGCAGTACAGAAGCAGAAGGAAAACTGTTTCTTGATTAAATTAGATCATTTAATCTTTGCATGTAGTTTCTTGCAAATTTTTAATATACCCCAATAAGAGTTGTTGCTCTTGAAGGAGAACTTTACTGCGTATAAAGTTTTTTCAATAAGTTAAAATAAAAGTACTTGGGGCAGGGAGGTAGAATTGGTACTTTCTACATTCCAATATCCTTTCTATGAGGAGCAGCAGCACAAAGAAAACTGCTTCTGACAGTCTTCCTGTGTGTTTCTGCATTATCTTTAATACAGGAAGGCCCATGACCATAAGCTGGCAGATGAAAACTTTTATGTTCGGTTGCTCCTCAACAAAACAATATTATATTATAATATTAGTACCTCCCGGCCCTAGGTACTTTTCATTTTTAAAAAGATTTTTACAGTATAGTTGTCTTTTAAATTCTTTAATTTCTATAATTTTGAAGAAATAAGATGGTCCTCTACTCAATCAAGCCATTTCCCTCTTTTCCCAATACTTTCAGAGTTACTTTTATTTATATACAATACCCAAAGACATTGTCATATACTTTAGAAGAAGTCTGATGCCTTCCTTCTTTTTGGCAAATGGAGCAGGTTATCCGTGATAGAAGTGGGATCAGGGGCAACAGGAGTTTGGGAAGCAGTCCTTGCAGTGGGTGTAACAGTAGGTGTGTTAAGGAGGCCCCCAGGAGTTTTGTATGCTGGGGTTGTAGCGTGGGCAGGGGATGGTGTATAACTGGCCCTTAGAGCCTTGTCTGTATATTTACTAGAAGTCCTGTTTACCAATCTCTGAAGAGCTGGAGACATGGAAGGGTTGAGTCCTTTTGGAGTGAGACTGTAGGGGAGAAAAGAATTATTAGACAAATATGTTTACGAACAAAGGTTTGCATGAACTAATAAAGTATGGAAAAGAAGCATGCTAAAGAAAAATGTATTAGCTGCAAAAGATTTTGCTAACAAAACCCCCCAACACATTGACCATATTTAAATATACTGTATATGCCCGACTACTTGCACATTGCAAACACTGATTTTACTTTTTTTGCTCTGTTATATCAACATGCTTTATGTTAGCTTGCAATTCTTGCAAAGCCAGAACTGTTTTCATTCTGTTGGTAACCATGGTTGGAGCAAGTAGTTTTACTGAAGACAGTACCGATGGGAAGGTTCCAGAGGCGGAAACAAGTAAAAAGGAACACCAAACAGTTTAAACAGATGCTTATTGAGTCCAGCCTTTATTGTCTAAATCTGAGTACACACCTTTCAATCTTTC
Organism: Hymenochirus boettgeri; assembly: GCA_019447015.1. Lineage (NCBI taxonomy): Eukaryota > Metazoa > Chordata > Amphibia > Anura > Pipidae > Hymenochirus > Hymenochirus boettgeri. The sequence goes on from CM033469.1 coordinate 292,431,734, forward strand.
CTCCTGACCAACCATTAGGCACTTCTGACTGGTTGGCCAGGAAGAAGGACTGTCTGTTGCGGCAATAGTGGCTGTGGCCAACAGTTTGCTGTGACCAAGCGTGCTGTCCACAGAGGACCGCAAGATCAGCCATGGTTTTCGGACGTGTCCGATGGTCCATTCGTCCAATTCAGATGAATGATCAGTTGGTCGCGGCCGAAAATCCATGTGATTATTTCGGTCCAATAACTGACCTAACTGTCGATCAGGCCAAAGTGTATGTATACTGAAAAAGTTACTTTGCATCATCTTAATCTATAAATAAATACATGTAAGTAGCACTTACTTTGAGGTATGTGTGTTGCTGCATGCCTTCAATATAATACTTGTTTTGTTCAGGCTCTGACCACTGACCTGACTATTTTCCTACATACAAACTGTCAAATCTGCATACAGCACACCAACTATCAAACCATTTCAACTAAAGCAAAACTGCTTACAGAAATGCTAAAACGTAAGATTTTCAGATTGGCTATATAATGAAATATGTGGAAGAGCAAAAAAACAGTATAGTTATAGTTGAGATGTATTATAGTTTCCACTAATATGCAATTTTAAAAAAACTAATTTTCCCGTGTACATACCCTTTAAGCTTTTTAATTAAAATAAAGGATCACAGTCTGTATGGGTGGAGGCAATTTCATCTAATAGGGTAAAACTGTAAATAGTAACTAAAAAGGGAAAGTTTAAGTATAAACTTTGAATTTGGCTTTAAGGGCTGCATTTTGGAAGGGAATATGTGCGTTTGTTGCAGATTTTAAAACTCAATAATGGGAATGATGAGTTTGCAGTGAACGCTTGTTTGGGACAACAAAAAAACTTGTGTGTACCCAGCCCAAATTGGTGCTAATTTTGATCCAATCAATCAGAAAGCTAACATCTGATTGGTTAAGGCAAAATTAGCACCATTTTCAATGATAAGAACTTTTATTGAATCTCTCTGTATCTTTTTGATGATTGGTCAAAATTTGTTTTTTTGACTTTAGTTACCCTTTAGGTATGGCTGCAACAGTAATGGAGGGGTAGGTCAGTAGGTGTATGTAACTGTGCCACATAGGGGTTAAAAAAACAAACCTTTTTTATTATTAATCAAAATTAATTTTTTGACTTAAGTAAATCAGTAGGTGTGTGTACCTGGGTCTGGTTGAGGGGGTATGTCTTTTTTGTGTTTACAACCATAAAACTATATTTTATTGAGGATAAATCTAAATTAGTTTTTTTGACTTTAGTTACCCTTTAAATATGTCTGCCACCGTAATAGATAAGTAGATCAGTAGGTGTGTACCTAGGTCTGGTTGAGGGAGTATGTCTTTTTTGTGTTTATAACCATAAAACTATCTTTAATTGAGGATAAATCTAAATTAGTTTTTTTGACTTTAGTTACCCTTTAAATATGGCTTCATTGGGAATGGAAAGGTAGGTCAGTAGGTGGGTGTCTGGGTCTGTGTGGGGGGTTGGGGGTATCACCATTTGTAATTATGACCATAAAAAAAACGGTTTTGAAATATCCACATTTGAGGATTGTTACCATTATAGACTATGGGAAAAAATGTCCGGAAATTCGCCGATAATGCCGTAACGCTTCCGCGGATTCTTTAGCTAGAAGATAGCACACTTCTCCTATATGCCCCGCACATCTGTACTGAATTTCATGTCTCTAGCTCAAAAACTGTGGGAGGAGATACGGTCCAAAAAAGCGGAAGAATAAAACGGAAGAAAAAGAAATAGAAAGAACAGTAATTTGGCTTTTTCAAGCCAAATTAATAACAGACTATTTCCATTTATGGGTTCAGTTGTTTGTTTGTTTTTTTTTTAACTCAAACTATGCAACTATCTAAAGCAGGGATTTCCAACCTGCGGCCCTCCAGATGTACAACTCCCAGCATTCCTTGGTTTCTTCTGCAATGGAGGAATGCTGGGAGTTGTAGTTTTTAAACATCTGGAGGGCCGCAGGTTGGACATCCCTGATCTAAAGTCTCATGCTATAACACTAAATAAATAAGGAACTCAACAGCAAATTGTTAAGCTATATTGAGTAAAATCCTATACACTAACCTAGCAAGGTTTTCAGTTACTTTACGTAACGCTTCCTCCTTCTTGGCCCTGTTCTTGGCAGCTGCCTCCGTTGCCATTTTTAGTCCAAGACGTTCTCTGCGGCCTGGTTCCAGTATCTATACGAAAGGAACAAAGGCAAAAATCATCAGTTAATTGCATTACCCGGAGTTGGTATTCTATATATGTAAAACATAAATAAAGTTCCTTATTTCTTGTTAATATTAAGTGAGATTTTTCAACAGAATTACTGAAATATACCACCTACTTAGTCTGTCGGCCCGTTTGTATGCACCAAAGGGTTTAGGTGCGACAGCGATTTAAAAATAATTCAGGGGGAAAAAATTTGAAGGAGAACTATATTTAACATTTTTAACCTAAATTTTTTTTTAACCTTTTCTACCTGAAACACATACATTGTAAGATACTCCTTTAGTAAGTTGCATTTATATACAAGAAGTAGATTCTGTAGCTAAAAAAGGTTTCCATATTGTTGACAGTACAACTCACAGCCTGTCTTCAAAGAGCCTTGTAAACATGTGCAGCTATTGGCCACACCCGCTGACCCCAGTATTTCCTGTATCTATGTACATATTTTCTACTCCGATATCTCCACATCAATATGAAAGTCCCTTTGACTTTGAAAGACTGTTACCCTACAATATTTTCAGCATGAATTATAGACGACCTACCAGGAACATACAAAATCGTCACCATTTTATTCCTAGCAAAAGATTAAGTTTCTACATGTACCTGTTCTAATAGACTAATGATCTCTTTTAAGAATCACACAGGCCATGGATTTAAATCCCCACACTTTATTTTTGCTTTAGACACTAAATGGGAATTAAACTGCAAATGTTTCTTTTCATTACAACCTAAAAAACAAAAAGTAATGTGTGGGGGAAAGTGTACTGTGTACACTTAGACTTCTAACAAACAAATAGGTGGTTATAGGAGCTTATGGAAGGGGTGAGACAAAGATAACATTTTTGTGAATGTGCTTTGTCTATTGGTGCAATGTTATACTCATATTTTAAAAAGCCTACCTTAAATGAAGGTCCAGGTGCCTTCTCCAAGTACGGTGTCTCTGACCCATCTAACCTAAAGGGAGTGCTCTCAACTTCACCCCATGTCATCAGTGGAGATTCATTGACTCCTGTCAAATTAAAAATACCAACATTTATATACATAAACAAAATGCTATTATAATCTCTAAAGAAAACTAGTTCCTCCAAAGGTATTTAGAAGAGTCCTTTGTTAAAAATAAAATGAATGTTTCAGCCTAAAACACATTTTCCTGACTTATAAACAATTAATGGGCAATAAATCACTTCTCTTTCGATGTTATTCCAAAAGGAATGCACTTAGTGAAGTCAAGCTCACCGGTCTATTCTCCACAATTCACGGTCTCACACAAAAAAAAAGTCAGTTTGCAAACAGTTAAGGGCAGGGGCACTTCTAGGGTTTTTGCTGCCTGAGCCAAACTTTTGAATGCCGCCCTTTGCACGCCGCTGGGTTAGAGTGGGTGTGGCTTTGTCCACGGACATGGTTTTGCAGATGGCCGCGGGTAAAATTTTACAAATTTGGACTTCCTATCACATTTTAACAGTTACTCAGACAGTCAATTACCAATAATGTAAATTACTAGAAACAGGTATTCCATCCCTTTCTCAAACAGTTTGTGTTGCCAGTACCATATAGCTCCTTTCAGGTTTTTGTTTATCAAAATAACAGCAAGCAGGTAGACATCATGAGGCAATATTTTGGACCGATCAACTGATTGCAGCATTTGACAGTCGAAATAGCATCTCATGTGTATGTGGTTGAAGTATTGGCTCTTAACTCCCTTAGATACATAGAATGTTATTAAAGTCCATTAAAACACTGACATACAAATGTTGCACACAGCAATATTCTGAGATAGAAAAACAGATACCCAGTCAGGCCCAGCATCCCACCTCAAAGGCTCCCAAAAAACTCACTGCAGGTATCCTACCCCTCCCAGAAGTTGCGAGAGTCTCCCAATTTCTGGGGAGTAGTCTCCCACACTCCCGCAAAATCTACCCCAATCTCCCATGACTGCAAAACTGGCAGCCTCCTCCCCTGGAACGCCCCTTACCTGAACGCCATGTTATGCCACTAACTCTGCCCAACCCTTTGGCTCCTAACTCCGCCTCCACCTACCTCCTAGATGACATTACCGATGTAACGTCCCCCTTAGCTACGCCCGATTTCTCCACCCTGCACAAAAGCCTCATATGGCAAGAACATTGGAATTTTTTTTTTTTTTTTTATAAAGCTACTTGCCATGATATGAACCCTGTTGCAAGCAAATCTACTGTATTTATTAATTCTAGGCTGATTGTAATATTAGGATTCCATTAGTTTTACTATATTTGTACATTTGTTTTCTCTCTATATTCTGTACTTTCCTCTAGCAAATGGTTCATAAACCCAGCAAGGGACATGGATTTCTATAGCATCTCTGCAGACTGGAGGCCTCTGAACCAGCGGGTGGTCTGATAAGGTGGATGATTTGACCTCTGTGTTAACACCAGCAGGAAGATTCAATAAAATTTGTTATCGTTAAAAATCGTGTTAAGATCTGATTGGTTGGGGCAAAATTATTTAAAATTTGGGCAAAATTATTTAAAATTTGAAAGGCAAAATCTAATTGGTTGGGGCAAAATTAGCACAATTTTAAACGATAGGAGAATTTTTATACTTGTGTAAATAAATTTTCTCTGAAGCCAAAGGGGGACCCAGGCATAATGGGGTTAAGTCCCTACCCCAAGGCGCGAACACTTTAAATTCTTAAGAAATGAGGCTCTGAAAAATTGTCGCAACAAGCCAAAGTACAGAACAAAACCAGCCACCTAGGCCAAAGTTACTGGGAGGGAGGGCCTGGGTCCACCTTCGGCTTTAGAAAAGCATTTTACGTAAGTAGAAAAATTCTCCACCAAGGCGCATAGCGTTGCCAGACCCTAAAGTAATTCCGTGATGAGGAGGGCTTTGTGGCCTGTACGTTTTTTGATTCCCAGGATATAGACAGCTGAAAGGGCTGGAATGTGAGTCTTGGCCATGGCAGTGTCTCTGCACATTCCCCCTCGGTGGTTTAGGTATGCCACCAACATGGCATTGTCCGATTGCATACTGACGCACTTCCCTGCCAGGAAGGCGGTCTACTTTGCCTTTCAGTAGATGGTGTGCTCTTGTCCACCAGTGCAAACACTGTCTGATGTAGAGAGGGATGGGCAGAGTCTGGTCCAGAGAGACGGAGGACTTTTAGGACGTGTCTCTGCAGAGGTCTGGGGTGAAATATTCCGTATGGGATTGCTTTGGCTGAGGACACCATCTTTCCAATGAGTCACATGGCATGTCTGATGGTGACCTGTTCCTGGACATGACGTGGAATGCCATTGTCCAAAGACTGGAAGCCTTGTCGTCTGGTAAGAAAACCTTGTCGAAAGGAAGGACATTCTCTGGGATGGGAGAAGCGAGGATTTTGATAGATTGAGAATCCATCCAAAGTGGGATAGGATCTCGATGCACCTGGCTACCTGGGATTGTGCCTTGACCAGGATGTCGTCCAGGTATGGGAGGAAGAATATGTTCTGGAGACGAATGAATGCTGCTTGGTAGGCCATAAACTTGGTGAATTGGAAGTGGGCTTGACCTACTGTGAATCTGAGAAATTTGTAGTGGCCTGGCCAGATGGGAATGTGGAGGTATACATCCTTGATATCCAAGGATGCTAGGAAGTCTCCTTTTTCTAAAGTTAAAATGACTGTGCTTAAGGACTCCATCTTAAAGCGGTATTTGTGGACATAGCAGTTTAGTGCTTTTACATCCAGCACTTTCTTGGATACCAGAAACATGTTTAAATAGAAACTGTGATATCGCGGAGATACTTCCTCTGCCAGAAGGGAAAGGATCGCCTGATCTACAGCTTTTCGTTTTACGGGACACCTTGGAAGCCTGGAGGATAGAAAGCATGGAGGTACATTCTATCCTGTACCCATGTTCTAACAATCGTAACATCCAGGAGTCTGTTGTTGGGTGTCTCCAATGAGCATGGGAAAAGTGCAGACGTCCTCCCTCCTGGGTTTGGAGATAGTCCGGATTGTTTTGATCTTGCTCCAGAACCTCTGAATGTTCCTCTTCCAGAGGATCATGAGCCCCTGGGTCTTGAGGGCTGTCGGTGAGGTGCCGAGTCAGAGGACACGTCCTGATGTGGTCAGAGAGCCCAAAAGGGGCGAAAGGACCGAGACCTACGAAAAGTAGGGGGATCTCTTTATCCTGTTCTGTGGCAGTATAGTTCTCAGTTCTCAGGAGGCATCCTGAGAATGACAAACTAATGAGGGTCTTTTTTGAGGCCAAATTAGCGGGCCAGGCCTTGAGCCATAAGACCCTTCTGGTCGCAGTGACTGTTGATGCGGGCTATTAGGCAGACTGCTTTTAGTGTGGCATTGCTTATATAGGATATTGCATCCGCCAGCTGCCTAATATTTGGGAGCAAAGAAATCTTTGCAGGATCTTGCTGGCATTCAAGGATAATATCCTGAATTCAGGCTTTTTCCACCCATGTCGAGGCAAACACTGGTCTTAATGCTATTCCCGCCAAAGTAAAGGTAGTTTTTAGCAAGAACTCTGTGCGGCGGTCCAAAGGATCCCTAAGGGTTGCCGCCTCTGATAGGGGGATAGCAGTTTCCCGAGATAGTCTGGCCACTGGAGGGCCGACTATGGGAGGACTTACTCATCATCCTCCTCTGATAAGTTAGCGGCTTCTGCCTGAGAGGTGAAAGGTATGGGCTCTGGAACGGTGTTATCAGTTCTGGCCGTAATATCTGCACCTTGCTGGGCCGTATGTTGGGTCATTTGGCGTTGGGAAGCAGAGAGAATAGATATATTTTCGGTTTGGTCTCCTGGGAGAGAACAGCGGGAGCTGCCTGAGCCACAGACCCTGTATTTTGATTTGAAGGGAATCTATAGAGGATTTGAGGGATTTTGCCCACTCAGGCTCCTGGTCCTGCATGGGCCTTGCTGCATGAACCACATAGTGGATCAGGGTGACTGGCTGGCAACTTGGCATTGCATGTAGTGCAACTGTAATGCTGGATTATATGCCCTACTGGATTTTTCTTTTTCTGTAGCAGACATACCTGCTTATGGGATAGGCAGGAGGAATAAAAAGAAATAAAGATTTTGCTTATCTGGAGGAGACTTCAGATACTTGTGGGATGTAACAATTTTCCTTCTGCTGTATCCAAGATGGCTGTCGCCATGTATAACTGGAAGGTATAAGCTCCGCCCCTTAAGGCAGCCAGTCTAGCAGTGCGGGTTAACAGGGGCATGGAGGCATGTTACCCTCGCAGGAGAGGGGAGAGCACCCTGAAGCCTTGCTGGCAAGCAGTGCGGCATTAAGCACCCTCTCCACAGTTTCCAAAGAAACATTCATTTTTGGGGACATTACTTTTCCGTCTGTATGGAGGTGTGGTAGTGATACTTAAACAGGAGGAGGCTTTCGGCGCAGAGATAGTCAGGGGGCAGGGTCGAAGCCTAATTTCTTAAGAATTTAAAGTGTCTGTTCCTTGGTTTAGAACTTGACCCCATTGTGCCATGGTCCCACTGAGGCTGAAAGAGAAAATAACTTTTATTGACCTTTAAAGGATAACTGTATTGCCTCAATGCATTTTTATTTTTTTAATTGCTTTCAAAAGAGTAAAGGTATGAAGCCCTCCCCATACATTTTTTTTCAGATTTCGAGCCTCTCTCTGCCTTCAATTAGCCTTTAATTAGCCATGCTGTGAAGGGGACGTAACAATTATTTCTGCCTCTAACCGTCATTCAAAGCTAGCATGCGAGAAAACACTCCTCCACCCATCCTTGATCAGCTTGATTATGTAGGCTGTATCCTAGCAACAGGACAATTCAAGTTTATTTGACTGGCAGAGGAGGAGGAGAGAGGTTGTAACAGACCTTCCCACCAGCCAATGACAAGTGATATGTTAACGATGGCCCTGGGCCATCTAGGAGGCGGGCTGTTAGCACTCATCTTTGCTGAGTGCTATCTAAGGGAGGGCAGCACAGCTGTAAATGTGAGCAAGTGATTTCAGCTGCTGGAAGTATGGACATGTAATGGGGGTGATGTTTTTTTTGATATTGTTGTCCTTTAAACACTACGCGGCTGCGTGACAGAAACCATGTGACAGTCACGCATAAGTAACATGGAGGACACCATGGTGCCAATACAATAAACCACTCTCCAAAATAAGATGCAAATTCAGGCACTGCAACAAAGACAGGATGACTTGAGAACCACTCCCGCAGGAGCAACCTACAATTTGTCGGCCCAGAGCAATTTCTAGAATCACTTCTCAGCTCTGCCGACCCCTGGGAGCCACACTCTTATAGCAAAATTCCTTAATTACAAGAACAGAGATGCAGTCCTGCAACAAACTAAGGAGGCAGGAAACATACCTACCAAAATATCTCCATATAGGTATACCCGAACTTCTCCACCGTGCAAAATTTACTGAGGTTATACGCAAATTGTGTACATATGATCTGAAATATGCTAGGTTATACCCAAGTGACTATGAATTCAGGATGGACACGGCGCACAATTTTTTTAATACACCTGAGGAAACAATGTCCTGGTTGGAACAAAGAAGTAGAGGCCCGTCCTGACTTAATGTTCTGACTCCCATGTGAAATCAGTTTTGGACAGGCTCTCACCACCACAGGTTTCCTAAATAAGACCAAACAGTATTTTTTGCTTATTAACAATGCTATAAATGTTAATTTATATCTGCTAAGACAATAATGTCCAATAATTCTCTCCCATTCTCCATCTCACCTTTACGATATCCAGTCACTTAAACAAATTAAATACCTTGATGCCTTCTGGGCAGTTCAAGAACCTTGAAGGCTCCATGCCCATAATTTAACTTGGTCTTATAATTCTTCCTTTTTTCCCCACCTTTCTGTCCCTCCCTCTATTTCTTTCTTTCTACCTATGGAACTACAGATGCATTTACAGGTCAGTAAATTATGTGTAATGTGTTTAGTGCAGCATTTCTAGCCTTAAAGCCTAAAGGTTATTTTTCCACTGTAGTTCTCAGGTATTTGAGTTGTGCATATTAGGAGCTTTTTCCCCTAAGGTCTCCATCGTTGGAGGATGCTGCATATTTTTCATATAAAAGCCCAGGAAACTAACCTTGGCAGATGAAGACATGAAGATGTTAACATTCTAACAAATTTACAGAAGGGAGGTTCTTCCTACCTCCCTGCCCAAAGTACTGTACCTTTTTTATTTTTATATATTGAGGTTTTAAATACTCCATCTTTTTTACCTGGGGCTGGAGAGGGTGTAGCAACAAATCCAAATCCATTAACTTTTGGAGATTCCTGGGGAATCAGTTCCTTTCCATCAGGACCAACCTTTCCTTGCTTATACTGACAACAAAAAGAAACAACATTAAATTGTATTGTTCATAAAAAAGTACATATACTCCAAGTGTGTAATAAAGATAGGAAAGGCAACAGTTCACCACAGCAAACTGTTTTGAGAGCTGAAATGCTCTTTAGATGACAGAAAAAATGCAGACTACCATTTCTACAGATTCTTTGTTTACAATTAATTGCAGATCTCGTACAGCTAATAAAATCATGTATATTTCATTATAAAATAACTATGATTTGTTGAAAGTGATGTACACAATATATCACACTTAATACATTTTGTCCCATATTATCCCCTAAATGTTTCTGAGGATGTGATACGGGAGATTTTGACCATATTTGGTGGGCTTGCCCAATAGTTCACAGATATTGGGAAACAATATTTATGTTGATCTTAAAAGTCTTGAAAATAAATAGAATGCCTTATCCAGAAATACAGGTGGACTCCATAACTACTGCGCAGTCCCCAGTCGCCTGGCCGGCAATATGGCCATATTACATTATCAGGGAGATTCAATAAAAGTTCTTATCGTTTAAAATGGTGCTATTTTTGACCCAACCTATCAGAACTTATGTAACATTTGAAAGCTAACTTCTGATTGGTGGGGACAAAATTAGCACCATTTTAAACGAACTTTTATTGAATAACCCCCTATATGCTTTATTTGAAACTTTTTTTTTTTTTTAACTTCGTTTTTATTGAGCAGTAGAGAGTAGTATACAGTAATATCATTGTGCATTCAAATGGCAGTTATACAGTGTTCTTGTTCTCAGATAATACATAGATTGTATACTACCTGTAATTTGCATAGATTATCAATTAAACTATTTAACTATATACAAGTAAACTTGTCTGTCTCTTCTTGATTCAGTTATTAATTAGCATCTATGGAACTGGGAGGGGGGGAAGGGAAGAGGTTGGGAAGTGAGGGGTAGGGGTGGGGAGGGTTGTTGTACGAGCACCGCCGCACGTTATAATGGTAATGGTTTGGTAGTTCGTGTTTGGTTTGTAGAGTTGCTAATGGGATAACCTCATTATTTTCTATAATATCTGCAAAGGTGAGAATCTGTTTGTCTCGCCACTCCCCACTCGCCGTAGCCGTTAGTTGTGTGAATGTTTTATTGCGCCATATCGGGGTTTCAGGTGTTGTGGGATCCAAGTTAAGGTATGTTGAAATGTATATAGCAATTTGGGTAATAAACTGATTTTGATGAGGTTGATTCTTCCGAGTAGATTGAGTGGCAGCTGTTTCCAGGCTGTGATCTTAGTTTGGGTGTATTCCAATAGGGGCTGAATATTTAATTTGTAGAAGATAGTTGGTGAGGAGGTAATGTTGATTCCCAGGTATTTGAAGTGGTTTGCTTGTGGAATGGGGTGAGGCAGGTTGGTGAAATCTGCCGTAGGATTGTCCATTGGGTATATGACTGATTTGTTCCAGTTTATTTTTAGGCCTGATCCATTGGGTATATGACTGATTTGTTCCAGTTTATTTTTAGGCCTGAGTATGGGGCGAATGTATCCAGTAATTGTATCAGTGAGGTGAGTGGTTTGCCCGGGTTATCGAGGTAGAGGATGACATCGTCAGCGTAGAGTCCTAGTTTTTCGGTGGTATCGCCCAGGGTAAAGCCTTTAATTGTGGTATCTGATCTGATTTTGAGAGCTAGGGCCTCAATTGCCAGGGCGAAAAGGAGTGGCGAAAGGGGGCAAAAGGAAATTGTTGAGAGGTGGCTCCATTGATTGCTATGGTTGCTTGAGGGTTTTTGTACATAATTTGAAGCCACATTATGAATGTGTCTCCAAAACCGTATCTATGGAGACAGGCCCATAGGAAGTCCCATTCCAGTGTGTCGAAGGCTTTTTGCATATCTAGAGATATTTTCAGTGTGTCGAAGGCTTTTTGCATATCTAGAGATATCATCACACGCTGTCCAGTGTTGTCGTGGTCGATCTGCGATTGTATCAGCGTACGCCTAGACATAACCTGTTGTATGCAGCTTGGAGGGTGGCAAATAGTTGGGGTGCTAGTTCCATTTCATATTTTTTGTATACCTCAATTGGCAGTCCGTCTGGTCCGGGTGCTTTGTTGACTCCAGGCTTGAGTCAGATCGTGATTTATATAGCTCGGAGTAGTATGTAGTGAAGGCTTGTAGTATGTCAGGTGTTGATGTTACTTGACCTCGGATGGGGTCCTGTATTTGGAGTATACATCTGTTGGTGGTCTGGACTTGTGCTAAGTAGGTTAGTAGTTTGGCTGATTGGTTGCCTCTTTCAAAGAAGGTTGTGTTTTGAAAGAAGATTTTGCGTTTTGCTTTTTCTTCTGCAAACAGCTGAAATCGTCTTTGGGCCGCTAGAAATTCTGCGTATGTCTCATTTGTGGGGACAATTATATATTGCTGTTCCATTATGTGTAGTTGGGTATTTAGTATATTTTCTTCTCGTCTTGTAGATCTTTTGACATTAGTAATAGTAGAGTGGAAGCAGCCTCTCATATATGCTTTAAGGCTGTCCCAGTAGGTTGCAGTAGGTGGATCAGAGTAATTTAATTCAAAGTATTCAGTGAATTTCCTTGAGAGGGCGTCGGGTTCTAGGAAGGTTGTCAACCAGAAAGGGTTTAGCTTCCAGGGTTTGCAGGGCGTGTGGCTGTCTTGGGTAAGCTGCATTATTATAGGGGAATGGTCTGAAATTCCTCTCGGTAAATGAGTTATGGAGTTGATGTGAGTGGCAGCAAGAGCGTTCGCGAATATATAGTCGATCCTGGACAGCGTATGGTGCGTAGCCGAGTGACAGGTGAATTCACGTTTGTGTGGGTTGCGCTCTCGCCAGACATCAATCCAACCTATTTCGGCCATGAGGTTTCGTAGGGATGTAGAGGGAACTTTGTGTTGTTGTAGAGAAGGCTGTTGGTGTAATCCGTCTAGTGTTGAATCCATTAGAAGATTGAAGTCGCCCATACAAATTATTTGGGAGTATGGACAGGCAGAGGCAAAGTCAATCAGTTTTCTTAGCGTAGCTAGGCCTGCAGAGGGGGGGTTATATAGAGCAAGTATTACATATTGAGTTTGGTTTAGGTCCAGTGCTGCGCATACGTATCTACCTTGTTGGTCTATATATGTTTTTTTGATATGGTATCTGGCTGTGTTTTTGATGAGCAGTGAGACTCCTCGTGAGTATGAGGTGTGACAGCTGAGTGCTGCCCATCCTATCCACCTCTTTCGCATACATCCGGTGGTGTCTTTCGTCAGGTGAGTTTCCTGTAAACATATAACATCTAGTGCTTGCTGCTGTAGTAGTGTTAACACCGCCGTTCTTTTTTGTTTATCTTTAAGACCTCTTACATTCCAAGTTAAGAATTTCACCATTTATGTTTTTTTTTAGGGCGGTCTAGTTGAGGCTGTCCCAGTGCGGCGGTGCCCAGGGGAGAGGCAAGGGTAGAGGGTATGGGGAGGCAAAGATGCATTATCAGGAAAACAATTGAGATTTAGCATTGATATACAGTAAACATTGTATACATTTTTTATAAATAGCAAGAGCAGACATTTAGAAGAAACATAAAACATTTGTGTGCATGGTCTTTGGTGTTGCGTTGGCATATTGTAATATGCAGGCATAGGGGGCCGTACTGTTACGTTGGTGTTAAAGTACATTGGGACAATGAGTCCCGGGCTCACTGGCTGGGTGTGTGCTATTACCACTTATGGATTGTGATGGGCGTTAGCATATAGGGTACTTTATGTTTGTGCATTGGTGTTTGTTGGTTATGTATTTGTGCGAAGGGAATGGAGGGTAAGTAGGTGTATACTGTTAGTAACATATGACTGTGAGGACAAAGTGTGTAGTGTGTGTTCTAGATATTATTATTAGCGGTTGTGGTGCTCATGTGTATGTTTGCGGTGCAGTCGCCATGTAGTTCAAGTGTTGCTGTGGTTCCTATTGAGTAGTTTGACCTATATACTGTGCTGGTGTATGTTGTTTGGGTTCGCTGTCCCAGTTGGATCAGACCATTTAGGCTCACGTTGTGTCAGTGGCGAGTGTCAGGGGCATCAACCCCATTCACTCACCAGTATCATCTCCCGTTGGGGCTTAGCGAGTGTCTTGTGGTGTGTTCGGGGACATGCTGTTGGCGGGTTGTGTAGTGTTGTAGTCATTGTGGTATAGTGTGCCACGTGGGCGTTGTAGGGTTCAGGTAGTTGTCTCAGCTGCTTATATTATCTGGGTCATGATGGCCAGCAGGGCGCCTTTTTAGTGATTATGTATCAAACAGTTTTCCACCCTTTGGTGAATCTATTATTCGGTGGGGTAATGCCACCCGAGCTCATTAGAGTGGTGGGTTGGTAGTATAGGTGTAAGTGTGTGTGTTACTTGACATAGCTTGTTCATGTTAGAGGAAAGGGGAAGGAGGAAAAGGGGTAGAGGGTGTGGAGGAAATAGCCCGGGGGGAGGGGTGATATGCGTATTGGTGGTGTAAATAGTTATTCTAAACATATTTTGTCCTTATTGTCTTAGTTATTCAGAACATAGCTAGAGTTTCAGTAGGAGTTTTACACATACTTAAACATGGTATCTCATACATTAATACAGTTAATAAAGAGCATCTACATTTCCCTTTAGTGCAGTTCGACCTTCCATATATTCTTCTTTCAGGGGTCTTGGAGAGTCTCTGTGGGGGGGGGGGGGGTTTCCTTTAGGCTTTGTCATCTCGCCGTGTTGGTGTACAATTTGGGTTGATCGTGTGGTAACAGGTATCAGTTAATAGTCAACAGGTTTGTGTGAGGCCCGGGAGCTCCTCTCACACGCGTCCACTTAGGAAGCCAGCTTAGCTCCGCCCCGATGCTTTATTTGAAACTTTAAATAAACACCTAATTGCTAAATTATGTTTACTGCACTTGTTTTAAGTTATACAATATCTTAATGTTGCCAAAAGAAAAAGAGTACCTGTGCATTCAATGCTGCTGCCTGCTGAAGCTGTGTTTTACTTAAAGCTTGACTGAATGGGTCTTTTTGAAACCGGGTGTTTCTATGTAACACTTCCTGAGGTTTCTTGAATATAGCGTCATTATCAGGAACCCCTGTAAATGGATGCAAATAAGAATGGCCAAGAAAATCAAGCAAACCTAGATTCTGATGCTGGATTCTGACGTTGCTTGTTAAGGAGAATGCATTCTAAATTATACTTCAACAGTCTTCATTTGATATATCAGTTTAGTCAAGACCCAATAGGTCAATACAGCATACTCAAATTAAAACATCTCAAAAGGATTTTTTTTTTAAATCCGCAAAAAAAAAAAAAAAGCTGAAGGATCATAACATATCAATATTTTTTTTTTTAAAAAAGCTATCTGCTTTTTTCTCTGACCTAAACAATATTTAAGCGTCTGGTTTAGTGATAGGGTGCATATGGTATTGTGTCTAACTAACAAGATAGTACTCTGCTGGTGGAACAAAAAAATATATGAATACACTATAATAATATAAAAAGAAACAGTTTATCCACAATACCTTACAATATAATAAAAGCTGGCCAGCTACAATACACATACAATTATATAAAACATCACAGAGGCTAAATCACAGAACCTCCCTGGATAATAAACAACAACTATGAGTCTACAGATTCAGGCCCAACTGCAGGGAGTTTAAATATAAAGGTTGTTTAGGGAAGGAAAGGTTTCCCTTGTAATATTGGGTATAGAGGTTTTTTCTTCTTAAGAAGGTATGCTAGTTTCATCTCAAATGCCTAAACATTAGAACCCTGGTACAGGATTATGAAAAAACAACCAGGATTTTAGCAATATTTTTATATTTTATATATGTACTGTTTTCTATACTTTTCTGGTAAGGAATATATGCATTTTTTTCACATAAGGAGAGACTGGCAGAGAGACACTCAGAAAACAGGTAAACAAAGTCATTAAAAACCAAAAAGAATCTCTGTTAGACACAATACCAGAAATCTTGTACAAGGCAGCACTAAACCGTGCAGGTACTTCTGAGTCCCCCCTCCTCAGAAAGACGAGTGGTACCCAAAACGAGTATCTCAAAATATTAACTAACAAGATTAGTACTCTGCTATAATAATATAAAAAGAAACAGTTTACCACAATACTTACAATATAATAAAAGGCTGGCCAGCTTACAATACACATTACAATATGTATTAAAACTCACAGAGGCTAAAATCACAAGAACCTCCTGGATAATAAACAAAAACTATGAGTTTACAGATTCAGGACCAATAGTAGCATAATAAAATGTAAAACAAGGACTTAACCCTCTCACTCCAAGCAGATTGCTGAAATCCGGTCAGGATGGAAGGATTGCTAGACGTATTCACTATAGTGTATTGCACTCAAAATCCAAGGGCTGTCCGGAGCTAGGACCAGGAGTATCAGAGTGCGGGGATCGTCTGCATGAGGGTGTCCGCTATACAAAAAAAACTAACACAGGAGCCGGGGCAGTATACTCTTAACTAACTTCCAGATTTATTTGGGTTGCGCACAACGATGGGAATTTAAACATTCTAGAAATACTTCCATCCTGCCGGGGGTGATTTCAGCAATCTGCTTGGAGTGAGAAGGTAGGTCCACGGAGACTTTTTTCCTTGTTTACATTTTATGATGCTACTTCCAAAATTATCGCATCCGAATGCTCCCATGTCCGACCGACCGTTCGTCCGAATCAGACATGGTGGAAAACCTTGTCCGATTGTGCAGTCCTCTATGGACCGCATGATCGGTCGCGGTAACTATCGGACGCGGCTGCTTTTGCCGCGACCGACAGTCCTTCCTCCTGGCCGATCCGGTCGAAAGTATCAAACGGTCGGTCAGGAGGAAAAATCGCTAGGTGTGTACCTAGCTTTAGTCATAGGTCCTCCATGGCGTCCATCTCCCCGTGTTTAAATGGCCCGCTCGCTCCAACAGGCACGCCCCTCAGACAGGAGGGGCTAAGCCCCAATAGGTCACCTATCCATGGAGCCTCCTAAGAACCAGCAGGACACTCCCACACCAGGTTGAATGGACTCACGGATCACACAAAATCTCATTACATGTTTCAATATAAAAACAAATACAAAATGTATGATATTTACACAACTTAAAAACAATCCCTTTCGATGATCCCCACAAAGTAGCTGCTGAGGTTAATTATCACTCTATGTCTTCTTATAGATATCAGTGTAGTGACTGAAGTGAGCCTTTCCTTGCAGTGTGTCTAAACTACCAATTAGTGGAATCCCGCACCTGGTAAGTTAACCCCTATCTGTAGTGGAACAGAGCACTATAGTGCTTTCAACAACAATATCCACAGCAAGGTGGATCGGGAAATAAACTTATTCAAACAAATCCATGTAAACCCTCTCTCATACTCTAACTACTCCTATCATTACTATATGTAGGTAAGGGTACTGCTACAGGTAAACATGCATAATTTGAGACTCCTAGTAGTGCAGCCTACATACTGTTTATAACATGCCTGACAGGTCAATAAATAGACCACAAATTTAGACTTACAGTTAAAGTACTGTTTCGGGATATATGATTTTAGAGTAGCTGTGCTAGTTATTGTTTGTTCTTTATATATTTACATGTGAGGCACCTGCTCACCCCACATTTACATTGTACGTGCCCTTATATTTTAAGGTACCCCAACCCTGCTTGATATCTTTACGAATCAAGCTGGGACTTAGGATGTCTCTCAGAGATTGTGCTTTTCTCGGTACAAATTTGCAACCTGAGAGTACCTGTCCTCCCAGATCCTTATCCCCTTCTTATTCATATGCTTACAAATTATTTTAACTATTTTATGATAAAGAGGACTGAAAGGGGTGGTAAAATGAATTTTATTTTCTGTTGACCTATTTTTGTTCTTATTTGTATAACTCTTCCCCCCTGCCTTAAATTCCAGCATCTCTGACCTATTTAGATTATCCTCTCTCTCCTGTGCCACTCTAAGGTCTCCTTCCCTATAACCTCTCTGAACAAAAGTATTATAGAGTTCACTGGATGCTTTCTCATAATCCTCTCTCCTACTACAATTTCTTTTAATCCTCACCCACTGACCATATGGGATACCCCTAATGCAATGTTGGGGATGACTAGAGTCTGCCCCAAGGATGCTCTTTTTATTAGTAGGTTTCACATATGTGTTAGTATTGGATATAAAGTAATACCTTTTATTGGCTAACTAAAATGATTGAAAATGCAAGCTTTCGAAGCACTTAGGCTTCTTCCTCAGGCATGATACAATACTGAATCTTGTAAAGCAATGTATTTATACATACTAGAACAAAGACTTTCTGACATTACACAGAGGTTATCTTTTGCGCCCATGCCTGATTGGCAATGGCTATCGTAAATAAAACAGTAAATACACATTCAATGATCACACGCAGTAATAAAAGAATTAGCAAGGGTTAAAGGGCATGTCCACCCCCAAAACTATAATCCCCCCCAACTACTGGCCCCACCATGGTAGTAGTTTAATCCTTACCTCACATCCCAGCTCCATAGGGTTCTCCTGTAGTCCCCCCCCCAAAGTCCCAAAATATGACCACCAGGAGGCTAGCAGGTCCATATAGGACACTGCCTGCTACCTGGCCTCCCGGAGATCATTGCCATGCGTACTGCAAGCCCTTTCTCCCCCCTCCCTCCCCCTCCCTCTCCCTCCCGTTCTGCTATCCCTCCCCCTAGCATAAATCCCCTTCATGGCAGCACCTTCCCCCATTTCCCCCCCCAGCCCCAACCGCATGATTTGTATTTTATACAGCTCCCCAAACTTTAACTTACCTCTCTGCTTTTCCTACGCTGGAGTGAGCTGCCGGCAGCCGCGCCCGTGATTGGCTGCCGCTCAGCCAATCACAGACGCGGCTGCCGGTCCCGCCCCTCTGCTTGCTCTTTAAACAAACAATCTAGTGGTCCATGGAGGGTCTGTATAAATGAGTTATTTATGGTTTGGGTGGTTTAGAGAATTTAGTCTGATTAACTCTACATGACATTAAGATTAGAGACATAGTGATAAAAAGTTTAGATCTTTGTTGAGTCCAGAGTCCAGAGTCCCAAATTTTTGTTTACATTCACATTCTAACCTGACGGGTACACAACATAAGCAGAAAGGAACAAAAAGCCATTAATCCCTGAGAGAGAACAGAGATATTATTATAAAACCGTCTGACAAAGGAGGCGCTATAGTCATATGAACATTAATGACTATATAAAGAAGCCCAAAGGCAGCTATCAAAACTCCACACTACACCAATTACAGGGGATCCTACGAACTGTTATAAGAAAGAACTTAAAACCCTGGTTAATAATTTACCTCCCAGGATCTCAGACCGTGTGCTACCTTTAATACCTGAAGACCCAAGTGTGGGATGCTTATATATGCTCCCCAAAATCCACAAAGAAGGGAACCCAGGCAGACCCATTATCTCAGGTATTAGAACACTAACAGAAAACATCTCTGGCTGGATTGAGAGTATACTGAAACCCCTGGTACAAAATACATCCAGTTTTATTCAGGATACTACACACCTCCTAAATAAACTGGCGGACATTGATCATATACCTGATGGAACTATTTTAGTCACATTGGATGTAGAGGCTCTCTATACGAACATTCCCCATGATGATGGTATTTCAGCTTGTCTGAGATATCTTCAAAAACTGGACAAACCTGCACTACCAATTGACAATTACTTCTCCTTTAATCAGAATTTATACCTGCAACAGATGGGTGGGGCCATGGGAACATGATTTGCGCCACAATATGCAAATTTGTTTATGGCAAATTTAGAAGAAACTTTCTTTCAACATGCCCCATACGACCATGCCACTTCCTCGCATATAGACGACATTCTTATCATCTGGACTGCACGAAAGAGACCTATTGCACTTCCACCAAAAATACAATGATTTCCACCCCACCATTAACTCAAAATGAACCATTCACCTACCGAAATAAGCTTTCTGGACACCATAATACAGATTAAAGGAAACACAATACAAACATCCATCTATCGCAAAACCGACCCACATACCTCAGTAATGACAGTTTTCACCCTACACACATAAAAAACTCCATTATCTACACACAGCCAGGGTATAAAATATAACAGGATTTGCTCTGATTCTACAGACAGAAGTCTGCACCTGCAACAGCTCAAAAAAGATTTTACAAAACAGGAATACAGTCAGTCCATCAGAAACACAGATCAAGAAAGCAACCAGCCCCCAAAACAACCTGCTACAATACAAACATATCCAAAAGGAGGACCGTACCCACTGGTTGTTACATACCACCCCCAAATGGAAATACTACTACGAAAAATCGCCAAGAAACTCCAACCCATTTTACAAAAGGACGACAGACTACTAGAAATATCCCAAACCCCCCTCTCTTAGCTAACCGACAACCACCCAACTTAAAACAAATGCTTGTTAAAAGTTCCCTAACAGTCCCCCACACAAACTTTATGTGTCACTATGTCTCTAATCTTAATGTCATGTAGAGTTAATCAGACTAAATTCCTCTAAACCACCCAAACCATAAATATCTCATTATACCAGACCCTCCATGGACACTAGAGGTGAAGTGTATCTGATTGTTTGTTTAAACCCTTGCTAATTCTTTTATTACTGCGTGTGATCATTGAATGTGTATTTACTGTTTTATTTACGATAGCCATTGCCAATCAGGCATGGGGGCAAAAGATAGCCTCTGTGTAATGTCAGAAAGTCTTTGTTCTAGTATGTTATAAATACATTGCTTTACAAGATTCAGATTTGTTATCATGCCTGAGAAGAAGCCTAATGTGCTTCTAAAGCTTGCATTTTCAATCATTTTAGTTAGCCAATAAAAGGTATTACTTATATCCAAGATGTCTTTACTTTCATCTATGGCTAACACGGTACAATTCTCTACTACATATGTGTTAGTATATCATCTATGAATTGGTTTACAAATGTCCTATGCAACTAAAGCTTTGGCCCAACTTTCTTTCAGATGCTGCAAGAAATCAGATGCCAATTCTTTACATTTAATTCTCGCTGTTATGTTGGCTTCAAAACAGGTTTTACAAATTTGTATCCTTTATTTGTAAATTGCATTAATATACTGCTTATATCTAAATATATATATATATAAACTTGGCATAATCTAACATCACATCTCCTTCAGCTTCATCATCTGTTTTATTTATTTGGCTGTGGGCAAGTAGTATTAGTTTACCACCATATGGAATTGATTGTGCCTCTGGGCACCCCCATCACATGCTGTAAGCTGACCAAGGTCAGATTTTCTTTACAGAAGAAAAAAAAATGTTAAAATTGAACTACACTGAAGATAAGGAGTGGCCAGTCGAGTCAATTTATGACTCATTGGAACACACCCCTGCTCCTTATCTTCAGTGTAGTTCAATCTGACAGGATCTGGATGGGAGGGGGAGAGGACCAGATTGTAAGGGTGGTCAGTACTTTTTACATTTAAATACAAAATGGCATGGTTAACCCTTTATATTCCAGAAAACAGTTTAATTTGTAAATGGAGTATAGAGGGAGGGGGAGAGATGGGGAGGTTCAGCAGCCAAAATTCTTTTACAGTCACAAATTTTAATACACTTATGTATGGATAAATAAATCAACTTATTTACCTCTTTATACTCCTCCTCTGCCTCATACAGCCATGCATTTTTACTCCGCTCCCTCTCCTTTGCAACCTCCATAATCTGTTCAAAGGAAGCATTGTCTTCACTTGTGTGTTTGGCCAAAAAACTGTCTAAACCAAGAAGCTCATCTGTATTCTCTTCCTTCTTAGTTGCATCTGCTAAACATTACCAGAACACAAGATCTATGTAAAATTCTAGATATACATTCTTAATTACAAAAACATTGACAACTTCCCTTACCTTCTTCTCCTATTTTGTGGATATTTCCCATTGAAGGAGTACTTGCAACTGCAGCAGGAGTTTCAAAGGTAGCTGGTGTTACATCTGCAAAGGCACAAAGATGAACATTAAAAGGTAATTTCAGCTTACAATCTTTTTTCTTTGATTTGCCAGCACTAGGTAATGCATAGCAGTAATGTTTTCATAACCATGTAAAAAAAAAGTAAAAAAATTGAAAGTTACACTGCATTTACTAACAAGCGTTTGTAAAACTGAATCTTTACCCTACACACAACATTATCTCAATATTCTAAAACTACATGTGAATAAAGGCTGCAAATTATGCCTCATTCTTCCAAAGCAGACAGTAAGCAAGCAGCAATAGTGTCTGTCTAGCCCCTCCAACCCATGTTGGAGTTAATTCCCTTAATAATCAGTGAGAAGGGTAAAGTCCTAATCTATGTATGATACTAGGGCACAAATAGTAAAATCACTGATCAAATGATTGGTCTGTGAGAACAAGCGGCAACATATTCATTATTGGGAGTGATATGAAGAGATTAGGACTTTCCCCTGACTGCGGGTTTGGGAACTGACTATGCATGTGAAGACCATAGATTTGTACATGGGGAAACAACAGAGTGACACTGTGGCTGTTTGCTTTGGAAGTGTCTAAGTAACTAGATCAGAGATTTAGAGCTTTTACTTACATATATTTTCAGGAGACATATAAAGCTATTATATGTAGGGTACGTTTATCTTTTCCAAATGTAGGGTACGTTTATCTTTTCCAAGGCCCTACCTACTGTTTGCTAGGTCCTACCTACCGTTCTTCAGTAAAACTTGCAAGAGACAAAAGAGAACTTACCGCCGTTCAGTCCAACATCTTTTCACCAACATTCTCTGATGCATCCACAGTCCCTTGTATTGCGCGCACATGCGTACACACTGCAAAAGAGTGTGGATCAAGTCGGGTCCTCTCAGAGAGCCAGCTCTGGAGCAATCAGTGGTAAGTTCTCTTCTGCCCCATGCAAGTTTTACCAAAGAGAGCAATCAGTGGTAAGTTCTCTTCTGCCCCATGCAAGTTTTACCAAAGAAGGGGAAGTAAGACATACAGTGGGATGCGAAAGTTTGGGCAACCTTATTAATCGTCATGATTTTCTTGTATAAATCGTTGGTTGTTACAATTTAAACAAAGGAGTTAAAGTTAATTAATATAGGAGACAACAGCGATATTTGAAAAGTGAAATGAAGTTTATTGGATTTACAAAAAGTGTGCAATAATTGTTTAAACAAAATTAGGCAGGTGGATAAATGTGGACACCACAAAAAAATGAAATCAATATTGAGTAGATCCTTCTTTTACAGAAATTACAGCCTCTAAACACTTCCTGTAGGTTCCAATGAGAGTCTGGATTCTGGTTGAAGGTATTTTGGACCATTCCTCTTTACAAAATATCTCTAGTTCATACAGGTTTGATGGCTTCCGAGCATGGACAGCTCTTTTTAAACTCACACCTCACGGAGTTTCAATTATTTTCAGGTCTGTGGATTGAGATGGCCATTCCAGAACGTTGTACTTGTTCCTCTGCATGAATGCCTTAGTAGATTTTGAGCAGTGTTTAGGGTCTTTGTCTTGATGAAAGATCCAGCCATGGCATAGCTTCAGCTTTGTCACTGATTCCAGGACATTTGTCTCCAGAATTTGCTGATACTGAGTGGAATCCATGCATCCCTCAACTTTGACAAGACTCCCAGTCCCTGCACTGGCCACACAGCCCCACAGCGTGATGGAACCACCACCATATTTTACTGTATATAGCAGGTGTTTTTCTTGGAATGCTGTGTTCTTTTTCCTCCATGCATAACACCCCTTGTTATGCCCAAATAACTCCATTTTAGTTTCATCAGTCCACAGCACCTTATTCCAAAATGAAGGTGTCTTGTCCAAATGTGCATTAGCATGCCTCAAGCAGCTGTGTTTGTGCTGTGGGCAGAGAAAAGGCTTCCTCTGCATTACTCTCGCATACAGCATCTCCTTGTGTAAAGTGCGCTGAATGCTTGAACGATGCACAGTGACTCTATATGCAGCAAGATGATGTTGTAGGTCTTTGGTGCTGGTCTGTGGGTTGTCTCTGACTTTTCTCCCCATTCGTAGCTCCTGTCCATCCGAGATTTTTCTTGGTCTGCCACTTCGTGCCTTAACTTGAACTGAGCCTGTGGTCTTCCATTTCCTCAATATGTTCCTAACTGTGGAAACAGACAGGTGAAATCTGAGACAGCTTTCTGTATCCTTCCCCTAAATCATGAAGATGAACAAAATTTGTCTTCAGGTCATTTGAGACCCCCATGTTGCTACTCTTCAGAGAAAATTAAAGAGGAGGGGAACTTACAATTGACTCCTTAAATACTCTCTCATAATTGGATTCACCTGTGTATGTAGGTCAGGGGTCACTGAGCTTACCAAGCCAATTTGAGTTCCAATAATTAGTTCTAAAGGTTTTGGAATCAATAAAATGACAAGTGTCCAAATTTATGCACCTGCCTTATTTAGTTTAAACAATTATTGCACACTTTCTGTAAATCCAGGAAACTTCATTTCGCTTCTCAAATATCACTGTGTGTAACCTCCATTCAAATGCTTCTGCAGTAGCACAGAATTGGCAGTGTGCATAAACAAAGCAGTAAACAACTAAAACAGTAGGTGTACCTGGAATACTAGTAAATAAGGCACATGACCCACTAGTTAATAAAGGTACATTTTTCAATAGCCACAGCAAATTGCAAGACACAAATCAATATTTTTAAAGGGCCACTAAACCAATAATTTAATGTAACTTGCATCTTCATATATTATTCACAAGAAGGAGAGATTGCTTATTCCCACCATCTTGAGAATAATAGAATGCCCAGGTTACAGAGTTAAACTTACCTGCCAGGGCTCCACTCACTGCTGATGAACGCGATGT
Source organism: Hymenochirus boettgeri (assembly GCA_019447015.1). Taxonomy (NCBI): domain Eukaryota; kingdom Metazoa; phylum Chordata; class Amphibia; order Anura; family Pipidae; genus Hymenochirus; species Hymenochirus boettgeri. The sequence continues at coordinate 292,456,137 of CM033469.1, forward strand.
CCCGATCAGGCTGCAATCATTATTTAGGTGCAAATGCGCAAAATATAGGAGCGCAGTTGAGACAGCCTGCCACCTGGTGGTGAGAAGCTGCAAGAGGCGCACCAGCAGGTAAGTTTAACCCTGTTACCCATGCTTTCTATTATTCACAGGGAGGTGGGAATAAGCAATCTCACCTCTATGTGAATAATAGATAAATATTCAAGGTACATTAAATTATAGGTTAAGTGTCCTTTTAAAGGAAGGCTTTTCTTTAAAGGCTTGATTACTATCAAAGGATGCTATCATTGTTTAGATCAGGGATAGGCGACCAGTAGATCTCCAGATGTTTGGAAACTACAACTCCCAGAATTCTCTAACAGCGCACTTATAGAGGAATGATGGGAATTGTAGTTTTCAAACATCTGGAGATCTACTGGTTGCCCATCCCTGGTTTAGATATATTTCAGAAAATAAACTTACATGGGATCGGTGTATCGCGAGCAGATTTTCCCAACGAAGAGCCATACTTAATAGAAATCTGCCTCATCTTTTCTAGATCTCCACATTCCTCTGCTTCTAAATATTCCTTCTGAGCACGTAGCTTCTCTACATCTGGGAAAAAATCTCTCTGGATGATTTTCTGAAGATTCTAAGGGTCGAGAAAACACAGGGTTTTTAATATAAGGGATAATGTGCCCCTTTCAGTGTAATAAGGATATTATGTCACCAAGGAGGTTCCTTACCATTTAAAAAGCACAAGACCACAAGCAGAGTGCTTTTATACAGGGTAGGGAACTCCAAGGTGACTTAATATCTTTAAATTATAATGTGAATATCCTTAAAATATATATGAGGGCATGACGAGATGGGATCCCCCGTGGGCATGGACCCTAAGGTATGCCTGTTAAATGCAGTAGACTCCCTACCGACCGATAAATTTTCTAAAATTTTTTTTTAAATATATATATATATATATATATATATCGTATATACTCGAGTATAAGCCGAACCGAGTATAAGCCGAGGTACCCATTTTTACCTGAAAAATTGATAAAAATTGATTGACTCGAGTATAAGCCGAGGGTAGAAATTATCACCACTACTGCAAACCTGTAATTACCTAAATGATTTACCTTTCCCAGGTAACTCTGAGGCTCTCCAGATGTTTGGAAACTACAACTCCCAGCAATCAAAGCATGCTGGGAGTTGTAGTTTCCTAACATTTGTATTGCCAGCAAATGTACTTGAAATGTGCATGTTTGTTCCCCCCAGTTCCACTGAACATTGGCTTTACAGTAAACAAGCAAAAAATGAATGTACAGTTACTTACCGGACCCACAGGACCGGACAGGAGCATCGAAAAGCTCGCTCCTTCCCTGCTCCTCCATTCCGGCAGTACAGTAGAGGTCCGGTACGTAATGGCGCGTCCCCGCCTAACGGCCTGCGTGCACTTCCCTGGTGTACCGGGAGTCTCTCTGCAGCTGTTGTTCTGCAAGCTCCCTCCCGGTGTGCAAGCTCCCTCCCTCCCGATGTCCAAGGCAGCTGTGCAGATGGGCTGGAACCGGTAAGTAAAACCCCCCTTTTTTTTGCAGATTTGCGCTGTGACCCGAGTATAAGCCGAGGCAAGGTTTTTAGGTTTATTTTTAAACCTAAAAATCTCGGCTTATACTCGAGTATATACGGTATATGTATATATAAGGGAGCGTGCCCCTATGACTCGCAGGAAAGCCATCCGCTCTCTCTCTGCATCACGCAAGTAAAAACTATCAGTGATAGTTTTACTTTTTTAAAACCATTATTGGGTTGGAACAGTGGATGGCCAGAAGGGTATGGAAGCTGAAGTGGAACATTTTCTTATAATAATCATTTAGTGATATAACTAAGTGATTATTACAAAAAATATTCCACTGCTGTTCCCATGATAGCCACTTATGTACCGTATATACTCGTGTATACGTCGATCCGAGTATAAGTCAAGGTACCTATTGAAAAATTCGACTTATACTCAAGTATATACGGTATTATATATAATTTTCCATCAACAAAGATTATTCTAAGCTCTGTGACCAGGTCACCTTAGCCACACATTCCAATGAACTAGATTGGGTAATACAAGATTAATACTTTCCACTGGTCTGGCTCTAAATATTTTTTACTTAAGCATTGTCCACAAATTTTCTTAACCTAGGTACAGACTGGAAGATGTAGCCAAGCCTCCTGATTCAGCCCATAACCCCTGTATGTCGAGGGGGGGGGGGGGCTGTACTCTTTCTGTCCCCTCTTTTTTCACACAAATTGCACATTGCAGTTCTGAGAAAGATGTCAGAGAGGTCCCCCGAAGATAGCCGTTAGTGAAACTCTATATGTATCGTTTCTCTGGCCACAAACATATGGAATAGTTAGGAAATACTGCCTGTCTGAAAGAAGCCTTAAGACGTTCTACATTTACTGATGTTTCTGACGCTCATTTATGAAAAATACCAAGAAATTATCACTGTGCACCAGTGCAATGACCTTTCTGGGTACGGTCTTGCATGACTTTTGTGGTTCAGAGAGAACCCCTTAATTGAAACCACCATTCAATACACAGGCAGCTTTGACTGGTTACATAAGAAAAAAAAAAAGAAATATTAAATAGCAGAGTAGGTGATTCAGTCAACCATTTATATTTAGAAGTGGGTCAAAAGCTAAATAGCTAGTTTGACAATTTGCGATATGTAAATGTCCAAACTAGTAGCGGTGTATGTTAAGCAACTTACAAACATTAGAAAAAATTGTTGGGACTGATCATTAGGCAATTGGTCCAACAATGTGTATTACTCTCCTACACAGGTGCAGAGTGTCTGGTTCCCAGCCAGCATAATACCCGCGGTACACCGACAGTGTTTTGCAATATTGTGGGACAGATCACTAAAGTATATTATGGGGAGCCTCTGCAAGTGCTTGGGGGATGTTCCTTAAGGGCTAGGCCACACTAGCAAGTTTTTGAATCGCATGCGATTCTGTGTGCGATTGGGTTTGTGGCGCAGTGTGGCCGTGCCCTTAGAGTTCACACAAATTAACCTAGAGCTATTGCATAGATAATATCCACAGATACTCCAATTCAGACCATTTAGCCAAATCATTTGAAAATAGATGTGCAAAATACTTGTTTTTATAGGTCCACCAGACCCTTCTAATTGTATTACTACAAATGGGCATTGTTGCTTCCATTTTGCGGCCAATAAGCAGTGGCAGACTGCATAAATATAATAATTAGTGTTTGGAACTTTTTGGACAGACAAACATTTTTGTCAAAAAGTGCACCTCTTGTTTAAATTCTAAGTTGGCAGGCCTACAGGGAGAAGGCCCAAGAGGTAGCACCTAAGATTCACCTATATACAGAATGCTGTAATATAAACTACTTTCTAACTTTTAGGAACGCTCCCTGATCAACAAGCTAGAAGAAAATCAACTTTTTTTCATTTCCCTTAACATGGATTAACTCTTTCAGTGCCAGCAGAATTTAAACTTTTTTTTTTGCCTTCAGTGCAAGCATAATTTTCACGATTTTTCCCTCAATCGGTTTAGACTAATTTTACAGTAGGAAACACCCCAGAAAATCAGGAATATTATACAAAGTGTACTTTAACAAGACAATAGTATTTTGTAACTTTTCTGGAGATTTTACTGGATTTTGGGGTAAAATGTAAAAAAGAAATAAATAAAAATCTAAAATTGGCAAATTTTCATGGATTTTTACCAATTTTTATTTATAGTTATCTTAAGGTTACACACAAAAATCTTACTGTTTCTAAAAGCTTGGACACTCCAGAGTACAACCATACAAGATATACAGTATTTTAGGCATTTTCCTGTACAAGAACCCCCCCCATACTAAAACAGCACTTTCAAACATATTATACCAAATCGAAATATATAACCACTTCTGACTGTTAACATAAAAAAATTTTATGTTTGTATTTGAAAAGTCTGCAGTTTTTTTACACTAAACACCCTGGCAACTCAGAAATATCCCCAAAATACATAATGCTGTAATTCTTTCATTAGTACCATCAATGTACCATTCTTTCATTAGTACCAAAAACCGGCAAAAGGGCACAGTTCTTTGTAGAATTTTGCACTTTTAGCCGATTTTCTGAAAAAAATAATTAAAAACAATTTTCAAAAGGTAGAAATCATGCCAAAACCCCATAAAATGTAAAAAATATCAATCTCCTAAATGTCCTGAATAAAACAGTATGCCACATGCATGACTACACACGTGGACGTGGAAGCGACTAGCCACAAAGTGAGACAATGCACAATGGCTAAAAAATAGCGAAAATATTCAGCCAACTCCGCATATGACCAGGTATGGCAGTTTTCTACCCACAAAACACCACCTACCTCAAATTCCCCCCACAAATTATATATTTTTGGAATCTACACACCTTCAGCAACGATGTAGTTCATTCATTTATACAATCAATGGTGTGGGCACAGTTCTTTGTGGACTTTTGCACTTTTCGCAGATTTTCTAAAAAAAAAAAAAGAAGGGGAAAAAAACTATTAAAAGGTAGAAATCATGCCAAACCCCTATGTAATGTAAAAAAAGGAAACAAATATCAATCTCCCAATGTCCTGTATCAAATGGCAGCTATATGCATTACACATGCGGACGTGGAATCAACTAGCCAAGTGAGCCAATGCGCAGTGGACTAATAACAGAATTTCCAGATTTTTCACATTAAACACCCCTCTATATTAGAAATACCCCCCAAAATTATATTATTCTTAGAATCTAGACAACTTCAACTATGCAACGGTGCCATTCTTTCATGCATACCATCAATGGTGTGGGTGCAGTTCTTTTCAGAATTTCACACTTTTACCAGATTTTCTAAAAAATATACAAAAAGAAATTTCAAAGTGAAAAATCATGGCAAAGAAAAAAGTTTTAAAAAATTACCAAATATCAATCTCCCAAATGTCCTGAATCAAATGGTTTGTCAGATGCATAGTTTCACAGATGTGAAAGCAACTAGCCACGAAATGAAACAATGCACAATTGCTCAAGAACAGCAAAAATATTTAGCCAACTCCAATTTTGAGCATTCTGGAGTTTCTTACTAAACTCCCCCCTAACTCAGAAACAACTATACATTTTTTGGATTTACATACCTTTCGCTATGCAACGGTGCCATTCTTTCATATATACACACAACGAATTTTGGACACAGTGATCCATGATCTCCTTGGTTTTTTTTTTTAATTATATAAGATTCAATGGTGAAAATCCTACCTAACCCCACTTAACAAGTAAATAAACCCAGTAAATGTCAACCTCTGACAGGTCCTGAATCAAACGGTATGCCATATGTTTGGGTGCACAGAGATTTTGCCACCAACTTCCAACAAAAAAACTATATATTTTTTGCAATCTACGCACCTTCAGCTATGCAACGGTGCCATGCATTCATATATTCATGAAGAATTCCAGATGCATATATTCATGAAGAATTCCAGATGAGTTCTAGGTAATCCATAGAACTCGATGGTTTTAAGAGATCATGTGGAAAAAATAAATTAAGATGATTCAAAAGGTTGAAGCCTTCAAGTAAACAACCCCATGAAACTTGGAAATAATCCCACAAACTATATATTTTTGGAATCTACACACCTTCAGCTACGTAAGTGTCATGCTTTCATACATACATGAAAAATTCTAGACACAGTAATCCATAGAACTCCATGCTTTTAGGAGACTTTGTGAAAAATAAAATAAGTAAGAAATCCCACCTAAACCTACAAGTAAAAAACCCCCCACTAAATGTCAATCTCCCACATGTCCTGAATCCAAACGGTATGCCATATGCGTGGGTGCACACAGAGACATGGCCACCAACTAGCTTAAATGGGACGCATGCACAAGTGCAGTTACAAGGAAAAAAAACCAACGTTCTCTATCATTTGAACAGCCTATTAATTGTCAATGGAAACTGTCCCGAAACTTGGAACTACCCACCACATAACTGTATATTTTTGGAATCTACTCACCTTTACCTACGTAACTGTGCATTGCTTTCATACATACATGAAGAATTTCAGATGCAGTAATCCATAGCACACAGTTCAGTGGAAATTATCAATATTTGTTAAATTGTTAGTTTATGGAATGCATACTTAGTTATTCTACATATTCTCTTCCATTTTGGAAAATCAGTTGATTTCATACCCTTTGCTACTGACATTAGTGAGCTGACATTTCAGGCTGGGTCAAGAGCAAACCATAATGATCTCTACTAGGGGTCCTGCAAACAGGAAGTCAGTATTTCGGTTGCATTTATTTATACACAGACAAAATGCTGAACTGGCAGATTAAGGTCACTAGGATGAAACAATACTGCTCTTTTTTATAAAAAGTACATGTATTGGCACTGAACTTCCCCTTTAAAGGATACCTATACTCTGAAAATTAACTTATTAAAAATGGAAAGAACCTGGGGCAGGGAGGTTGGATTGATTATTCCTAGCTCACAATATTGTTTTGTTGAGGAACTACAGCACTAACAGTTTTTATTTGCCAGGTTAGTCCTGGACTATTCCTTTATTAAAGATAGTGCTGAAGCCAGGAGGAAGACTGGCAGAATCAGTTTTCTTTGGGCTGGTGCTACTCACAGAAACAATATTAAAAGGTAGGAATTACTGGTCCTTAAACCCTGTCCCAAGTACTTTTTATTTTTACTGTTTTTAAAAAAAAAAAAAAAATTATACAAACGATAGTAATCCTTTAAGGAGATTTTGTGAAAAAATAAAAAATAGTTCAAAGATTAAAGCCTCCAATTTTTCAAAGCAAAAAAACCCCGAAACTTGTAAATACCCCCTACAAACTATATATTTTTGGAATCCACACACCTTCAGCTAAGTAATGGTGCCATGCCATGAAGAATTGTACATGCAGTAATCCATAGACCTCCGTGCTTTTAGGAGACTTTGTGAAAAAATAAAATAAGATGATTCAAAGGTTAAAATCCTACCTAAACCCACAAGTAAAAAAATTATGAGAAGGGTGATTCACCCAGAAGTGCAAGCTCTCTGGGCAAATCTCCCATTCCAGTTTTACCAGAGGCTATGCGACTCTGGGTGAATCTCACCCACACGTAAGTATTTAACTCCAGCTATTAGATGGTGTTAAATACTTACGCGCAAAGAAATGCGCAGCCAATCATAAGTCATTTAGTGTGACGTTAAAGGGTAACTGTGGTCTCCAAGTTTTCCAAACTAGTAAGGATTATATAAAAAGCCTTCCATCACACCTTCAAAATAAAACCTAAATCACATCTCAAGATAAAATTTGTAAGAAGCTATTGCTGGAAAGATTCATCAATATTACTTCTCTTCCTTTTTTCAGCCATGTGACCAGCTTGACGTCATGTGACTAGCCTGTCTGGATTAATAGGCTCCCTTTCTCAACTAACAATTTTTCCCCAGGGTACTTGCGGATTTCCCCAGCATTAAGTCTTTACTAAGCATGCTTCTCCCCGGGACAAAGGGGCTAGCAGGTGATGTCACTCAACCTACTGGAAGCAGGAAGTTTGAACATTCACCTCAATATCATTTCTCACAGGGTGAAGCCAGAGATGTGATTGTCAGCTCATTATAAAGGAAATACTGCAGGCTTTCATTTAACCCTAACTTGATTGGAGACCACAGTTGCCCTTTAAGGGCTGAGAGGAGCCCTGCACTCCTCAGTAAATTACCCTACTAATGTCAATCTTCCACTTGTCCTGAATAAAACAGTATGCCGTATGCGTAGGTGCACATAGAGAGGTGGCCATCGACTAGCTCAAATGGGATGCATGCAGGGACTGTAATAATATAAAGGGTATAAATGAGGTATATTCACTCTGGCTGACAGAGTATATGGTATAGAAACAATTAAATGTTAATATAAATAAAGCTCTAGTTTCGGTCTGGTGATGTGCTGCTGGATTGGAAAAACGCCAATGTAATACTTATTTTCAAAAAAAGTAGTTGTTCCCAGCCTGGTTACTATAGACCAGTAAGCCTAACATCAGTGGAAGGGAAGGTATAGCCTTGACTTTGTTTCCAGAACTGATTTTATTAGTAGTAATCAGCATGGATTTATGAGAAATAGATTGCGTCAAACAAATTTACTTTGTTTTTAAGAAGAAGTAAGAATGTAGATCCTCGCATAGCAGTGAATGTAGTATACTTGGATTTTGCTAAAGCTTTTGATACTGTGCCACATAGGTGGTTAATGTAGAAACTGAGGACTGTTGGCCTAGAAAAAACATTTGTACATGGATAGAGAGTTGGTTATTGGATCGCAAACAGAGAGTGGTGGTCAATGGAGCTACATCCATGTTGGCTTAAGTTCTAAGTGGAGTGCCTCAGGGTTCTGTACTGGGGCCACTTCTTTTTAATCTGTTTACAAATAACCTAGAAGGGGACACTAAACTATGCAGAGCTTTGGAAACATCAAATGATGTGCAACTGCTGCAAGCAGACCTAGAGGGATTATTAAAATGGGCAGCAGAGTGGCAGATGAGATTCAGTGTTGATAAATATAAGGTGATGCATTTGGGGTTTTACAATCCTTGTGCCACCTACACCATAAATAACTCTGTGCTAAGTGAATCTCTAATGGAAAAAGATTTGAAAGTTCTAGTAGATAAACTTAGCAGTAGAAAACAATGTCAGACAGCAACAGCTAGAGCTAGCAAGATATTGTCTTGTATAAAGAGGGGAATACATTCGAGAGAGAAAAATATTATTCTCCCTCTTTACAAGGCACTGGTAAGGCCTTATTTGGAATATGACGGTACAGTTTTGGAATCATTGATTCATTCACAAATACTATAGCAAGCAGGCACATCACAGTTTATTGCTGCACTAGACCACCAAGGAGGAAGTGGGGGGAAGACCACAGGGAAGCCCCAGACGTCCAATGATGTTACGGGGTTTCCCTTTCTGCTGCGGCTCTGCAATTTCCTTACAAACGGCAACAGGTAAGGAATCCCTATACAGTCTGGCATTTTGGGGGTGTATTTGACACAATAGGCACTTGAATAGTGCCCTCTGATCACTCAGGTGGGGGTCGCAATTTTTTTTTAATGCCCATAAGGCCACGGCACGCAGAATTTACAGCACTATACAAAAATAAACAGACAATGAGCCCCATAAATTCTATGTGGGGTGGCACTGAAAGGGTTAATTGTATAATTTATTAAAAGTAATGAAAGAGCGCATAACAATATACAGAAAAACTAAATTAATTTACTGAACCTAAAAATGGTAACACACAAGTAATAGAAGGGGGTAAAAGAGAGAATACTTAGGGATAAATGGCATCTGAAAGTCTGTGAGTCTGGAATCTTGTAAATCCAAATATGGAAAAAGTGACAAAGTCCAAATTGATAGTTCCTGAAGAAAGCCAACGACCGATTGGCTAGATGTTCCTTAAAGGACAAGTATACTCACCTCACCCTCGCTCCTCTTCCTCCATAGCTGCATAGTACCCAGGGTGAGGACCTAAAATCGCTAAGTCCTCACCCTGGGTTCTTTCTCTAACTCCTGCACTACTACCCCAAATCTGCTTCGCCGATCGCTTCATTCCTCCGCTCTTCCTGCTTCAATGACAGATCGCGAGGCAGCCAATAGGAAGATACGCTCTGCAAGGAGGCGTGTCTTCCAATTGGCTGCCTCGCGACTGTCACTGACAGTAGGAGAGAGGGTGGAACAGTCTGGATCGCCGAGCAGATTTGCGGTAAGTAGTGCAGGAGTTAGAGAAAGAACCCAGGTGAGACTTAGCGATTTTAGGTCCTCACCCTGGGTACTATGCTGCAGTGGATCGGGGAAAAGGTGAGTATAATTGTCCTTTAAGATGTTATGATGAACCCTGTATCAGGGTACCACCCTGATACAGGGTGGTACCCAAGCTTTCTTAGCCAATCACCTACAAGTGTAGGTTGGGCTCAGGGTATGTCCAAAACTTTATTACCCTCAGTATGGGCTACTCAAAAAACTAACAATGCTGTCAAGTACCCATACCTTGGAAAATAAACATCCTACATTTTTTATACCCTAATATTATCAATCTCATTTAATTAGATTAATTAATTTACCAAACTAACAAGACCAAACATGACACATCAACAATATGTACATTTGTATAACAGTATAAAGTGGGTTTCTGGGATACCCTAAGGCCTAGAGTGATGGTGTTTGGGTCCCACGGGATTCTCTTGTCTACCACAATCCCTTTTGGATGGTACCGTTATGGTAGTTGCTGCACAAGCCAAGTTATGGCAATTATTGAAAACCTGGTGTTATAATCTCCCATTTGAACAAACATTAGAACATTGTGTGTTCTAATATTTTGGTCAGATCAGTAGCACTTCCACTATTTGTTATAAAGTAATTTTGCCACAGGAGTACTCCAACAGCCCCCCTTTTGTGTATATAATCTCCCATTTGACACAAGGGTCAAATTGTCCACCTTATCAGAGCACCTGCTGGCTTTACGATATGTAAGGAGGGAAGGACATTGTCCTGTTGAGGATATGGCACTTGAGCCACATGGCAAAGCAAATATAGGATCAAGGGGAGAAAACAGAAGGTACCAATACAATAAAACCAATGGAATCTGCAATTACAGACACGAAACAATCATTAACTTCAATCATTAACTTCATTAAATCTGCTTATGGGGAAGTAAGCTCAGAATTTACAACTGTTCAAGCAGGAATTTTAACCCCTGCCTGCCAGGTAAACAATGTGGGAGCTGCCATACAGCTTGACATGCCAGTAAAGTGAGGTAATTCGAAAATTAAAGGGCATGTCCACCCCCAAAACTATAATCCCCCCCACTACTGGCTCCATATGTAGTCCCCCCCGAAAGTCCCAAAAACTGCCCACCAGGAGGATAGCAGAGTCCATATAGGACTCTGCCTCCTATCTGGCCTCCGGGAGAAGTTTGGCATACGTACTGCAGCCCTTCTCCCCCTCCCTCTCCCTCCCGATTAGGATTCCCTCCCCCTAGTGTAAAACCCTTTTTACCTAACATTCCCCCTGTTCCCCCCAGCCCCAACCGCTCTATTAGTATTATCAGAAAATGCCCAAAACATTACTTACCTTCTTGTGAAGGTTCTCATTCATCCAGGTCATGGTAATCTGTTGTATTCAATTAGATCAACTGGACTTGAAATGTAGTTCTTGAAGACGTTTCGTAGTCATCCGACTGGCTTTCTCAGTCGTGACTAGTCATTCTGAATTGAGAAAGCCAGGCGGATGACTAGCGAAACGTCTTCAAGAACTACATTTCAAGTCCAGTTGATCTAATTGAATACAACAGATATTACTTACCTTCCCTCTTTCCTCCGCCTCACTGAACTTCCGGCAGCCGCTCAGCCAATCACAGACGCGACTGCCGGTCCTGCCCCTCTGCTTGCATTTTCTCGCAAGCAGAGGGCCTGGCAGCGCGGCGGAGGAAAGAGGGAAGGTAAGTAATGTTTTGGGCATTTTCTGATGATACTAATAGAGCGGTTGGGGCTGGGGGGACAGGGGGAATGTTAGGTAGAAATTTTTTTAGAAGGGTGGACATACCCATTAAGAGTGCAATTTCCAGTGTCTATAGGGTTTTACCTTGCACTCCTGTTCGTCACAGGGCCCCTATCCATACATCATCCACAGTGGTTTCCTGAGAGGAGGCTATATACGTCATAGGAAAAAATAAGAAGATGGGGTCTCCTTGGCTCCTGATCCCCCCCCCCCTGCAGTGGCTCCCCCTGCTGCCCTGGTTGTTATACCCGTGCCTTTGTCTCCTGTTCTTCAATAAAACTTCCTTTAGGCAGTGGACGTACCCTTTAAGCCGAGGGGGTGAGGGAAATAAACATTTGTTTTGCATACACATGGATGGTAAATACCTCAAATAAACAAGGGCAATTTACCTGGAATTGACAGGTTAGAGATACACTGATGAACAGACCATACCATACTCTCAGTAAAACCCTGTTTCTTTCTAAAATAAGGCAATATTGTGTTTTCGGGATAGATCCCATTAGCACAAAAATGGTAAAATGCATGCCACATAGAAATGCACTGGCATGCCATTCTTATGTTAGTGGATCACAAAACGCAATCGGAAGCGCAAGTGTGGCCTAGCTCTAAGGGCAAGGCCACACTGTAACGCAAACGCAATCGCATGCGATTTCATGTGCGATTTTTTTGCGTTTGCGCTTGCGGTTTCTTCAATAAGTATAGGAAAACGCATGCGATTGCGATTAAAAATGCAGAACGCAAAACGCAATCGCAACGCACTGAAAAACGCGTGTTTTTTTGCGTTGCCGCGTTTTCAATGATTTTTAAAAAACGCAATCGCAAGCGCAAAAAAAAAAACGCAGCAGTGTGGCCTAGCCCTAACAAACAAGTGATTCACAGAACTGATCATTTGAGATGACACAGATATATTTTAGCTAGGAATTAACTCATTAATATTTTGTATTGTCAATGTTAAACTGACCAAACACCATGTTACCTGTATGTAGATCTCTTCAGTCAGCACCTCTTTCTTTGGCTTCCTGACACATAATGCTGTCTCCCCTTCCCTTTCACTCACAAGAACTGCTGCTCCGGGTTTGTGTTTCACTAGTGGCCCAGACCTTGTATTCGCACTTTCATGGGCAGCCATCTCCCTCTTTCACTGCTCTCACACACAGATATAACCCAATTCAACAATGACGACAGTACCAGGACTCAGAAACCCACTTCGTACTCAATATCCGCCATAACAACATCTCGTTTCACCAATAGTAAAACAGCATAGGAACGGAAAAGCATGCTGGGAAAGGAAGTTTAACAACGCTTATATTACTGGGATATGTAGTTCCTTTGTGAAAATTTACCGGAAGTTGTAGTTCTGGTAAGTTTCGTTGTCGCCAGGACCTTTCATTTGCAGGTTGATTTTAGTGGTGAACTAGGTGAATGTGGTTCCTAGGTTAAATGAAAAATACCGGCTCATAACTCGAGTAATACGGTAGATCGTATATATAAGGGAGCGTTTGACCCTATGACTCGCAGGAAAGCCATACCGCTCTCTTCTCTGCATCACGCAAGTAAAAAACTTCAGTGATAGTTTTAAGCTTTTAAAAACAGATGGGTTGGAACAGGTGTGATGGACCAGAGGGTATGGAAGTTGAAGTGGCAATGTTCTCGTATAATTAATCATTTCGTGAATATAAACTAAGTGATTATTACAAAAAATATTCACACAGCCTGTTCCAGACTAGCCGCACTTCATGTACCTATCTACTCGGTCGTAATAGTCGATCCGAGTATAAGTCAAGGTACACCTATTGAAAAAGTTCGAACTATACTCAAGTTATACGGTTAGTTATATATAATGTTCCACTAACAAAGATCTATCTAAGCTGTGTGACAGGTCACCTGCCCACACATCCAATGAACTAGAGTTCGGGTAATAACAAGATTAATTACTTCCATGGTTGGCTCTAAATATTTTTTACTTAAGCATGGTCCACAAATTAATTCTTAACCTAGGTGTAAAGACTGGAAGATGTGCAAGCCTCGCTGATTCAGCCCATACCCCTGGAATGTCCAGAGGGGGGGGGGGGGGGGGGGGTGTATACTCTTTCGTCCCCTCTTTTTTCACACAAATTGCACATTGCATTCTGAGAAAGATGTCAGAGAAGGTTCCCCCGAGAGTAGCCGTTACGGAAACTCTGATAGTTATCGTTTCTCTGGCCACAACACACTGGAATAGTTAGGAAATACGCGGTCTGAAAGAAGCCTTAAGACGTTTCTACATTTAGCATGTTTCTGACGCTCATTATGAAAAATACGCAAGAAATTATCACTGTGCACCAGTGCAATGACCTTTCTGGGTACGGTCTTGCACATGACTTTTGTGGTTCAGAGAGAACCCCTTAAGTGAAACCACATTCAATACACAGGGACAGCTTTGAATGGTGTACTGTACAGAAAAAAAAAAAGAAATATTAATAGCAGAGTAGGTGATTCAGTCAACATTTATATTTAGAAGGGGGTCAAAAGCTAATAGCTAGTGTGACCATTTGCATATGTAAATGTCCCCAAACTAGTAGCGGTTGTATCGTGTAAGCAACTTAAAAATTAGAAAAATTGTGGGGATGATCATTAGGCAAAGTTGGTCCATAACAATGGTATTACTCTTCCTAACAGGTGCGAGTGTCTGGTTCCAAGCCAGCATAATACCCGCGGTAGGTACACAGACAGGGGTTTTGCAATATGTTGGGACAGATTCACCTAAAGTATATATGGGGAGCCTACTGCAAGTGCTTGGGGGAGTTCCTTAAGGGCTAGGCCACACTAGCAAGTTTTTGAATCGCAGCATTTGTTGTGCGATTGGTTTGTGGCGCAGTTGGCCGTCGCCCTTGAGTCACCACCACTTGCTAAATATCAGATCTCCAATAGCCATTAGCAATCGAAATATTGCAATACTTTTATATCCAGGGACCCCTTATGTTTTAAATGGCTTCCCATTCTGGCCATAAGCAGTGAATGCATAAGATACTCAATTAGGTTTGGAACATTTAGCATGCAAACATTTTGCAATAAGTGCAAATCTTGTTTTATGTCAAGACCTTCTAAGTCACCTCACGAAAGGCAAGTCCATTTGCGCAACAACCAGGAAGATCACCTATTAAGATATAAAAAGTGCTTTGAACTTTTAGGACACGGACAAAATTTTGTCAAAGAAAGTTGCTATGTTTAAATTGATTAAGTTGGCAGCGAACAGGAGACAAAGGTTATTTGCCCTAGTTCAGGCCTAGTAAGGTGAAATACTACTTCTATGTGCGTCCGACAAATTAGCAGAGAGAAAACAACTGTTTCTCCCGTTTCCGCTCTATACATGTTAGGACTCTTTCAATGCTCAGGCAGAATAAGCTTTTGTTGCCTCAGGCAGCGTTCCATTTCACCTCACACCTTGGCTTTCTAGTATTTAACCATAGAAACCCCGGACAGGATTATCTACAAGGTTTCTTTCAACAATGTATTAACTTTCTGGACGTTTCACCCTGCGCATCTTGGGTAAAGTAAAAGCTATAATCTAACCTTGCCAATTTCACGATTCCACATCTCTCTGTATTTGTTCTTAGTTACGGCAAAATCTTACTTTTAAGCTGCACCCGCTACACCTCAGGATCAGTATTTCCAGCACTTCTGTCAAAGCCAATCCCCCACCAACCTTGAAACAGCATCAACAACAATCAATTCATACCCCCATCAACTATCTAACCACTTATGACTGTTGACAAAACAACATTCATCCCCCGATCCAAAACGCCTAGGCGGCTTTATTTTTCACAACCCCCCCCCCCCTGGCCAACACCTCGGCGCTCACTCAGATTCCCCCATACTTCATCTGCTTGTCATTCTTTCTTTACGTCCTCATGTCATTCTTTCCTAGTACCAACCGCCCGCCAAAAGGGCCCCCGTTCCTTTGTGACCTTTGCCCTTTACGCCGATTTTTCCGAAACCAACTACCTTAACACATTCCAAAACGAGATGATGCACCTCGTCGACGCACTTGCCAACCCCCCCCTTACCTGTAAACACATTCAATCCTCCGAATCACTGTCCTGAACCTAAACACCGTAGCACGATCCGCATGATACACACGTGGGACGTGGAAGCGACTAGCCACACAAGTGAGACAATGCACAATGGCCTAAAAAATAGCGAAAATAAGTTCAGCCCACCCGCAATGACCAGTAGGCAGTTTTCTACCCACACACACCACTCACCTCCCTCGAAATTCCCCCCACAAATATATATTTTTG
The DNA here is from genome assembly GCA_019447015.1 of Hymenochirus boettgeri. NCBI lineage: Eukaryota > Metazoa > Chordata > Amphibia > Anura > Pipidae > Hymenochirus > Hymenochirus boettgeri. Next base: position 292,471,961 of record CM033469.1, read on the forward strand.
GAATCTACACACCTTCAGCCGTTGTAGTTCTTCATTTACTACAGCAATGGTTGGCACAGGGCCGTTCTTTGTGGACTTTTGCACTTTTCGCGGATTTTCTAAAAAAAAAAAAAGGGGGAAAAAAAAATCTTAAAAGGTAGAAATCATTGCCAAACCCCCTATGTAATGTAAAAAGGAACAAACAATTCTCCCCACACTGTCCTGTATCAACTGGCATGCTATGCATTCCCTGCGACGTGGGTCAACTAGCCAGTGAGCCCTGCGCAGTGGTGGACTAATAACAGCAACTTTCCAGATTTTTCACATAAACACCCTCTATATTAGAAATACCCCCAAAATTATATTATTCTAGAATCTAGACAACTTAAATATGCAACGGTTGCCATCTCTTCATGCATACCATCAATGGTGGGGTGCAGATCTTTAGAATTTCACACTACTTACCAGATTTTCTAAAAAATATACAAAAAGAAATTCAAAGTGAAAAATCATGGCAAAGAAAAAGTTTTAAAAAAATTACCAAATATCAATCTCCCAAATGTCCTGAAATCAAATGGTTTGTCAGATGCATAGTTCACAGATGTGAAAGCAACTAGCACGAAATGAAACAATGCACAATTGCTCAAGAACAGCAAAAATATTAGCCAACTCCAATTTTGAGCATTCTGGAGTTTCTACTAAATCCCCACTCAAATCAGAAACAACTATACATTTTTGGATTTACATTACCTTTCGCTATGCAACGGTGCCATTCTTCATATATACACCAACGAATTTGGACACAGGTGCATCCATGATTCCTTGGTTTTTTTTTAATTATATAAGATTCAATGGTGAAAATCCTACCTAACCCCACTTAACAAGTAAATAAACCCAGTAAATGTCAACCTCTGACAGGTCCTGAACAAACGGTATGCCATATGTTTGGGTGCACAGAGATTTTGCACCAACTTCCAAACAAAAAAACTGATATATTTTTGCAATAAAGCACCTTCAGCTATGCAACGGTGCCATGCATTCCTATATTCATGAAGAATGTCCAGATGCATATATCATGAAGAATTCCAGATGAGTTCTAGGTAATCCATAGAACTCGATGGTTTAAGAGATCATGTGGAAAAAATAAAATTAAGTTGATTCAAAAGGTTGAAGCCTTCAAGTAAAACAACCCCAGTGAAACTTGGAAATAATACCCACAAACTATATATTTTTGGAATCTACACACCTTCAGTACGTAAGTGATGCTTTCATACATACATGAAAAATCTAGGACACAGTAATCCATAGAAACTCCATGCTTTAGGAGACTTTGTTGAAAAATAAAAATAAGTAAGAAATCCAACCTAAACCTACAAGTAAAAAAACCCCCACTAAATGTCAATCTCCCACATGTCCTGAATCCAAACGGTATGCCATATGCCTGGGGTGGACACACAGGACATGGCACCAACTAGTCTAAATGGGACGCATGCACAAGTGCAGTTACAAGGAAAAAAAACCAACGTTCTCTATCATTTGAACAGCCTATTAATTGTCAATGGAAAACTGTCCGAAACTTGGAACTACCCACCACATAACTGTATATTTTTGGAATCTACTCACCTTTACCTACGTAACTGTGCATTGCTTTCACACATACATGAAGAATTTCAGATGCAGAATCCATAGCACACAGTTCAGTGGAAATTATCAATATTGTTAAATTGTTAGTTTATGGAATGCATACTTAGTTATTTACATATTCTCTTCCATTTTGGAAAATCAGTTGATTCATACCCTTTGCTACTGACATTAGTGAGCTGACATTTCAGGCTGGGTCAAGAGCCAAACCCTAATGATCTCTACTAGGGGTCCTGCAAACAGGAAAGTCAGTATTTCGGTTGCATTTATTATACACAGACAAAATGCTGAACTGGCAGATTAAGGTCACTAGGATGAAACAATACTGCTCTTTTTTATAAAAAGTACATGTATTGGCACTGAACTTCCCTTTAAAGGATACCTATACTCTGAAAATTACTTATTAAAAAGGAAAGAACGGGGCAGGGAGTTGGATTGATTATTCCAGCTCACAATTTGTTTTGAGGAACTACAGCACTAACAGTTTTTATTTATTGCCGGTTAGTCCTGGACTATTCCTTATTAAAGATAGTGCTGAAGCAGGAGGAAGACTGGCAGAATCAGTTTTTTTTGGGCTGGTGCTATCACAGAAACAAATTAAAAGTTAGGAATTACTGGTCCTTAAACCCTGTCCCAAGTACTTTTATTTTTACTGTTTTTAAAAAAAAAAAAAAAATTATACAAACGATAGTAATCCTTTAAGGAGATTTTGTGAAAAAATAAAAAATAGGTTCAAAGATTAAAGCCTCAATTTTTCAAAGCAAAAAAACCCCGAAACTTGTAAATACCCCCTACAAAACTATATATTTTTGGGAATCCACACCACCTTCAGCTAAGTATGGTGCCATGCCATGAAGAATTGTAACATGCAGTAATCCATAGACCTCCGTGCTTTTAGGAGACTTTGTGAAAAATAAAATAAGATGATTCAAAGGTTAAAATCCTACCTAAACCCACAAGTAAAAAAATTATGAGAAGGGTGATTCACCCAGAAGTGCAAGCTCTCTGGGCAAATCTCCCTTCAGTTTTACCAGAGGCTATGCGACTCTGGTGAATCTCACCCACACGTAAGTATTAACTCCAGCTATTAGATGGTGTTAAATACTTACGCGCAAAGAAATGCGCAGCCAATCATAAGTCATTTAGTGTGACGTTAAAGGGTAACTGTGGTCTCCAAGTTTTCCAAACTAGTAAGGATTATTAAAAAGCCTTCCATCACACCTTCAAAATAAAAACCTAAATCACATCTCAAGATAAAATTTGTAAGAAGCTATGCGTGGAAAGATTCCAATATTACTTCTCTTCCTTTTTTCAGCCATGTGACCAGCTTGACGTCATGTGACTAGCCTGTCTGGATTAATAGGCTCCCTTCTCAACTAACAATTTTTCCCAGGGTACTTGCGGATTTCCCCAGCATTAAGTCTTTACTAAGCATGCTTCTCCCCGGGACAAAGGGGCTAGCAGGGTGATGTCACTCAACTACTGGAAGCAGGAAGTTGAACATTCACCCTCAATATCATTTTCACAGGGTGAAGCCAGAGATGTGATTGTCAGCTCATTATAAAGGAAATACTGCAGGCTTTCATTTAACCCTAACTGATTGGAGACCACAGTTGCCCTTTAAGGGCTGAGAGGAGCCCTGCACTCCTCAGTAAATACCCTACTAATGTCAATCTTCCACTTGTCCTGAATAAAACAGTATGCCGTATGCGTAGGTGCACATAGAGAGGTGGCCATCGACTAGCTCAAAGGGATGCATGCAGGGACTGTAATAATATAAAGGGTATAAAGATGTATTATTCACTCTGGCTGACAGAGTATATGGTATAGAAACAATAAATGTTAATATAAATAAAGCTCTAGTTTCGGTCTGGTGATGTGCTGCTGGATTGGAAAAACGCCAATGTAATACTTATTTTCAAAAAAAAGTAGTTGTTCCCAGCCTGGTTTACTATAGACCAGTAAGCCTAACATCAGTGGAAGGGAAGGTATAGCCTTGACTTTGTTCCAGAACTGATTTTATTAGTAGTAATCAGCCTGGATTTATGAGAAATAGATTGCGTCAAACAAATTTACTTTGTTTAAGAAGAAGTAAGAATGTAGATCCTCGCATAGCATGAATGTAGTATACTTGGATTTTGCTAAAGCTTTTGATACTGTGCCACATAGGTGGTAATGTAGAAACTGAGGACTGTTGGCCTAGAAAAAAACATTTGTACATGGATAGAGAGTTGGTTATTGGATCGCAAACAGAGAGTGGTGGTCAATGGAGCTACATCCATGTTGGCTTAAGTTTCTAAGTGGAGTGCCTCAGGGTTCTGTACTGGGGCCACTTCTTTTAATTGTTACAAATAACAAGAAGGGGACAATAAACTATGCAGAGCTTTGGAAACATAAATGATGGCAACTGCTGCAAGCAGACCTAGAGGGATTATTAAAATGGGCAGCAGAGTGGCAGATGAGATTCAGTGTTGATAAATATAAGGTGATGCATTTGGGGTTTTTACAATCCTTGTGCCACCTACACCTAAATAACTCTGTGCTAAGTGAATCTCTAATGGAAAAAGATTTGAAAGTTCTAGTAGATAAACTCTAGAGTAGAAAACAATGTCAGACAGCAACAGCTAGAGCTAGCAAGATATTGTCTTGTATAAAGAGGGGAATAAATTCGAGAGAGAAAAATATTATTCTCCCTCTTTACAAGGCACTGTAAGGCCTATTTTGGAATTATGACGTACAGTTTTGGAATCATTGATCATTCACAAATACTATAGCAAGGCGGCACATACAGTTTATTGCTGCACTTAGACCACCAAGGAGGAAGTGGGGGGAAGACCACAGGGAAGCCCCAGACGTCTCAATGATGTTACGGGGTTTCCCTTTCTGCTGCGGCTCTGCAATTCCTTACAAACGGCAACAGGTAAGGAATCCCTATACAGTCTGGAATTTGGGGGTGTATTTGACACAATAGGCACTGAATAGTGCCCTCTGATCACTCAGGTGGGGGTCGCAATTTTTTTTAATGCCCATAAGGCCACGGCACGCAGAATTTACAGCACTATACAAAAATAAACAGACAATGAGCCCCATAAATTATATGTGGGTGGCACTGAAAGGGTTAATTGTATAATTATTAAAAGTAATGAAAGAGCGCATAACAATATACAGAAAAACTAAATTAATTTACTGAACCTAAAAATGGTAACACACAAGTAATAGAAGGGGTAAAAGAGAGAATACTTAGGGATAAATGGCATCTGAAAGTCTGTGAGTCTGGAATCTTGTAAATCCAAATATGGAAAAAGTGACAAAGTCCAAATTGATAGTTCCTGAAGAAAGCCAAGACCCGATTGGCTAGATGTTCCTTAAAGGACAAGTATACTCACCTCACCCTCGTCCTCTTCCTCCATAGCTGCATAGTACCCAGGGTGAGGACCTAAAATCGCAAGTCCTCACCCTGGGTTCTTTCTCTAACCCTGACACACTTACCCCAAATCTGCTTCGCCGATCGCTTCATTCCTCCGCTCTTCCTGCTTCAATGACAGATCGCGAGGCAGCCAATAGGAAGATACGCTCTGCAAGGAGGCGTGTCTTCCAATTGGCTGCCTCGCGACTGTCACTGACAGTAGGAGAGAGGTGGGAACAGTCTGGATCGCCGAAGCAGATTTGCGGTAAGTAGTGCAGGAGTTAGAGAAAGAACCCAGGGTGAGGACTTAGCGATTTTAGGTCCTCACCCTGGGTACTATGCTGCAGTGGATCGGGGGAAAAGGTGAGTATATTGTCCTTTAAGATGTTTGATGAACCCTGTATCAGGGTACCACCTGATACAGGGTGGTACCAAGCTTTCTAGCCAATCACTACAAGTGTAGGTTGGGCTCAGGGTATGTCCAAACTTATTACCTCAGTATGGGTACTCAAAAAACTAACAATGCTTCAAGTACCCATACCTTGGAAAATAAACATCCTACATTTTTTATACCCTAATATTATCAATCTCATTTAATTAGATTAATTAATTTACCAAACTAACAAGACCAAACATGACACATCAACAATATACATTTGTTAACAGTATAAAGTGGGTTTCGGGATACCCTAAGGCCTAGAGTGATGGTGTTTGGGTCCACGGGATTCTCTTGTCTACCACAATCCCTTTTGGATGGGTACCGTTATGGTAGTTGCTGCACAAGCCAAGGTATGGCAATTATGAAAACCTGTGTTATAATCTCCCATTTGAACAAACATTAGAACATTGTGTTCTAATATTTTGGTCAGATCAGTAGCACTTCCACTATTTGTTATAAAGTAATTTGCCACAGAGTACTCCAACAGCCCGCCTTTTGTGTATATAATCTCCCATTTGACACAAGGGTCAAATTGTCCACCTTATCAGAGCACCTGCTGGCTTTACGATATGTAAGGAGGGAAGGCACATTGTCCTGTTGAGGATGGCACTTGAGCCACATGGGCAAAGCAAATATAGGATCAAGGGAGAAAACAGAATGGTACCAATACAATAAAACCAATGGAATCTGCAATTACAGACACGAAACAATCATTAACTCAATCATTAACTTCATTAAATCTGCTTATGGGGAAGTAAGCTCAGAATTTACAAATGTTCAAGCAGGAATTTTAACCCCTGCCTGCCAGGTAAACAAATGTGGGAGCTGCCATACAGCTTGACATGCCAGTAAAGGTGAGGTAATTCGAAAAATTAAAGGGCATGTCCACCCCCAAAACATAATCCCCCCCACTAATGGCTCCATATGTAGTCCCCCCGAAAGTCCCAAAAAATGCCCACCAGGAGGATAGCAGAGTCCATATAGGACTCTGCCTCCTATCTGGCCTCCGGGAGGAGAATTGGCATACGTACTGCAGCCCTTCTCCCCCTCCCTCTCCTCCCGATTAGGATTCCCTCCCCTAGTGTAAAACCCTTTTTACCTAACATTCCCCCTGTTCCCCCCAGCCCCAACGCTCTATTAGTATTATCAGAAAATGCCCAAAACATTACTTACCTTCTTGTGAAGGTTCTCATTCATCCAGGTCATGGTATATCTGTTGTATTCAATTAGATCAACTGGACTTGAAATGTAGTTCTTGAAGACGTTTCGTAGTCATCCGACTGGCTTTCTCAGTCGGTGACTAGTCATTCTGAATTGAGAAAGCCAGGCGGATGACTAGCGAAACGTCTTCAAGAACTACATTTCAAGTCCAGTTGATCTAATGAATACAACAGATATTACTTACCTTCCCTCTTTCCTCCGCTCACTGAACTTCCGGCAGCCGCTCAGCCAATCACAGACGCGACTGCCGGTCCTGCCCTCTGCTTGCATTTTCTGCAAGCAGAGGGCCTGGCAGCGCGGCGGAGGAAAGAGGGAAGGTAAGTAATGTTGGCATTTTCTGATGATACTAATAGAGCGCGTTGGGGCTGGGGGGACAGGGGGAATGTTAGGTAGAAATTTTTTTAGAAGGGTGGACATACCATTAAGAGTGCAATTTCCAGATAGTGTCTATAGGGTTTTACCTTGCACTCCTGTTCGTCACAGGGCCCCTATCCATACATCATCCACAGTGGTTTCCTGAGAGGAGGCTATATACGTCATAGGAAAAAATAAGAAGATGGGGTCTCCTTGGCTCCTGATCCCCCCCCCCCTGCAGTGGCTCCCCCTGCTGCCTGTTGTTATACCCGTGCCTTTGTCTCCTGTTCTTCAATAAAACTTCCTTTAGGCAGTGGACGTACCCTTTAAGCCGAGGAGGGTGATGAGGGAAATAAACATTTGTTTTGCATACACATGGATGGTAAATACCTCAAATAAACAAGGGCAATTTACCTGGAATTGACAGGTTAGAGATACACTGATGAACAGACCATACCATACTCAGTAAAAACCCTGTCTTTCTAAAATAAGGCAATATTGTGGTTTCGGGATAGATCCCATTAGCACAAAAATGGTTAAAATGCATGCCACAATAGAAATGCACTGGCATGCCATTCTTATGTTAGTGGATCACAAAACGCAATCGGAAGCGCAAGTGGCCTAGCTCTAAGGGCAAGGCCACACTGCAACGCAAACGCAATCGCATGCGATTTCATGTGCGATTTTTTTGCGTTTGCGCTTCTGCGTTTCTTCAAAAGTATAGGAAAACGCATGCGATTGCGATTAAAAATGCAGAACGCAAAACGCAATCGCAACGCACTGAAAAACGCGTGTTTTTTGGTTTGCCGCGTTTTCAATGATTTTTAAAAACGCAATCGCAAGCGCAAAAAAAAAAACGCAGCAGTGTGCCTAGCCCTAACAAACAAGTGATTCACAGAACTGATCATTTGAGATGACACAGATATATTTTAGCTAGGAATTAACTCATTAATATTTTGTATTGTCAAGTTAAACTGACCAAACACCATGTTACCTGTATGTAGATCTTTCAGTCAGCACCTCTTTCTTTGGCTTCCTGACACATAATGCGTTCCCCTTCCCTTTCACTCACAAGAACTGCTGCTCCGGGTTTGTGTTTCACTAGGCCCAGACCTTGTTTCGCACTTTCATGGGCAGCCATCTCCCTCTTTCACTGCTCTCACACACAGATATAACCCAATTCAACAATGACGACAGTACAGGACTCAGAAAACCACTTCGTACTCAATATCCGCCATAAAAACATCTCGTTTCACCAATAGTAAACAGCATAGGAACGGAAAAGCATGCTGGGAAAGGAAGTTTAACAACGCTTATATTACTGGGATATGTGTTCCTTGTGTGAAAATTTACCGGAAGTTGTAGTTCTGGTAAGTTCGTTGTCGCCAGGACCTTTCATTTGCAGGTTGATTTTAGTGGGTGAACTAGGTGAATGGGTTCCTAGGTTAAATGCATCTCAGTTCAATAGGAAAATGACTAATAAAAGGTCTGTGCTGTACGCATGTATTATAGGAGCCAATCATTGTACAGGGACATTTATAGGCATAACTCGGGGCACCGCTTGGGTGATGGCATATTGTTTAGTGAGAGGGAGAGCAATGTGTTTACCCATCTACTTCCTACCTTGTATCCTCCCTGTCTCCATACAGCGTAATACCTCGTCTTATACAGTGGAATCACCCCGTCTCTACAGCACAATACCCAGTCTCCATACAGCTATTACCTCGCTTAATACAGGGTAATCACCCCGTCTCCATACAGCGCAATCACCCCGTCTCCATACAGCGTAATCACCCCCGTCTCCATACAGCGTAATCACCCATCTCCATACAGGTAATCACCCGTCTCCATACAGCGTAATCACCCCATCTCCATACAGCTTAATCACCCCCGTCTCATACAGCGTAATCACCCCCTCCATACAGCGTAATCAACCCCGTCTCCATACAGCGTAATCACCCCCGTCTCCATACAGCGTAATCACCATCGTCTTCATACAGGGAATCACCCCGTCTCCACCCCATACAGCACAATCCCCCCGTCTCCATACAGCGTAATCACCTCGTCTTAATACAGGTAATACCCGTCTCCTACAGCGCAATCACCCCGTCTCCATACAGCGTAATCACCCCCGTCTCCATACAGGTAATCACATCATCTCCATACAGCGTAATCACCCCGTTTTCCAACAGCGTAATCACCCCCATCTCCATACAGCTTAATCACCCCGTCTCCATACAGCGTAATCACCCGTCTCCATACAGCGTAATCACCCCGTCTCCATACAGCGTAATCACCCCCGTCTCCATACAGCGTAATCACCTCGTCTTAATACAGGGTAATCACCCCGTCTCCATACAGCACAATCACCCCGTCTCCATACAGCGTAATCACCTCGTCTTAATACAGGGTAATCACCCCGTCTCCATACAGCGCAATCACCCCGTCTCCTACAGTAATCACCGTATCCTACAGCGTAATCACCTCATCTCCATACAGCGTAATCACCCCGTCTCCATACAGCGTAATCACCCCCATCTCCATACAGCTTAATCACCCCGTCTCCATACAGCGTAATCACCCCGTCTCCATACAGCGTAATCACCCGTCTCCATACTGCGTAAACAACACCCCGTCTCCATACAGCGCAAATCACCCGTCTCCATACAGCGTAATCACCCCGTCTCCATACAGCGTAATCACCCCGTCTCCATACAGCGTAATCACCCCGTCTCCATACAGCGTAATCACCCCGTCTCCATACAGCCTAATCACCCATCTCCATACAGCCTAATCACCCCCCCCGTCTCCATACAGCGTAATCACCCCGTCTCCATACAGCGTAATCACCCGTCTCATACAGCATCACCCCCATCTCCACGTTAATCACCCCGTCTCCATACAGCGTTAATCACCCCGTCTCCATACAGCGTAATCACCCCGTCTCCATACAGCGTAATCACCCCCGTCTCCATACAGCTAATCACTACGTCTTAATACAGGGTCATCCCCGTCTCCATACAGCACAATCACCCCGTCTCCATACAGCGTAATCACCTCGTCTTAATACAGGGTAATCACCCCGTCTCCATACAGCGCAATCACCCCGTCTCCATACAGCGTAATCACCCCGTCTCCATACAGCGTAATCACCTCTCCATACAGCGTAATCACCCCGTCTCCATACAGCGTAATCACCCCCATCTCCATACAGCTTAATCACCCCGTCTCCATACAGCGTAATCACCCCGTCTCCATACAGCGTAATCACCCCGTCTCCATACTGCGTAAACAACACCCCGTCTCCATACAGCGCAATCACCCCGTCTCCATACAGCGTAATCACCCGTCTCCATACAGCGTAATCACCGTCTCCATACAGCGTAATCACCCCGTCTCCATACAGCTAATCACCCCGATCTCCATACAGCCTAATCCACCCATCCCATACAGCCTAATCACCCCCCCCGTCTCATACACGTAATCACCCCCCGTCTCCATACAGCGTAATCAACCCGTCTCCATACAGCGTAATCACCCCCTCTCATACAGCGTAATCAACCCATCTCCATACAGCGTAATCACCCCGTCTTCATACAGCGTGATCACCCGTCTCCATACAGCGTGATCACCCCGTCTCCATACAGCGTAATCACCCGTCTCCTTACAGCTTAATCACCCCCTGTCTCCATACAGTATAATCACCCCCTGTCTCCATACAGTATAATCTTCTCCTGTCTCCATACAGTATTATGATCCCATTTTTCCATACAGAGAAAACATTCCTGTTTACATACAGTACAATCATCCCGTCTCCATACAGTATAATTATCCCCTTCCATACAGTGTAATCACCCCCTTTTCCCATACTGCATAATCATTCCCTTTTTCCATACAGTATAATCATGCTTGTTTCCATACATTATAATCATCCCTTTTCCCATACTGTGTAATCATTCCGTTTCCATACAGTTTAATCATTCTATGTGCCATACAGTATAATAATCCCCTTTTCCCTACTGTATAATCATTCCCTTTTTCTATACAGTATAATCATGTGTTTCCATACAGTATAATCATCCCCTTCCTATACTGATAAGTCATCCCATTTTCCCATACTGTATAATCATTCCCATGTTCCATACAGTATAACCATCCTCTTTTCCATACAGTATAACCATCCCCTTTTTCCATACAGTATAATCATTCCATGTTTGCCATACAGTATAATCATCCCTTTTCCCATAACATTATAAATCATTCCATGGTTGTTTCCCATACTGTATAATCATTCCCTTTTTCCATACAGTATAATCATTCCATGTTGCCATACAGTATAATCATCCCCTTTTCCTATACTGTATAATCATTCCCTTTTTCCATACAGTATAATCATTCCATGTTGCCATACAGTATAATCATCCCCTTTTCCCATACTGTTAATCATTCCCTTTTCCATACAGTAATCATTCCATGTTGCCCATATAATATAATCATCCCCTTTTCCTATACTGTATAATCATTCCCTTTTTCCATACAGGATAACATTCCATGTTTGCCATACAGTATAATCATCCCCTTTTCCCTACTGTATAATCATTCCCTTTTTCCATACGTATAATCATCCCTTTTTCCCATACTGTATAATCATTCCCTTTTTCCATACAGTATACCACTCCCTTCCATACATTATAATTACCTGTCCTCATACAGTATAAATCAACAAATGGCTGAGTTTAGCTTTTTCTGGCACGTTGTAGTCAGCAGCATTTTCAGGGAAATGGCGCTGGCCCCCTTGCCATTGCGCCTTGTGAGTGAGGAGTTGGCACATACATAGACTTTTATTGCAGGGGTAGCCAGTGAGCAATTTTTTCAACTTGCCTCATGGACCAGGAACACTAGTTTGTAGTTAAATACACAGCTGTGATAGGATGCGCACTGTACTCTCATGTAAATACAATGTGTATTGGCGCCTGAAAATCTGTCATCCTACTGTATTCCTTAATAGACTCGCAGCTATGCATTTCAGCTCTCTATTTGCCATGCTTCATTGTATATAATATGCCCAAGCTAGCAATCATTGCACAGGTTTGGGGGGATCCCCTACACTACAGAAAAGTTTTTTTGTTTTTTTTAAACTACAGGCAGGTGGAAGGCTAGGGAACCAGAGTGGGAGGGAAATGCACATGCCAGAGTCCTCCAGGATCCAACAAGAAGGAGACAGAAGGATTCTTTTTTAAACACTTCACAGTGGGGTCAACAGTGGGGCAAATTTTTGTTTGGGGGCTGGCATGCCCTTTAAATGTAAAATTTTACATGAGATGGACAAGAATTTTTTGATTTATTTTGTCGTACAGCGAAGTCCAATTCTCTCCCTATCTTATTAATTTACTAGTGATGTCTGTCAATTGGCGCTTCACATGCAAAACCAGAGGCCTGCACTACACTGATGATGGCTCTAAAGCCAGTCTGTGGTTGGCTCTTTGTTTTTGCATTTAGCTTGTGGAATGTTTAAAAAATTTTTTACTTATAAAGCATTTTGTAAGGCTACCATGGAAATTACCCAGAAGTCTCTGTTTCTTATTTGTACAGTCAGCACAGGCATGTGGTTCTGTCTAGAAAACGGTATTACCAGCAGCAGAGGAGCTTGGATAAAAGAGGTAAGTTTAATCTATGTAGCCAGACATTTAGTTAATATTTTAGACAGTCCAGTTCTCTCAAATTAGTATTTTTATTTTATTATAGTATGTTTAGATTATAGTGTTCTGTGAGCTATGGTTCCCGAGATATTTAAAGAAAGTGCATTTGATTGAGTCAAGGTTAGCCCACTGGGCTAGACATTTTATGGTGCTTTTCCTAGCATTGGAATACGTTCCAAAAGCCAGTAAATTTGACAACCTAATAGCCAGAAAAAGATAAAGATTTGCAATGTAATTCACGGATAGAAGAAGTATTTCTTTTTTGTCTCCTTTTTCATTAATTAAATGTAATTAGTGCTGAAGTGGTGATTGGCCAGTAGTGTTAAAGTGATATCCACTGGTATAATCAAAATGATGGTATTGGTTTTATTGAAAACGAGAGGTAAATGAGCTGCGTCTTACCTCCCTTCTTCAATAAAACCTGCAGGAGCCGGGAGAGAAGGTAATGAACTTACCAGATCGATTGCTCCTCTGCGTGGTCCTCTGACAGGTCCCAACGGATCTGTCGGAGGACACCCTCTCGGTAACCTCCGAGAGGTGAGTCCCGCTTTTCCTTTGAGTACTCTGAGCGTTGCTGCACTGTGTCACTGCTGGTGCATTTGCCTTGTGTGTGCCGATTGTTTTGGGGCGCATTTTTGGTTAGTGAGGGGGAGGTGTCTGGCCTTTGGGGGGTTTGTTTGGGAGCTGCTGGGCCTGAGTGGGGTCTACTGGGGAATGCTGAGAGTTGTGAGTTAAAACAATCTGGTGGCACTGGGGAATTCTGGGAGATGTGTTATAACCATCTGGAGGGATACTGGCTACCTGTCTCTGTCCTAAACTATATCCATTAATTAGGGGATGGCATTAAAAATACCGGCTCATAACTCGAGTAATACGGTAGATCGTATATATAAGGGAGCGTTTGACCCTATGACTCGCAGGAAAGCCATACCGCTCTCTCTCTGCATCACGCAAGTAAAAACTTCAGTGATAGTTTTACTTTTTTTAAAACACATAGTGGGTTGGAAACAGGTGTGATGGACCAGAGGGTATGGAAGATGAAGTGGAATGTTTCTTAATTAATCAGTTAGTGAATATAAACTAAGTGATTATTACAAAAAATATTACACATGCCTGTTACCAGATAGCCAACCTTCCCATGTACCTATCTACTCGTAGTATACGTCGATCCGAGATATAAAGTCAAGGTCACCTATTGAAAAAGTTCGAAACTATACTCAAGTATACGGTAGTTATATATAAGTGTCCAGCTAACAACAGATCTATCTAAGCCTAGTGACCAGGTCACCTTGCCCACACATCCAAATGAATAGATTGGGAATAACAAGATTAATTACTTTCCACTGGTTGAGCTCTAAATATTTTTTACTTAAGCATGGTCCACACAAATATTCTCACTAGGTGTCAAGACTGGACAGATGTAGCCAAGCCTCCTGATTCAGCCCATAACCCCTGATGTACAGGAGGGGGGGGGGGGGGGGGGGGGGGCTGATACTCTTATGTCCCCTCTTTTTTCACACAATTGCACATTGCATTCTGAGAAAGATGTCAGAGAAGGTTCCCCGAGAGTAGCCGTTACGGGAAAACTCTGATAGTATCGTTTCTCTGGCCACAAACCACTGGAATAGTTAGGAAATACGCTGGTCTGAAAGAAGCCTTAAGACGTTCTAACATTAGATGTTTCTGAGCTCATTATGAAAAATACAAGACAAGAAATTATCACTGTGCACCAGTGCAATGGACCTTTCGGGTACGGTCTTGCCAGACTTTTGATGGTTCAGAGAGAACCCCCTAATGAAACCACATTCAATACACAGGCGACAGCTTGAATGGTGTACTTTACAAGAAAAAAAAAAGAAATATTGAATAGCAGAGTAGGTGATTCAGTCAACCATTTATATTTAGAAGGGGTCAAAAAGCTAATAGCAGTTGACAATTTGCGATATGTAAATGTCCCAAACTAGTAGCGGTTGTATGTTAAGCAACTTAAACAAACATTAGAAAAATGTGGGATGATATTATGGCAAATTGGTCCTCCAACAATGGGTATTACTCTTCCTAACAGGTGCAGAGTGTCTGGTTCCAAGCGCAGCATAATACCCGCGGTATACACACGACAGGGTTTTGCAATATTGTGGGACAGATTCACTCTAAAGTATATATGGGGAGGCCTATGCCAAGTGCTTGGGGGATGTTCCTTAAGGGCATAGGCCACACTAGCAAGTTTTTGAATCGCAGCTTTGTTGTGCGATGGTTTGTGGCGCACGTGTGGCCGTCGCTTAGAGTACTAACCTAGGCCTTATATCAGACATAGGATTGCATCTTGAATGATGCAGAAACTTTTATGTACCAGGACCCTTTATGTTCTAAAGGGCGGTTCCATTGCGCCATAAGCAGTGAGATGCATCACAGATACTAATTCAGTGAACCATTTTGGCATGCAAACATTTTGATCAATAGATGTGCAACTCTTGTTTATATAAACCTTCTAATTGTGGATTGCCTAACGAGAAGGCATTTGCTCCATTGTCGCCAAAACCAGGGAAGATCCCATAAAGACTTAAATACTGTTTGGAACTTTTGACACGCTGGGCAAATTGTCAGAAAAAGTTTTGCATCATGTTTAACATATAATTGGCAGCCTGAAAGGGAGACCCAAAGGTTTTTGACTAGATTCGCCATGTAAAGTGCTGGAAATAACTACTTGCTATGTGACGTCCGACATAATTTACTAGAGAGACCAGAAAACTGCTTTTCACCTTTCGCCGTTATACATGTTGGACTCTTTCAATGCTCAGGCAGATACCTTGGTCTGCCTCAGCAGCAATTCACTTTTCCCTCAACTTGGCTTTTAGAGTATGTTACCATGAAAACCCCCGGGTCTTCTCAAAGTTTACTGTTCACAATTTATTTTACTTTTCTGTTACCCTGACACCTCTTGGGTATGTAAGCATAAATCTACCTTGCCAATCACGATTTCCAATCTCTTGCTATTTTGTAGTCTTGGTTACCGCAATCTTCTGTTTCTAGCTTGGACACCCAGCTACATCCTCAAGGTCATTTTAGCATTTCCGTCACAAGCAATTCCCCACCACCTTGACGCCATTCAACAACAAATTATCACCACCATCAACTACTACTAACCACTGTTACTTTACTAAACATTAGTCCGTATCCGAAACGCTGGCGGCTTTTTTCTGCACAATCCCCCCCTGCAACACCCGGCGCTCACCAAATCCCCAACTAATGCTTCATTCTTTCCTTTAGTACCTCACTGTCATTCTTTTAGTCCAACCCGCCCCAAACAGGGCCCCACCGTTTCTTTGTACGAACCTTTTGCCCTTTACGCCGAACTTTTCCCCGAAAAACTACTTAAACCATTCCCAAAAACGGATGATTCACCTTCCGTCGACCCACTTGCCAAACCCCACCTTAAACTGTAAAACAATTCAATCTCCGAATACTGTCCTGACTAAAACACCGTAGCACGACGCATGATACACACGTGGAGACGTGGAAGCGGACTAGGCAACACAATGGAGACAATGCACCATGGCGAAAACAATAGCGAACAAATCATCTCAGCCCCCCTCGAAGTAGACCAGTATGCAGTGTTTCTCCCAACACCAACCACTCACCTCATCGAATTTTTTTTTTTTTCCCCACCAAATTATATTTTGGGACATCTACACACCCCTTCCAGAACGCTGTAGTTACCTTCATTTATCACCAATTCTGGCCAGGCGCACACCGTTCTTGTGGAATTTTGCCTTTGTCGCAGATTTTCTAAAAAAAAACCACGAAGGGAAAAAAAAATCTTACAGGTTTGACAATCTCTGGCCCAAACCCCTCTGTAATGTAATAACACCCAGGACAAACAACTTCGTCTCCCACACGTCCCTGTACTCACCTGGCAGCTTATGCATTACGCCGCGACCGTTGTGAGCTCACCTGCCAACGTGGCCACCCCTGCGCCGTGGTACTTAACAGCAAACCCCCTTTGCCAGAATTTTTCACATAAACACCCTCTATTATTAGAAATACACCCCAAAATTAGATTATTCTAGAATCTAGACAACTGCTAAATATGCAACGGTGCCATTCTTTGCATGCATACCATCAATGGTGGGGTGCAGTCTTTTAGAATTTCACACTTTACCAGATTTTCTAAAAAATATACAAAAAGAAATTTCAAACGTGAAAAATCATGGCAAAAAAAAAGTTTTAAAAATATACCAAATATCAATCTCCCAAATGTAATTGATCAAATGGTTTGTCAGATGCAAGTTCACAGATGTGAAAGCAACTAGCCACGAAATGAAACAAACGACACATTGCCTCAAGAAACAGCAAAAAATTTAGCCAACTCCAAATTTTGAGCATTCTGGAGTTTCTACTAAAATCCCACCACTCAAATCCCAGAAACAACTATACATTTTTGGATTTACATACCTTTCGCTATGCAACGGTGCCATTCTTCATATATACACCAACGAATTTGGACACAGGTGATCCAGATCTCCTTGGTTTTTTTTTTTAATATATAAGATTCAATGGTGAAAATCCTACCTAACACACACTTAACAAGTAATAAACCCAGTAAATGTCAACCTCTGACAGGTCTGAACATAACGGTATGCCATATGTTTGGGTGCACAGAGATTTGCCACCAACTTCCAAACAAAAAAAACTAGATATTTTTTGCAATACTAGCACCTGTCAGCTATGCAACGGTGCCATGCATTCTATATTCATGAAGAATTCCAGATGCATATATTCATGAAGAATTCCAGATGAGTTCTAGGTAATCCATAGAACTCATGGTTTTAAGAGATCATGTGGAAAAAATAAATTAAGTGATTCAAAGGTTGAAGCCTTCAAGTAAAACAACCCCATGAAACTGGAAATAATCCCACAAACTATATATTTTTGGACATCTACACACCTTCACTACGTAGTGTCATGCTTTCATACATACATGAAAAATTCTAGACACAGTAATCCATAGAACTCCATGCTTTTAGGAGACTTTGTTGAAAAATAAAATAAGTAAGAAAACCACCTAAACCTACAAGTAAAAACCCCCACTAATGTCAATCTCCCACATGTCCTGAATCCAAACGGTATGCCTATGCGTGGGTGGCACACAGGACATGGCACCAACTAGCTAAATGGGACGCATGCACAAGTGCAGTTACAAGGAAAAAAAACCAACGTTCTCTATCATTTGAACAGCCTATTAATTGTCAATGGAAACTGTCCCCGAACTTGGAACTACCCACCACATAACTGTATATTTTTGGAATCACTCACCTTTACCTACGTAACTGTGCATTGCTTTCATGACATACATGAAGAATTTCAGATTGCAGTAATCCATAGCACACAGTTCAGGGAAATTATCAATATTGTTAAATTGTTAGTTTATGGAATGCATACTTAGTTATTACTACATATTCTCTTCCATTTTGGAAAATCAGTTTGATTTCATACCCTTTGCTACTGACATTAGTGAGCTGACATTTCAGGCTGGGTCAAGAGCAACCATAATGATCTTACTAGGGTCCTGCAACAGGAAGTCAGTATTTGCGTTGCATTTATTTATACACAGACAAAATGCTGAACTGCAGATTAAGGTCACTAGGATGAAACAATACTGCTCTTTTTTATAAAAAGTACATTGTATTGGCACTGAACTTCCCCTTTAAAGGATACCTATACTCTGAAAATTAACTTATTAAAAATGGAAAGAACAAGGGGCAGGGAGTTGGATTGATTATTCCTAGCTCACACTAGATTGTTTGTGTGAGGAACTACAGCACTAACAGTTTTTTTATTGCCAAGGTTAGTCCTGGACTATTCCTTTATTAAAGATAGTGCTGAAGCCAGGAGGAAGACTGGCAGAATCAGTTTTTTCTTGGGCTGGTGCTACTCACAGAAACAAATTAAAGGATAGGAATTACTGGTCCTTAAACCCTGTCCCAAGTACTTTTATTTTTACTGTTTTTAAAAAAAAAAAAAATTTACAAACGTAGTAATCCTTTAAGGAGATTTTGGTGAAAAAATAAAAATAGTTCAAAGATTAAGCCTCACAATTTTTCAAAGCAAAAAAACCCCGAAACTTGTAAATACCCCCTACAAACTATATATTTTTGTGGAATCCCCACCTTCAGCTAAGTATGGTGCCATGCCATGAAGAATTGTAACATGCAGTAATCCATAGACCTCGTGCTTTTAGGAGACTTTGTGAAAAAATAAAATAAGATGATTCAAAGGTTAAAATCCTACCTAAACCCACAAGTAAAAAATTATGAGAAGGGTGATTCACCCAGAAGTGCAAGCTCTCTGGGCAAATCTCCCCATTCAGTTTTACCAGAGGCTATGCGACTCTGGTGAATCTCACCCACACGTAAGTATTAACTCCAGCTATTAGATGGTGTTAAATACTTACGCGCAAAGAAATGCGCAGCCAATCATAAGTCATTTAGTGTGACGTTAAAGGGTAACTGTGGTCTCCAAGTTTTCCAACTAGTAAGGATATTAAAAAGCCTTCCATCACACCTTCAAAAAAAACCTAAATCACATCTCAAGATAAAATTTGTAAGAAGCTATGCTGGAAAGATTCATCAATATTACTTCTCTTCCTTTTTTCAGCCATGTGACCAGCTTGACGTCATGTGACTAGCCTGTCTGGATTAATAGGCTCCCTTTCTCAACTAACAATTTTTCCCCAGGGTACTTGCGGATTTCCCCAGCATTAAGTCTTTACTAAGCATGCTTCTCCCCGGGAAAAGGGGCTAGCAGGTGATGTCACTCAACTACTGGAAGCAGGAAGTTGAACATTAACCCTCAATATCATTTCTCACAGGGTTGAAGCAGAGATGTGATTGTCAGCTCATTATAAAGGAAATACTGCAGGCTTTCATTTAACCCTAACTGATTGGAGACCACAGTTGCCCTTTAAGGGCTGAGAGGAGCCCTGCACTCCTCAGTAAATACCCTACTAATGTCAATCTTCCACTTGTCCTGAATAAAACAGTATGCCGTATGCGTAGGTGCACATAGAGAGGTGGCCATCGACTAGCTCAAATGGGATGCATGCAGGGACTGTAATAATATAAAGGGTATAAATGAGTATATTCACTCTGGCTGACAGAGTATATGGTATAGAAACAATTAATGTTAATATAAATAAAGCTCTAGTTTCGGTCTGGTGATGTGCTGCTGGATTGGAAAAACGCAATGTATACTTATTTTCAAAAAAAGTAGTTGTTCCCAGCCTGGTTTACTATAGACCAGTAAGCCTAACATCAGTGGAAGGGAAGGTATAGCCTTGACTTTGTTCCAGAACTGATTTATTAGTAGTAATCAGCCATGGATTTATGAGAAATAGATTGCGTCAAACAAATTTACTTTGTTTTTAAGAAGAAGTAGAATGTAGATCCTCGCATAGCAGTGAATGTAGTATACTTGGATTTTGCTAAAGCTTTTGATACTGTGCCACATAGGTGGTAATGTGAAAACTGAGGACTGTTGGCCTAGAAAAAACATTTGTACATGGATAGAGAGTTGGTTATTGGATCGCAAACAGAGAGTGGTGGTCAATGGAGCTACATCCATGTTGGCTTAAGTTCTAAGTGGAGTGCCTCAGGGTTCTGTACTGGGGCCACTTCTTTTTAATATGTTTAAAATAACCTAGAAGGGGACACTAAACTATGCAGAGCTTTGGAAAAATAAATGATGTGCAACTGCTGCAAGCAGACCTAGAGGGATTATTAAAATGGGCAGCAGAGTGGCAGATGAGATTCAGTGTTGATAAATATAAGGTGATGCATTTGGGGTTTTACAATCCTTGTGCCACCTACACCCTAAATAACTCTGTGCTAAGTGAATCTCTAATGGAAAAAGATTTGAAAGTTCTAGTAGATAAACTTAGCAGTAGAAAACAATGTCAGACAGCAACAGCTAGAGCTAGCAAGATATTGTCTTGTATAAAGAGGGGAATAAATTCGAAGAGAAAAATATTATTCTCCCTCTTTACAAGGCACTGTAAGGCCTTATTTGGAATATGACGGTACAGTTTTGGAATCATTGATTCATTCAAAAATACTATAGCAAGCAGGCACATCACAGTTTATTGCTGCACTAGACCCACCAAGGAGGAAGTGGGGGGAAGACCACAGGGAAGCCCCAGACGTCAATGATGTTACGGGGTTTCCCTTTCTGCTGCGGCTCTGCAATTTCCTTACAAACGGCAACAGGTAAGGAATCCCTATACAGTCTGAAGTTTTGGGGGTGTATTTGACACAATAGGCACTTGAATAGTGCCCTCTGATCACTCAGGTGGGGGTGTCGCAATTTTTTTTTAATGCCCATAAGGCCACGGCACGCAGAATTTACAGCACTATACAAAAATAAACAGACAATGAGCCCCATAAATTTATGTGGGGTGGCACTGAAAGGGTTAATTGTATAATTATTAAAAGTAAGAAAGAGCGCATAACAATATACAGAAAAACTAAATTAATTTACTGAACCTAAAAATGGTAAACACAATAATAGAAGGGGGTAAAAGAGAGAATACTTAGGGATAAATGCATCTGAAAGTCTGTGAGTCTGGAATCTTGTAAATCCAAATATGGAAAAAGTGACAAAGTCCAAATTGATAGTTCCTGAAGAAGCCAAAGACCGATTGGCTAGATGTTCCTTAAAGGACAAGTAACTCACCTCACCCTCGCTCCTCTTCCTCCATAGCTGCATAGTACCCAGGGTGAGGACCTAAAATCGCTAAGTCCTCACCCTGGTTCTTTCTCTAACTCCTGCACACTTACCCCAAATCTGCTTCGCCGATCGCTTCATTCCTCCGCTCTTCCTGCTTCAATGACAGATCGCGAGGCAGCCAATAGGAAGATACGCTCTGCAAGGAGGCGTGTCTTCCAATTGGCTGCCTCGCGACTGTCACTGACAGTAGGAGAGAGGTGGACAGTCTGGATCGCCGAGCAGATTTGCGGTAAGTAGTGCAGGAGTTAGAGAAAGAACCCAGGTGAGGACTTAGCGATTTTAGGTCCTCACCCTGGGTAACTATGCTGCAGGGATCGGGGGAAAAGGTGAGTATAATTGCCTTTAAGATGTTTGATGAACCCTGTATCAGGGTACCACCCTGATACAGGGTGGTACCCAAGCTTTCTTAGCCAATCACTACAAGTGTAGGTTGGGCTCAGGGTATGTCCAAACTTTATTACCCTCAGTATGGGCTACTCAAAAAACTAACAATGCTGCAAGTACCCATACCTTGGAAAATAAACATCCTACATTTTTTATACCCTATATTATCAATCTCATTTAATTAGATTAATTAATTTACCAAACTAACAAGACCAAACATGACACATCAACAATATGACATTTGTATAAACAGTATAAAGGGGTTTCTGGGATACCCTAAGGCCTAGAGTGATGGTGTTTGGGTCCCAAGGGATTTCTTGTCTACCACAATCCCTTTTGGATGGTACCGTTATGGTAGTTGCTGACAAGCCAAGGTTATGGCAATTATTGAAACCTGGTGTTATAATCTCCCATTTGAACAAACATTAGAAATTGTGTGTTCTAATATTTTGGTCAATCAGTAGCACTTCCACTATTTGTTATAAAGTAATTGTGCCACAGGAGTACTCCAACAGCCCGCCTTTTGTGTATATAATCTCCCATTTGACACAAGGGTCAAATTGTCCACCTTATCAGAGCACCTGCTGGCTTTACGATATGTAGGAGGGAGCACTTGTCCTGTTGAGGATAGGCACTTGAGCCACATGGCAAAGCAAATATAGGATCAAGGGAGAAAACAGAAGGTACCAATACAATAAAACCAATGGAATCTGCAATTACAGACACGAAACAATCATTAACTTCAATCATTAACTTCATTAAATCTGCTTATGGGGAAGTAAGCTCAGAATTTACAAATGTTCAAGCAGGAATTTTAACCCCTGCCTGCCAGGTAAACAATGTGGGAGCTGCCATACAGCTTGACATGCCAGTAAAGTGAGGTAATTCGAAAAATTAAAGGGCATGTCCACCCACCCCAAAACATAATCCCCCCCACTACTGGCTCCATAGTAGTCCCCCCGAAAGTCCCAAAAAACTGCCCCCCAGGAGGATAGCAGAGTCCATATAGGACTCTGCCTCCTATTGGCCTCCGGGAGGAGAAGTTTGGCATACGTACTGCAGCCCTTCTCCCCCTCCCTCTCCTCCCGATTAGGATTCCCTCCCCTAGTGTAAAACCCTTTTACCTAACATTCCCCCTGTTCCCCCCAGCCCCAACCGCTCTATGTATTATCAGAAAATGCCCAAACATTACTTACCTCCTTGTGAAGTTCTCATTCATCCAGGTATAGGTAATCTGTTGTATTCAATTAGATCAACTGGACTTGAAATGTAGTTCTTGAAGACGTTTCGTAGTCATCCGACTGGCTTTCTCAGTCGTGACTAGTCATTCTGAATTGAGAAAGCCAGGCGGATGACTAGCGAAACGTCTTCAAGAACTACATTTCAAGTCCAGTTGATCTAATGAATACAACAGAATATTACTTACCTTCCCTCTTTCTCCGCTCACTGAACTTCCGGCAGCCGCTCAGCCAATCACAGACGCGACGCCGGTCCTGCCCTCTGTTGCCATTTCTGCAAGCAGAGGGCCTGGCAGCGCGGCGGAGGAAAGAGGGAAGGTAAGTAATGTTTTGGGCATTTTCTGATGATACTAATAGAGCGGTTGGGGCTGGGGGGACAGGGGGAATGTTAGGTAGAAATTTTTTTTAGAAGGGTGGACATACCCATTAAGAGTTGCAATTTCCAGATAGTGTCTATAGGGTTTTACCTTGCACTCCTGTTCGTCACAGGCCCCTATCCATACATCATCCACAGTGGTTTTCCTGAGAGGAGGCTATATACGGCATAGGAAAAAATAAGAAGATGGGGTCTCCTTGGCTCCTGATCCCCCCCCCTGCAGTGGCTCCCCCTGCTGCCCTGTGTTATACCCCGTGCTTTGTCTCCTGTTCTTCAATAAAACTTCCTTTAGGCAGTGGACGTACCCTTTAAGCCGAGGGGTGGGAGGTAGTGGAGAAATAAACATTTGTTTTGCATACACATGGATGGTAAATACCTCAAATAAACAAGGGCAATTTACTGGAATTGACAGGTTAGAGATACACTGATGAACAGACCATACCATACATCAGTAAAACCCTGTCTTTCTAAAATAAGGCAATATTGTGTTTTCGGGATAGATCCCATTAGCACAAAAATGGTAAAATGCATGCCACATAGAAATGCACTGGCATGCCATTCTTATGTTAGTGGATCACAAAACGCAATCGGAAGCGCAGTGGGCCTAGCTCTAAGGGCAAGGCCACACTGCAACGCAAACGCAATCGCATGCGATTTCATTGCGATTTTTTTGCGTTTGCGCTTTGCGTTTCTTCAAAAGTATAGGAAAACGCATGCGTTGCGATTATTAAAATGCAGAACGCAAAACGCAATCGCAACGCACTGAAAACGCGTTTTTGTTGGTTTTCCGCGTTTTCAAGATTTTTAAAAACGCAATCGCAAGCGCAAAAAAAAAAACGCAGCAGTGTGCCTAGCCTAACAAACAAGTGATTCACAGAACTGATCATTTGAGATGACACAGATATATTTTAGCTAGAATTAACTCATTAATATTTTGTATTGTCAATGTTAAACTGACCAAACACCATGTTACCTGTATGTAGATCTTTCAGTCAGCACCTCTTTCTTTGGCTTCCTGACACATAATGCGTCTCCCCTTCCCTTTCACTCACAAGAAACTGCTGCTCCGGGTTTGTGTTTCACTAGGCCCAGACCTTGTTGTATTCGCACTTTCATGGGCAGCCATCTCCCTCTTTCACTGCTCTAACACACAGATATAACCCAATTCAACAATGACGACAGTACCAGGACTCGAAACCCACTTCGTACTCAATATCCGCCATAAAACATTCGTTTCACCAATAGTAAAACAGCATAGGAACGGAAAAGCATGCTGGGAAGTAAGTTTAACAACGCTTATATTACTGGATATGTAGTTTCCTTTGTGCTGAAAATTTACCGGAAGTTGTAGTTCTGGTAAGTTTTCGTTGTCGCCAGGACCTTTCATTTGCAGTTGATTTAGTGGTGAACTAGGTGAATGGTTCCTAGGTTAAATGCATCTCAGTTCAATAGGAAAATGACTAATAAAAGGTCTGTGCTGTACGCATGTATTATAGGAGCCAATCATTGTACAGGGACATTTATAGGCATACAACTGGCGGCACCGCTTGGGTGATGGCATATTGTTTAGTGAGAGGGAGAGCAATGTGTTTACCCATCTACTTCCTACCTTGTATCCTCCCTGTCTCCATACAGCGTAATCACCTCGTCTTATACAGTGGAATCACCCCGTCTCTACAGCACAATACCCAGTCTCCATACAGCGTATACCTCGCTTAATACAGGGTAATCACCCCGTCTCCATACAGCGCAATCACCCCGTCTCCATACAGCGTAATCACCCCCGTCTCCATACAGCGTAATCACCTCATCTCCATACAGCGTAATCACCCCGTCTCCATACAGCGTAATCACCCCATCTCCATACAGCTTAATCACCCCGTCTCCATACAGCGTAATCACCCCGTCTCCATACAGCGTAATCAACCCCGTCTCCATACAGCGTAATCACCCCCGTCTCCATACAGCGTAATCACCTCGTCTTAATACAGGGTAATCACCCCGTCTCCATACAGCACAATCACCCCGTCTCCATACAGCGTAATCACCTCGTCTTAATACAGGGTATCACCCGTCTCCTACGCGCAATCACCCCGTCTCCATACAGCGTAACACCCCCGTCTCCATACAGCGTAATCACCTCATCTCCATACAGCGTAATCACCCCGTCTCCATACAGCGTAATCACCCCCATCTCCATACAGCTTAATCACCCCGTCTCCATACAGCGTAATCACCCGTCTCATACAGCGTAATCACCCCGTCTCATACAGCGAATCACCCCGTCTCCATACAGCGTAATCACCTCGTCTAATACAGGGTAATCACCCCGTCTCCATACAGCACAATCACCCCGTCTCCATACAGCGTAATCACCTCGTCTTAATACAGGGTAATCACCCCGTCTCCATACAGCGCAATCACCCCGTCTCCATACAGGTAATCAACCCCGTATCCTACAGCGTAATCACCTCATCTCCATACAGCGTAATCACCCCGTCTCCATACAGCGTAATCACCCCCATCTCCATACAGCTTATCACCCCGTCTCCATACAGCGTAATCACCCCGTCTCCATACAGCGTAATCACCCCGTCTCCATACTGCGTAAACAACACCCCGTCTCCATACAGCGCAATCACCCCGTCTCCATACAGCGTAATCACCCCGTCTCCATACAGCGTAATCACCTCGTCTCCATACAGCGTAATCACCCCGTCTCCATACAGCGTAATCACCCCGTCTCCATACAGCCTAATCACCCCCTCTCCAACAGCGAATCACCCCCCCGTCTCCATACAGCGTAATCACCCCCGTCTCCATACAGCAATCACTCTCATACCCATCACCCCCATCTCACATTAATCACCCGTCAACAGTTAATCACCCCGTCTCCATACAGCGTAATCACCCCGTCTCCATACAGCGTAATCACCCCCGTCTCCATACAGCGTTAATCACTACGTCTTAATACAGGGTCATCCCCGTCTCCATACAGCACAATCACCCCGTCTCCATACAGCGTAATCACCTCGTCTTAATACAGGGTAATCACCCCGTCTCCATACAGCGCAATCACCCCGTCTCCATACAGCGTAATCACCCCGTCTCCATACAGCGTAATCACCTCTCCATACAGCGATAATCACCCCGTCTCCATACAGCGTAATCACCCCCATCTCCATACAGCTTAATCACCCCGTCTCCATACAGCGTAATCACCCCGTCTCCATTACAGCGTAATCACCCCGTCTCCATACTGGTAAACACACACCCCGTCTCCATACAGCACGACAAATCACCCCGTCTCCATACAGCGTAATCACCCGTCTCCATACAGCGTAATCACCTGTCTCCATACAGCGTAATCACCCCGTCTCCATACAGCTAATCACCCCGATCTCCATACAGCCTAATCACCCATCCCATACAGCCTAATCACCCCCCCGTCTCATACAGCGTAACACCCCCCGTCTCCATACAGCGTAATCAACCCGTCTCCATACAGCGTAATCACCCCCTCTCATACAGCGTAATCAACCCATCTCCATACAGCGTAATCACCCCGTCTTCATACAGCGTGATCACCCGTCTCCATACAGCGTGATCACCCGTCTCCATACAGCGTAATCACCCCGTCTCCATACAGCTTAATCACCCCCTGTCTCCATACAGTATAATCACCCCTGTCTCCATACAGTATAATCTTCTCCGTTCCATACAGTATTATGATCCCATTTTTCCATACAGAGAAAACATTCCTGTTTACATACAGTACAATCATCCCGTCTCCATACAGTATAATTATCCCCTTTCCATACAGTGTAATCACCCCCTTTTCCCATACTGCATAATCATTCCCTTTTTCCATACAGTATAATCATGCTTGTTTCCATACATTATAATCATCCCTTTTCCCATACTGTGTAATCATTCCGTTTCCATACAGTTTAATCATTCTATGTGCCATACAGTATAATAATCCCCTTTTCCCTACTGTATAATCATTCCCTTTTTCTATACAGTATAATCATGCTGTTTCCATACAGTATAATCATCCCCTTCCTATACTGATAAGTCATCCCATTTTCCCATACTGTATAATCATTCCCATGTTCCATACAGTATAACCATCCTCTTTTTCCATACAGTATAACCATCCCCTTTTTCCATACAGTATAATCATTCCATGTTGCCATACAGTATAATCATCCCCTTTTCCCATACATTATAATCATTCCATGTTGCCATACAGTATAATCATTCCATGTTGCCATACAGTATAATCATTCCATGTTGCCATACAGTATAATCATCCCCTTTTCCCATACTGTATAATCATTCCGTTTCATACAGTATAATCATTCCATGTTGCCATACAGTATAATCATCCCCTTTTCCCATACTGTATAATCATTCCCTTTTTCCATACAGTATAATCATTCCATGTTGCCATACAGTATAATCATCCCCTTTTCCTATACTGTATAATCATTCCCTTTTCCATACAGGTAATCATTCCATGTTGCCATACAGTATAATCATCCCCTTTCCCATACTGTATAATCATTCCCTTTTTCCATACGTATAATCATCCCTTTTTCCATACTGTATAATCATTCCCTTTTTCCATACAGTATACTCACTCCCAGTTTCCATACATTATAATTATCCTGTCTCCATACAGTATAATCAACAAATGGCTGAGTTTAGCTTTTTCTGGCACGTTGTAGTCAGCAGCATTTCAAGGGAAAATGGCGCTGGCCCCCTTGCCATTGCGCCTTGTGAGTGAGGAGGTGGCACATACATAGACTTTTATTGCAGGGTAGCCAGTGAGCAATTTTTTTCAACTTGCCTCATGGACCAGGAACACTAGTTTGTAGTTAAATACACAGCTGTGATAGGATGCGCACTGTACTCTCAATGTAAATACAATGTGTATTGGCGCCTGGAAAATCTGTCCATCCTACCTGTATTCCTTAATAGACTCGCAGCTATGCATTTCAGCTCTCTATTTGCCATGCTTCATTGTATATAATATGCCCAAGAGCTAGCAATCATTGCACAGGTTTGGGGGGGGGATCCCCTACACTACAGAAAAGTTTTTTTGTTTTTTTTAACTACAGGCAGGTGGAAGGCTAGGGAACCAGAGGTGGGAGGGAAATGCACATGCCAGAGTCCTCCAGGATCCACAAGAAGGAGACAGAGATTCTTTTTTAACACTTCACAGTGGGGTCAACAGTGGGGCAAATTTTTGTTTGGGGGCTGGACATGCCCTTTAAATGTAAAATTTTACATGAGATGGACAAGAATTTTTTGTATTTGTTCGTACAGCGAAGTCCAATTCTCTCCCTATCTTATTTAATTTACAGTGATGTCTGTCAATTGGCGCTTCACATTGCAAAACCAGAGGCCTGCACTACACTGATGATGGCTCAATAAAGCCAGTCTGTGGTTGGCTCTTTGGTTTTGCATTTAGCTTGTGGAATGTTTAAAAAATTTTTACTATAAAGCATTTTGTAAGGGCTACCATGGAAATTACCCAGAAGTCTCTGTTTCTTATTTGTACAGTCAGCAGCAGGCAATGTGGTTCTGTCTAGAAACGGTATTACCAGCAGCAGAGGAGCTTGGATAAAAGAGGTAAGTTAATCTATGTAGCCCAGACATTTAGTTAATATTTAGACAGTCCAGTTCTTCAAAATGTAGTATTTTATTTATTATAGTATGTTTTAGATTATAGTGTTTCTGTGGGCTATGGTTCCCGAGATATTTAAGAAAGTGCATTTGATTGAGTCAAGGTTAATGCCACTGGGCTAGACATTTTATGTGTTTTCCTAGCATTGGAATACGTTCCAAAAGCCAGTAAATTTGACAACCTAATACCAGAAAAAAGATAAAGATTTGCAATGTAATTCACGGATAGAAGAAGTATTTTTTTTTGTCTCCTTTTTCATTAATTAAAATGTAATTAGTGCTGAAGTGTGATTGGCCAGTAGGTGTTAAAGTGATATCCACTGGTATAACAAAATGATGGTATTTGGTTTTATTGAAGAACGAGAGGTAAATGAGCTGGTCTTACCTCCGTTCTTCATAAAAACCTGCAGGAGCCGGGAGAGAAGGTAATGAACTTACCAGATCGATTGCTCCTTGCTGTGTCCTCTGACAGGTCCCAACGGATCTGTCGGAGGACACTCTCGGATAACCTCCGAGAGGTGAGTCCTGCTTTCTCCTTGAGTACTCTGAGCGTGCTGCTGCACTGCTGTCACTGCTGGCATTTGCCTTGTGTGTGCGATTGTTTTGGGGGCGCATTTTTGGTTAAGGTAGAGGGGAGGTGTCTGGCCTTGGGGGGTTTGGTTGGGAGCTGCTGGGCCTGAGTGGGGTCTACTGGGGAATGCTGAGAGTTGTAGTTTAAACAATCTGGATGGTACTGGGGAATTCTGGGAGATGTAGTTATAACCATCTGGAGGGATACTGGCTACTGTCTTGTCCTAAACTATATCCATTAATTAGGGGATGGCTTGGTCTCCCATTGAGGTCACAGTTGATTTGATAGTTAAGTTCCTGTATGTTACTGTGATTGTCTGTACAGTAATTTTATTGTCTTAGGAGGAAGAAGATTTAAAAGATTTTGTACCAAAGTACAGCCTGCACTCAATACATGTTACTGTCTGTTCTCACTGTTTGGAAACCTTTATTTTCTGTTCTCACTGTATGGGACCTTTACTGTCTGTTCTCATGTTGGGACCTTTACTGTTGATTTCACGTATGGGATGTTTACTGTCTGTTCTCACTGTATGGGACCTTTACTGTCTGTTCTACTGAATGGGACCTTTACTGTCTGTTCTCACTGTATGGGACTTTACTGTCTGTTCTAATTGTATGGGACCTTTACTGTCTGTTCTCACTGTGTGGGACCTTACTGCCTGTTCTCACATGTATGGGACCTTTACTGTCTGTTTTACTTTTTGGGACTTTACAGTCTGTTCTCACTGTATGGACCTTTACTGTCTGTTCTCAGCTATGTATAGGACGCCGTAACTAGGGCCGCTTTGATATGGGCGACCTGTGCGTCCGCACAGTTTGCATTACCAGGGGGGCACCAGCCGGAGTCTTAGGTCAAGTTGTGCATCAGTGCACAACCCCAACAGTTAAGGTCCTGCTGATCTCCTGATCCTCACTGTGTAGGACCTTACCATCTGTTCTAACTGTATGGGACCTTTTATTGTTCTGTTCTAAAGTATGAGACCTTACTGTCGGTTTTCACTGTATGGAAACCTTTACCTGCCTGTTCTCGCTGTACGGGATCTCTTTGTTGTTATCACCGTACAGGACCTTTACTGTCTGTTCTCACTATATGGGACCTGTAATATCTGTTTTAATGAATGGGACCTTTACTGTCTGTCTCAACTGTATGTGTCCTTTTCTGTCTGTTTCACGTATGGGACCTTTACTGTCGGTTCTCACTGTATGGGACCTTTTTGTCTGTTCTCACTGTATGGGAGCTTTACAGTCTGTTCTAACGTATGGGACCTTTACTGTCTGTTCTCACTGTATGGGACCTTTACTGTCTGTTCTCACTGTGTGGAATCTTTAACTGTCTGTTCTCGCTGTATGGGACCTTTACTGTTGTTCTCATTGTATGGGACCTTTACTGTCTGTTCTCATTGTATGGGACCTTTACTGTTGTTCTCACTGTATGGGACCTTTACTATCTGTTCTCACTGATTGCACTAGTTTGTTCAACCAAACATATACTTCTGCGTGTAGCTGTTATTTTTTCACATTTTCTTTGCTAACTATGTAAAATTGTTAAAAGGCATTTCATATGGTTAAATTAGCTTTAGTTTGTTAGGTTAGGCTAGGTTAGACTGGTTAGGTAAGTTGGTTCTGTTTAAAGAGTCTACCTTGACATGGTGGCAGGGTCTTTTGGGCAAAATTCTTATTCTTCTGGAATTATGGTGGGATAAATGTCTATTTATAGAAACTGTGTAATATATGATGCCAGTCCAAAATTACTAAGCCCGCCGCATGTAGGCTGCAATCAAAGTTTGTCAGGTTACAAAAACCTTAGAGACACCTGCCTAAACTTTTGGGAAAATATTTCAGGAATCAGAGCACACAGAAATGTGAGAAATGTCTCGTTTTAATAAAACTTAGTGATCCATCTATTTTTGTGTGAAAATTTCCTTTTAAGATTTTATTAACATCTAATTTGTTAGCTTAATGACAGAATAACAGAGAAGACAGTGGCAAGACAATCAATTTAATTCCCTTGTTTTTATTTTCTGCACAAACTATCCTCTAAAATTTATGTTGCAACCTGTACCGTGTAGGTAATATTGTACAAACACATGGTCTTAATAGTTTCTCAGTGAATTATCAGCAGGAAACACTTTTATTCCCAGCCAAAAGACTATCAATCAGGCAGTATATCAGGTCAAAACTTGACCTGTGCGGGCAAGGCCTACATATGCAGTATTACACAATTATCTTGTGACTGCGTTATCATAAAATGTAATTTGGCTAGCCATATTTGATCATCATGAAATATTAAATTAATTGCCAATGGCAAGTCCACCATTTGTAGCTCCAGCATTCTAATAGAGGTAAACGCATACTTGCATACAAATTACATGTATTCCGATTCATTTGGGTCGTTTAGCCACTTTGATAAAGTGTAATCGGCCACTTGTATTCTACAGAATGTGATGAATACTGTAGCAGCACCCAGAGAGTACACTGGTCCTTTCTATATATCAAGCATCTAAAGACAGCCCATTCATATTGCAATTGGGCCAGATGGTTCTTCAACATTGTGTGAACATCTCCCAAGTGTTGGGGCACCGTTACACCTGGCAGACAAGCCAAGGATAAAGAAATTAAAGAGAAATTAAATAGGACAGTGACAAACAAGAATAGTCAAGATAAAACTTTTAACATTTCTAGGAAAATTTAGGAAATAAATGAAAATTAAAGAGAGAAGTTTTAGAAGTCCTTTTAAGAACAGGGTTGGAGTGCCAATAAACAAGCTTCACTTTCGAGTGAAAAGTGGGTCACACTGTTGCCATCTTAGTTTTTTATTGCGATCACATTAAAAGCACTCTCCATGGGTTATACAAGGGCAAATAATTGAAAGAGCTCTTTGTGTAGCGTGTGTTCACAAAGAGGTAACTATGTTCCTTCACTGTAAAAAGAAGTGGTTTAAAGAAGAACAGTTTTAAATGTTGTATTTGAAATGGGCTTGGTACTACAATAAATAATTCAGTTGAATCAATGGAAAATATCAGGATAAATAATGTGACTACTAAAAACATTTTGCTAGAAGTTATGTGCTGGAACTGAAAGAGAAGAGGGAAGTGGAAGAGAAGAAGGGGGAGCAACAGCAAAGGATCATGTTGTGAAAGTAAGTTTAGAATCAAATTGGCAAAGCTGAGTATAAAAGAAAAATGTTTAGGGGTGCTTAAAATTAAGGTAAGAGGTGAACATGCCCTTTAATAATGGACTTATAAACTGGACAATCAATGCTACTCTTATTCCCACTTATTAACATATTCTTAAAACATAATTATTGCATAAAAACATAATACAGGCTTCCCATGAAAAATAGATAAAAAATATAAGCACTTAAAAGCGTGTTGCTACTACCCATTGACTTTGACCGTATTTTCTATTGCGTGAATATATCCTTGAATGCGTCATTTCCTTGAGTTGCTAGCAGGTCTGAGGCACATTTGTTGCTCCTTGGAAAACAACAACAGTCCCTCTCTTCGTCTTCTCCACTTAGCTCTGCGGTTCTTGAACCACACATACTAAAAAAAGAAATACCGTAAGTAAATAAAAATGAAAGGGGGCATACTCCTGGTGCAACTTTTTTTTAAACTTGGACAAATGGACACAATCATAAATAAAGATCACTAAGTGAGATATTTAAGCAGCTACAGCAACTTTAGAGCTGCCACAAAAATTATGGAGATTATTTAAAGCCTCCAACCAATCCCAAAGCATAATATTTTATAAAAGGAGAACAGCCTTGTCACAATGAGGGAAACTCCTGCAGCAGAGAAAACTGGGGTAAGCAAAAGAGGATGAGCAGGAGCCTTGACAGTATTGATCTTTATATAAATGTACACAGAGCTTTTCTTTCTAAACACAACAGAGATACAAGCAGACAAGCAGAAACAAGTCTGGTTGTGCTAGTGACTGTGGGTACAATAAATAATTATTAAAAGACTGTCCTTGATGTATGAACCAGTGTATACATAAAAAACCAAGTTTATACATAACCATTAATTGGGAGGTGTACTCCAGGGTCTTGTTGAAAAATGTATATTACGGTACATGTGTACTACACTGTAATCTATGGTTCAACAAGACCCCTGGAGTGCACCATTCTGTTATTATTAAATATATATAAAGTATATATATATATAGATATTAGCA
The DNA here is from genome assembly GCA_019447015.1 of Hymenochirus boettgeri. Taxonomy (NCBI): domain Eukaryota; kingdom Metazoa; phylum Chordata; class Amphibia; order Anura; family Pipidae; genus Hymenochirus; species Hymenochirus boettgeri. Next base: position 292,505,919 of record CM033469.1, read on the forward strand.
AAAGTGAGCCCATTGGTGCATTGGTTCTGTATTAGGGCGATTTACCAGAAGCGTTGGGCAACTATATGTAGCGAACCAGTTAGCGCGACATGTTATATTAGTGCCGAATGCACTCGTCACGTAAGACACCCATACATCCAGCGCTCGCGATTCAAGTTGTGGGTAAATCCCAGAAATTACCACGTTTGCAAACGCGTTATTGAATCACGTTCAGGAGATTTACCAAGAGTGATAGCAGCTCTGGGTGAATCCCCCTGATGTGCCTTGGCTGCATTTAATATAGAAAACTGCTTTCATAAAGTTTAAACTGTTCTCTAAACAGAGTCTGCATGACTGTATCTGTCATTGTTTTTCTCTGACATGTATATTCTTCTGGCAATGTGTACCAAAAGGGTGTGTTTTTTTCATTCAGTGCATTTAGACATGTATACATGTATGTACATGTAACACAATGGGGCAAAGCAATATTGGGCGCTAAATGCCCAAGTCGTTGTAGAACCATGCTATTCGATGGATTATCAGTTAGCGTGGGTCTTACATGAGTCTGTGGTTGTCTGTGCCATTTCCAAAAAAACTCGGAAATAGTAAGGTGCAGCCGATGCACAAACCTCCGTGGTAAGGGAATAGGTTCACTTGATTGTATTGATGAAGCACGGTTAAGGAGCTATGTCTTATGTTCGTTCTTCAATCAATATCTAAGGAGCCGGGACAAGGTAAGTAATTTTACCTTTTGCGCGATCCGCACAGCAAAAGGTAAAATTCCCAACCCCTTCCTGGTTCTAATGAACTATAGTGCGCATCATTAAGTGCATTGCATATAGTTGATTAGAACCAGGAAGCGATCGGGACTGTCAGTGCTGCTGTGGTGGATTGTGCAAAAGGTAAATATACTTAGCTCCTAGCTCCCTGGTTCCTGAGATATTGATTGAAGAATGAGGAAGGAGTAAGACATAGCTTTTGCTTTGAGGGACCTCAGGCTGGTAAGCTGCCGGGCCTATCATATAGCATTGGCCCCAATTTGTCTAGACACAAACAGGGAGATAGAAAATAGCGCTAAAATCACGCTAACCTATGTAATAATGTTTTAGCTAAGGTTTTGCACTGCCTGCACCATGTAAAAAAAAAAATTCCTTAGCGCAGCGCAAAGCGATGCAATAAATTTTGCGCTAGTTTTTTGTGCGACAATTAACGCCTCTTCAATGGTGTCTTTAAAATACGCACAAAAGTTTGCAAATTACACGCTAGCATGTCGCAAGTATTAACGTCGCAAGTGGTTATACATTGCGGAAACGAGTGCGCGTAGGTTGCGATAGCGAAATATATTGATCTCCTCCAGAGTGTTAGACAGCACATCTAGACACAGCAACATTGATTCTTCATTGCACCAGCTGCACTGATAATGCAAAAGACAACCGCAAAAAAGGCACAATGGTTAATACCGTGTTTGCGGTACTTTTAGCAAACATTCACATTTATTGAACAGCACACTCCTCTGCGACTGTACTGCTCCTCAGTCCATACAAATATTCATATAAATGGCAGAAAGACAGAGATAACTTTCGTGGCAACGTTTTGAGTGGATGTTCCACCTTTATCAAGCCTAGAGAGGAAGTGACCACATCCTCTTATATTCAATTGTGGTTAACAATCAATGTGCATAACATTTAAAACATAAAATGATGTGGAACTGGGAGATGTCCCAGTTCCACATAAGATGAGGTGGTAATAGAAGACAATGAAGTGGTGGTTAGATGGTAGTGAATAACACAGTGATAATGTAGGACAATTATGCTATTGATTTTATAGGAAAGAAATAGAAGATGACAAAAAACAATATACATATTGTATTAATGAATAATAGGATAATAACAGATTAGAAGGAACGTAAAGGGGAGTAGACTCTAGTACTTTTTTCAAGCAATGTTTTTTTATACTTTTAAACAAAGTTTAGGAAATGTGACATTAATATAAACAGGGTTGGTAGAATGTATTTATACACTACACTGTTTCAAATTTGTTTTTCCCTTCTTGTCTTCATTCATTTTTATTATTAAGCAAAACGTGCAATTTGTTATGGCGTGTTAGGGTATCCAATGTATCCAAACAATAATTTGTTGAATATATCATCAGTTGGGGTTTAGGGCAGGTAACGGACACCATTGTAAGGTGTATATACTAAACAAAAACATTTTATTCTTACAGTATACTATAACATCAAGAATAAAAAAAAAAAAACAGGGTATGTCCACCTCTCCAACAAAAAATTTTCTGTGAACTCAAAACTCCCCAAAAGCTAGACCTCGCTAGGTTAAAGTGTTCTCTATACATAATACCAGCACTTGTTCCCACGCTGCCTTCTAATTTGGGAGTATTGTCTACATGACCATGAATCTAATACTGTATCTCTGTAGAAATGTCCTTTTTCTGTTGAGTAATGGCTTAAGCATATATATAATGATTATTACAAACCCAAGTTTTCGTTTGTAACATATAAATATGCACAAACAATGTGAATTAGGCTTGTCAATCAGCTACATAAAGACCTATTGTAGAAAAAATTAATAGTAAGGATTGGACAGCTGCTTTTTTCATATTCCTGGGCATTATCAATTGTAGATGATCAGAGTTAATATAGCTGGTAAGCTGTAATATTTTTACAATTTTAGTAGAGGCAGAAAAAAGCAGCAGGTACTGGTCCTATCTTATGCTGGCCATAACCTATGCAGACATTAGAAGATTAGACGTTTGACCATCGACATGTTTAACCTATTTCATTTTTAAGACCACATTTTACAAGCAGCGTTCTTATCTGACACCTGTTTGGCCTATTAATTTTGTCATCAATTGCAAAAAACAGGTTAGGGCGGTTCTAAGATAAATGAGACTTATCTAATATTTAAGATAGCATATGTGCACCTTAGACCTCTACCTCCACTCTTTCTTCCTTAAGCTGAATCCTCCCTGCTAGATGTTCTCTAGCAATAACATCTGGGTATTGGTTATGATGAAAGGTTGCTCTAAATGTTGTTGTGTTTTTTTTTGTTTGTTTTTGTTGTCGTTTTGGGTTTTGTTTGGTTTTTAGTTCTTTATTTGTTATTGTTTGTGTTTGTTTTAATGTTTGTATTTTTTGTAATTGTTTGGTGAGTTTTATTTTGTGGTTTTGTTTGTTGTATGTTTTGGTTATTTTTTTGTTTTTAGGTTGTGGGGATGGTTGTTGTTGTTGTTTTTGTGTTTATGTTTTGTTTGTTTGCTGGGTTTAGTTTTGTTTGGTTTGTTTTGTATTGTGGTTTGTTTTTTGTTTTTGTGATTTTGTTGTGTTTATGTTGTTGTGGTTGTTGTTCGTGGTTGTTGGTGTTTGGTTGTGTAGTTGGTTTTTGGTCTTGGGTTGTTGGTGTTGTTTGTGTATGTTTGTGCTTTGTTGTGGTTTTTAGTGTTGTTGTTCTTGGTTTTTTGTGTTTTGGATTGTTCGTTGTTGGTTTTTTTTGTTGTTTTTTTGGTAGGTGTGTTTTGTTTGTTGTTTTTTAGTTTTTAGTTTGTTGTTTGTTGTTGTTGCGTTGTGTTTTTGGGTTGTTTGTGTTTTGTGTGGTTTGTGTTTGTGTTTGGGTTTTTTTGTTGTTGTTTTGGTTTTGTGTTGTGTTGTGGTGGTTGGTGTTGTTTGTGTTGTGTTATGTTTTTTAGTTGGTTGTTTGTGGTTTGTTTTTGTTTTGTTGATGTTGTATTTTGTTGGTTGTTGTTTTTGTTGTTATTGTTGTGTTTTTTTGTTTTGTTTTTTTTGGTTGTTGGAGGTTGGTGGGTTTTGTTTTTTGTTGGTGTTTTGTGTGTTGTGTTTGGTGTGTTGTGGAGTTTTGTTTGTTTGTTGTTGGTTGTTGACGTTTTTTAATGTTATTTTATGTGATTTAGATGTGTTTTGTTTTTTATGTTTTGGTTTTTGTCTGTGGTGTTGTTGTTGTTGTTGGGTTTTGGTTTTTTGTTTGTGGTTTTGATTTGGGTTTGTATTGTGTTTGTCGGTGGTGGTTTTGTTGGTTTTGTTTGGAAGTGTTCTTCAGTAAAGAATGGTGCGGTGGCGGCGGGTCCGGAGTTGTGTAGAGGACAAGAAAGAAGTGTGGCGAATCCATGGGGATCAAAGAAGAAGCATCTCCCTGGCTGTTACGAACCATATTGCAGAGGCCAGTTTATTCTGGAGACTACTAATAACAGTGAAGGTGACATTCTTATAATTGAAAGTATTATCAAATTAAGAAAGACCAAAATGATTCAAATGGATTCAGCCTCCACTATGTAATATTTGTATCAATTTTGGGATCAGTTTCTATTGAGGAAACATAGAATTGAAAACAGGAATTAAGCTGAGACATAAATTAACCCACTGAGTGAGAGGACTGAGACGTTTGTTCATTCCATACTTTGTCAAACGTATCTAGAAACCAGGTGAAGTATCACCCATAAGTTGTGCACCTTTCGATTAAAGAGTATGTCCACCATGAAATAAAAGTTTTAGTATGTTCTTCCTCCTGAGGCTCCAGACCCAAAACCGCAATTCATTTATTTTTTTAGAAAGCCCCACCAAACTCTACGTACCTCCGCCCTCTTTCCGCGCCGCGCTCCCGGCCCTCTTGCTTGCGGAGAGGAGGAAATGAAGCAGAGGGGCGGGGACCCGGCAGCCGAGTCTGTCGATTGCTGACGGCAGCCAATCACGGACGCCGGCTGCCGGGGCCCCAGATCACTTCCGCATAGGGAAAGCGGAGGTAAGTAAAAGTTATCGGAGCATGTTCTGATAAATAAATAGTGCGGTTGGGGCTAGGGGGACATGGGGGAAGGTGACATAAGGGTTTCATTAAGGGCGAGGGATAATGCAGAGGAGGGAGGGAGGGGGAGAAGGGCTGCAGTCGATGCCAATTCTCCCGAGAGGCCAGTAGGAGGCAGAGTCCTATATGGACTTCATGCTATCCTCTGGTTGGGCAGTTTTGGGAACTTTGGGGGGGGTACGACAGATGATGGTAAGGATAACACCAATGAGTAGTGGGGGGGATTATAGTTTTGGGGGTGGACAGCCCTTTAGCTTAACATGGTCAAGCACAGTGTAATGTAGTTTTCAACATTCATTCTACTGTATATGGAAATGTCTTTGTAATAAGTCGTTTGGGGGGAATGACTTGGAGATTGTGTCTTATTTTGTTTGTGAGCCTTTTGTGTGGCAAACCTATCATCCTGAAAGCCTCCCCTGCCTCCTCCTATAGGTTGTTTGTGCAGTGACCTCTCTGCCTCCTCCTATAGGTGTTTGGGCAGTTACCCTCTACTGCCCCCTCTATAGGTTGTTTGTGTGGGTTGATTTTAGTGGTGAACTAGGTGAATGTGGTTCCTAGGTTAAATGCATCTCAGTTTCAATAGGAAAATGACTAATAAAAGGTCTGTGCTGTACGCATGTATTAATAGGAGCCAATCATTGTACAGGGACATTTATAGGCATACAATCTGGGCCACCGCTTGGGTGATGGCATATTGTTTAGTGAGAGGGAGAGCAATGTGTTACCCATCTACTTCCTACCTTGTATCCTCCCTGTCTCCATACAGCGTAATCACCTCGTCTTAATACAGGGTAATCACCCCGTCTCCATACAGCGCAATCACCCCGTCTCCATACAGCGTAATCACCTCATCCGTCCCATAACAGCGTAATCACCCCGTCTCCATACGCGTAATCACCCCCATCTCCATACGCTTAATCACCCCATCTCCATACAGCTTACACCCGTCTCCATACAGCGTAATCACCCCGTCTCCTACAGCGTAATCACCCCGTCTCCATACTGCGTAACAACACCCCGTCTCCATACAGCGCAATCACCCCGTCTCCGTACAGCGCAATCACCCCGTCTCATACAGCGTAATCACCTCGTCTCCATACAGCGCAATCACACCCGTCTCCATACAGCGAATCACCCCCGTCTCCATACACGTAATCACCCGTCTCCATACAGCGTAATCACCCCCGTCTCCATACAGCTAATCACCCCATCTCCATACAGCCTAATCACCCCCCCGCTCCATACAGCGTAATCACCCCCGTCTCCATACAGCGTAATCACCCCGTCTCCATACAGCGTAATCACCCCGTCTCCATACAGCGTAATCAACCCATCTCCATACAGCGTAATCACCCCGTCTTCATACAGCGTGATCACCCCGTCTCCATACAGCGTGATCACCCCGTCTCCATACAGCGTAATCACCCCGTCTCCATACAGCTTAATCACCCCCTGTCTCCATACAGTATAATCACCCCCTGTCTCCATACAGTATAATCTTCTCCTGTCTCCATACAGTATTATGATCCCATTTTTCCATACAGAGAAAACATTCCTTGTTTACATACAGTACAATCATCCCGTCTCCATACAGTATAATTATCCCCTTTCCATACAGTGTAATCACCCCCTTTTCCCATACTGCATAATCATTCCCTTTTTCCATACAGTATAATCATGCTCTGTTTCCATACATTATAATCATCCCCTTTTCCCATACTGTGTAATCATTCCGTTTCCATACAGTTTAATCATTCTATGTTGCCATACAGTATAATAATCCCCTTTTCCCATACTGTATAATCATTCCCTTTTTCTATACAGTATAATCATGCTGTTTCCATACAGTATAATCATCCCCTTTTCCTATACTGTATAGTCATCCCATTTTCCCATACTGTATAATCATTCCCATGTTCCATACAGTATAACCATCCTCTTTTTCCATACAGTATAACCATCCCCTTTTTCCATACAGTATAATCATTCCATGTTGCCATACAGTATAATCATCAATTACAGTATAATCATCCCTTTTCCCATACTGTATAATCATTCCATTTCCATACAGTATAATCATTCCATGTTGCCATACAGTATAATCATCCCCTTTTCCCATACTGTATAATCATTCCCTTTTTCCATACAGTATAATCATTCCATGTTGCCATACAGTATAATCATCCCCTTTTCCTATACTGTATAATCATTCCCTTTTTCCATACAGTATAATCATTCCATGTTGCCATACAGTATAATCATCCCCTTTTCCCATACTGTATAATGATTCCCTTTTTCCATACAGTATAATCATCCCTTTTTCCCATACTGTATAATCATTCCCTTTTTCCATACAGTATACTCACTCCCAGTTTCCATACATTATAATTATCCTGTCTCCATACAGTATAATCAACAAATGGCTGAGTTTAGCTTTTTCTGGCACGTTGTAGTCAGCAGCATTTCAAGGGAAAATGGCGCTGGCCCCCTTGCCATTGCGCCTTGTGAGTGAGGAGTTGGCACATACATAGACTTTTATTGCAGGGGTAGCCAGTGAGCAATTTTTTTCAACTTGCCTCATGGACCAGGAACACTAGTTTGTAGTTAAATACACAGCTGTGATAGGATGCGCACTGTACTCTCAATGTAAATACAATGTGTATTGGCGCCTGGAAAATCTGCACATCTACCTGTATTCCTTAATAGACTCGCAGCTATGCATTTCAGCTCTCTATTTGCCATGCTTCATTGTATATAATATGCCCAAGAGCTAGCAATCATTGCACAGGTTTGGGGGGGGATCCCTACACTACAGAAAAGTTTTTTGTTTTTTTTTAACTACAGGCAGGTGGAAGGCTAGGGAACCCGAGGTGGGAGGGAAATGCACATGCCAGAGTCCTCCAGGATCCAACAAGAAGGAGGCAGAAGGATTCTTTTTTAACACTTCACAGTGGGGTCAACAGTGGGGCAAATTTTTGTTTGGGGCTGGACATGCCCTTTAAATGTAAAATTTTACATGAGATGGACAAGAATTTTTGATTATTTGTTCGTACAGCGAAGTCCAATTCTCTCCTATCTTATTTATTTACTAGTGATGTCTGTCAATTGGCGCTTCACATTGCAAAACCAGAGGCCTGCACTACACTGATGATGGCTCAATAAAGCCAGTCTGTGGTTGGTCTTTGGTTTTGCATTTAGCTTGTGGAATGTTTAAAAAATTTTTACTATATAAAGCATTTTGTAAGGGCTACCATGGAAATTACCCAGAAGTCTCTGTTTCTATTTGTACAGTCAGCAGCAGGCAATGTGGTTCTGTCTAGAAACGGTATTACCAGCAGCAGAGGAGCTTGGATAAAAGAGGTAAGTTAATCTATGTAGCCAGACATTAGTTAATATTTAGACAGTCCAGTTCTTCAAAATGTAGTATTTTATTTATTATAGTTTTAGATTATAGTGTTTCTGTGAGCTATGGTTCCGAGATATTTAAGAAAGTCATTTGATTGAGTCAAGGTTAATGCCCATGGGCTAGACATTTTATTGTGCTTTTTCTAGCATTGGAATACGTTCCAAAGCCAGTAAATTTGACAACCTAATAGCCAGAAAAAGATAAGATTTAATGATGATGTGAATGTACACGGATAGAAGAAGTATTTCTTTTTTGTCTCCTTTTTCATTAATTAAAATGTAATTAGTGCTGAAGTGTGATTGGCCAGTAGTGTTAAAGTGTATATCCGGTATAATCAAAATGATGGTATTTGGTTTTATTGAAGAACGAGAGGTAAATGAGCTGGTCTTACCTCCCGTTCTTCAATAAAACCTGCAGGAGCCGGGAGAGAAGGTAATGAACTTACCAGATCGATTGCTCCTCTGCTGTGTCCTCTGACAGGTCCAACGGATCTGTCGGAGGACACCTCTCGGATAACCTCCGAGAGGTGAGTCCCTGCTTTTCTCTTGAGTACTACCTCTTAGCGTGATTGAGGAACTGGTTGTAAATGATGTAGAAGGGGAGTGTGGGGGGAATTGTCGAGTGGGGTTTCCCATACTGTATAATCATTCCCTTTTTCCATACAGTATAATCATTCCATGTTGCCATACAGTATAATCATCCCCTTTTCCTATACTGTATAATCATTCCCTTTTTCCATACAGTATAATCATTCCATGTGGGGTTTTTTGTTGTGTTCTTTTTCCTACCCTAAGGCCTTAGAGTGATGGTGTTTTGGTCCCACGGGACGTGGATTCTCTTGTCTACCACAATCCCTTTTGGATGGTTACCGTATGGTAGTGTGACACAAGCCAGTTATGGCAATATGAAACTTGTGTTATAATCGGCTCCATTTGAACAAAAACATTTAGACAACATTGGTGTTCTAATATTTTGGTAGATCCAGTAGCCACTCCCTCTATTTTGGTTATAAAGTTTAATTTTGCACACAGGAGACTCCAACAGCCGCCTTTGTGTAATAATCTCCCATTTGCACAAGGCGTCAAATGTCCCACCTTATTCAGAGCACTCTGCTAGCTTTACGTATGTAAGGAGGGACAGCACATTGTCATGTAGATATGGCACTTGAGCCCATGGCAAAGCAAATATAGGATCAAGGGGAGAGAAGAAACAGAATGGTACCATACAATTTAAAACAATGGAATCTGGCAATTACGACACGAAACAATCATTATCTTCAATCATAACTTCATGAAATCGGCTTAGGGGAAGTAAGCTCAGATTATTGTACAACGTGTGTCAAAGCAGGAATTTTACCCCGCTGCCAGGTAAACAATGTGGGAGCTGCTAGACATACAGATTGGACATGCAGTAAAAGTGAGGGTATTCGAAAAATTAAAGGCATTGTCCACTATGCCTCCAAAACTATTATATCCCCCCCACTTTTGTTTTATTATGGCTCCATATTGTAGTCCCCCCCGAAAGTTGCCAAAAACTGCCCCCAGGAGGATAGCAAGAGTACATATAGGTTTTATTCTTGCCTCCGATTCTGGCTCCGGGAGAAGTTTTTATTTGCATACGTAACTGCTAGCCCGTATACCCCTCCTCATCACCTTTTCCTTTTTCCTTTTTTTTTTTTGATTAGATTCCACTCCCCCTAGTGTAAAACCCTTTTTAACCATAACATTCCCCTGCCCCCCAGCCCCAACCGCTCTATTAGTATTATCAGAAAATGCCCAAAACATTACTACCTTCTTGTGAAGGTTCTCATCATCCAGGTCATGGTATATCTGTGTGTATTCAATTAGATCAACTGGACTTGAATAGTAAGTTCGTGAAGAGTTCGCTAGTATCGCCTGGCTTTCTCGTAGGATGACTAGTCATTCTGCAATGAGAAAGCCAGTCGATGATAGCGAAAACGTCTTCAAGAACTGACATTTCAAGTCAGTTGATCTCTGAATTGACAAAAGATATGACTTACCTTCCCTCTTTTCTCCGCCTCATGAACTTCCGGGCAGCCGCCTCAGCCAATCACAGACGCGACTGCCGGTCCCTGCCCTCTCGCTTGGCATTTTCGCGCACAGCAGAGGGCCTGGCCAGGCGGCGGAGGAAAAGAGGAAGGTAAGTAATGTTTTGGGCATTTCTTATGATACTAATAGAGCGGTGGGGCTGGGGGGACAGGGGGAATGTTAGGTAGAAATTTTTTTTAGAAGCGGTGGACTATACATTAAGAGTGCAATTTCCGATAGTGTTATAGGGGGGTTTACCTTGCACTCTGTTCGTCTACAGGGGCCCTATCCCAACATCATCACAGTGGTTTCCTGAGAGGAGGCATATACTCATAGGAAAAATTAGAAGATGGGGTTCCTTGCTCTGGATCACCCCCCCCCCGCAGTGGCTCCCCCTGTGCACTGGTTTGTTCCGTGCCTATCCTGTTTATCTCATGTTCTTTCAATAAAACTTCCTAGGCAGGGACGTTACCCTTTAAGCCGAGGGTGAGGGAAATAAACATTGGTTTTGCATACACATGGATGTAATACCCTCAAATAAAACAAGGGCATATACCTGGAATGACAGGTTAGAGATACACTGATGAACAGACCATACCCATACTTCAGTAAAACCCTGTTTCTTTCTAAATAAAGGCAATATTGTTTTCGGGATAGATCCCATTAGCACAAAAATGGTTAAAAAATGCATGCCACATAGAATGCACTGGCATGCCTTCTTATGTTAGTGGATCACAAAACGCAATCGGGAAAGCGCAAAGTGTGGCATAGCTCTAGGGCAAGGCCACACTGCAACGCAAAACGCAATCGCATGCGGATTTTCATGTGCGATTTTTTTGCGTTGCGTTTGCGTTGCGGTTTCTTCAAAAGTATAGGAAAACGCATGCGATTGCGATTAAAAATGCAGAACGCAAACGCAATCGCAACGCACTGGAAAAACGCGTGTTTTTTGCGTTGCCGGTTTTCAATGATTTTTAAAAAACGCAATCGCAAGCGCAAAAAAAAAAAAACGCAGCAGTGTGGCCTAGCCCTAACAAACAAGTGATTCACAGAACTGATCATTTGAGATGACACAGAGTAGATTTAGCTAGGAATTAACTCATTAATATTTGTATTGTCAATGTTAAACTGACCAAACACACATGTTTACCTGTAGATGTAGATCTCTTCAGTCAGCACCTTTCTTTGGCTTCCTGACACATAATGCTTGTTCCCCTTCCCTTTCACTCACAAGAACTGCTGCTCCGGGTTTGTGTTTCACTAGTGGCCCAGACCTGTATTCGCACTATTTATGGGCAGCCATCTCCCTCTTCACTTGCTCTCACACACAGATATAACCCAATTCAACCAATGACGAAGTACCAGGACTTCAGAAACCAACTTCGTACTCAATATCCGCCATAAACAACCATCTCGTTCACCATAGTAAAACAGCATAGGAAACGGAAAGCATGCTGGGAAAGGAAGTTAACCAACTTTATTACTGGGATATGTAGTTCCTTTGTGAAAATTTACCGGACAGTTGTAGTTCTGGTGGTAAGTTCGTTGTCGCCAGGACCTTTCATTGCAGGTTGATTTTAGTGTGGTGAACTAGGTGTGAATGTGGTTCCTAGGTTAAATGCAATCTCAGGTTCAATAGGAAAAGCTAATAAACAAGGTCTGTGCTTACGCAGTTTGTATTAATAGGAGCCGAATCATTGTACAGGGACATTTAAGGCATCATTCTGGGCACGCTTGGGTGAGAGGCATATGTTTAGTGAGAGGGAGATGCAATGTGTTACCATCTACTTCCTACCTACCTACTGTCTCCATACCGTATACATCGCGTAGGGGTAATACCGTTCATACAGACGCTCAAGTCCACTCGTCTTTAATCACAGGGTAATCACCCCGTCTACACAGCAATTCAGTCCCACGAATCACCCCGTCCTACAGCGTAACACGTCTTATACCGGTCACTCTCCTGACAGCGCAATCACCCCGTCTTCATCAGAGTTAATCACCCCCGTCTTCCATTACAAGTTAATCACCAGTCATCGCATACAGCGTAATCACCCCGTTCCATACGGTAACATCTCTTAACCCCTCCCATACAGCGTACTCACCCCGTCTCCATACAGCGTAATCCACGCTCTCCGTATCAACCCGTCCATACAGCGAATCCCGTCTTAATACGTGGGAATCACACCGTCATCCATATCAGCACAATCACACGTGTCTCCATACAGCGTATAATCCTCGTCTAATACAGGGTAATCACCCGTCTCAATACAGACGCAATCACCCCGTTCCATACAGGTAATCCACCCCTCTCCATTACAGCGTAACACTATCTCCATACAGCGTAATCACCCCGTCCTCATACAGCGTAATCACCTCCCATAAACTTACATTACCCGTCTAATACACTGCCCAGTCTCCCTATACAGCGTATACCCCGTCTCCATAAAGCGTAATCACCCCGTCTCCATACAGCGTAAATCACCTCGTCTTAATAAGGGTAATGTAATCCCCGTTCTACAGCACCCCGTCTCCATACAGCACAATCACCCCGTCATACAGCGTAATCACCTCGTCTTAATACAGGGTAATCACCCCGTCTCCATACAGCGCAATCACCCCGTCTCCATACAGCGTAATCACCCCGTCCTACAGCGTAATCACTCATCTCCATACAGCGTAATCACCCCGTCTCCATACAGCGTAATCACCCCCATCTCCATACAGCTTAATCACCCCGTCTCCATACAGCGTAATCACCCCGTCTCCATACAGCGTAATCACCCGTCTCATACTGCGTAAACAAAACCCCGTCTCCATACAGCGCAATCACCCGTCTCCATACAGCGTAATCACCCCGTCTCCATACAGCGTAATCACCTCGTCTCATACGCGTAATCACCCCGTTCCATACAGCGTAATCACCCGTCTCCATACAGCCTAATCACCCCATCTCCATACAGCCTAATCACCCCCCCGTCTCCATACAGCGTAATCACCCCGTCTCCATACGCGTAATCACCCCGTCTCCATACAGCGTAATCACCCCCCTCTCCATACAGCTTAATCACCCCGTCTCCATACAGCGTTAATCACCCGTTCCATACAGCGTAATCACCCCGTCTCCATACAGCGATCACCCCGTTCCACAGCGTAATCACCCGTCTTAATACAGGGTATCACCCCGTCTCCATACAGCACAATCACCCCGTCTCCATACGCGTAATCACCTCGTCTTAATACAGGGTAATCACCCCGTCTCCATACAGCGCAATCACCCCGTCTCCATACAGCGTAATCACCCCGTCTCATACAGCGTAATCACCTCATCTCCATACAGCGTAATCACCCCGTCTCCATACAGCGTAATCACCCCCATCTCCATACAGCTTAATCACCCCGTCTCCATACAGCGTAATCACCCCGTCTCCATACAGCGTAATCACCCCGTCTCCATACTGCGTAAACAACACCCCGTCTCCATACAGCGCCTCACCCCCGTCTCCATACAGCGTAATCAACCCGTCCCATACAGCGTAATACCTCGTCTCCATACAGCGTAATCACCCGTCTCCATACAGCGTAATCACCCGTCTCCATACAGCCTAATCACACCCATCTCCATACAGCCTAATCACCCCCCGTCTCATACTAGCGTAATCACCCCGTCTCCATACAGCGTAATCACCCGTCTCCATACAGCGTAATCACCCCCTCTCCATACAGCGTAATCAACCCATCTCCATACAGCGTAATCACCCCGTCTTCATACAGGTGATCACCCCGTCTCCATACAGCGTGATCACCCCGTCTCCATACAGCGTAATCACCCCGTCTCCATACAGCTTAATCACCCCCTGTCTCCATACAGTATAATCACCCCCTGTCTCCATACAGTATAATCTTCCTGTCTCCATACAGTATTATGATCCCATTTTTCCATACAGAGAAAACATTCCTTGTTTACATACAGTACAATCATCCCGTCTCCATACAGTATAATTATCCCCTTTCATACAGTGTAATCACCCCCTTTTCCCATACTGCATAATCATTCCCTTTTCCATACAGTATAATCATGCTCTGTTTCCATACATTATAATCATCCCCTTTTCCCATACTGTGTAATCATTCCGTTTCCATACAGTTTAATCATTCTATGTGCCTACAGTATAATAATCCCCTTTTCCCATACTGTATAATCATTCCCTTTTTCTATACAGTATAATCATGCTGTTTCCATACAGTATAATATCCCCTTTTCCTATACTGTATAGTCATCCCATTTTCCCATACTGTATAATCATTCCCATGTTCCATAAGTATAACCATCCTCTTTTTCCATACAGTATAACCATCCCCTTTTCCATACAGTATAATCATTCCATGTTGCCATACAGTATAATCATCCCCTTTTCCCATAAATAATCAATTCCATGTTGCCATACAGTATAATCATTCCATGTTGCCATACAGTATAATCATTCCATGTTGCCATACAGTATAATCATCCCCTTTTCCCATACTGTATAATCATTCCGTTTCCATACAGTATAATCATTCCATGTTGCCATACAGTATAATCATCCCCTTTTCCCATACTGTATAATCATTCCCTTTTTCCTACAGTATAATCATTCAATGTTGCCATACAGTATAATCATCCCCTTTTCCTATACTGTATAACATTCCTTTCCAACAGGTAATCATTCCATCCATACAGTATAATCATCCCTTTTCCCATATGTATAATCATTCCCTTTTTCCATACAGTATAATCATCCCTTTTTCCCATACTGTATAATCATTCCCTTTTTCCATACAGTATACTCACTCCCAGTTTCCATACATTATAATTATCCTGTCTCCATACAGTATAATCAACAAATGGCTGAGTTTAGCTTTTTCTGGCACGTTGTAGTCAGCAGCATTTCAAGGGAAAATGGCGCTGGCCCCCTTGCCATTGCGCCTTGTGAGTGAGGAGTTGGCACATACATAGACTTTTATTGCAGGGGTAGCCAGTGAGCAATTTTTTTCAACTTGCCTCATGGACCAGGAACACTAGTTTGTAGTTAAATACACAGCTGTGATAGGATGCGCACTGTACTCTCAATGTAAATACAATGTGTATTGGCGCCTGGAAAATCTGTCAATCCTACCTGTATTCCTTAATAGACTCGCAGCTATGCATTTCAGCTCTCTATTTGCCATGCTTCATTGTATATAATATGCCCAAGAGCTAGCAATCATTGCACAGGTTTTGGGGGGGGGGATCCCCTACACTACAGAAAAGTTTTTTTGTTTTTTTTTAACTACAGGCAGGTGGAAGGCTAGGGAACCAGAGGTGGGAGGGAAATGCACATGCCAGAGTCCTCCAGGATCCAACAAGAAGGAGGCAGAAGGATTCTTTTTTAACACTTCACAGTGGGGTCAACAGTGGGGCAAATTTTTGTTTGGGGGCTGGACATGCCCTTTAAATGTAAAATTTTACATGAGATGGACAAGAATTTTTTGATTATTTTGTTCGTACAGCGAAGTCCAATTCTCTCCCTATCTTATTTAATTTACTAGTGATGTCTGTCAATTGGCGCTTCACATTGCAAAACCAGAGGCCTGCACTACACTGATGATGGCTCAATAAAGCCAGTCTGTGGTTGGCTCTTTGGTTTTGCATTTAGCTTGTGGAATGTTTAAAAAATCTTTTACTATATAAAGCATTTTGTAAGGGCTACCATGGAAATTACCCAGAAGTCTCTGTTTCTTATTTGTACAGTCAGCAGCAGGCAATGTGGTTCTGTCTAGAAACGGTATTACCAGCAGCAGAGGAGCTTGGATAAAAGAGGTAAGTTAATCTATGTAGCCAGACATTTAGTTAATATTTAGACAGTCCAGTTCTTCAAAATGTAGTATTTTATTTATTATAGTATGTTTTAGATTATAGTGTTTCTGTGAGCTATGGTTCCCGAGATATTTAAAGAAAGTGCATTTGATTGAGTCAAGGTTAATGCCCACTGGGCTAGACATTTTATTGTGCTTTTCCTAGCATTGGAATACGTTCCAAAAGCCAGTAAATTTGACAACCTAATAGCCAGAAAAAGATAAAGATTTAATGTATGAATGTGAATGTAATTCACGGATAGAAGAAGTATTTCTTTTTTGTCTCCTTTTTCATTAATTAAAATGTAATTAGTGCTGAAGTGTGATTGGCCAGTAGTGTTAAAGTGTATATCCACTGGTATAATCAAAATGATGGTATTTGGTTTTATTGAAGAACGAGAGGTAAATGAGCTGCGTCTTACCTCCCGTTCTTCAATAAAACCTGCAGGAGCCGGGAGAGAAGGTAATGAACTTACCAGATCGATTGCTCCTCTGCTGTGTCCTCTGACAGGTCCCAACGGATCTGTCGGAGGACACCTCTCGGATAACCTCCGAGAGGTGAGTCCCTGCTTTCTCCTTGAGTACTCTGAGCGTGCTGCACTGCTGTCACTGCTGTGCATTTGCCTTGTGTGTGGCGATTGTTTTGGGGGCGCATTTTTTGGTTAAGGTAGGGGGAGGTGTCTGGCCTTGGGGGGTTTGTTTGGGAGCTGCTGGGCCTGAGTGGGGTCTACTGGGGAATGCTGAGAGTTGTAGTTAAAACAATCTGGATGGCTACTGGGGAATTCTGGGAGATGTAGTTATAACCATCTGGAGGGATACTGGCTACCTGTCTCTGTCCTAAACTATATCCATTAATTAGGGGATGGGCTTGGTCTCCCATTGAGGTCACAGTTGATTTGATAGTTAAGTTTCCTGTATGTTACTGTGATTGTCTGTACAGTAATTCTATTGTCTTAGGAGGAAGAAGATTTAAAAGATTTTGTACCAAAGGTACAGCCTGCACTCAATACAATGCTTACTGTCTGTTCTCACTGTTTGGAACCTTTATTTTCTGTTCTCACTGTATGGGACCTTTACTGTCTGTTCTCACTGTTTGGGACCTTTACTGTCTGATTTCACTGTATGGGATGTTTACTGTCTGTTCTCACTGTATGGGACCTTTACTGTCTGTTCTCACTGAATGGGACCTTTACTGTCTGTTCTCACTGTATGGGACTTTTACTGTCTGTTCTAATTGTATGGGACCTTTACTGTCTGTTCTCACTGTGTGGGACCTTTACTGCCTGTTCTCACTGTATGGGACCTTTACTGTCTGTTTTTACTTTTTGGGACCTTTACAGTCTGTTCTCACTGTATGGGACCTTTACTGTCTGTTCTCACTGTATAGGACCTAACTCAGGGCCGGCCTTTGATATGGGCGACCTGTGCGTCCGCACAGTTTGCATTACCAGGGGGGCACCAGCCGGAGTCTTAGGTCAAGTTGTGCATCAGTGCCACAACCCCAACAGTTAAGGTCCTGCTGATCTCCTGATCCTCACTGTGTAGGACCTTTACCATCTGTTCTAACTGTATGGGACCTTTATTGTCTGTTCTAACTGTATGAGACCTTTACTGTCGGTTTTCACTGTATGGAACCTTTACCTGCCTGTTCTCGCTGTACGGGATCTCTATTGTCTGTTATCACCGTACAGGACCTTTACTGTCTGTTCTCACTATATGGGACCTGTAATATCTGTTTTAACTGAATGGGACCTTTACTGTCTGTTCTCACTGTATGTGTCCTTTTCTGTCTGTTCTCACTGTATGGGACCTTTACTGTCGGTTCTCACTGTATGGGACCTTTATTGTCTGTTCTCACTGTATGGGAGCTTTACAGTCTGTTCTAACTGTATGGGACCTTTACTGTCTGTTCTCACTGTATGGGACCTTTACTGTCTGTTCTCACTGTGTGGAATCTTTACTGTCTGTTCTCGCTGTATGGGACCTTTACTGTCTGTTCTCATTGTATGGGACCTTTACTGTCTGTTCTCATTGTATGGGACCTTTACTGTTTGTTCTCACTGTATGGGACCTTTACTATCTGTTCTCACTGATTGCACTAGTTTGTTCAACCAAACATATACTTTGCTGTAGCTGTTATTTTTTCACATTTTCTTTGCTAACTATGTTAAATATTGTTAAAAGGCATTTCATATGGTTAAATTAGCTTTAGTTTGTTAGGTTAGGCTAGGTTAGACTGGTTAGGTAAGTTAGGGTTCTGTTTAAAGAGTCTACCTTGACATGGTGGCAGGGTCTTTTGGGCAAAATTCTTTATTCTTCTGGAATTATGGTGTGGATAAATGTCTATTTATAGAAACTGTAGTAATATATGATGCCAAGTCCAAAATTACTAAGCCCGCCGCATGTAGGCTGCAATCAAAGTTTGGCTCAGGTTACAAAAACCTTAGAGACACCCCTGCCTAAACTTTTGGGAAAATATTTCAGGAATCAGAGCACACAGAAATGTGAGAAATGTCTCGTTTTAATAACACTTAGTGATCCATCTATTTTTTGTGTGAAAATTTCCTTTTAAGATTTTATTAACATCTAATTTTGTTAGCTTAATGACAGCATAACAGAGAAGACAGTGGCAAGACAATCAATTTAATTCCCTTGTTTTTATTTTCTGCACAAACTATCCTCTAAAATTTATGTTGCAACCTGTACCGTGTAGGTAAATATTGTACAAACACATGGTCTTTAATAGTTCTCAGTGAATTATCAGCAGGAAACACTTTTATTCCCAGCCAAAAGACTATCAATCAGGCAGTATTATCAGGTCAAACCTTGACCTGTGCGGGCAAGGCCTACAATATGCAGTATTATCACAATTATCTTGTGACTGCTGTTATCATAAAATGTAATTTGGCTAGCCATATTTGATCATCATGAAATATTTAAATTAATTGCCAATGGCAAGTCCACCATTTGTAGCTCCAGCATTCTAATGAAGGTAAACGCATACTTGCATACAAATTACATGTATTCCGATTCATTGTGGGTCGTTTAGCCACTTTGATAAAGTGTAATCGGCCACTTGTATTCTACAGAATGTGATGAATACTGTAGCAGCACCCAGAGAGTACACTGGTCCTTTCTATATATCAAGCATCTAAAGACAGCCCATTCATATTGCAATTGGGCCAGATGGTTCTTCTAACATTGTGTGAACATCTCCCAAGTGTATGGGGGCACCGTTACACCTGGCAGACTAAGCCAAGGATAAAGAAAATTAAAGAGAAATTAAATAGGACAGTGACAAACAAGAATAGTCAAGATAAAACTTTTAACATTTCTAGGAAAATTTAGGAAATAAATGAAAATTAAAGAGAGAAGTTTTAGAAGTCCTTTTAAGAACAGGGTTGGAGTGCCAATAAACAAGCTTCACTTTCGAGTGAAAGTGGGTCACACTGTTGCCATCTTAGTTTTTTTATTGCGATCACATTAAAAGCACTCTCCATGGGTTATACAAGGAGCAAATAATTGAAAGAGGCTCTTTTTGTGTAGCGTGTGTTCACAAAGAGGTAACTATGTTCCTTCACTGTAAAAAGAAGGTGGTTTAAAGAAGAACAGTTTTAAATGTTGTTATTTGAAATGGGCTTGGTACTACAATAAATAATTTCAGTTGAATCAATGGAAAATATCAGGATAATAATGTGACTACTAAAAACATTTTGGCTAGAAGTTATGTGCTGGAACTGAAAGAGAAGAGGGGGAAGCTGAAGAGAAGAAGGGGGAGCAACAGCAAAGGATCATGTTGTGAAAGTAAGTTTAGAATCAAATTTGGCAAAGCTGAGTATAAAAGAAAAATGTTTAGGGGTGCTTAAAATTAAGGTAAGAGGTGAACATGCCCTTTAATAATGACTTATAAACTGGACAATCAATGCTACTCTTATTCCCACTTATTAACATATTCTTAAAACATAATTATTGCATAAAAACATACTACAGGCTTCCCATGAAAAATAGATAAAAATATAAGCACTTAAAAAGCTGTTGCTACTACCCATTGACTTTGACAGTATTTTCTATTATCCGTGAATATATCCTTGAATGCGTCATTTCCTTGAGTTGCTAGCAGGTCTGAGGCACATTTGTTGCTCCTTGGAAAACAACAACAGTCCCTCTCTTCTGTCTTCTCCACTTAGCTCTGCGGTTCTTGAACCACACCTAACATAAAAAAAGAAATACCGTAAGTAAATAAAAATGAAATGGGGCCATACTCCTGGTGCAACTTTTTTTTAAACTTGGACAAATGGACACAATCATAAATAAAGATCACTAAGTGAGATATTTAATGCAGCTAACAGCAACTTTAGAGCTGCCACAAAAATTATGTAGATTATTTAAAGCCTCCAACCAATCCAAAGCATAATATTTTATAAAAGGAGAACAGCCTTGTCACAATGAGGGACACTCCTGCAGCAGAGAAAGACTGGGGTAAGCAAAGGAGGATGAGCAGGAGCCTTGACAGTATTGATCTTTATATAAATGTACACAGGAGCTTTTCTTTCTAAACACAACAGAGATACAAGCAGACAAGCAGAAACAAGTCTGATTGTGCTAGTGACTGATGGTACAATAAATAATTATCTAAAAGACTGTCCTTGATGTATGAACCAAGTTTATACATAAAAAACCAAGTTTATACATAACCATTAATTGGGACGGTGTACTCCAGGGTCTTGTTGAAAAATTTTATATTACGGTACATGTGTACTACACTGTAATCTATGCGTTCAACAAGACCCCCTGGAGTGCACCATTCTGTTATTATTAAATATATATAAAGTATATATATATATAGATATTAGCAAAAGTGAGCCCATTGGTGCATTGGTCTGTATTAGGGCGATTTACCCAGAAGCGTTGGGCAACTATATGTAGCGAACCAGTTAGCGCGACATGTTATATTAGTGCCGAATGCACTCGTCACGTAAGACACCCATACATCCAGCGCTCGCGATTCAAGTTGTGGGTAAATCCCAGAAATTACCCACGTTTGCAAACGCGTTATTGAATCACGTTCAGGAGATTTACCAAGAGTGATAGCAGCTCTGGGTGAATCCCCCTGTATGTGCCTTTGGCTGCATTTAATATAGAAAACTGCTTTCATAAAGTTTAAACTGTTCTCTAACCAGAGTCTGCATGACTGTATCTGTTCATTGTTTTCTCTGACATGTATTTCTTTCTGGCAATGTGCTACCAAAAGGGTGTTTTTTTCATTCAGTGCATTTAGACATGTATACATGTATGTACATGTATACACAATGGGGCAAAGCAATATTGGGCGCTAAATGCCCAAGTCGGTGTAGAACCCATGCTATTCGATGGATTATCAGTTAGCGTGGGTCTTACACTGAGTCTGTGGTGTCTGTGCCATTTCCAAAAATACTCGGAAATAGTAAGGTGCAGCCGATGCAAAACCTCCCGTGGTAAAGGAATAGTTCACTTGATTGTATTGATTGAAGCACGGTTAAGGAGCTATGTCTTATGTTCGTTCTTCAATCAATATCTAAGGAGCCAGGGACAAAGGTAAGTAATTTTACCTTTTGCGCGATCCGCCACAGCAAAGGTAAAAATTCCCAACCCCTTCCTGGTTCTAATGAACTATAGTGCGCATTTACGTGCATTGCACTATAGTTGATTAGAACCAGGAAGCGATCGGGACTTGTCAGTGCTGCTGTGGTGGATTGTGCAAAAGGTAAATATACTTAGCTTCCTAGCTCCCTGGTTCCTGAGATATTGATTGAAGAATGGGAGGTAAGACATAGCTTTTGCTTTGAGGGACCTCAGGCTGGTAAGCTGCAAGGGCCTATCATATAGCATTGGCCCCAATTTGTCTAGACACAGACAGGGAGATAGAAAATAAGCGCTAAAATCACGCTAACCTATGTACTAACGTTTTAGCTAAGGTTTTGCACTGCCTGCACCACGTAAAAAAGAAATTTCCTTAGCGCAGCGCAAAGCGATGCAATAAATTTTGCGCTAGTTTTTTGTGCGACATTTAACGCCTCTTCAATGGTGTCTTTAAAATACGCACAAAAGTTTGCAACTTACCGCTAGCATGTTCGCAATGTATTAACGGTCGCAAAGTGGTTAATACATTGCGGAAACGAGTGCGCGTAGGTTGCGATAGCGAAATATATTGCATCTCCTCCAGAGTGTTTAGACAGCACATCTAGACACAGCACATTTGATTCTTCATTGCACCAGCTGCACTGATAATGCAAAAGACAACCGCAAAAAAGGCACAATGTGTTTAATACCGTGTTTGCGGTACTTTTAGCAAACATTCACATTTATTGAACAGCACACTCCTCCTGCAGACTGTACTGCTCCTCAGTCCATACAATATATTCCATATAAATGTGCAGAAAGACAGAGATAACTTTCGGGCAACGTTTTGAGTGGATGTTCCACCCTTTATCAAGCCTAGAGAGGAAGTGACCACATCATCCTTATATTCAATTGTGTTAACAATCAATGTGCATAACATTTAAAAACATAAAATGATGTGGAACTGGGAGATGTGTCCCAGTTCCACATAAGATGAGGTGGTAATAGAAGACAATAGAAGTGGTTGTTAGATGGTAGTGACTAACACAGTGACTAATGTAGGACAATTATGCTATTGATTTTATAAGGAAAGAAATAGAAGATGACAAAAACAACCAATATACATATTTGTATTAATGAATAATAGGATACATAACGATTAAGAGGAACGTTACAGGGGAGTAGACTCTAGTACTTTTTCAAGCAATGTTTTTTATACTTTTTAAACAAAGTTTAGGAAATGTGACATTAATATAAACAGGGTTTGGTAGAATGTATTTATACACTACACTGTTTCAAATTTGTTTTTCCCTTCTTGTCTTCATTCATTTTTTATTATTAAGCAAAACCGTGCCATTTTGTATGGCGTGTAGTGTATCCACTGTATCCAAACAATAATTTGTTGAATATATCATCAGTTGGGGTTTAGGGCAGGTAACGGACACCATTGTAAGGTGTATATACTAACAAAAACATATTTATTCTTACAGTATACTATAACATCAAGAATAAAAAAAAAAAACAGGGTATGTCCACCTCTCCAACAAAAATTTTTCTGTGAACTCAAAACTCCCCAAAAGCTAGACCTCGCTAGGTTTAAAGTGTTCCTCTATACATAATTACCAGCACTTGTTCCCACGCTGCCTTCTAATTTGGGAGTATTGTCTACATGACCATGAATCTAATACTGTATCTCTCGTAGAATGTCCTTTTTCTGTTTAGGTAATGGCTTAGCATATATATAATGATATATTACACCCAAGTTTTCTTTTGTAACATATAAATATGCACAAACAATTGTGAATTAGGCTTGTCAATCAGCTACATAAGACCTATTGTAGAAAAAAATTAATAGTAAGGATTGGACAGCTGCTTTTTTTCATATTCCTGGGCATTATCAGATTGCAGATGATCAGAATTAATATAGCTGCGTAAAGCTGTAATAATTTTTACAATTTTAGTAGAGGCAGAAAAATAGCAGCAGGTACTGGTCCTATCTTATGCTGGCCATACACTATGCAGACATTAGAAAGATTAGACGTTTGACCATAGACGAATGTTTAACCTATTTAATTTTTAAGACCACATTTTACAAGCACCTGTTTGGCCTATTCATTTTGTCATCAATAACGGGTTAGGGTGGTTCTAAGATAAATGAGACTTATCTAATATTTAAGTAGCATATGTGCACCTTTAGCCTCTTACCTCCACTCTTTCTTCCTTAAGCTGAATCCTCCCTGCTAGATGTTCTCTAGCAATCACATCTGGGTATTGGTTATGATGAAAGGTTTCTTCTAATGCTTGCAGTTGTTCTTCAGTAAAGATGGTGCGGTGGCGGCGGGTCCGGCGTTGTGTATGAGACAAAGAAAGAAGTGTGGGAGAATCCATGGGGATCAAAGAAGAAGCATCTCCCTGGCTGGTACGAACCATTTGCAGAGGCCAGTTTATTCTGGAGACTAATAAATAACAGTGAAGGTGACATCTCTTATACTTTGAAGTATTATCAAATAAGAAAGACAAAATGATTCAAAATGGATTCAGCCTCACTATTGTTAATATTTTGTATCAATTTTTGTATCAGTTTCTATTGAGGAAAAATAGAATTGAAACAGGAATTAAGCTGTAGACATAAATTAACCCACTGAGTGAGGGACTGAGAAGTTTGTTCATTCCATACTTTGTCAAACTGTATCTAGAAACCAGGTGAAGTATAAACATAAGTTGTGCACCTTTCGATTAAAGAGTATGTCCACCCTGAAATAAAATTTTTAGTATGTTCTTCCTCCTGGGCTCCCAGCCCCAACGCATTATTTATTTTTTAGAAAGCCCCCCAAACTCTTTACCTCCCCTCTTTCCTGCGCCGCGCTCCCGGCCCTCTGCTTGCGAGGAAATGCAAGCAGAGGGGCGGGGACGGCAGCCGCGTTGTGATTGGCTGAGCGCAGCCAATCAGGACGCGCGGCTGCCGGCAGGTCACTTCCGCATAGGAAAGCGGAGAGGTAAGTAAAGATTGGGGAGCTTTCTAAAAATAAAATTTATGCGGTGGGGCTGGGGGACATGGGGGAAGGCTGCCATGAAGGGGTTTTATGTTAGGGGGAGGGATAGCAGAACGGGAGGAGAGGGAGGGGGGAGAAGGGCTGCAGTACGCATGGCAGTGATCTCCGGGAGGCCAGGTAGGAGGCAGAGTCCTATATGGACTTGCTATCCTCCTGGTGGGCAGTTTTTGGGACTTTGGGGGGGACACCGGAGAACCTATGGATCTGGGATGTGAGGTAAGGATTAAACTACACTACATTATGGGGCCAGTAGTGGGGGGGATTATAGTTTTGGGGGTGGACATGCCCTTTAAGCTTAACATGGTCAATGCACATTGTAATTGTAGTTTTCAACATTCATTCATACTGTATATGGAAATATCTTTGTAATAAAGTCGTTTTGGGGGGATGAATTGTGAGGTGTGTCTATGTGTGAGCCTTTTGTGTGGCAACCTATCATCCTGCAATCCTCCCCTGCCTCCTCCTATAGGTTGTTTGTGCAGTTACCTCTCCTGCCCCCTCCTATAGGTTGTTTGTGCAGTTACCTCTCCTGCCTCCTCCTATAGGTTGTTTGTGCAGTTACCTCTCCTACCCCCTCCTATAGGTTGTTTGTGCAGTTACTTCTCCCCCTTCCTAAAGTTGTTTGTGCATTACCTCTCTGCCTCCCCTATAGGTTGTTGTGAGTTACCTCTCCTGCCTCCTCCTATAGGTTGTTTGTGCAGTTACCTCTCCTGCCCTCCTTTAGGTTGTTTGTGCAGTTACTTCTTCCGCTCTTCCTATAGGTTGTTTGTGCAGTTACTCCTTCCTGCCCCCTCCTATAGGTTGTTTGTGCAGTTACTTCTCTGCCCCCTACTATAGGTTGTTTGTGCAGTTACCTCTCCTGCCTCTCCTATAGGTTGTCTGTGCAGGACCTCTCTGCCCCCTATAGGTTGTTGTGCAGTTCTCATGCTCCTTCTATAGGTTGTTTGGCAGTTACTTCTAGCCTCCTCTTATAGGTTGTTTGTGCAGTTACCTCTCCTGCCCTCCATAGGTTGTTGTGCAGTTACCTCTCTGCCCCCTCCTATAGGTTGTTTGTGCAGTTACCTCTCCTGCCCTTCCTATAGGAGGAGGCATGAGAAGTAACTGCACAAACAACCTATAGGTTGTTTGTGCAGTTACCTCTCCTGCCCCCTCTTATAGGTTGTTTGTGCAGTTACCTCTCCTGCCCCTTCCTATAGGTTGTTTGTGCAGTTACCTCTCCTGCCCCCTCCTATAGGTTGTTTGTGCAGTTACCTCTCCTGTCTCCTCCTATAGGTTCTTTGTGCAGTTTTTTTGTGCCGTTTGTGCAGTTTAATGTTAAAGTTGAAAAATTCCTAATCATTATATGTAATTAAAATGTTATATGCTCAAGTAAATTAAAACAAAAGTGAGCCTTTGTAGAACACTTTTTCTGCCCTGGGTCTAGGAGATAAATAATTGTTTGACCTCAGCCAAATATCATTTTCTAGGCCTTTTACAATATCAATGTCAGCTACTATAATAACAATCCACTGTCCCCTTAAAGGCATTTGTACAATCGTTTAAATGATGCCAATCCTAGAGAATTATTATAAATCAATCATAAAATAACACATTTTACAGGACATGTTAAATATTTTTTAGAAAAGCTTCAATATATTCAAACTTTAAAATATTTGTTATATTTCAACTAAGATAGGCAAATGTTCCTAGGTCAATGTTACATTTTATTTGTTATGACTATTCCCAGGGCATCAACATAATCTCCAATTTACTAAAGCAGAATTTGCTGTAAAGATCTGATAGCTGTGATTCAACTCCCCTTTGTAGTTTTTATCTAACATCCAGTATACTGTTTGTGTTGTGGTGTGCTAAATAGTGGCATCCTTACAGATTAGTTTATGATCCTATATTAAAAGCTATTTGCATAACTAGGAATTAGTGGGGCCCCCAGCAAAACTATTATGGGGCCCCTATCCATGCCCCTATCCGTGCTTCATCTACATGGTTTTCTGGGAGGAGGCTATATCTGTCATAGGAAAAATAAGAAAAGGGGGCCCCCTTGGCTCCCGGGCCCCCCTGCATTCACTCCCCCTGTACCCTGGTAGTTATGCCCCTGTTAAAAACTTCCTCAGTAATTGGGAATTTTCTTTTACTGAGCTGCCCTTTGTGGTAGAAAGATGAAGAAGGATAATGAATAAAATAGATTAAGAAATCAACTAGAGAAACATCAAATTGAAAAAAGGAAGTGAGGAATTGTTCTGAAAACTAATGCGTGAAAAAGGCTAAAAAGCCAGTAACTATTCTTCTAATAGTCTATAGAAAGGTAATAATATACTCACTCATCCATGTGGAGTCCTGAGCAGAATGAGAACAACAGCAGCATTTACATACTGTCACTACTTCATCCTGAGAGGTGGGTACTGCACATTCCATCTGCCTGTGGCCCTTCTGCACCTCTAAAGCCAGTAGCTGCTGAGCAGCGGTCACTTGCATTTTCTCAGGTGATGGAATAGAAAGAATGCTTTCAATAGAGAATGGACGTTTCATCCTCTTTTTGTTGCTGTTCCCATTAGACGACATAGTGTTGGGGTTGTGTTGTTTTTTTTCTCTTTCACCCTCTGTAGTGCTTTTTCTTGGCTGGCCAGACAGACTGACTTATAAAATACCACATCACTGTTGCTCACCAAGAGACCCCCTTTTTCCTTTAATGCTTTCAGCTTAAAGCATTTCCTTTCATTTCTTTATGCCTGAAGTTTTCTGTGTTTTAAATACCTTTTCCTCATTCTCCTAAAGCTGCTGCATTATAACTCAGACCATTTTATGGCAAAGAGAGAAAAAAAAGCTTCCATAATCCCCAGTACAGAAATGCTAAACCCCATGAATACGATAACTGGCCTTCTAATCTCAGCTGGTTTTGTTCACAGTGAGTTGTGAATCTGAGATCTTGTTAATCCGAGCGGAGACAGGGTAAAAAAAAAAATAAAATCTGCTTTTTGCATCTGGAGCACCAGGCAGATTGTGTGATGGGCATTATATGCAGGGGAATAGGGCTGATATCAGAACCATTTCTTCACAACAGAAAGGGATTACACAGAACAATTATCCCATCTCAGCTCTGCAACGAAATACCTGGGCAATCAGACAAGGTTGTCATATTGGACACAATAATAAAGAGCTGGACACTATTCTACTCACATGAGGAATAGCATTGGTATTTTGAAAATTTCATAAAATAATCAATAAGGTTTACTTTCAATGAGAATTAATAAAAACATAAAGATTATGTTTGTTTCCCAACTATTTCTACAGCCATTGGTCTATTGAAATTGTCTTATATGCAGGTTCATTAGTAGACAGGCCATTAAGCCAGCCATGTGATTAGGTATAGGTTTCTCTTCCTGTTACAGTAGGAAATAAACAGTGGAATGTTTCAGTTTAATAATGTTACCAAACATGCATGATTGAGCAAACAACCAATTACCTGGCATGATCAAGTCTGGTATACTGTAGATTTATAGGGCCATGTACGGAGAGCCGTTATCTGCTTTTTCAGCCCAAGGATTAACATGACTTTAAGATATAACTTCCAGCGGTTGCGGCGGTACGCAAAAATTGTGTTGCACAACCGCCGCAAGATATTTACCGAGCTGATAATGGCTCATTAAAACTATTTAGGAATGGGAAAACGGCGCTGATCCGTTATCGGCTCAGTGCATTGTCTAGTAAAGGCAATAGAGAGCGATACTGGCTCTCGGTTCATAGCCCTATTAGTGTTTCGCGATAGCAATGGATCAGGAATCAGAGAAAGTAAACTTTAGGGTAGATTTTACTTCTTTCCCAACCAAATATTTCCTGTTTCTAAAAGTATCCAAGGCAGGAGTAGGAGAGCAGATAATAGAGAAACGTGCTGGGTGTGTGTCAGAAGAATGCAGGCACATAGAGGTACAGTATATTTATTCATACAGATTGCTTGTTTTAATTTCTTGGCTGTTCCTATAGCTGATTTGATTTGGTAGTTAGCTTCTAAACATATCTGTGGCAGTGCAACTGTAAATTACATTTTATTTAAAATAAAAACAGATGGCTAATTTAGCATTTTAAAGAAAACCTATAGGCTAAAATAAAATTTCCATTCAGACATCCAGTATAACCCATAAATAAATATTTTCTTACGGTGGCCATAGACTCAGCAATATTATCCTCTGATACCGACTATTGGACAAATATCGCCCCATGTATGGTGCCCACTGATGAAATCAGGCCAATTTTTTTACCGGGATGGGCGTAAATTTCGGCTGATCAATATTATCGCCCGTAATCAGCTGATAATAGTGTTCTTTCTATGACAATCTTTACTCTTCCTCCCACAGATGTAGTTACCCAGGCAGCAATGAAAATTAAGATGGGGGGGCATTATAGTTTTGTTGGGGGCCCAATAATTTTTAATTATGCCCTTACATTACTTTTCAGATAATCAGCATTTTAAACTTTATTTTCCTTCCTCTTAACAAAACACTATATGTCTGCATCTTCCCCTATGTTACGACCTGGGCATGCTCAGTTTGCTTAATTCAGGTAAATAGAGTGCAGATCTTCAATTAGCTTTTTATCCCTTTGTGCCAGTGGAAAGGAAGGGGGGTTTAGAAGGCATATGGACGTGCAGGATTTTTGTATCTTTTTAATGCTGTATATTTGAAAGTTATATATTATTTCAGGTCTATAAATTGGATAAAAAATTGATTTAAATTATCCAACTTCTTGTATACTCTATTGAAGCCCAAAGTATGAGACAAAGAAATGTTTCCCAAGGGTTAATGCACCACACTATATACGAAAGGTGACCAGAGATCACTTCCCTTATGGATTATAGCAACAGAAAATGGAATAAATGTCTCTCCCTTTGTATAAAGAATTAGGGGATTTAGAAGCAGATCTATCAGAAGGATTTCAGTTATCTGAGGGTAATAAAAAGAAATAGGAGGGGGAAGGATTATGTGAGGAGCTATTGACACTGATAACATCAATTTAATATTCCTCTGAACAAGAATTATGCCAGTGCCTGTAACAAGACTAGTTTGGTGTTTATGTGTGTACACTTACACGTGCAAATAAAATAAGCTTTTTTTTGTATGTAATTTGTCGTTTGCTGTGCAGTCATACCGTATTAATTAAATTTCTGTGAATTTAGTAGTTAGTTGGTGTTTGTATAACAAGAAAGACAAGAGCGAAGATTATTGGGGCCACCCTCAAATCAATATCTTATAAATATGTTAAACAGCCCCCCAAAAACCATTTTTGTGATACTTATTCCAAAGACCCTCCTGAAATGACTTACAGAACCCGATCCCTCACTGGCGCATCCCCTTCTGTCCTGCTATTGGTCGCCAGTCAAAGCTGTGACACTTAAGTCATGTCCAGTGGCTAATGGTTGTTAATGAAGCAGTCTCTTCTGCTGCTGCTTGCACTTGTAACCATCTCACAATAGCAGCATTGCAATAGAGGCTGAATATGCCAGTAAGGGTTAAGAGTATAACGAAAACAGGATTGGGGAGGAGTGGATGCTTATTATGTCTATAAAATATTGATTTCGATTGGACATCTCCTTTAAGGTGAACATGTATAATGTGTATAAAGCTAGGTACACACCTTGCGATTTTTCCTCCTGACCGACCTTTCTATACTTTCGAACGGTCGGCCAGGAGGAAGGACTGTCGGTCGCGGCAAAAGCAGCCGCGTCCGATAGTCACCGCGACCGATCGTGCGGTCCATAGAGGACCGCACGATCGGACGAGGTTTTCCACCCTGTCCGATCGTCCTTTCGTCCGATTCGGACGAACGGTCGATCGGACATGGGCACATTCGGATTCGATCATTTCGGTCCGATCGACCGATACACTGAACTATCGGTCGATCGGACCGAAATATCTAATCGTGTGTACCCAGCTTAAATCAGGAAAACTAACAGGGGAGCTCCTAATTGGATTTGCCTGACCAATCATCAGACTGATATTTACCAACATGTCCAATTAGTTCTCAATTATCTGAGGACAACACAATCTGTTGCTTACCACCAGTCTGGTGTTGAATTCCCCTATTATTATGCCTTGATCTGATCATTTCATTGGATCAGTGATAGAAAGTGACAATCTGCTCTAAAGGTGCATACACACGTGCGATCGTGGGGGTCCGGCCACATTGTGTATGAACGTCTGTTTTGCCGTATAATTGTGCCATGTATAAGCACTTTGTGGTTCGGTCAGGGCTCGTTGCCCCATCCACCAGGCCCCTGACCCCGAGCGAAAAGGCTGCTTCGCCTGTGAAAGTACCTGTGCGTTGCAGGTCCCTGTGTATCAGCCTTTAGAATTACAAAACATTTATTTTAACTGATAGAAATTTAAAGTATACTAAGCCCCATTTGTTATATTTCATAATCTGAAAATATCCCCCTCCAATAACCCCAGTAAGTTGTAAAATACCATGCCAGTAAATGGCAATAATGCTAATTTGGTAAGATTACTGTTATTGCACAGTCTGAACTCTATGACATGTATCTTTTCCTGGACTATAATGCTGAGGCCACACTTTAGAGCTCACATGCACGGCGGAAACGAGCATTTAAGCGCACGCTGAGCACTTGAAAAATGCAGATCACATGTACTTTGATTAACGGATCGCATGCACAGCGTGTAGCAACACATGCCAGTGCATAAGTGTGGCCACATCAATTTGCCACACTAGTGTCCTTTTATAAAAGATCGGATTGTGCTTAAAAGCACACTAGTGTGGCCTAGCCCTAACAGGATTGGCTAGAGACGACTTGTAGGCGTGACCTGCTGTAACAAGTTTCTGCAGAAGCTTAGGAATGGTCATAAGTGAAGAACATAATGGCCAGTGGCCAAACTCTTTGGTTTGTTAGTTACTATTAGGTTAAACTGTTAGGTAGCATTTAAAAGCAGAGTGTAAAGGCTGGACTAGATGGACGCATGTCCTTATTCAACCTCAATTACTATGTTACTATGATAAGGGAATGTTGGGAAATAAAAAAAACATAGCCCATGTTAATAAGGCAATTTTCCCAATTACCCACATCAAAATGAAAAGTGAGACATATATTACTGGTTTTATGCCAATGTGTTCTTCCTTATAATTCAGTGTTGTTATGAGGTTGTGAGGCTTTAAAGGACAACTAAAGCCACAGAACAACACTGAACCAGATGGCCGAACACCTTAATATAAAACCAGTAATCTGTGTCTTACCTGTCCTTTTGATAGGGGTGCTGGGAAATTTACCTAAATAACATATGGTTTGTGCTTTACTTTACAGCATTCTAGTATCACACAGTTTGGTCAACGACCATTATTTTGACCAACATAATGGTCCAACGTGTGCATGTGATGTCATTGTGCTGCTCCGTGCTTGTACAAGCATGGCGTGGCACGATGACATCCCACACGTACACGTCCGTGCATGCACTGACATCATGCCACGTGTGCCGTGCACGGACCACACAATCGTGGCTTTTGGAGGCTAAAGAAGAAGGGGGAGCCAGCAAGTCTCAGAGGGGAGGAGCTCAACAGTCTTCACTGCACATCCAAGATTGTAGCAACTTTACAGCACTACAGGTAGGCTCTGGAGGAACCTAGGGAGAAAAAAAAAAGGGGGGGGAGATTTTTTAAAGCTGTATCTTACAATTAAACTTTACTTGTTTCTACAGTGTACTTATCCTTTAAGCTGTTTTTTGATCAAAAGTTGATGTGACAAAGCTGTACATTTTCTGTTGGTCCTATCTGCAGTCACAGCATCCTGAGAGAATTTCAATTTAAAATCTGCTCAACATTGAGTCGTGGAGGTGATACACAATCACTACTTCCTGATTAATTTCCAAGTAAAGAATGTTTGCACCATTGTGCAGCCAATTGAACTATGTATGGTTGGCTGCAAAATTAAACAACCTTTTTCTCTCCTTCCTTCATATTTACCTACTTTGTCCCTTTTTATTTTGCTATTTTAAGGGTATGTCCACCCCAAAAATAAAAAATTTCCGTTGTGTAGGGCACCCCAGCCCACCCCCAAACGCCAATTTAGTTTTGTAAAACAAGCCCCAGAAATGTACTTGGCTGTCTGCTCCCAGCTCAGCCGCTACACTTTCTCTCTGGCTTTCTGGAAACAAACTCTGGTGAACTCTGCTGTGAATGAGTGCCCACAGAGAGGGCTCCGAGTGCCACCTCTGCACTAGAGTTCACCTGTACATTACCATAGTAGAAAAAACAACTCAAATATGCACAGACCAATACAATAGATAGAATGTATTATAAATTATCTATTAACCTCTACATTACCATACAGGAGTTTGAGATTTAAACTAGTGACCATTAACCCCTACATTATTAGGGCTTGGCCACACTAGCGTGTTTTGCGCGCGTTTGCGCACTCGTTTTGCGATCGCGATTTTCGCTAAAATGGAAATCACGGAATGAGAAAATCTCTGCCGTCTCAGATGGGCTAACATTAATGCATGCGTTTCCATAACGGAAAACGGCAAAATAGCATGGGCAAAATGCACACGCAAACGTGCGATAACGCTCGCGATTGTGTGCGCGATTCCTGTGCTTTTTAGCCTTAGACAGGAGTTTGAGATCCAAAACAGGGACTCAAGCAGAGCTGAATGTTATAGCATGTGACCTCTCTCTGCTACAGACAGCCGCTACACTTTCTCTCTGGCTTTCTGGTAACAAACTCTGGTGAACTCTGCTGTGTTCCCACAGAGAGGACTCCGAGTGCCACCTCTGCACCACTGCCCTAGGGTTCACCAGTACATTACCATAGTAAGGGTATAGTGAATTATGTTTTCTGTATGTCTAAACATAGTATCCAGCTCTATCTTTACAAGTTTTTATTAAGTTAATAATTTCATATTTATCCCACAGCACTATAGCCCTTTCACTCCACCCCTTGATGGGTTTATATGAATTTATTCTGTTTTATGCTTTGTTTTTATCTCCAATAGTTTTGGCACAACAGAAGGGTTCACTGATGAATCATTTACTTTTTTTTTTTAAAATGGCAACATGATGTATTACAATGTGTTTGCACTTGACACTTTACTTTTGCAGATGATATGCCGGTGAGGATTCCCATTGAAAATGGAGATCAGAGAAAAGAAGGGAATGGCGTCACAGGGGAATGAGGGACTCGCCACGGGACACCTGTATTTAATCTATGATCACTTGAGTGTAGTGTCTTGAGAATGGGCCGCATGGGACTGAAACGCACAATAAAAAAGTTGGAATAAACCCCAGGACTGCTCCGTATGACTCTTTGTTGATTACATATTATAATATATAGCAGCACGGTGGCTCAGTGGTTAACACGGGTGCCTTGCAGCGCTGGGGTCCTGAGTTCAATTCCACCCTTGGACACATCTGCAAGGAGTTTGTATGTTCTCCCCGTGCTTGCGTGGGTTTCCTCCGGGCACTCTGGTTTCCCCCACAATCATAAAGACATACTGATAGGTTGTATGTTTCAAATAAATGTGCTTAGATTGTAAGCTCTTCGGGGCAGGTCCTGATGTGAATGTATATATGTAATTGTAAGCGCTACGGAAGATGTTAGCGCTATATAAAGCCACAATAATAATAATAATAATAATATTTGGTCCAGCCCATACCATCTTACTTTCTGCTGGTGGTGGAACTGCAATATTACTATTAATAATATATTATTCAAGGGAAAACACAGACTTCAACAGTAATATAGCAAGTAATTATTACCATTATTTACGTGGCCATTTTTGTGCATTTTGGCCATCATTAAATGTACATAATGACAGAGAAATAATGTTCAATACAAAATATACAAATTTAGCTTCTCATAAATTAGAGGAGAGTTTTGAAGATGACCACATTTTGTGGTGATTCAATTTTATAACCTACCCCTGTAGTGGATTTCTATGGGAGGAACTATAAGATTATAGCCTATATTACAGTTCCAGGAGGGGTAGGTTATAATACACAATGCACCCCAAACTGTAAATTAAAGGGATATTAGAGGTCACCTTGGAGTTCCGTGCCCTGTATAAAAGGTATTCGGCCTGAGGCCTTGTGCTTTTATATGGTCACGGAACTCCTCTGTGACTTCTAATATCCTTATAATTTAAGTTGGGGGTGCATTATTATGTAGAAACTTAAATGACATGTTGACCCCTCAAATGGAAAACGTTATATAGTCAACTCAACGCAGAACTCTTCCCTCTACCTCTCAAAAGTTTCCACCTACTCTTCAAGCTCTCCAGATTAGTTTGAGGTCCGATATAGTGTTGAGACGGCTAAATAGTCAGTTTGAGTTACTGCTGATACATAAGTGATTCTAAAGGACCAACATGATTCCATAGATATAAGATAAGGATGTTGTTGCATTTAAGAGTGATAGCTTAAGGTGGCCATACATACGAACGATAATGGGTAAATCCCGTCTTTCGACAACAGGATTTACCCATTATTGTTCATGTGTATGGCCTTTACCGACCAACCGGAGTGCCGACAAAGACCATAGTTGCCACTACGGTCGGTTGGGAAAGACTGAAAATTTCCGTCGTCCGTTATTGGCTCCCTTTACTTTATCTAAAGGAGTGACATTTAAAATACACAGGAATTAGGACTAGGTCACACTAGTATGATTCTCATGTGCTTCCTGACATGTTTTGCGTTCCATTAGCATATTAGTGCATCATAATGTGGGTACCTCACTGTGAGTATTGTGCTTGTGTCTTTGAGTGCATGCGATAACAATATATTGTCAAAATCGCAGAGCAAATGCACAGTAGCATACAGGAAACACGATGTGCCACGCTATTTCCAAAAGATTTTAGAAAATGTCACAAGTACTACAAACTTTGTGTAAAAGCCACACTAACCTGAAAATACATTGGTTAGCATGGGTTACACAAT
Organism: Hymenochirus boettgeri; assembly: GCA_019447015.1. Taxonomy (NCBI): domain Eukaryota; kingdom Metazoa; phylum Chordata; class Amphibia; order Anura; family Pipidae; genus Hymenochirus; species Hymenochirus boettgeri. The sequence continues at coordinate 292,541,632 of CM033469.1, forward strand.
GATTTGGCTGCTTGGGGGCCAATATTGCATGTTCCCATTAGGTGCTTAATGTTTGTGAAACACAGAACATTGACATTTCTCTGGCAGTAAACAAAAGCTATGCCTTTCACACCAGTAAACAATTACTCTATTTTACATCTCTCCTTTGCTAATGAAATGTAATATGGAGCACTATTGATCACTGTTCCCCGCTTTCACACACTCACAAAAATGCGCACAAAAATCTCGCACACAAAATTAATTTTGCATTTGCACAGAATGAATTACCTTGATTGACTTCCATTGCCTAATAATGGTCCTTTTGGTGTAAACCTCTAATTGTCCCATAGAGCTCAAATAGAAATAGAAATCTTTAGCTTTGTGTTATTTTTTTATTTACTCCGCATGTGCTGATTTCACCTGTGATTATGAACCTCTGAATAGATGTCACTGGCTCTTATCTCATTCCATACAATATATTGTGAATGCTTCCCAATCTGTCTTGCTTATTTCAGGCATCCCACCTCTCCCGGAAGTTCAGGGAGTCTCCTTGATTTTAATGGCAGATCCCTCACTCTCTGAAATAATATACAATCTCCCTGAAATGTGTTGTTTTGAGCACAATGATGCTCACAGTGAGTGAGCACAATGATGTCAGTCTTTTAGCGGTTAATAAGTGACAAAAACACTTAATAGTGACATGACTTGTATGCAAGAGTGTCTGACTGTATACATGTGTGGGTCTGTATACATGGATTATGTGTTAATCTTGGGGTGGGGCTTAAGTTTGTGGGTATCCTCCCTGAAATGTGTGGGCACCCTCCCTAAAATGAGTTTTGGCAGGGTGGGATGTCTGTTATTAAGGTATGTACCAGGGTAATGTAGCGTTTGGTTTTCTCTATGCTATAATGCCAATATACTTGTCAAAATACACATTAATTCAAACTAGAACGGAAAAGTTTAGGCCTTTAATTTGTCTTGAAAGCAGGGCCGTCTTTAGGCATAGGCCACTTAGGCAAAGAACTAGGGTGCCTATGTTGAACCTGCCCAGTGTTCTCCCTAGCATCTCCGTTAGCTTTTACTTGCTGTATTAGAACTGCTCTCCTTATTCTTCTGCTGTAACTTGCAACATTGTAGTGAGTAGAGAGCCTGAACTCAGCTACCTCTACTTGGAAACAATGTTGCAAGTAAACTAAAGGTGAAGAAAGGAGGGAGGAGGATGAGCTCAGGTAAAGGCACTGAGGAGAACAGTTCTAAAGCGGCAAGTAAAAGCTGCTGCAGACTTTCTAACAACCATCAGATCCCTATCCCTGTCTCCTTCTTCCTTCCACCCAACTCTCCAATTAAAACTTAGAGTTGGTGAGGAGTGAAAAGCAGGAACATAGTGTATATATATGTCAATCTTGGCAGCTGAAAAGAATATACAGGAAAATGATGAGGACTGGAACAACAGCAATGTGCTCAAAAGTGGAATTTATTGAGACCTGGTACCCAACATATTTTGGTTACAATCACACTTTTTTTAAGTGTAACAAACTACTAAGTGTGAAAGGAAGTGATCCAGCACCTAAACCGACCCACTGGTGCAAAAAACATATGAGGCATTGAGCATCATTGAGGCATATTCCATTATGCCATAGTGAATGAAGTTCAATGAAGCTTAGTCCAAACGGTACTGACTAAGAGGCCTACCGTGATAGTTCATACATAGTCCATACATAGTCCTTATATTGTAGATCCATGGAGATCCTTGAAGGCACACACAGGGAATAATAAGTAAAGGCAATAATAAAGCACAAAAAAGGGAAGTTCTGCCATACTAGACAATAACTCATTATAGGGCTTACCCAACCAGATGTATAAACAATCTAGGCAGACATTCAATATCTGAAAAAAACAACAAAGGTTTCAAATAAAACAATCAGTCTTACATGTTTACATTATTGTGTCTTTTGAGATACTTGTGCAGGAAACCCCATCTTAAAGTCACTCCAACCTTTTTTTAAAATTATTATTATTTAGCGTAGGAGCCAGCTGTAAGTAGGCTTCTGTATAGTGCAGTTTATATAGGATTGTAGCTTCATGTCTGAAGGCCAGGCTTGTCACACACAGTGTGATATTGGTGTCCAGTACTATCCAGCATTACTCTGCTGATGTTTTCCAATCTCCCATATACGTGACCACTTTGAGAGGGTGGGGGAATGAGGATCGCTGTCCCTGCCTATTCACTGGAACACAGATAGATTCTATTAAATAGTGATCATTAGAGATGGGCTAGAACTCAAACTGGATATACTTTAATAGTTTGGACGAACTCAGACTTTTTAGAACTTCCCAAACTAGGAACTTTTGGGTTTTACAAACTTGCGGACATATTTTCGAGAATTATAGAAAATTCTATATCTTATTCTCATCTAATCAATAAGCCTCAAATGTACCGTTCGCTAACCCTCAATTTTGGCCATGACCCTCAAATGTAGCGTTTTGGCCATATCCCCCGAATGTAGTCTTTCTGCAATAACCCTTAAATGTAGCATTTCAGAAATAACCCTTGAGTCTAGCATTTCAGCCATAACCTTTAACTTTCGGCCATAACTCTGGAATATATCGTTTGGTAACCCTCAAATTCGTCAATAGCCTTTGAATGAAGCGTTTCAGCGATAACCCTTGAATTCAGCCATAACTCTCCTTTGCCTTTGGCTGGGTACACACCAGCCGATTCACGGCACTTTCGGTCGGCCGGCCGAAAATATTGGCTGGTGTGGGGCGGCCAGCCTCAATCGTTCAATCGTCCGGATTGCACGAACGAATGATCAGATGTGTTGGAAAATTACGATCGATCGTGTGGTTGCCCCCCGAGGGCTGGCATCTGTTGTTAAAACTTCCCACGAGTCCCACGAGTCACGAGTGAAATTGGCTTGAAGTTCTTCGCCCTCGTCCACCATTCCAGGTTTTGGATGACTGACTGTGAGAGAAAGATGAGCTGGTTTGGTACCTTGATCAGAATATATTGCTTTTATGAAGAGTTTCTATAGGTTCCTGATATGTAACATAGCCCAACGGACACAATCTATGGTCGAAGTGAGCTTCCCCAGCATTTGCTGACATAGTCAGACTGTGGTGATTTGGAACTGGATAAATTTGTTGAAATTATGTTTGTTAGGTGTTCTGGAGAGAGGGCTATGGACATGTTGCATGTGTCTAGGATGGTTCCTAGGAACTGAATACAGTTTGATGGGGTCAGACAGGATTTTTGTTCGTTGATTATCCAACCGTGACTCTGTAGCATGTGAATGGTTACTGAGATGTGGTGAATTAGCAGATGTTTGCTTTTGGCTTTGATTAGAATATTGTCCAGGTATGCAAATATTTGGACGCCCATAGTTCTCAGTTTTGCTATTAGGGGAAGCAATACCTTTGAAAACACCCTTGGGGCGGTGGCTAGGCCAAACGGAAGTGCCTTGTATTGAAGATGAAGGCCCAGAATGTAAAAACGTAAGAACTTCCTGTACATGATGTTGATGGGAATATGAGGATACGCGTCGCGTATATCTATCTTTGTTTCTTTCCCCTTGTTGAATTTGAGCAGTTATGGTTCGGATGGACTACATTTTGAACCGCTGTATTTGAAGAAATACAGAGATCTCCTGATTTCTTTTTCTTCAGAAATAGGTGGGAATAGACGCCATCTTCCTTTGGGATCGAGGAACTTCTTCTATAATCTGATTGGCTATAAATCTTTCCAATATTAGTTGTAATTCTGCTCTTGCTTGAGGTAATTTGGGTGGAGGGGAGATAAAGAATCTGTTTCCTTTGGGGAGACACGTGAATTTTGGGCTGTACCCCGATTTGACAATTTTGAGGACCCAGTTGTCTTGAGTAGATCGAGCCCAGACCTCTGAGAATAGGGAGATCCTGCCCCCTATACACAGTGGTTGGACTCCTGTACCATCATAAATGTCTTGATTTCTGCTGAGGACCTTTCCCATGAAAGGTTTGCTGGGGTTGATTGGACTTCCAGCTTTTAGAATTGTAGATCCGACCTGGTCTGTACTGCTTTGCGTCTTTAAACGAAAGTTGTGCTTAAGTTGATGGGAATAAATGGAATAGTGGTGAGGCCCTGTTTGGGGTGGATGTCTGCCCTCCATTGCTTAATCCATAATGCCCTTCTTGCCACAATAGACAAACTCAGAATCTTGGCTGAGAGTTTAATGTTTTGATGTCCGAGATGAAACTTACTAACTCATCTCTGGGAACACAATTTTTTGGCTTCTTCCAGATCATCTAACCAAAAATGGTTGGCCCTGGCGAAACTTGGCCCTGGCGAAACTGGCGAGACTGCAGGTCTTATGGATGCTCCTGCAGTTAGATATATACGTTTGAGCAATGTGTCTTCGCGTCTGTCCATGGAATCCTACCTCTTATTCAGTGGCTAAAGCGGTCTTTTTAATGGTCTTGATGATAGATGTGTCTACTTTAGGACATGCTATGACTTGGATTCTTCTTGTGGTAGTGGATAAATCTTTTGGAACCCTTGAGAGAGGGAAAATTTCTTGTCTGGGTGCATCCATTCTTGCTAATTATTTATTTAATGTATTCATGCAAATGAAATTTCTGTGCTTCTGGTCCTCTCTGAGCAAACATGAGGTCTGTTTTGTCTGGAGGAGGAGGCTCTGATATTCTCAATGTTTTTTTCATTTTACAGATTAAGTGGTTCAAAATGTCAGGGGTTAAACTGATTTCAGGTTCCCCTTGATCTTCATCTGTTTCGTTTCGTGGTCCTGGTAGTTCCCCAGGCTCTAGATTTTCATGTCTTGTCTCTGGGTATGCCAGAGGTACGGTCATTGGATTTGGTGTCTGAGGCTTCACCATGGCCGCTACTTAATTCATAATTTTCTCTGAGAAACTGGATAAAGAAGAGTCCATCATTGACTTTACTGAGGACAACCGCTGTTTTTTGAATTGCGTATTACTGGTTCTCGCTTCAGCACATTCAGAGCAGAGCTTTTTCCCCTGTATTACAGGCTGATCACACATAGAGCATTCATCTCTGGAGCTCTTGTGGTGATAATAATGGTGTTTGTCTTCATCTCTGTGTCTAGATGATGATCTGATGAAAACAAATGTAAGCCATAGCTAAAATTTTAATTTTAATATGCATGCAACTGCCTTTTGCTTCTCTTTGAGTGGTGCTCACCCCTTGGATCCTCTTGAGTGTCTGTGATCAGTCATGGCACCTTAAACAAATGTATGTGTCATAATAGAACTTATAGACCACATATAAAGCTCTGCTGACAGTTACTCACAGTTAGCAGGCAGCAATCAGGTAACCCACAGCACTTCCTACTGGAACTTCCTCCTAGCTGCAGAGATACAGCAGGCAGAGAAGCCGCAAAATTTGCCTATTTAAAAGGTCACGCCAAAATGAAGTCACACGCGACATGCGTGATGACATCAGACACTTGCGAGAACGCGGTCCTGACACCAACACGGAAGTAATGCTGGGGTACCGATGCTCTGAACATCGTGCGAGCACTTAAGTGCAGCTACAACATCTGGGGAGAGGCTTAGAGACCAAGAAGTCGGTATGGGGGAGCTGCTGTACATTTCTGTGGAAAACCTAGCTTCATGTCATCACGAGGATAGGAGAAAAAAGACATGGAGGAAGGGGAGAAGCAACACTTTTATATCAGCTGACAACAATCCTGTCAATCACAAGGTGAGGGGATTAACCCTATAGTGGCCACTGCCGTGCAGGACCAGGGAAATACTGCCTCTCTGTACATTGCCCTTTTTCTTTTAACATCTGATTAAGACCATCATTGTGGTGGCGTTACAAACGGTCTAAAATATAACGTAATATTAACGCATTAATGATGTTAAAATTTGGTACATTACTTGCGTCTGGACGTGCAAAGTTAACGTGAATCACGCACGCATCGGAAGTTACGTCTAAAAGTCACGTTAATGGTAAGGCCACACTACAACGCACCAAGCACACACTTTCTGTTCGCTAGCGCACGTTATTTTTGCGTTTGCGCTTGTGATTTCGCTGTTTAAAGCAAAAACACAAGTGATTGCGCAAAAAAATGCTTGCCGCAAAACGTAAACGGACGTGCAATCGTATGCGCATCGGAAATCGCAGGAACATTCGTGTTCCCACGATTTCCACGTTAGCAAAAAATGCGGGCGCGAATGCAAAACTTGTTCGCGAACGAGCAAAAAACGTGCTAGTGTGGCCTAGCCCTAACTGTTGATTATTCCCCGTTAAGACATTAACGGAACTTTAAGACCTAATTTTGCGATAGCGGCTCTCTGTAAGTTACCATTGCTATTTTAACAGTATTTAACAGCTTTATAAACATGGTAAAAAACAAACCAGAAACGCGCTAAAGAAAAACCGGAGCGTTTTGCTCTCCTACCCTGTAGCAAGACTAGACTAAAATAAATGCTCATAAATAATGTCGTTTGATGTGCAGGTGGGCTTGGGATGCACATCGTCCCTGTAGAATGCATCCAAGACATGCTGGCAGGCAGCTGTAGTCTCTAAACATCTTTTAGCTCCAGTAAAAGAGTGTAGTATTCCTCCGCGACACTAGAGAGCGCCGTGTTGTAGGAATAGGATTTTAACACCAGTGTTTCTCCCCCCTCTCAATGTTTACGTTTGGCAAGTGTTCCGTACACATTATGGCAGCTGCTATGGTTGTCCATGTGGGTGAGCTGTCTGCAGAAATCGGGCAGTGTGCTTTGATTTATGAAGACAAAGGGCTGGGGGCACTCAGTGATGTAGCGTTGACGTTGCAGAAATCTGTAGAGTGAGTATAAGGATTGCTGGCAGTGCAATTGAATTACCTGTCTCCCATCGTTCTATTTCTGGGAATTGACTGGTTACATGCTCTGCTGATTTTCATAGTTATACAGCAGCTTGTCAGACTGTCAGGGTGATTGGCTTTGGGGGCTCTGCCATATTCATTGCATGCAGGCTGTAGGAACATGTACATACAGGGGATATTTACATAACATTGACATGACCAATTCCCATTAACCTCACTGAGCACAAACAGAGACGGTGAGTTTGTTGCCATCGGCACTTTCAAATTCCCCTCCCCCCACACACCCACTTAAATTGTTAGCTCTTTGGGGCAAGGACCTCCTAATATTTCATCATCCTTATATATATATGTGTGTGTGTACTTTGCCTTTTTATGTTTTATTATTATTGTTGTTGGTTATTTTTATTTTCCACTAGTTGCACCAATCCCCCTTGTATATATTCTACTGTTCAGTGCTGTCCATGTGGCCCATTATAAACAAACATACCTTTCTTCTTCAGTAGAATTATATCCGTCATACCCTTGCATAGTAAATAAGAATATATACATCATTTAATCCTCTGTCAGTATCACAGGTTTCTCTTGAATTGTAAATGTTTATTAACAATTGTTATTGTGTTTTTCAGTGCTTCCATTAAGCGTTGTAAAGATAAACACCTTGAAGAATGTTTTCGACTGTTGTCTACAGCAGAGGATGCTTTAGAAACTCTCTCTGAAGCTGATCTACTTCCACTAATTAAGTGTCTTGTTACCTGTCAGACTCTAACATGCAGCAGTTTCAGCTCCTTCCAGAAACTGGAAAAGGTAAAAAGCCTTATACGTATTTGTATAAACCAAAGTCTTCCATTGGTTAAAAATGAGGAAAAGGTATTATAGTCATCACAGTGGAATGAGTTTGTTGTAAATACTGTGCGTTGAAAGGCATGTCCACCCTCAAATTGATATTTTACATTTAGTTTCAGCAGCCACCCAAACCCTTTTTTGTTATACTTACCTATTTTACCAAAGCTCCTCAAAGGACTTAAGCTGGGTACACACATTAGCAATATAGGGGCGAAAGTTCGCCATCAGAAACAGAAGTTCAGACCGGAAAATTTCCTTCGGTTGCGGTCGCCCCCTTGTACTAACGTGTATGGCAGTCACAAACGTTCTCCCTATACTTTATATAAGGAGAACGATTGTGAAACTGTGTACTACCATCTGTCAAAGATAATATCTTTGACAGATTTGTACTGTCATCTTGGTATGACTGCCTTTTTCAGGAGCATCTTGGTATAGATAAGTATACCAAAAAAGAGTTTGGTGAGCTGCTTATCCTGTATGTAAAAAATATATTAATATATATATATACTAGCAAAAGTGTGCCCGTTGATGCACAGTGGGAAATATGTGGGTGTATGTTTAGCTATATTTGGATACAGATGATATAAAATCTTTATACACACTACTATAAAATTTGTACAAAAAAAATAATAAAGGCAAGATTTTAAAAATAAAAGAAATCCTATGAAATCTTGGTTCTATTAGTGTCACATCCCCTAAATGAATATTTTGATCTATTTATTGTAACATTGTATAGAGTGTTATAGTTCAGTAGACACACCCCAGTAAAATACAATTGTTGTGCAGAGCTTAAATCAATCTTCCCCCTTACATTTTCAACCAATAATATATATCAATAGCAGATCCATTGGATCATTCTATAATTAAAGTGATCAATCTGTCTTTCAATACTCACCTTCCCCATTAACTCACAGCTGTCACCAGGGATTCTGTTAGAGAGGGATCACTATTGGTCAATGTGTTAGAGAGGGATCACTATTGGTCAATGTGTTAGAGAGGGATCACTATTGGTTAATGTGTTAGAGAGGGATCATTATTGGTGAATGTGAGTTCCTATAATGAACCCAGACTATCCTGTCATGTTTCAATATTATTACATTTATCAGTTCAGGACACAGGTTCATGGCTTCTATGGGGTCTATTGCTTAAATAATGTAATAAACCATTAACAAACTCACTTCATTGTCTCAGAGAAATGGGCAAGGAGATGTTTTCCTTTCAGTCCCCCTATCATATAGAGCAGGGATAAGCAACCAGTAGATCTCCAGATGTTTGAAAACTACAACTCCCAGCATTCCTCTACAAGCACTCTGTACTTAGGGAATTCTGGGAGTTGTAGTTTCAAAACATCTGGAGATCTACTGGTTGCCTATCCCTGATCTATAGATATCCCTCCCTGTCCAGCAAATAGCAGCTTTCCTTTTTGTCTATCGAGAGGGGTGGGGTGGAGTTATGTGAGCGTGAGAAGAATGTTTTTACTAAGACTGTCACATGTTTTACAAAGGAAGTGCCATATAAGTCTTGCAACTTCCTACTAACTTCCTACTTCCTACTAACACTAACACAAAATGTTTTGATTGGCTAACACTGCTGTCAATCTAATATTAACCACACCATTGGATACAACACTAAAAGGGAAGTGAGAAATGTTTCTTTGTAAGCTTCCATTGCCTCCCTTTAAAACTTCCTGGGGTGTGGCTTAACAGTCCATTTTGAAGATTCCATTACAAAACAGGAGTGGGGAGTACTTTTATTTATTTATAGATTTTGGCTTATTTACATTTCTCTATACTTTGTCATTACTACATATTTGTTAATATTGATATAACTATTTAGTGCTTAAACAACACATAAACACTGTCCCTATGTATATTACTTTTACCCACCCCCACCAACGTAGTACCTCTAAAAAACCAAATGTATTAACCATGAAATTATAAATTTATTTAACTTTTGTTGATGGTAGTTAAAACGCTATCTATGTATCTTGGTATGCTAGTTGCTCATTTAACTCATTTTGGGGAAAAAAAAGTCCCAAGCGTATAACATCAATTCATATACCTTTTTTAAGGACAAATGTGACAAAACTGATGTGACTACAGAACTATTTAAACCGCACAGCACATTTGATCCGCCTAATGTTCCGTCTGCTATAAGTTTTTTCTAATATTGTCAGTACTGAACTTGGTGATATGTATAACTCTGTCTAATGTGCCCTTTAGCAATCTCACGAACGATGAACAAGAGGGTTTAAAAAGCCTCAAAGCGGATACCAATCTCATTGTTCATGCTGCTCTATAGTATTACTGGATAAGGAGTACTATGAATGTGAATTAATGTCTCAACTTAATGATGATACGGTATATGACAGATGTGATGGAGACCCCACATTGAGTTTAAAAAAACAGCTTGACTCTATGCTCACTGTGGGTCTTGCTGCTTGTTCGATTACTTAAAAGAACTTTGAATTTTTGTGTACTCAATATCCTCGCACGCCTGTCATATATACATTTCCTAAGGTTCACAAAAGTTTGAGTGCCCCCCCTGGGCGTCCAATCGTATCTTCACATGGGTCGCTTTTCGAGCCAGTGGCCCAGTTTGTGGACCACTATTTACAACCGGCCGTAAAAGCTATGCCCTCTTATGTAAGAGAGAGCCAACATCTCAAACAATTACTGGCTTCCGTTGATGGTCTCACTGAACATGTGTATTTGATGACATGCGATGTAAAAAGTTTGTATACCATCATTCCTCAGGAACAGAGCCTTGAGGCCTGTCGTGAGGCTTTGATTAATAGTCATCACAGTGGCCCACCGATTTAATTCCTATTGGATCTTTTGCGATTTATACTGGTGAACAATTATTTTAGGTTCAAGAAAGATTGTTACCTCCAAAAAACAGGAGTAGCTATGGGTTCTAATGTAGCTCCCTCGGTGGCGAACCTATACATGCTATTGTTTGAGACGTTATACATTAGCCCCAAAATTGGCAAAGATGTAATTTTTTACAGGAGATATATTGATGACCTCATTTTTATGTGGAATGGCACCAGAGATGAGGCTGAAAAGTTCATAGATCATCTCAATAGTTTGTCCACGCCTGTTAAACTTACCCTTCATATTGACACCAATTCCATAGATTTTCTAGATCTATGTATCTTTAAAACTGAAAAGGGTTTAGGCACTACACTATACAGAAAAGATACAAAAATTCCATTCTGCATGTCACAAGTTGCCATCCACACAGCACCAAAAGGGGTATTGTGTTTAGCCAGTTTTTGCGCATTCTTAGGAACAATACTGATAATACACGGAGGGAAATTCAATTGGAGGACATGGCATTAAGGTTGACCAGTAGGGGTTATTCCTCCACACTAATTTCTGCACCATTGCAGAGGGCTTTGGACTTCAGTACTGGCATTTCCTGGCCACCTAAGGCCCAGAATTTGGATGCACGTACTGTTGATTTCTGCACTATTTAAACCCCTTAGTCACAATATAAGGGAGGTTACCAATAAATTGGGACTTACTGAAAAAGGATAGACATTTACCATTCCATTAATCCCGCCTACATCACACGTACAGACGAGGTCGTAACCTATCCGATTTGCTAGTATACACAGACTTAATTTCTAGTCCATCTATTGATACTGTGTCCACATGGGGTCGCACTAAACTGGGATGCTACAGATGCCCTGATTTTGCACGTCCCCATAGTGGCAGACGTATCAATATTAAACAGAAATTTCATGTGATATACTACATTTCGTGTCCGTGTGGTCTCCTATATGTTGGTAAAACCCGTACTACCTTTAAAGAGCGAATGGAGAATCATCGGTCCTCCATTCGGTCTGCTTTATCTACAAAAAGCACTTCTGTCACCAATACCAAATATGGGGACCTTTCGGTGGCTAGGCATTTCCGCACCGCGGGTCACCCTCTATCTAGCCTCAAGTGCATGATCTTTGATGGTCTGACACGATCTGAACTTGCAGCTAATATTGATCATGACAGGTTGTTGCTAAGAAAAGAATTTAAGTGGATCTATAGGCTTGGGACTCTTTCCCCAAAAGGGTTAAATGAGCAACTAGCATACCAATGCTTCTTGTAAATTACCATGCATTGCTACATTCCCTCTATGTCTACATCACATGCTTAAGACAGGTATATGAATTGATGTTATACGCTTGGGACTTTTTTTTCCCCAAAAGGGTTAAATGAGCAACTAGCATACCAATGCTTTTTTTAAAATTACCATGCATTGCTACATTCCCTTGGTGTCTACTCTTCATATTTAAGACATTTATATAAATTGATGTTTGCTATTAAGTGTTACATTTGTTGCTTTGTTTTAATATACATTTTCTGTAGGATTCCGAATGTTACATGTTGCTACTTTGTTTTTAATCTGTTTTTATTAGTATCTTTGCTCCAATTGTATTGGATACATGTGTTATCTATTTGCGATGATTTGCCTGCTGGTGAGACTATAAAAACTTATCTTGTGGTTAGGACATCATATCCTGAGGACGGCCTATCGGCTGAAATGCGTAGATAGCGTTTTAACTACATCAATAAACGTTAAATTTTATTTAAATGTCCCAAGAGTGCCGTCGTATATTTATATATTGATTTTATATATATCATATTTGATATAGATATATATATAATATATTTTATTTATTTGTGGATAGAAAGGATGGCACTGTCGGGTCTTAGCAAAAAACATCTTTATTGTGCGACACATCAACGTGTTTTAACCCAATGTGCGGGTCGTCATCAGGATGACGCCCTGCACATTGGGTTGAACACGTTGATGTGATCGCACTAAAGAGTTTGTTTTGCTAAGACCCGAGAGTGCCATCCCTTCTATCCATATATGTCTTTTTCTCTGATGGGCACCCGGGCTGCTGTTATAGTGAAAGGTGTGCTAACCTGTTCTTTGTATTTGATTATATATATACACATATTTTTTTTTTATAACATCCTTTTTTATTTTCATATCATCATTTTTAAACATACAATATTTTATATTCATAGAATATATCTCAAACAAAATAATAATAAATAATAATAAAAATCGTCTCAGTATAGTAGATTGTGGGTTTCTATAACTGCTTAAAATTTTCATATATCGATTATTTCCCTACTATACTAATGTTCTATTATCTACGTACCATGTTTCCCACTTTCTAAAAGAGGACCGGAATTTCTGTTGAGAAATCGCATATGCTTTTTTATTATTATTGAGGATTTATATAGCGCCAGCTTCTTCCATGGTACTTTACAATTAAGTGTATACATTCACATCAGACCCTGCCCCGAAGAGCTTAAAATCTAGGCACATTTATCTGACACAACCTATCAGTATGTCTTTATGGTTGTGGGGGAAACCGGAGTGCCCGGAGGAAACCTACGCAAGCACGTGGAGAACATACAAACTCCTTGCAGATGTGTCCAAGGGTGAAATCTAACTCAGGACATCAGCGCCACAAGGCATTGGTGCTAACTTTTTCATAATACATGAAAAATGTTAATTATCCTAAATTTTCTTTCATACTTGATATTTTATGGGTTTTCTAGTATTTTACTATTAGGCGTTTAAGTGCCATAAATGTATGGTATATAATTGTAGCCATATTTTAAGGGTATGCTTTAAGTCCAGTGTTTAAAAGGGCTATTGTGGGTTGCATCGGGATTGAGCATTAAAGAGATTATGAAGTAATCTGTATCAAATATAATTTAAAGGGTGAACATAAAATTTGGGTGAGGCATTTTTTGGGTGAGGCAGTGTAATCCACATCAGAGGGTGCCAGAGAAGCTAACTGGAGGATTCGGTATGATTTTTTATGTTTGATATATATGATATACTGCCAAGTACTGAATACAACCGTTTATAAGAGTGTTCATCATGTCACAACAAAACTCCAATAACGTTTGCCTATACAGACTCCGTATATTGTATATTTAACCATAGTAGCACTTCCAAAGATATCTGATCAACCCATTGAAATCAAATATGCATTGTTTTGTATACCTAACGACTAGTTGTAACCTGTAGTTGGCATGATCTCCTTGACTTTACCCCTCTTACTGTCCAGTATTTCACAATACTGGACTGTTCACAGCCGGGTAATTACACGCCTGTAAGTTTAACATGGTGGTGGGGAAGATACTGGAAAGTTTAATAAGGGAACATATTCTAGAGTATGTTTGAAAGACTGACCTTATAAGTAGTAACCAGCATGGATTTAGGAGGAATAGATCTTGTCAAACTAACTTGCTTGGCTTTTATGAGGAAGTGAGTAGAAATTTAGAATCTGGCAAAGCAGTAGATGTAGTAAACTTGGATTTTGGTACAGTCCCCCATAGGCGACTAATGTATATACTAAGGTCTGTTTGTCTGGGGAGGTACATTTGTACAATATACAAAATACATAAACTTACTTACAGAGCTTAGATCCCTATTTCAAAATGGAATGGTCAAATGGCAGCTTAAACCACACCCCTGGGTCTGCTCCATGTGAAAGGAAGTGTAATAAAAAAAAGTGTCTGTCTGCTACATAGGATGTGATGTGTATTGTAATGGACATATACGCCAAGGCTCCTTATATACCACCTCTAGCCTGCAGGTAGTGTCAGTGAGTAATAAAAGACACAACATCCCTGCTCTCTATGGCTAGGAGAAAAGAAAATGAAACTAGATAGAAGTTTGTTTGGTGAGATCCCTTGCACAGTGTGATGACTGCAAAGACAAGACCCTGTTACCACCTGTTGGGAGGACAGATTATTGGACAGACAAGTTACCTTATTGGATACAAACTCTGAGGCAACAGATAAGTGTACACCAACTTACAAGCACACAATATGCAGGGGTAGTCAGTATTGCACCATAGGCAGGGACACCCCTGATTACTGCATATGTTATGTGGGGAACCTGTTTATCTGCTTTGTGCCAGACCACCAGAATAACCCACTGTGTGCCATGCTACCCATAATCCTTCCATAAAGCAGTGATACAAATTGGTGGCAGCTGTGCTGGTAATACCATTTATTCTCCCTCTTTTCTTTGTATGTATGTTCTCTGTATTAAGCTATGGAGGCTGCTACTGAAAGTATTGATTTAAATCCTCCTGTCTTTTTACCTGCACATGTAATTCCTCAATTAGACTCAGTAGCTCTACCAGGCCCAATTGCCAAACCTATTTTTAAACCTGATCCATTTGATGGGGTAACTATGGAGTGGACTGATTAGATAGAACAAATTGAATTGGCAAGTATTTACTGTAATACTAAAATAAAAAGCAGTTATCAGTTATTAAAAATTGCTCTGAAGCTATTTTTTTTTTCAATTAGATCTGTATAAAAGAGTATATAAAGGATAAATCCATTTCTTTAGGTAACCTGGGAATGAGAAATGTTTGTTTATACGTTAGATTATTAGGGCAATTCTATTATAATAACATGATGCTGTGAAGTACCTTCTGTTATAATATATGAGGTACCAGAACCACTTGCCGTGGTGAATACTAATAATTATTAACCAAGCATGTTTAGTTTCAACCACACAGTGTAGCAGGATTGCCTGGGTCTACTCGCAGACCTGCAGGATTATCCTATTTGGTTCCTCTGGAAGCTGGTGACTCGGTAACAGTTTAAAATGCACCTGTGTAAAGATTCTATATCCACTATATCCATACATAGCAAAACATACTCATAATTTCCATTGTGCACCAATGGGCACTTTTTTGCTTGTACAATATAAATATATGTTAATACAGTAAAACACAAGCATTTTTATTTATCACAGGCTTATCGGTGTCATTGATATCTTTAGAACACACGCTAGTGAATTTCCTTATGTTGTCTGCTGTATTTATAGAAATTAATGTCTCTTAAAAGTGAATACAGTTTTTATTTACTCTCCAGAAAATCTGTAAAAACTTTTAATTAATTATTTTCAAAATGACGTTGGTTGGTGAAATATCAATTGAGTTGTCCTTTTGTTATTTAATATTCTGTTAGATAATAGCAAAACTATCACAGAATAGATCGCATTTGGTGACAGAACAACTAGAATCATTGCTGTGCAAACTAACCAAAAACCAAGTGGAAGAAGCTGAAAATCAGGTGAGTTTACTCTGGCATTGTAGGAATGAAGAGGGCACCAATACCCTCCCCACCTCCACCCAATAAAGCTACCCTGTGTAAGATACTAAACTGCTAGGTCCTCACCTCTGGGTTTACATTAATCACCCTGCTCATCTAACTCTGCCCAGGGCTAACTGATTGGGACAAGACGCTCTGCAAGAAGCAAGACAGGGTGGGGAGGGGCCACATACAGGCTGGTGATTGGAACTTTAACTATTATGTTCCAGCTGTTAAAGGTAAACCCAGGTAAAGGTATCCAGGACCTAGTGCCCTGGATAATGTTATTTGGAGAGGGTGGGGAGATTTGTCAAAAGATTTAGGGTTATGTAGCATTAATTTTTTTATTGGGTTGATAAATGGTAATTTTTAATTTTTTTTTTGATCCTAGATTTTACAAAGTGGAGATTTACAGACGGGTAACATTCTTTATGTTGTCAATTATCATGTTTATTTTACAAACTAGTTGAAAAAAGATTGCCATAATCTCAATATATGGCTTAAGCATTGGTGGCTCATATGAGCGATACCCCTATTATATATATATTACACATCCTGTCTTTTAAATTAAAGCGATTTGGGGCGATTCCCAACAACTGCTGTATTTATGCGCTTTTTCTGAGGATTATTCTGTTCATTTTTTTTTTATGTGATAGTTGTAAATCCTCTACATCTCTTTTGATATACCGTATTCCTATGCCCCTTGGGGTGGGGGTTGGAGACTTCTGCACCATACCAGGCTAAGTGTGCATTTGGGACCTCTTGCTGATACAGTTGACACTTTTTTCTTTCTCTTTAGTGTGTATGTACCTTGAGGGGAGCTCTGCAGGACGGAAATACTTCAGGCAACATCTCCACCTTTTAATTTCTAGAGTATCTGCAACTTTCTTTGATTTACTGCAAAATCAGACAAAGGAAACAGAGGAACAGTGTAACCTGTCAGTCAAGGTAAAATTCTGGCAGACTAGATATTTGGGCTATATATATATAAGAAACCAGTTTAATTCTTTTACACTCCGAATGGGAAAAGCACAGTGAATATGAATAGAGGAAAAAAAACAAAGAAAGCTGATTGAGTTTCTCATTAACACACTTAACTAAAATGAGTATTACATTGTTGTCCCCTTTATCTGCTAGCCACACTACAGATCACACATCTACTACATAATCACAGTGTTTTGTTATCATTATAGCAGTGTAATACCTATCAGCCATCTACTACATAATGACAGTGTATTGTTATCCCTATTGCAGTGTTATACCTATCAGCCATCTACTATATAATGACAGTGTATTGCTATACTTATAGCAGTGTTATACCTATCATACCTGAGGTAGGGAGTGGAGCCTCCTGAAACATTGATTAGGACTACGGTATTAGTAAAACACTTGAATTAAGTTAAAGAGTGTGCCTCTTTGTTTAACTTTTTTATTATATATACTTACCTGGAGTGATACAGGTTTTGAAGTGAGCACCTCATATTGTCCTACCTGAACTCGTCCTTAGTTTAAACTGATATACCTATCAGCCATCTACTACATAATGATGTAGTGTATTGCTATCCCTATAGCATCCATCAGATGTGAACACAAATGTGATAACATTTCTAATTGCCTTGAGATAAGACCATATATTTCATGGTGTAGAAAATTGTCCTAAAAAATTACAAAATGTTGGCTCTTAGACAGGCACCAAAACGGAAAACTTTGAAATTGCTGCAACTAACCTCATCCAAACTGCACTGTTTGCAGCGGTTTTCAGTGCCATTGAAATCAGAGCCGGATTAAGACCAAATGGGGCCCAAGGAACAAGTTAGATTTTTGGGCCGCCCCCTAACATTCCATTTATTATGTACATTAGCAAACCATTCCTTGACTTCCACCCCCCTTCCACCACTACACAACCCCCACCCCCATGACACAACTTATGACACATCACCCCGCCGCTTAGCAATAAGAGTATAATTTGCCTTTTTATTGCACTTTACTCTCACTAACCCACCCCCCTTGGAACAGTTGTAGACAAAATTTTGGAACAGCAAACCCCACTTGGCACTACCATCACACAAATCCCTCCACCCCCAAGGTTTACAGTTGGCACAGCATATATCCCTCCCCTGGCACCACCAAAACACAAATCCCCCCCCATGGCACAGCTACAGTTGTCATAGCACATATCGCTCCCCGGGCCCCACCAGCACACCCCCCCGGCACCACCTGCTAGTGCTAGTGTGAAACTAGCCTAAATTTTCCACCTTTCCAGTGAAAAGTACCTAATTGTTTTTACATTTGCAAATTTATTTTAGAACATTTCTTTCAAAAAATCCAAGAACTATTTATAGTTGGGAAATAATTGGGATTTTCTCTGGTGATGTAGAGCATTGTGGATGTTAAAAGGGTATATATACTGAAAAAAATTACCAGTTTTGGAAACAAATTGTTGTTGTTGACAATTGACAGCATGGGTTTAAAATACCTAGTCACTTTTATACATACTGTAATTTAGTGGTAGTTACTTCAATAGAGAGGAGAAACAGTAACCTCAAATAATAATTTCTCTTTAAGGTGTGTCTCTATCTGTTTAAAGAGCTTGGAGAGGGAATTGCTCCTATGGTCTGGGTTTCTGCTTCTAGTACCAGCCCCTTGCAAAGTATTTTGCAGTCACTGTTGAAGGTCATAACAAATCAGGTAAAGTATTTTATGCTTTGAAGTGGGAAAATACTGCAGCATATTTCAGCCGCGAATTGTGCATGGTCAAAGTTGTTATACAGCTACATGATTCAATTCTGATTACCCATTTCTGTATATTTTACTAATTTAAGGAAATAATTGATGACTTGTAAAATATAACAGTATTTAAATTTACCAAGAAGTTTCACTTGAGCACTGAGGGGTTACATCCATATGGCAGGTGACATCAGTAAGTACACATTGTAACTGCACCTAATTAAGCTGTATTTATAGGACTATACTTAGGATATTTGTGTATTATATTCTTTTAATTCTAATTTGTGTTTTGTTTTCTTAGTTGTTTTAGGCCTGGTACACACAGGTCAATGTTTCCACTGAATACAATATTTTGGTCAATAGGGATGAAATATTTTCAGCCTGTTTTCTTTCAAACCGGGGGTACATGCCGGTAAATTTTGCCTGATTGCATCGTCTTTAATACATCACACGATTGATTGTGTCCAAATATGGTCAGACTACAGATCAGTTTATTGTGTTCTTTATCCTGTAAATTTCTGAAGAAGCATCTTAGGCTTATGGCAGCGTTTGTTTTGTTTTTTTGCAGAATGAATGTATGGATACCAGACTTTTGGCTGGCACAGCAATTGCCTCTCTGGCAAACACAGATCCTAATACTGTTTCAGGGGCTCTAGCTGGTCTGAATCTGGTGCAACAGATGACCAAAGGTGAGAAATCTATATGGCTGTTTTATTATTTTGTAACTTTTAAGTATAATTAAATAACCAGCTCTGTGAAAATTAACCTAACGTATTGAGATGTTTATATGATATTTTTTTTTCCAAGAAAATTTTTTTTTATTGTTGAAGAAAAAAAAAAAAGCATATAGTGATATTTTACATTGAACTTTTTTTTTAGCTTGACCGTTTGTATAGTCTTTTTATCTACTGTCCTGGTTTCTGTTTCTTTACTGTCGGAAGCTTGTATTTGTTTCTTATATAACATACATTGAAACATTAGAAATATTAGAATATTTATATATTGTTTGTATTTATATCTTGTAATAGGTGAATTATAGTTTTCTTATATATCTTTAACTTTCTTATATCTTTGTTTCTATAGCTTGATTGTCAGAGTCCAATTATTTATTCGTTTATATCTTGCTCTTCAACAATTATTTTTTAATAAATTAAACATTTTTAAACCTGCATATGTCTGTTAATTCAATAAAATAAAATAGTTTTATATACATTATCTTGGTGGTTTTTCCAGATGTTTATCGGCACCGGGAGGAATATTAAGTTCCTTTTGGTCTTACCTTAAGTAGGTTCGTCATCTCTTTGAGCTAGATCAGCCCCCCCCCCATGTTGTTTTGTTCATTATTATTGTCCTGACTAGTAAATGGATCCATATGGATCAGCCATGCATCCCAGATTTTTTCATATCTAGTTACCATATTTCTTGCTACAAATACCGATTTTTCATTATAGTAGAGCCACCAAATTTTGTTAATTAATTGGGTCTTTGTTGGAGATGGTGATTTCCAGGAAGAGGCTGGAACACTATATAGTTGTACAGTTTGTTTCCATTTTTATCTAACAATGTTGTACTGTTGTTAAATAAAGCTTCCCACGGGCTGGGGGTTAGTGTGGTTTTAAAAATCTGGTTTATCAAAGTGTTGCGGATTTCCCATAGTTTTTTTAACTTCTGGGCAGGACCACCAACAATGATATAGATCTGCGTTTTTTTGACATTAACAAAAACATAGTGGAGACAATGAGGGTGATATTTTCTGTAGTTTGGTTGGGGTGATGTACCAGTTATGGAGAGTATAGTATTGTTTGAACATTTTCTTATATTGGAAGCCAGTTTCTCCCATTCTTCCTCTGTTTTTTGTAGACCTAACCAAGATTCCCATTTAGCTTGCATAGGGAGTTTGGTGAATGGTTTGTGTTGTGTGATACTGGTGTAAATGTTTGTAATATTTTTATGTCTGTTTGGGTTGTTGATTGCTATATTTTCCAGTAAGGAGAGGTGGGGTGGAGGGTTTGTCTCTTTGTTACATAATGTGCTAGTTGGTGGTATCTTAACCATTCTTTGCTGCTTAGTTTCCATATGGTTTGTATTGTTTCCCATGCATTAATTTTGTGTGCCATTCTGTTTTTTTGTTTCCTGGTGGGAATTCAGGGTTGTGGGATATTGGAATCATTAGAGAGTGTTGTGAAGAAAGATCATATTTCAGTTTGGTTTGCCACCATTGTTTTATTGTAAAGTCTATGATTAGGTTGGTTATTTCTGTGGTTTTATAGTTGGGTAACCATAGCAGATTAGGTAGCGGTATTTGACTTATCATATTTTGTTCCAGTTCTACCCATCTTGCTCTGTGGGTGGGCATGTGCCATTGTAGTGTTTGGGCTAAGCGAGCAGTTAAGTAATATTTATTGAGGTCTAGTAAATTTGCTCCTAGTTTGTTGATCGATCTTTGAAGAGTAGTTAGTTTTATTCTTGGTTTGAGATTTTGCCAGATGAATTTGGGGATCTCTGTTTGGCATTTAGTTATATCTTTTTGAGCGTCCTGAATAAATGTAGTAGTTTTGGGAGGATTGTCATTTTGATAGTATATATTGGGCCAAAAATTTGTGTTATGGCTATTAGTGGTTTGGAGGAAGTTGTTGAATCTCTATTTGATGAAGTTTTGGAGGTCCATTTTGGCGTCCATACATGTGTTAAAGTCTCCTGCCATAATGATTTTTCCTGTGTTTTAGGGGAATAGTTTTGTCTCTACCTCTTGAATGAATGTTTTCTGGTTTGTGTTTGGTGCGTAAATGTTAATTAGGGTGACTTTTGTGTGTCCCATGGTTCCCACTAGGAAAATATATCTACCCTCTATATCACTTTCTCGATCTGAAAGTTTAACCTTTTATGAATTAATATTGACACTCCTCCTTTCTTGACACCAGCTGATGAGTGGAATATTGAGGTAAATTTTCTATTTAAAATTTTCGGTTCTTTATGTTATGAAGTGAGTTTCCTGTATGAAAACAATGTCTCCCATTTCTTTTTTTATAATATTTTATTGCCATTTTCTCTTTGCTGGGCTGTTCAGGCCCTTAGCATTGTGGGAGATTATGTGGAATAATTGATTTTTACCTATAGTCGTTTGGGTGTGGTAAGGCTGATGTCAATCCAGGAGGAGGTTTCACCTGTGAAAATCCTGTTAGTTGTCAAATCTTTATTGTTTTTTGGGGAGGACTGTTGTAGCTCCGGTGCCGAGATTTTAAGCATTACCTTCTATGGAATAAAAAAACTTTTAAATATTTTTCCATTTTTCCTTAACAGACATTGTATTCTAAAAAAAGCATATTTCAATACACAAACATGGCTTTAACTGGTTTATGGTTCTTGAGAACTCTTGGTCTCAATATCTTAAATTTGGGTTGTGGCAGCTGTTTATGCTGTCTCATTATGGGGGGGAAAGCTGGGTGGGTCATGGTGTGTCCTGAAGGGGGATTTCCTGGGTCAGCCAGGGATGTTTTTTAGTCATAGTTAAGTTCGTTCCTCACTTTGAGTGAAGGAGTATAAGCTTGGGAGAATGGTACTAAATTGAGAGGGGGAAGAATGTTATACAGTTCTCTTCTTTAAATGATAGAACAGTTTACTTTTAGGGTTCTCAGTCCAGTAAAGATAGGATGGCACTTGTTGGCAGACCGCTTGCTCACAAGATATAAAGTAAAATGAATGAATGGATGAGGGCAGTGGTTGGGCCTGTTTTCCACTGAGGGTGAAAAATTGCGTGTTTGGGCAGGTGAGAGGGTATATGGGGAGGGAAAAGTTTTATAGTTCTTTTCTTTGGGTGTTGGTACACTTTCGTGGTTCTGAGTTTACTGGGAGTGGATTTTCTTTTGTATCATAAGTTTGGTTTGTTTTTGGTTGTTTATTTCTGGGAACTCGTTTTGGTTCTCTTATAGTTAAGACTGCTAAGATTGTGGTGGAAGTTTTGTTCCTTTGTTATTAGCGTTACATATAGAATCAGTCTAGATTTGCTCCTTGGGTTTGCCTAGAGTGTTTATTTTCCTTCCTGTTTTCTATGGCTTCCAAGGTTTGTTCCTGTTGGTAATCCGTTTTTGACAGGTTGTAGGGTGCTAGTGGTATGGGTAGTTCCCCATGTTGCTTGCCTTGAACCTTGAAAAGGCTGTTTTACTCTGGGTAGGGCAATATCATAGAGGAGAGTCCTTGATGAGTCCTGTCTAGAACTTATTTTACTTGAATTGAGTTGTGCAGATAGTGAACTCAGGTTCAAGGTTTTGTCATATTTGTCAGCCCTGTATCCCTAGTGGTCCATTTATATTGTTTTGGGTAGATGTAGATGGAGGCGTGTAAATGTTAATATTATCGGGTAGATTTACAAGCGGTGATCTATTATTTAGCTTTGCTCTCCATCTCTGAAGGGTTCTGGGAGCTATGTCCTGGTAGATGTGGAGGGTGATCTTGTCTATTTCTGGTGGGCCTTGTGTCCTTGCTTCCTTTAATATAAGTTCTTTTGTCTGGAAGTAATGTAGGCGGGTAATTACATCCCTGGGGGAGCCGTCTATATTAGACGGAGGCCTCAGGGCTCTGTGTGCTCTGTCTAGAAACTGTAGTTGTTCAGGGATGTCGGGCGCCATCTTATTGAACAAGGCCTTAAGGTAAATATGCAGGTCTGTCACTCTCTCCGGTATACCTCGTATGTGCAAGTTGTTACGCCGTTACCTGTTATCGGCATCCTCTTGCATGTCGGTTAGGAGTTGGATCTGTTTTTTAATTTCGTCTAGGTCGCCGTCTGTTGGGATTCGAGCAATGCGACTCGATCTCCTAGTGCACCTGCCTCTGCCTTTACCTCAGTTAGCGTCTTTTGGTTGGCTGAGGTGATGACTTGTTCCAGATTGTGGAATAGATCATCCAGATATTTTCTGGATACCGGGTTTTTGGTCTAAACTGCCGGCAGGTTCTTGTGTGCGCCGCCATGTTGGTTAGGTTGGGCTTGCACAAAGTTCCCCAGATCTCCTTGTTGGTCGCTTTTGTTCTCTTTGGCGTTATTTCTGGGACCCATATTGAGTTGTGGGTTGATTTTAGGTGTATAGTTCTGGATTAGTAGTGAGGTAATTGGATAGATTCCCCCTGGCTGTATCGGAGCTCCTTCACCACGCATCCATCTCCCTTCCCTGACAGGCTCCGCCCCCATGTATATATGATATTATTCACATATGTAATAATAAAATACAGAAAGAAATGTAAACAGGATGGGATTGCTAGCTATTTATTCTAACTTCCATAATATTTTTGATTATCTATTTCCTATGTTTTACTGTATAGTATGATAGGAACATTAATGGGCACTGTACTTAAAGAAAATGGCTTATCTTCTTCTCAGAAGTGCCAGTACCAGAACATGTTTGATCGTCGTTTCTAAACACTTACTTGAGGGCGGTTTTACCTCCCAGATGGCTCATTTGTTTGTAATCAGAAGTAGAATGCAAAAAAGATTAGATTAATCAACATTCTACTGGAACACAAGACTAAAGGTTCTTACACACGCTCGTGTATGCGTTCGGTCGGGAGTTGTTCGCTGATCCGCCAGGCGGATCAACGAGTGACCCCCGACCGAACGCATACACACGGACGATTCTCGCCCAAAACGGCCGTTCGTCACATGTAGTGCTCGGCCGTCGGGGGTGATCCTCGCTAGTAAATCGAGTGTGTGTACGAACCTTAAGGCTGGCAATACACCACTATTCCTCAATGTTCCCATGATGTTGTGACAACCACCCAGTCTGATCATTTTGCAACCAATATTACAGCCATAATGTTGACAACAAACCATGATCTCTCTAGAAAATTGTTACAGGAACCTATAATTTAAAATACACTGTATTCTGATTAATTTTATATTTTAGTTGACAAACACTTAATTTTAAAAACAATAAAAATGTTTACATACATTTAAATGTGAGCGTATTCTGCAATCTGATTAAAAAATACCTTGTGTTGACTGTCGGCTGTCTTTGTTTTTTCTTATTGGATTTTAATAGCTTCCAGTGGACTGGCCAGTTTTGGGGAGCTATGTATACCTATTCCTTGTCCTCTCATGGATGAACTGAGTTTAATTGTTGTGGTTCGGGGACTGTTAACCTGTGGCAAAGTAGACCTTCTTACTTGTTTACTGCCAGGATTCAACCAGGTAAAGAGCAAACAGTATGGATAGGTTTAAATGTTGAAATATCTTTTATATTGTCTTGGCTAAAAGACACTGGTGTTACTTAAAGGGACACCTTAATAATACAGAATGTTTATCTCTAGCACATGACTGCATTGGAGCTACTTTTTCCTGTTGTGACTTCTTTGTGTGAGGGTCAGAAAGATCATTATTACCGTTACCAAGGTGAGTTTTCCTTGGTTGGCAGGGCTTCCTGTTTAATGTTAAAAGAATGGCTCAGTGAGTATGACTTTCCTTTTTTCCCTACAGTGCTCTGTCTGTGGCTGCAACGCGTACGTGAGCAGATCAGTCACATTTTGAAAATTAAAGTGAAATGTCTGCTTGCAAGTGATCAAAAGAGTCTTGTGTCCAAACTCCTATGGACAGGAGTGGAAATGCAAGTAAGAGGATTCATCATAAGAATTGTGACTTAAACATGCAGACTAAGGGTGAATAGAAATCAACCATAGACATGTCACAATTTAGTCTGTTGTGCAAAAACATCTGCTACTCTTTTTACCTGCCTGGTAATTCCTTTTAAAGGATTGGGGGCATTCCTTTTAAAGGATTGGGGGCACCAAGTAATCTGTCTAATACTATGGGAATAACGTTATTGCCCCCTGCAAAATGCATGCATGTTATCTATAACTCTGAGTTATGCATGAAAAAAATCTTACTGAGATACCTTTCAGCTCATTGGTCTCATTTCCTGTGCCAGAATCGCCTTCTGCCTAATTGGATGTTGGACTGATGTCGGCACAGAATTGGACCAGTGATGCAGTATGTGCAGGGCAGGCACAGTAAATAGGAGTGTGTCATCAAAAGAAGGATTTGTTCTATTGTGTGATTCTGTCTATGACTGTTATACACAATGTGCATTCCTTTTTCAAGGAAAAGGAGGGCAGTGTATGAGCAATATATATATAACATGTTTTCTTTCTATTTAGTCACTTAATCATTTTGAATATTAGAAGCTTGTAGAGTTAGTACCTGTCTTAATGGCTCAATTGTATGCCCTGTGTGCAAATTGTATGCCCTATATATCTTTTTCATCTTTAAACTTGTTGATCTGCCATGACTCTTCTAATGCAAGAGTTATTCAGTAAAAGTGTTAAACCCAACATCTGATTGGTTGGAGCAAAATTATTACAGTTTTTAACGATAAGTACTTTTATTTAAACTCCCTGTAAGTCCTTTAGCCAATTCTGTATCCGTTTACAAACATATTTAATAAACCAATACATTTTAAATTATGAATTTATCATAACAATCTACTAAAATACCACAGTGCAAATTCTTATTTATTACTTTGATGAACAAGCAGCATTTTTTTAATTTATTATGATCTGATTATTTCGTTATAAAAGCTAGAGTGGATAAAGGGGGGTAGGATAGCATTGTCTTTCTTTTCCCACCACATGCAGCACATTTTCTTTATTACCGGTAATATCAGTGTTTCCTACACTGGCATGTGCTTGACAAAAGTGTATGTATGTAGCTTAAAAGGTTAAAACTGTTTTATACTGGGAGAGAAGCGTCAAATATTATATTATTTTAAATTTCTCTGTTCTAGTTGGGTTTCTAAACTAAACTGTTGCATCACTTACAGGAATATGGAATGTCAGACTTAATGATTAAATGTTTCCAGCATTTTCTGCACATTATTCACTCTGAATGTAAACTCTTGGGATTACCAGAGGATCCGATATTTCAAGAAGTTTTAAAAAGGGTGATGGAGATCTCTTGGCGGTCTCGTTCAAGATGTATTCCACTCTGTGCTGTTTTGCCATTCCTTGGAACCAAAAAGGTAACTGGTAAGCCTGTAACATAGGATTTGGAAAAGTAATTTTTTTTTTTTAAAAAGTCCATATAATGAAGCTGACTTGTTGATTGCCTGTAGACTGAGATGACGGTTTCTAATATTACATAGCTAGTTGCAGTTCAGTGTACTGAAACTTTATAGTACAAGTTGTGTGTAGGACATAATTGTTATTTTACGATATATGTCATTTTTAAGTGATTGGGTTTATTTACAAGTGAGTTATTTTGACTGAATTATTACTGAAACAATTTTTTTGCTTAAAATCGTTCAATATGAATACGGTAAATGTTCCTAGAACATGGCAGGCCCAAACCACTGTACACATATTGCCCATTACATTAAAGGGTTTTCTATTAAGGCAGTATACACATTAACTCCATTAAAGGGGTTTCTAGTAAGGCTATAATCATGTGGCCCTGGCCCAATATTTCCTTCAGTATCAGATATTTTGGTGTAACTGATTATGTGGTTTATTAAAGCTATAAAGCAAACATTTCTGACACATACAGTGTTTTTTTTTGTCAAAAATTACGGTCACCTGGAGATTTCAGGGGGACCACACTAGGCGCTCAATTCGCTTCAGCCAATGTGTACACATACTTAGTTCCAATAATTTTAAAAAATACCAAATTAACAATTGTGTTCATTGGTATGATGAAAAGTACATCTTTGTCCCAGAAGCTTAAATAGAATTATAGGTAAGGGGGAAATGATTTGTTTTTAATTATAAGATTGTGATTGGAAAAATCTATTTTGATACTTAAAGCTGAAATTGTAGCACTCCCAATGTATAGTAGCATACAGGTGTAAAATGGACAGTGGTAGTCCTGGGGCTAGCTATATAGTATGAAGGGATTCTGTTTTCAGTTTGCTCATTAACTTTTTGCAGTTGTGCCTTTTTTATGGGAACATCAGGTTTTAGTTGAACCAATTATTTTTTATTAACGTTAAGGATAACTTGGTGCTGAAAGGCAAGTAACTTTTTCTTTTCTAGGTCCTGGAACTCTACCCTGAACTTCTAAATCACTTATTCTATTGCCTTGGCATTAATTACCTGTGCCCAAATTCATCAGAGACTTACCACATCTTTATTAACCTGCAGCGTGCAGAATGGTCTCAAGATGGCCACAGGGATGAAAACGAGATGGCCAGACTTTGGGCAGTGAGCTGGCTCACCCTTTTTTGTGATGCGCTGGCATCTTCAAAAAGTGCTCTGCAGAGTAACTGTACTAATCATTTCCTCCCTTGCACCCTACGTTGTTTCCCAATATCCTTTTCATTGATGGCTGACCAACTTCATGGTTCAGGCATCTCTGAGATGTATGGTTGGGTCAGCCTTGTGTATGCGCAGAAGTTGGTGTTTGGTAAAGTCAACATGGAAATATATACCAAGCTACAACAGTGTCTTGATTCTTCTGATGAAGCTGTACGCCTGTGTGCCTTTAATTTCCTGTGCTGTAGTCCTCACAGCAGTCAATTGCCATCTCTGCAAGAGCTGGAGATGCTAAAGAAATTTCTTCCCTTTAATATGGGGTGTGACAGTCCTGGCTTTCGGCAACAGTTGCAAGCTGTACTGAGAAAGGCATTGCATAGACTACGAGATGGAACTCTTGCTGTGCTACGAAAGAGGCAGAGCAAAGAGGAAGAAATTTCAAAGGTGATAGGTGAGACTCCCTTTACCTAGACTATGCAGATCTCGGGAGATTGGAAATTTACTTACAGCAAAAAAAAGTTTAAAAAGGGTTTTCTATTGATGATTTTCTATTATAATATACTTAAAATGCTAGATTGGCACCTAGAGTTGCCTGACTGGCTCCTAGTGTCAGAAACTATTTGTCTGTCTCTGCATTGAGTTATTCTTAGTAAAAATAGATGCAGTGTGAACAATACTACCTGCCGTTTACCAGCTGAAATATTTAAAATAAATAATAAGAGGATAAAGTTAAATAATAAGTTAACTATTATTTAATAATAAGTTAAATTCCTTTGCTCACATTTGTTAGCAATGGGATTTTTTTATTTAGTCTCTAGGAAGAAAAGATGATCCCCTACTTAAATAGAGTTAATTTGCCTTGCAATTTTCCCATTGCACTTTTATATGGCATGAGCATGTTAAATCAATGTACATTATGCTAATTTCTGTGAAAAATTCATTACTAAATAACTGTAAGGAGTTAACTTAAGTTAGCCATACACTGGCAAATTTTCTTTAGTTCAGATTTCCAATCAAGTGCAATTATCAGAAAACCGATAGGAAGAGCTGCACAGAGAGCCACCTTGAGCTGCCGACCCCATCTTCAAGTCCGTCTCTTCACAGATTGCAAGGGGAAATTTTCCACCTGGCCTGATCTACGGTTTCCCAATAAACCGCTTGATATTGTTGAGGGGTCGATCAGAAAAATGGAAAATATTTTTCGATATTTTAAGCGATTTGATAGAATTTACCCAATCACTCAAATATCGACCCTGTGTATGTGGGCTCTACAGAGTGATGCACAGAGAGTCAATCTTAAAGTCACGCAGAGGTTAGCAGCGGCTTTAAGTAATGTAATGTAGAAATGGTGAATGCTTTTGTAGGACTTTTAACAGCAGCTTTTGGCTGGCTTAAAAGTCCCACAAAAGCTAGATCGGGATTGCAATTCAGTTACTTTTGCTACTCGCCTTAGCAATAACATCAAAGATTGATATCAACTCTTGGCTGCATCGATTTTTTTTAAAATTTCCTAGTAAGAAAGCTGCTTAAATGTTGCTGTTTATAGATTTATTCCCATTTATTCCCAGACTTTGTAGAGTGGTTACTTCAGCTAAGCATTTCCTGTCTATCTGCGGCTGGAAATTATCAGCGTCGATGCACTGGTCTGCTCACTCTCTGTGCCCTGCTTGAGAGTTGCACTGATTCCTGGACTCCACAGAGAAAGAAAGGACAACCACCATGTAAGTGACCTCGCAAATAGCCACAGGTTTTTGTATCACCATATCCCATTCCTAACATAAATAGTCATTGGGATTATTATTATCTTTATATGGGTTTACTGCATGCAAGTGCTGCATTGCTTTAATTATAAAAAGTCACTCTGTATCTGTATATCTTTTTGTAACATTCCATAACTCGCTTTTATAAAAAAAATATTTTAAAATGTTTATAGAAAGTTGGAGAATCAAAATTTGTCTTATCTGTAGAGGTGTTACTGCTTGTAGAGTTTGCTTTGCCCATATAGGAGCTGTCTTATATGGGCAAGAGCCGGGAACGAAGTTAGAGAACTTACCTCATCTCTCGCTCCTCCGGTGCGTTAAGTTCTCTAACTTCGTTCCCGGCTCTTGCACGTTTTATTGAAGAACTGGAGGTAAGACACAGCTCCTTTACCTCCTGTTCTTCAGTAAAACTGAATACAAAAAATGTATTTTACCAGTGGAGATACACTTTAAAAAGATTCAGATATACTTATATCTCCACTGGTAAAATACATTTTTTGTATTCAATTTTACTGAAGAACAGGACGATTACTGAATAAAACGTGTAGGAGCCGGAAACGAAATTAGAGAACTTACCTGATCTCTTGCTCCTCCGCCACGTCCTCTGACAAGTCGCAATGGACTTAGTACGCAATGCAGAAATTTGATGCACATCACATACTAAGTCCGCCGAGACTTGTCAGAGGATGCGGCGGAGAGGGATGAGGTAAGTTCTCTAACTTAGTTCCCGGCTCTTGCACATTTTATTTAAGAATGGGAGGTAAGACACTGCTCCTTTACCTCCTGTTCTTCAGTAAAACTGAATACAAAAATGTATTTTACCAGTGGAGATACACTTTAAAGCAGTGTTTCTGAACCAGGGGTCCGGGAACCCTTAGGTGTCCCTGAGAGGTTGCATGGGGTCCTCAAGAGATTAAATGAACCCTAAACAGATTTTATGTACTCTGTTAAGTACATAAAATCTGTTTCTATTATTCACAGGGAGGTGAGAACGCTTATTCACACCTCCATGTGAATAATAGAACGCCCGGGGACACTGCCGAACTTACCTGCGCTCCACTCACGGCTGCTCCTTAGCTGTCAGGAGCGCTGTCCCAACCGAGAGCCTATCTTCTGCGCATGCGCGCCAATACAAGAGATAGGTGAGCAATTGGGCAGCACGGCTGACCACTAAGGAGCAGCCTCGATTGGAGCGCAGGTAAGGTAATTTAAGCAGTGTCCCCTGAGCATTCTATTATTCACAGGGAGGTGGAAATAAGCGTTCTCACCTCCCTGTGAATAATAGAAACAGATTTTAAGTACCTATTATTGGTAGTTTAGTGTTCCTTTAACAAAAACTGTAGGGATCCACCATTTTAATGAATACAGATATATTTTTCTATATATTAATCAATGTTCTGTTTGAATTAATAAAAATTTTATATTTTTTTATATTAATTTTTTTAAATAAAGATATATGTATAGATCTATTATTTATATTTGTATGAATTATGTATTTTTATGACTGAGATATCAAATCATAATTTTATGTAGGGGTTCCCCGAGACAGCAAAATGGTTTCAAGGAGTCCCCATAGATTAAGAACACTGCTTTAAAGATAAACACTCGGTGGTTCAGGTACAAAGAAAATCACATAAACTTAGAACTTACTAGACATTGGTTCCCCATTAAGATCTAGATTGCATTCACATCTAGATATCAGGGATGCTTCAATGATATAGAAAATATCATGAAAAAATAGTAGCATTTAAGTCCTGTTCATCTCATTCCAGTGGACATGTCCATGCTACTAAACTATGCAGGGAAGAGTGGATACTGGGATTTCTTCTCTCAAACAAACCTGCAAGCACTGCTAGGGTGCGTGCAGGACAGCACAAATGAGGTAAGAAAACATATTGAGCACTTCAGCCTAAAAAATGTTTTCTGAATGTAACATGAATGTTACATTCATGGTTACACGAATATCACCTAAAATCTGCTGATTAAAGAAAAACATTAAAAACAAAGACTAATTAAAAGGAGCTCCATCTCACTTTAGCCTGCAGTGGCTAAAAAAGTACCACTGATATTTTTGCCCGATCGACCAATATATCGGCCTGTGTGTACCTAGCCTAAGACCTAGAATTACTTGACAAATATGATAAAACTATTGAATTGACTCCTTAGAATTTAAAGGAAGTTCAATAACAGACCTGTAAGCAACAGAATTTTTGTGCTTGGTTGGTTTCAAAACAGGACACATTGGGCAATATTGAATAGTACATTAGTTATTTTGTTTGTATGAACCATTGTTTTACAACATTTCTTGCATCCTTTTATGTTCTCACTAAGAAAAGAATTTACATCTGTGCTGTGTTTTGGGTTGACAACTGATAAGGGTTTGATCAGCTGGTCTGTCAAGTTCAAATTGTTTCCCCATCTGCTAGGTTGTATCAGCTCTAAGGGTATGAGATATGCTGGGAAAGTCTAAAACTTTAGCACACCATATGTGAATATTTAAAATATAAGTATAGCATTGGGAACTGACTAGAGATGGACACAAAACCGAACTCGAACCCGAGTTTGAGCCGAACTTTTAGTTCGGACAAACCAAACTATTTAAACTTCGAAACGTTGAACGTTCGGTAAAACTAGAATGGCCATTTCAAAAATCCCCAAACGCCCGGGGATTCCCAAAATTGGCCGCTCGAGGATTGCCGATTTTCAGAATTGGTGTTCGAGTTTTACAGAACGTTGAACGTTTTGTAAAAGTCCAGTGGCAAATCCAACTCGAGGATTGCCCTTTGGGGCTTAAGGGGTCCTGCAGCTTGAACCAGGACCCCCCTTCCCCGGCACTTATAAGTGCCTTTGCAGTACTAAGAAGTGCCCTTGTGGTCCTAACAAGGGCCCTTTGGGGCTTAATGGTTCCCACAGCTTAAACCGGGACACCCCTTCCCCGGAACTTAGAAATGCCTTTGTGGGGGGCCCTGCAGCTCGAAACCAGGACCTTTTCAGGTCTCGGCATCTTCTTGCGCCTGCCAGTGACTCCACCGGCGCTGGCAACATCAACGTCACCGGTATTGCCGACCTCTTAATCTGAAGTCCTCTTTCTTCTGCCATCAGCTGCGATGACTTCTGAGCTCCGCGGAGGTTTGCAGCTCTTTATATTGGTTTGCAGAAGAACCAAATCCAATTTTGATTGGTTAAGATTTCAATGCTTGCAATCATATGATCACACATTAACCAATAATATTTGAAAAATAAAATTTAATATGATTGGTTAATGTGTGATCATATGATTGCAAGCATTGAAATCTTTACCATTCACAATTGGATTTGGTCTTTCTGCAAACCTATATAAAGAGCAGCAAACCTCTGCGGAGCTCAGAAGTCCTAGCAGCTGATGGCAGAAGAAAGAAGACTTTGGATCAACAGGTTGCCAACGCTGGCGACAATGGCGCCGGTGGTGTCACTGGAGGCCGCAGAGTTGGTGTCGCTGACAAGTAGACGCCTAGACCTGAAAAGGTCCTTTTTAGGACCGGGGGTCCTGGTTTCCATCTGCAGGACCCCCCACAAAGGCACTTTAATGGGACCGTTTTTGATTATAAAGCAATTTGTTTATAACAAGATAATGTGCCTCTTATTGCAGTAAGGGAATGAGGAGTTTAAAAGTGAAGATTTCTGCAGGGTTTGTTGTTTTTTTTTTTTTTTTTTTTTTTAAATTCAAGTCCATGATTGTTATGCGGGACATGGAGTTACCTGTTGTTTTAAGACATGGAAACAAATCTTGGTTACAGTATCACTTAATGCATAATTTGGTATTACTCATTCCTATGGATTCATTATGTGTTCTCGTTTGTTTTTCACCTTTCTTGTGCAGATACGAGAGATGGCATCGGATTTGATAGTACGATTTTTCCCAGAAAGCCCCAAACCCCTTACACTTGCCATGTTTGACTTGGGCAAATCATATATTAGCAGCCCTAGAGTTTCTATGGCAGAGGCTGGAGCACTTCTGCTAAAGATTATTTTGCATCGGTAATGATGATTAAATGTTTAGAAAATCAAAATAAAAAAAGTTTTGTAGACTATAGGATGATCAACTAAGGTTTAAGGTTATAAAATATTCTTCGATTAATCTTCTTGGTAACTCTTAAAAGGTAATCTTTCTTGATATGTAAAGAGTAGAACATAAATGAAATGTCTGTTAGACAGAGCTTGGCACTTGGTGAATGCTACAGCATGGGTTAGACCAAGCACTGGTGATGTCTTTCTGTGTTTTTTTGACTTTCTTTTACATTTAATGGCAACCCTGTGACTGTGCTCTACTCTAGTAACATAAATTGCAAGCATTTTTATATAACACATTCGGGGAGATTCAATGAAAGTTCTTATCGTTTAAATTCAAGCAGATGATAGCTTTCAAATGTTAAGTAAGATCTATTTGGTTAGGGTAAAATTAGCACAATTTTAAAGGACATGTCCACCCCTTTTTAAAAAAATGTATATGTTGTAGGGCTAGTTCCCCCAGCCCCAACTGCTATATTATTTTTGTAAGAAAGTCCCCCATTCGTTACTTACCTTCCCTCTCTCCTCCGCCGCAATGCTCGGCCTTCGGCTTGCACAGAACTGCAAGCAAGGGGCTGGGCCGGCAGCTGCATTTGTGATTAGCTGAGAGGCAACCAATCACAGACGCGGCTGTCTGCAGTTCAGAACGCCGGAGGAGAGAGGGAAGGTAAGTAAAGATCGGGGGAGTTTCTTATAAATATTTTATTGCGGTTGGTGCTGGGGGAACTATCCCTAATATGTGGGAAAGGGGGTTTACACTAGAGGGAGGGAGAGGAAAACGGGTGGGAGAGGGAGGGGAGGAGGTAGAAAAGGGCTGCTCTGAGCAAGCCAAAAACTACTGAGAGGACAGCTCAGATGCGGAAACAATTTCACTGGTGGCTAGGCTCCTGGTGGTCAGTTTTTTTAACTTTGGGGGGACATTACAGGAGAACTATTTGGAGCTGGGATGGTAAGGTAAGGATTTTTATACAGTACAGAGTGGGGCCAGTAGTGGATTAAATTTTAGTTTTGGGGGTGGACATGCCCTTTAAATGAAAAGAACTTTTATTAAATGACCCTGATTATGCACTCTTGCTTTTTATAAGAGTGTAAAACTTTCCAATTTATCAATCTTAACATCTGCTCATTGTTCAGGACATTTCTTAGTAGTTAAGATTTCTTGTTGTTTTTTTTAACTCAAAAAGGGCCTGAATTAAAGTGAGCATGCAGCATGCCTGGTTTATTCTTTTAACCTTTCTTTACATTGTTGGAGCACAAGAGGTTAATGCAGAACTGACGAATAATGCTGCATGCTTCAATTCATCATGTATTTTTTTCTGCCCAAACAATGTATCCCTAACAGCTCTATACCAAGCTTCTACTCGTATATTAACCCTAAAATATTGTGCTTCGTATATGTATATTGTATTCTAGAATCCAGGTATTAACCGTAGCATTTTATTAAATGTTGTGTGGGCTGATGAAAACAGTGGGTTCACTATTATCATTGCATTTGCATGTAAAGAACCTTTCCTTTATTTTTTAGAACAATTTCTTTCAAATACATATTTGCTGGGATGAATGCTTCCCTTTTGTAAAACATTGTACTTTTATCTGAAATGTGCTTTGATTGAAAGGGATTAAAGTATTAGCAAACCCTTATGTTTTATTGAATAGCTTTTTCTTACTGCATTACCAGCAACGTGCTTCCTAAATTTATTTTTATCTGTCTTAAGAATCCTATTACAGTTTCACTATCCGATAAAGGAGGATAACCTGTTTAAAATATAAAATAGGTAAAGCTAAAGTTGAGATTATAATTAATCCAGTGATGAGGTTCCTTGAAGAAATCTGTGCTTTCTAGCCAAAAGATAAAAGCATCTACTGCAAATAATACCTTGTTCAAAGGAGCTAAAGGTTCTGAATACGATTTACTGTCTCCCAACAGAAGGTCATGGCAAAGCAAACTGCTGGCTTTCAAAGTCAAGACATTAGCAATTTAGATTATGTTCAGGGCATGATTTTTTTTTACTGTAACATAAATATAATTATTCGGCTGCAGTTTGTGCTGTAAGAGGTGTATATTCTGAGAGGGCAAGCCTCTTTTTTAGTAGGGTACTTAATGCTTTATTAGTAAAGGTGATTACATACCCTAACAATAAAGGAACAATACCGTTGTTGTGTTTAGAGCATTTCCGAGCGCTGCCAAGACAACCGTTCACCTTCGGCCTTACGAACTTTCAGAAATGCCCAAGAATTTCTCTCTGCCTCAATCATCTCCCTTTACTTAAAGTATAGGGAGTTGGCTGCAGCTGGGGGAAGTGTACAGTACATTTTACATAGGGGGAACGCCCGGGACTGTGAGTAGTGTGATCTTTAAAAAATGACTTCTTGCAAATTCTGTCATCTTTTAGGGCATGGCCACACTGCATCGCACCAGAAGTGCTCACGCAATCGCATGGGATTTCGGTGAGATTTGCATGCGATTTTCTGTTTGCGCATGAGATTTCTCCTTTTGAGATAGGAAATCGCATGTGATTGCGCAAAAAAATGCTGATCGTATGCGATTGTGCATCCATTTTGAGATACGCAATCTCAACGCACCCGAAATCGTGCATTCCCAAGATTCCAATGTTAAAAAAGAAAAAAAAAATTGCATGCGCAAACACAAGGAAAACGTGCTAGTGTGGCCTAGCCCTTAAAGGTGTAGAGTGTGTACTTGATTCTGTGAATTTTTTTCATCATTTTCCTGTTGTTGCAGGCAGGATGCAGAATTTATGTTCCCTGGAGGTGCATCTTTTTCTGCACAGAGCTTTGTAGCCTACTTGACAAACTTGCTGAAGGACCATTATTATTCTGCTCGGGAAAATATGCTTCATGCAGCAACCTGTAAGCCACTCCATGGTCAGTATAAATGTAATTTTTATAGAGCCCTTTTATTTGAATATGCATGTTCACTGCTCTTTTTCTATTGTAGGAGTGATTTCTGCTCTGCGCTTATGTTTGCTTGAAGTTCCTTTTGTGTTAAATTCACTTTCAAACACTGAATTTGCTGAGGGGTGGAGGTGCCTCTTTAAGGACCTTGTTAGCACCTTGCGAAGCATTACATTGTTCATCCTATCTGTGCTATATGGTGTCCAGGGAAAGGAGGCTCCAGGTAAGAAGACATCATTTTTAGGAACTTTTTATTCATCCACAAACCATATACATGATGTTTGGTTAAAAAAACAATTTCTGTTTGATCCCTTTGATAATTTGTAGTTAGGTCCATAAATATTTGGGCAGACACAACATTTTTCTAATATTTGGTTCTGTACATTACCACACTGAATTTTAAATAAAAAAACTCAGATGCAGTTGAAGGTCAAACTTTTAGTTTTAATTCAGTGGAGTGAACAAAACAATTGCATAAAAATGTGAACCAGCTAAAGCATTTTTTTAACACAATCCCTTTATTTTAGGGGCTCAAACGTAATTGGACAAATTATATAACTGGAAATAAATTGCTGGAAATGACAGCCTGAATTTTTTTTTTTTTTAAATATGTTTTTATTGAGTTCGAGATGAGCAATTTCAACATACATTGTTCTTGTTCATAAGTCAATTGAAAAGGGTAAGAATGAAAAAAAAAATCTGCATGGAACATTTCAATATTTTAGTAATACAGAGAAAGTTGACCTATGCATTATTGATATAGATGACTATTGGAATAGTACAGTCAGTTTATCGGTTAGTAGCCATCTCGAAATTTTAACTTTAGTGTTGAACTACCGCACAGCGGAACTTTTAACCTTCAATTAACTTAACATAACTTAATGCCTTGCCTTAAGTAGCAATTATTGTAGTTGTTGTGGGGTATTGAAGAATTAACTGGCGTGGGATAAAGGATATTGTAAGTAATTAAGTGTGTTGGACCTTTGAGAAGGGGGGGGTAGCGCGCGGGTTGACATATAAATAGGAGTATTGTAGGGAGATCGGAGGGTTATGGCATAGGGTCAGTTGGAAGCAGCTATGGATGCGTTGTTCGATGTGTAGTGGAAGAATATTAATGAAGCTCTCCCAAAGTATGAACATTTTTTGACTTTTTCCTTATCTATTGTCGCTTCCACCCAGTCCATTCGCAACAGGAATGTTAGCTTAGCTTGAAAAAGCTTCAAGGATGGTTGTGTAGATGCTGTCCATTGTTGTAATATGGATTTCCTTGCTGCAGCTGATATGTTTAGGAGTAGTTTTTTTGCCCCTATTGTGATGCAGGATGATTGTGTGGTAGTGTGTCCAAAAATCGCCCAAGGTGTGAAGGGGACATAATTGACCAGGTGTTGTATGGAGAAGGTTGTTACCTGTTTCCAAAAGTTCTGGATCACTGGACAGAACCACATACAGTGAAACAGGTCTGGTCTGGGATTTTTACATTTTGGGCATAGGGTCGGAATCAGATTCCTGATACGTCCCAGTCTGTATGGTGAGATGTAGCCTCTGTGTAATAGTTTGAGTGTCATTTCATGGTATGAACTTGCAGGGAGACATTTTGTGTGTAAGTTGATTATCTCTTGTGAAATTTCTTCTGTTATAGTAGGTATGTCTTGTTTCCATCTATTTATTATTTGATGGATAGTTTGGGTGTTTATGTGGTGGTGTAGCAGTTTGTGATAATTAAATTGGGAATTTAGGCTTTGTTCTGGAGAGTGGAGAAGCGTGTCCAAGGGATTATTCCAGTCTATATCTCTTAGGAAGGAGATTGATTTTGCGATGTAGCTGTTAGCTTGTAAGAAGTGGAAAAATCCTGACCCTAAAATAGGGAATTTATTTTTTGCTTGTGAGAAGGATAGGGGGCGATGGGTGCCGGTATTTACTAATTCTCGGATTGTTTCTTCCTCCAGGTGTGAAAAATTAGGTGGGTCCTCCACTCCTGGAAACCTGGGTGGTTTACGTATGGGAGCCATAATGAGTGAAATTGGTTGAGTATCATTATGGAGCGACAGCCTGAATTCTTGAACTAATGGACATCATCAGAAGCTGTGTTTCCTTCTTTCTAATGCTCTGCCAGGCATTTACTGCATCGGCTTTCAGTTGCTGTTTATTTGTGGGCCTTTCTGTCTAAAGTTTAGTCTTGAACAAGTGAAATGCTTGCTCAATTGAGTTAAGATCAGGTGACTGACTTGGCCATTCAAGAATATTTCACTTCTTTGCTTTAATAAACACCTGGGTTGCTTTGACTGTATTTTTTGGGTCATTGTCCAACCTGTATCATGAAACACCGCCCAATCAATTTGACTTAGTTTAACTGGATTTGGTATGTCTCCGAACACCTCCCAAGTTCATTTTGCTGCTTTTGTCCTGTGTCATATCATCAATAAGTACTAGTGTCCCAGTGCCACTGGCAGCCATGCATGCACAAGCCATCACACTGCCTCCACCGTGTTTTACAGATGATGTGGTGTGCTTTGGATAATGAGCTGTTCTACTGTGCTGGCTTTTTTTAGATGTTCATTAGCCAATCTAGCCTTCCTATTCTTGAGGCTTGCACCTTGCAGTGTACCCTCTGTATCTACTTTCATGCAGTCTTCTCTTTATAGTAGACTTGGGTATCGATACGCCTACCCCCTGGAGAGTGTTGTTCACTTGGTTGGCTGTTGTTAAGGGGTTTCTCTTTACCATTGTTATAATTCTGTGATCATCCACCACTGTTGTCTTCCGTAGACATCCAGGTCTTTTTGCTTTGGCGAGTTCCCCAGTGCTTGCTTTCTTTCTCAGGATGTACCAAACTGTAGATTTTTGCCACTCGTAATATTATAGCAATTTCTCGGATGTGTTTTTTCTGTTTTCGCAGCTTAAGGATGGCTTCTTTAAACTGCATGGATAGCTCCTTTGACCGCATGTTGTCTTTTCACAGGTAAATACCGAACAGGAATAGTGAAGGGAGCGTGCACCTACCGGCCTTCTAATACGGAGCTCTAGCCAACACGGACCCTCAGCCAGGCGCGCAATATGAGATATAATATAATATATAATATATATATATATATATATATATACAAAAGAACTTAGTGAGTAACACGTATAGCATATCATAAAAGTTACTTTATTGAGTAATCTTAAGATCAAACGCTGAATCCAGCTGTACATTGTAGACATACGAAGGAGGGGAGGGAGGTCCAAACCGAGGCTCCGTCTTACGCGTTTCGTGACTTCACTGTCACTTTCTCCTGTGACGAAGTGACAGTGGAGTCACATAACGTGTAAGGCGGAGCCTCGATTTGGACCTCCCTTCCCCTTCCCCTACATGTCTACTATGTACAGCTGAATTCAGTGTTTGATCTTAAGATGACTCCACAAAGTAACTTTTATGATATTCTATATGTGCAGTTCACAAAATCTTCCACATACAAGCATTACACCTCAAATCAACTCTAGGCCGTTTATCTGCTTAATTAATAATGACATAACAACGGACTTTCCCACACCTGCCCATGAAATAGCCTTTGTGTCAATTGTCCAATTAATTTTGAGCTCCTAAAATTAAGGGATTGTGTTAAAAAATGCTTCAGTTGCCTCACATTTTTATGCAATTGTTTTGTTCATGCCACAGTTAAAGCTGAAAGTCTGCACTTCAAGCGCATCTGAGTGGTTTCATTTAAAATTCATAGTGTTGATGTAAATAAACAAAATTGGAAAAAAAAGTCTGTCCAAATATTTATGAACCTAATTGTAAGTAAACATAATGTTCATTTTTGAATATTCAGGGTAAGATGTATGATGGGAATGTTTCAAAAGATATTCTTGACTTTCTAAATTACACAGTATGTCAAAAACTACTTATAAGAGGCTGGAGTCATTGAAAAAGCCCCTTCTGGCAGCAAGCTTTGCATTTTCTATAGGAGATTTAAAGGGCAAATAATGTGAAAACTTGGATTCAACCAATGGGCATAGTGCATGGTACATAATGCTCCTGCTAAGTCACGTTATCCTAATGACCGTGAAGGAACATCTTTTTAAGGTTGGCCCATGGGGGCTAACAACTTTGCTCCTTTTCCTGTACACACAGGGTATCACAAATGCCCAATAGCCAAACTAGAGACAGACTAAATAGCAAACTCCTCTACATTTTGCATACATACTTACTTATCAGAATTAATACTGCACCTACATTAGATTAGAAATAATAATGCACTTTCCATGTGCACTAAAATTGTGAATATTAATTTTAAAAGCACAAGCTTGCTAAATCCCGATTTAAACTGGATATTTACATAACCTCCAATTACTTTTAAGGCTAGGTACACACAGGTCACTATCGACTGGTTAGCCAGGACAAACTATCCTCAGTCGTGTCGAAAGTAGCCACTGACGACATCTCGCCGCGGCTTATAGAAGACTACACAATTGCCCTTAATTTACAGATAGTGTTTTTCTTTAATTTGGTTTCGGCAGTCGTAAAAACACATCTGATATTTTGGTCAGGCCGAAATATCAGCTTGTGTGTACTGAATGTGCTGAAATGTCTCTGTAGCCCTATAATTTGGTTT
Source organism: Hymenochirus boettgeri (assembly GCA_019447015.1). Classification (NCBI taxonomy): domain Eukaryota; kingdom Metazoa; phylum Chordata; class Amphibia; order Anura; family Pipidae; genus Hymenochirus; species Hymenochirus boettgeri. The sequence goes on from CM033469.1 coordinate 292,582,701, forward strand.
TTCCTCTCTTGATGTTTCAGGATTCTTAAAGGATACTGCACCTTAATGCTACAGTCTTTATATCACTTTGTATGATAATGGATGATGAGAGGTTTAGTTCAAGCACTAACCTTATTATTGTTAGTGCTTGTCCTTAGATATGCAGTTTTTATGTCACAACAATACATTATTAATATCTTAGTTGATATTGAACCACAAATCCCAGTATCCCTTACAATAAAAAGGTAGGAAATCTGCATTTTTTCAGTAATAAATAAGTAACAAGACACAAAAAAATCAGTCACATTTGTTGCCAAATGGCTAAACTAAAGATCCCATTATGGTTATAAGGCATAATAATGTTTTTATTTATTCCTGTTGTATACATACCCGAAAACAGGCACACTGATAAGAAATGCAGTGCACAGGGCTGTGCTAGGATCAGGCTCAAAACATTATCATTTCCCTGAAGCTCTGCCATGTGTTGTCTCAATATATAGTTGAAAGGTTGTACATTCTATACACCTTTGAAATTTAAGTAGAAGAGTCAACACCCGTTATTTATTGAAGTAATTAACATATATAACAATATATATATATATATTTTGCTCTTTAAAGGTGCTTTTCATTCATACAAATTTCAGTTTGTGCAGTTTAAAGTGTATTTACACATGTTTGTAAAAGATTAAAAAATTTCCACGGCCCCCAAGGAACTTAGCACTATGGGAAATTCAAAACTCCCCAATCATAACTAGCTGACAACTAGTACACGTGCGATCGTAGGGGCTGATCTGCGACGCATAATAGTGTACGAACAGCTGTTTCAGATGGCTATCGGTTAGTGCATGGGCGCTCAGTCGAGCATCCTTGATAAGCCACCGGGTCGGATCATTAACGACGCCTGACCAAGTGCCCGTACACTTACTCGTACACCTTGCGTCGCAGGTCGGGCCTTGCAATTGCACGTGTGTACAGAGCTTAACTGTTTAACAACTTTAGACTACTGAATCATCTATAGGTCAGTAAATACAGTTTAATGTGTTGAGTGCCGTATTTTTTTAGCCTTAAAGCTGATTTTTCCACTGACTATCCCTTTAATATGTGTGAATATAAATTGACTTGTATCTTTCTTTTTTTTTTTGAACCAGCTGCTCCATCTTTTGCAGACATGGGAAAAGCTGTTGGTGCTTTAATTGCACAGGGAAGGGGTCTAGATGATGTGCAGGGAGATACCTTCCTGTCAGAGGAGCACAGCCTAATCATGACCTGCTGCTGGGTCTCATTAAAGGTGAGCATTTTAAAGTCTGGAAACTGGTTAACAACAGAATTTCTGCTTTTGAAAGCATCCCGGGGAAACCCCTCTCTGGCAAAACCTCTCATATCTGCCGATTGATGAATTCCTTTCCACTAACTTCTAAATAACTAAGGGAATCACCCCTTTCTTCCACATCATTCAAGACAATAAACTGCTATCCTTTAAAGAATAAAAAAACAGGCTATCTTTGACATGCTCATTCTTGTTCCGTTGGTGTCACCTCAGTTACGGTCTTCTGAGGGAGATACGATTCCACTCTGTCCACACCCTATAATTAAAATTCTCACAGCTGGGGAGGGGGGGGGAGAGGTGTCTGGTGTCCAGACTTAATAATTGTTTGGTCCATGCCAAACAGGAAGACCTACCCAAGTGCCTTCTAGTGTCTCCATCTGTGTGGAACAAACTGTGTACTACAATGGGTGCCCTAAATGTTACCATGCACCAGATGATTTCTGGCACCTATTATGGGGCTACCCATGTGTTGCTAGGTTTTCACATGTTAGAAATTACCTTAAAGGGACAGTTCAGTGGAAGTTATTAATATTTGTTAAATTGTTAGTTTGTGTAATGCCTTCTTAGGTATTCTACATATTCTCTCCCATTTTGAAAAATCAGTTGATTTCATACCCTTTGCTGTTCCCTGCTGTTGACATTAGGGAGCTGACATTTCAGGGTCTAATAGTCCTTCTTTATCCCAGGATGCACCACATACTTGGAATGTTCCGAACAGTAATTTCTACTGGTTGGATGGGTCAAAGATGCTCAGATCTGATCTGAGCAACTGAATCAACCCAGGCGCTGGGTCAAGGTCTCTTTTCTCTTTTAACGGTCTCTATTAGGGGTCCTGCATAAAGGAAGTCAGTATTTTGGTTGCATTTATTTATACACAGACAAAATGCTGAATTGGCAGATTAAGTTTATTGGGATGAAAAAATACTGCTCTTTTTTTCTGAAAAGTAAATGTATTTGCACTGAACTTCCCCCTTTAAAGTGGAAGAGTGAACTTTTCCTTTGATGTATTGATTGAAGGGTGGTTAAGGAGCTGTGCCTTACCTCGCGTTCTTCAGTCAATTTCTCAGTAGCCGGGATTGACGGTAGATATATATATATATATATATATATATATATATATATATATATATATATATATATATATATATATATAGAGCAAAAGTTGTTTCATGTGAATCCAAACGCCCATGGTCTACTTGGTGTGGTGGTAACTACAAATCTGTTTAACCGCCCTGGATATGGATTTGTGAGTATGGCGGGTTATCCTGTCGAAAATACGGGATTTGGCAGTGATAGCCACCTCATGGGTGTATCAGGGAGATCACCTGGGGTGCTACACTCCTCTTGCTCAGCCCACACTTTTCTCTGATTGGGTGTGGGGATCTGGTTACGCCCCTGTCCAGGAGTATAAAAATGGTTCTGAAACCCAAAGAGCTAGTTCTCCATTACCATCTTATGACTAATAAGAGTTATTTTGAGGGACAATAACTCTGGAAACAACTTTGAACTCTATCTTTCATGGATCTACTTCCTTCACTTCTTCCTGTAACATTAAGGACTAAACTAAGTATTATTTAAAATTTTTCATCCCATTTTGTTTTACTGTTGGTTCTTTTGTGTTTTTGTCTATTCTAGTTTTCTGTAGTTTGTTTGCACTGGTTTTGTTAATATTAAACAATATTTAAATCATTAGTTGAATCTCTGATTGCTCTAATTAGAACTAAGGAACTCTGCCTCTGATACGCTACATTTTTACCAGTACCCATATATACTCCCAGTATAAACCGACCTGAGTATAAACCGAGGCACCTATTTTTACCTAAAAAAAAACAATAAAAGTGATTGACTCGAGTATAAACCGAGGGCAGCATGCTTTGGTTGCTACAGTACAGTTCCCTACAGTACAATTAGAAATTTGCCCCCATAATAAAATAGGTAATACAGTTACCAGTATATAACCTAGTAAAATGCAGTTACCGACTCAGTGACATCCCCCCACCCCATCCTCCACTGCACAAGCAGTAATAGCCCACCCCTTAAACCCCACGTACAGATAGGGTAGGTTCATGTACATATGGTAGGTGGAAGATACGGTACTTACTAGAGGGCTGACCCGGCTGAGCTGTGTGTTCAGGGCTGAGTTTCAGACTGTGCAGTCTCCCCTATCCTCTATGCTTGGTGAGGATGCAGCGAGGAGGACGTAAGGTGGCGTAAGCGGACGTGCCCGTGCGTAACTTACCGTATGTGCCCGCGTCTCTGTCTGCTCCGGTCCTTGGCTCCCATGGTCTCGCCTGGTCTCCAGTCTCATTACCTCTGCATCTCTGTCGGTACATAGCGCTCGTACATAGTGCCGAATTTAAGGTAGGCTTCCTGGTTGGCAAATTGTCCAAGTTTCCCTGTATGACCCGAGTATAAACCGAGGGCAGATTTTTAAGGTACTTTTTAAACCTTAAAAACTCGGTTTATACTCGAGTATATATGGTATATTATATTCTATTGTATTCTGTTATATTCCTACCTGTACGTGGTAGTGGCTGAACAGTCATTATTATTGGTTTTATTGTACAGTTGTGCATGCTGGGTAGGTTTGTGTACCTGTAACATACATGGTGGCAGTTACCAATGGTTTATGGTAAATATATAAGTGACTGGCAACGCTCCAGTTTTAAAGTGTCTGCTTCAGGAGAAGGACAGAGAAGACACCTCTTCTGGAGTCGGTGGTTCTCAGGCCCCCACTGCTTTTCTACGTGGGATTGCATTCAGCAGTGACTGAGCCGCATGCTAATGCCGCTCAGCGGGTGCACGTCATGTTCCTCGGCACTAAAATGTGCAGAACTCGCGCTCTGCTTCTCGGGAACCATTGGCCCAGCCGCTGCTTCTTGCACTGCAACCCAGCATGGCGGTGAATGGCTCCTATTGGCTGTGGGGCAGGACTTCCTCTACTTCCTCCCTGGCTTACCTTGGGGGGACGGGACTTCCTCCTTCTCTCCCAGCTCCTCAATCCTGCGCCAGCCTTCTGCAGCGCTGTTGTCCCTCCAGTGCCTCCCTGGATATCCTGGACGCATATCTTCACGTCCCCATCTATTCTCTGCTATCTGAGAATCACCATAGGCACTTGGCATTTCCAATTCACATCCCTGCCTTTCAGACTAGCCTTGGCTCCACAAGTCTGCGAAGAATATGGCCTGTCAGACTGCATTCATCCATCTTCAGGGAATATTCGTCCTTCCCTATCTAGACGACCTGTTAGTAAAGACATATTCCGTGGAACGAGTGAATCAACAGATAGCTCAATATATAAACATCCTAACCTAGTTTGGTTTACCCTAAATCTGGCAAAGTCATCCATAACTCCTTTGTGCCGGATGATCTTTCTAGGAATGCTGTTCGACATAACCATACACAGGACTCTTCTTCCCCAGGACAAAGTTCTGGCGCTAAAAACTCTAGCCTTGAAGACCAAAGTCTCCTGCAAGTTATCTATTCGACAGGCAATGCGTCAAGTAGGGGAGATGGTATCGTCGTCCGTTTCATATGCTCTCTTCCATCTGTGTCCCCTTCAGAGATATCTCCTTCACTGTTGGGACAAATCCCAGTCACTAGACTCACTAATATACCTTACAATTCACATCCGAAGATCTCTTGGTGGATGTCAGAGACGAACCTGTCGACAGGCAAACCTCTCTGTCTACCAGACAGTGGTAACTACAGATGCCAGTCTTCAAGGATGGGACTACGTGCGATATACCTTGCCCTGTCTCACTGGACCGACTCCTTAATATGCAAGTATATCCACATACAGTCTGACAACGCCACAGCTGTGGCATACATAAATCACCAAGGGGGCACACACAGCAATATGGCGATGGCAGAATCTCATTGAATTCTAACATGGACAGAATGTTACCTACCAGCCTTATCGGCGGTCTACATTCCCTGAGTTTTCAATGAAGAAGTGGATTTCCTCAGCCGACACACACTCTATTTGGAAAAATGGGCCCTACATCCGGAGATCCTCCAAGAACTGACTCACAAATAAGGGAATACCGGACATTGACAGGATGGCCTTACGACACAAACGCATGGTCCAAACATTCTTCGCCAATACTCGGGACCCTCTGGCATCTCTCATAGATGCACTGATGGTACCCTGGCTATTCCGTCTGATTGACATCTTCCCACCAATAGCCATGATACCCAGGATCGTAAAGAAAATAAAAATAGCGAAGGTTCCTGTGATCTTCATCACATCCCGATGGCCCAGGAGAGCTTGGACATCCTTGCCATGATGGTCGGGGAACCGTGGGCCCCCCCTCTATGACCAGACCTGCTATCACAAGGCCCGTTTCGGCATACAAATCTTCAGCACCTCCATTTAACGGTGTGACGGTTGAATCCGCCATCATAAGTAAGTGAGGGGTACAGGCTGAATCCACTATACCCACTATGCTAGCAGCAAGAAAGCCATCCTCATCAAACGTTTATTATTGGGTCTGGCAGAGGTATGTAATGTGGAGCTCATCCAGAGGTTTTCCTCCGTCCAAGTTTGTATTATTTAGAATCCTCAGGTTCCTCCAGAGAGAAGGTATGACAGCGGCCTTTCTCTCAGTGCCTTAAAAGGACCGGTATCCGCCCATCTACATCTTAACTCTAGGTCCCCCATCCAGCCCTGGGACCTGTGTTTATTTCTTAAGGCTCTACAAAATCCTCCATTCAAGCCATTAAGGTCAGTATCTTTATCTTTCCTCTCTTGGAAGACAGTCTTCCTTTTGGCCATTTCCTACATTAGGAGAGCTTTGGAACTAGCCTTCAACGTCATGCCTCCTTTCTTGCAAAAGTGGTCTCGTCCTTTCACATCAATCAGTAAATTGTGGTTCCATTCTTCTTTCCGAATTCCTCATCTTCCAGAGTACGTGGTTTACATTATATCGATGTGGTGAGGACTTTGAGGATCTACATTGCTCGCACAGAGGATTTACGTTCCACTCACGATTTGTTCATTCTTCTGGCGGACCCTGCAAGGGGTCCAGGGCTTCTCCTCAGACTCCGGCAAGGTGGATTCGATCTACAATTGTCTGCTGCTACTTAGTGACAGGAGCTGTTCCTCCCTTGCGGGTTGCAGCTCATTCTACACTGGCAGTCGGGGACTCTTGGGCAGCTCGCCATGGCACCTTAGTGGACCAGATATGTTGGGCAGCAACTTGGTCCTCCATCCATACCTTCATAAAGTTTTATCGCCTCCCTGTCTTTGCACAACAGGATGCAACCTTAGGTCGCCCTATCCTGAGAGCTGCGAAGGTACAACAAATTTTTCTTTGCACACCCTAAAATTTTTCAGGACCTTGGTATGTGCCTGGGTAACCCTGCAGGCTGTAGGAGAAAAGGGGACTTTTGTACTCGCCTGTAAAATCCTTTTCTCTGAAGCCGGAAGAGGGACCCAGGTACTTACCTCCCCGTTGAGTTTATTGTTCTTGACATGTTAGTTGGCCTGTTGCCTATTATATAATTGTTAATTAGTAAATTTTTCTGTCTGCTTATGCTCCCTCTTTGGGACAAAATGGAGGCTTCCGGTGCTCAGAGAGGTATACCTAAGGAGAGGAGCACTGGAGCTTCTTGATAGTGCCCGCTCCTTGAGAATGGGTCTAAACCCCTATATGCCTGGGTCTCCCTTCCGGCTCCGGAGAAAAGGATTTTACAGGTGAGTACAAAAATCGCCTTTTCTCTACTGTACATACATACATTAGTTTACCAACTAATACAAAGTTCCTAGTTTAAATTGAAATATAAGTAGGTTTTTGCACACTGTGTTGGTAAATGCCAAGCTTTTCAAAGTGACTTAATATTGGCAAATTCCTTAAGATTCAACAAACCGAACCTGAACCCAGATATCCTGTGATTTACTGCACAGGATGCCCAAGGTCAAGGAGCACTCATGAGTTTTAAAAAATTGACGTACACCCCCAAAGACTGCATAGTCAATAGTGTTATATACTAAGAAACCCAGAAGAAAGTTCAAAGAAACATAGAAACATAAAAAAACAAATCAACTAACTGGTGTGGAAAGATGAACAAAAAGGATGGACCATTTATAGTTCATGTACCGTATATACTCGAGTATAAACAGAGGTTTTCAGGCTTTAAAAAAAGCCTGAAAATCTTACCTCGGTTTATACCGAGTCAATGTTTCCCCTACCTTGTCGGCGGCCGCGCGATCTGCATCCTCGCTCCACAGCTTGCGCATCCGGATGATGTCACTACCCGGCGCCGCAAAGTGAGAGGCGCCGGGTAGTGACGACATCCGGATGCGCAGAGGCTGTGGAGAGAGGATGCGGATCGCGCAGCGCGGACAAGGTAGGAGAAACATATTACCGGTATTTACACAGGGACACACTTAAGGGGCAATACATACAAATAGGAGTAAAACCTTCTTTATTTGTGCATACTGTATGCACAATATAGGAGGATTTACCCCTGTTTGCAAGTATTTGCCACTTAAGATGTTTTGGAAACTACAACTCCCAGCATGCTTTATTGCTGGGAGTTGTAGTTTTAAACACCTTAAATGGCAAATACTTGCAAATAGGGGTAAATCCTCCTATATTGTGCATACAGTATGCACAAAAAAGAAGGTTTTACCTTATTTGTAAGTTTTGCAACTTAAGATGTTTGAAAACTACAACTCCCAGCAATAAAGCATGTGGGAGGTTGTAGTTTCAAACATCTTTAGTGGCAAATAATCCCCCTCGGTTTATACTCGGGTCAGTGTGGTTTTCCTACTTTTTTCCCTAAAACTAGGTACCTCGGTTTATACTCGGGACGGTTTATACTCTAGTATATACGGTAATCTTATCCAATCTGGCTTTATATTTAAGCTCCCCCATTCCCTTTATTATTTTTAGTTACCCTTTTATGAACCCTTTCCATTTAAAAAATGTCCTTTTTGTATAGAGTATTCCAAAATTGCACTGCATATTTCAAATGAGGCCTTACCAATGTGAACTTACCAATATCCCATTGTTACAGTCTTCCAAGAAACTACTTTGTTAGTCATATGTTGGCTATTAATTTGTACCCTTTGATTCTGAAAACATGGATTGTTGTGCTTCCCCTTCCTATACCCAGTTGACCCTAAATCATCCATACATACTAAAATAGACAATATAAAATTGTATATTTTGATGATTTCTATGTAAAAGTATATGCCTTTTATATGGTACACGGCTATTTGTTGTGCAATCTAATGTTCCACACTATGCTATCTAATATTGCTGTGTCTGTTTCTCTGATATCCAAATGAAAAACACATTCATAGCACACTTCCAGTCTTAACAAATCGTGTTTATTGTGACTTTTCGGTGTGTTTTCCACCTTCTTTGGACAGTACTGTCTGATGAAGGTGTTACACACCAAAACTTCACAATAAACACAATTTTGTTAAGATTGGAGGTGCGCTATGAACGTGTTTTCGATTTGGATATGATGGCCATTGGCAATGGCAGCTTAGAAGCACCCAGCTAAAAGCATTAATTGATACATAGATGTGCAGCCCTCCTCTTTTCTTGTACCTGTTACTCTGTTATCTATAATAAATAAAAAAAGGGGCATTTTGCCTTGTTTGCCCCAATATAACCCAGCCCTGTGTATTACTAATGCATATTAAAGGGCATGTCCACCCATAAAACTATAATTTTACCTACTACTGGCCCCACTCTGTAGTGTATAAAAATCCTTACCTTTCCTCTCTGCTCCAAATGACTGCCCTGCAATGTCCCTCCAAAGTCCCCAAAACTGGCCAACAATCCATATTGCACTCTGCCTCCTGTCTCCTCTCCGGGAGAATTTTGCCATGCGCAGTGCAGCCCTCCCTCCCTCTCCCACCCGTTTTGCTCTCCCTCCCCCTAGTGTAAATCCCCTTTGTGTTATAGTAGGGTTTCCTTCCCCAGCCCCAACCGCTATAATAGTTTTGTCAGAAACTCCCCCGAACTCTACTTACCTTACCTCTCTCCCCCAGTGTTCTCCACTGCCAGCAGCCGCGTCCGTGATTGGCAGCCTCTCAGTTTCATGCAAGCAGAGGGCCGGGACAGTACACCGGAGGAAAGAGATAAGGTAAGTAGAGTTCAGGGGAGTTTCGGTCAAAACTAATATGGCAGTTGGGGCTGGGGGAGGGAGTCCTACTGTACCACAAAAAGTTTTAAAAAGGGGTGGACATGCCCTTTAATTATTAATAATGATAATTTACAGATATGTTTCAATTATGGAAAATTATTTACAATAGAGGTTGTAGTATTCCATCACACTTAGTATTATCAGAATTGTGTGAGACCTGAACATAGTCAAATAATACAGTCTCTAAGCCAATGCTATTGGAAACTTAATAGAGCTTTTTTTAATAATTTATTATTACGGTAAGCAAAAAAAATCTAATATTCGTGCCCAATTCTTCTTTATGAAGGAAATCGGGGTTTTATTGGGGCCTCTTGTGGAAAAGATAAGCAACACCACCACCCTCCTCCCATCTTCTGCAGTACAAGAGGCTGTGTTTACTTATCAAGATATATTTCTGAGATGTCGGCACTGGGTAAGTTTTGACAGTAAAATGACTTGTATATCTATTTGTTGCCAGCATTTGTTGGTGGAAAATGTATGTCATATGTAATTGTAACTAAAATAGTGTACATGGCATATTAAACAACATAAGGGGAATGGTAGACAGAGACCGATGAAACAGACTAAGCTGTGAAGGAATTTATTTGTAATCCATGCGCCACAACATGTTTCGGGTATCATGTACCCTTTCTCAAGTTTGTAACTAAAAGAGAGTACATGGCATAGTTGTCCCAAAAATACAATAGTGGTCAAAAGACAACTAATGTCTTTTGTTACTTTCAAACAACTTATTTCCATGTGTTTGTTTTCAGGGAGCAGTGGAAGGCTGCAGTTCAGGATTTACAAGGCTTTGTTCTGCTCTGCTTTATCATGTGGACCCAAAGATGAGAGCTATCCCTAAGGATTTGATTACAAAGGTAAATTCTATCTGCATTTGTTTTATTTGTTTTTATTGCTTCTTCCCCTATCTTTTACCAATTCCCTGTCTGTTTCACAGGCCCTGGCACTGTGCCGTTCTCAGCATACATTGTCTGTCACTCGTAGGGCCGCAGGTTTCCCGGTCCTCCTTCAGTGCATTTTGTGTGCTGAAAAGACACAGCGCCCACTGCTGATGTACTGTGTTCAGTCATTGCTAGAGCTCGCCCAAGAGCCTCTTTCTGCCGAATGGGACCAGACACGAGATATACCACAGGTACTACAAATGACCGCATGTGATATATTGCGCAGTGGTTGGGTCATATATTATGGGTTTAAAATATAGACATGATGTGCAAATATTCAAAATCAAAACTTTTTTTCAGTATCACTAGACCTTTATTTAATTTTTATATGGTATGAGTTTTTACAGAATTCTGACAGAGTCTTTCCTGCAGGTGTCTGCTGTGCATGCCCTACAGACTATGTTGCGCTGTGCAGGGCTGCGCACTGCTCTGCTTATCCATGCTGTTCCAATGATGTCCCTAGCACTTTGCTCTCTCCGCTCTCCCTGTTGGGCTATGCATAATGCAGCTTTGCAACTCTTCAGTAAGTCATACACATGAGGTTCTTAAAGGAATAGTTCACTGCAAAAGTGAACTTTTCCTTCAATGTATTGATTGAAGCCCAGGAGGTTAGGGAGCTATGCCTTACCTCCCGTTTTTCAATCAATATCTCAGGAGCCAGGGACAAAGGTAAGTATATTTACCTTTCACGAGATCCACCGCTGCTGACCTGAAAATGTATGACGGCTTCCTGGTTCTAATGCACTATAGCGTATAAGAACCAGGAAGCGGTCAGAGATTTTCAGCTTTGCTGTGGGGGATCATGCAAAAGGTAAATATACTAATCTTCGGCCCTGGCTCCTGAGATATTGATTGAATAATGGGAGGTAAGGCATAGCTCCTTAACCTCCCGGACTTAACTTAATTTGAAAAGTGAACTTTTCCTTTAATGTAACTATTCCTTTAAAGAATTATAATTGTGATATCAGTTGAAAAACATTTCTGAGACCGAATGTTATTGGTGCATAAATCCTGCTAAATCATTAGTGTTTGATTTGCCTTGATTGTAACAGGTGCTCTTGCCGGTGTCATACTTGGACTCTCTTGCAGTAATGGAGACAGCTCTGTGCAGAGCACTCTATCTGCAGGTGCCCTGCTACGAAGATATTCAGGACTGCAGGATGTTCTGCTGCAGGAACTGTACAGTGCTCAGTATGAAGAGACAACCTTACAACCTAGTGTTTATTTGCCTCTTACCCTGCTTGCCAAGCTACAGCCTGGAGGAGACAGTGATGCCAGGTATGTCACAGCATAATAAAAAGAGACAATATTTTTTTCTGTTATATCATGTGCACAGCTGAAAAGTATAATTAAATGAATGGAAGCAGTGTTGAAAAGCTAACTTTTTTTTTTTTTAAACATGTTTTTCACAGTTGCCTTGTGAAGCCTTTAATGGATCTGTCAAGAAATCCTATCTATGCAGTGCGTGTCATGGCTGCCCAGGCACTTGTAACAGTGGTGCAGGTGAAAAATTACCATGTCGTGCTACTCCAACTGGTTGGAGATCTTCCCTTGGCCTGTGAAGGGGTGTGCCATAATTCTCTGCATGGAAATCTGCTGCAGATTCATGCACTGCTTTTATCCATCCTTAAAGAAACCCGGTGAGTTTTAAGCTTGATCTAAGCTGATCTTTTCAAATACTTTTCTGCTTTTGCAATGCGCAGCTTTTTGTGTACCATGCAAGAAGAAAAATATTTAGGTTTTTCCTGTGGTTAAAAAACCAGTCACTGTGGTAAAAAGTGTTTTGTGTAGCATGTAACATTTGTCTGCTCCTCTATTTTGGCCAATGCAAAGATTGCTAAAACGCTAGGCCCTAACCCCTGGATTTACCTGAAATCCGGAGAATGGACATATATAAAGTGCTAGACGGGCTGCTTTACTAAGACCACTCTTGCGTTGGACCTGGCTTATAGGAAGATGTGCTAGCAGCCCAGCGAGCACATCTTTGTAAATGGTTGTTCTCCGGTTTGCAGGCAAACTAGGGTATAAGGAACTAGCGGTTTAGACCCTCACCATGGGTACTATCAATTGGTAGAAGAGAGTTGAAGGAAGATAATGTAATTTAAAAACAGTGGCACTACATCTAGTTTATGTACACAGAAATGTTTTTTATTTGAATTGACATCTTCTTTTCCTTCTATGATAGATGCCCTGAACATTCATTTAATTTTTTTCAGCCTGACAGAGGATGTTAGACTGATAATGCAACAAAAGTTGCTTTCAGTTATGTGGCTTCTGTCTCCAGCACAGAGGTGTCCATTGGTGCGGACTGCATTCCTTGACCTTCTTTCTCTATTGGTGCCAAATTGTGGGAAAGACTTTGCAAGAATTGTACATGAAGCGATTTTAAAAGTGCTAAGTGAAGAGAAACAAGGCACAGAGGTGAGAGCAACTATGAGGTGCTTGTTTGAAGGATAAACAAGGGCAACTAATGATTGAACAAGCATTAGGCGATCTGGTCAGCCTTTTGTATTACTTCATTCTAATAGATGTGAGGGGCACCCTAAACTACAGGCATGTTTATTATTTATTAATTCTTGTGAAAAATGCTGTGCAGATTGCTCCTTGGTTTAAAATCCATTCTTATGACATACATGTGTTTAAATGTAGTATTTGAGGTTGAATAAAGACATATCTCCATCTAGTCCAACCTACTCAGCAATACCCACATTTCCTGCCTAACTGTTCATCATGAAGTGGGGGGGAAAATCCTATCTGACTAAGTGGCAATCGGAAATATCCCTGGATCAACTCTAACTTTATGTATCAATGCCAGTAACATACAACTTTCTTTATTTTTAGAAACGTCCTTCTTTTTTAAAACTATCTAATGAACCTGCCGTCACCATGTCCACGTGTCCTCTGACATGTTCTATTGGTGAACAATGCACCAGATGAGTGCCACCTCCAGAAGCGGACACTCAAAGGTTAAACAGAAGCTCCAGTGCTCCTCCCTCCTTTCTTATATACCAATGCACCAGAAGCCTCCCTCAGTTTTACGCTCCAGCAGTGTCCGCTCCAAGAGTTGGACTCAATCCCACACATCCGGATTTACCATCGGCCTCCCTCCCTCAACTTCTCAAGTGGCTCGAGAGCGAGATCTTCCCAACTTGTGGCCATGGAGGGGGTCCACGTAAAGCACTGTAACAGCTAAGTTATGCAGAACTTCCCCCCCCCCCCTCCGTCACTTAGGAACCCCGCTACTTTAGCCTGGCTTCCCACGCTACAGAGGCTGGTCTGGATTCTTATTGACTGCTGTGGGAGGGACTTCCTCCTCCCAATTCATCCTTCTTCCCTCAAGGTTTTCTCTGGCTGCCATTACCTCTGCTACTGGTGGTGTTTCTCCCTCCTCCTGATGTACCTTGCCTGGCTGCCCCCTCTCAGATAAGTCTTTCTCTGCTTTTTTTTTCTGCTCCTGGCACTCTTTCCTTTCTATCTGGGAAATTGTTTTTCTCCTATTCCACTTGGGAATTGTTCCCAGGTATTTAGCGTACCTCTTCTGAGGGCACGCTCCTTACTGAATAATAAGATAAAAATAAATATATGATTTTTTTTATTTTCTATTTCCTTTTCTTTTATTTCTGCCTTACAATATGTCTTTTAAGGAGGCGCCCCTCACCTCGCTCCAAGGTTCCAAAAGGCCCCTTAGTCAATTTCTATAAGTGCAATACTTGCCAACACAAGTTGCCAGACGGCCACTCTGCTCCACTGTGTGACTCATGCAGCGCATCCTGTGACCCCAGGCTTGGCAGTGGGACTTTCCGCTACCTCTATCACAGGGGCCTCTCCATCATCTGGAGCTTCAACGTCCCAGGAAACCGTCCTCTGCTACAATATACCACAGAATCTGGCAGAGGTACATATCCTAGTGTAATTCAAGAGGTTTTGCCTCAAATCATTTTTTTCTTGACTTACAGTCTGGTCTAGATAAAGGACTGTATCTCAAGTTCCTCAAAGGTTCTGGTGTCTGATCTGTCTATCTTTTTTCACAAATGTCTAACTCTCAAATGTGATGTATCACTTTCCTACAGGGGGTGGCTCATTTGCGTCCTCCTAGGCACTGTCTGGTCATTGGGACCTCTGCCTGGTCCTCTGGGTTCTACAGTCCACTCCCTTTGAGCCCCTGGAATCTGTGTCTCTAACTTTTCTTTCTTGGAAGTCACTCTTTCTGCTGGCTATTTCTTCTATTCGTAGGTCTTCTCAGTTGGCGGCTCTGTCTGTCAATCTGCACTGTTTATTTCTTCGTGAGGACAGGTGATTCTATGCCCACATCCTGCCTTTTCTACCTAAAGTGGTCTCTTCTTTCTACCTTAATCAGGACATTGTGGTTCCGGCCTTGTTTCCTCATCTGTCCTCTGTTAAAGAAAGCAGATTTCCTTGTCTGGATGTAGTCTGTGCTTTCAAGGTCTACTTAGCTCGGACCCAGGATTTTCCTTCCTCTCAAGCTCTCATGTTTGTGCTCCTGGTGGGTCCCTGTAGAGTGGTAGTGCTTCGCCACAGACCCTGGCACAATGGGTACTGCGGGTTGCAGCTCACTCTACTTGGGCTTTGGGTGCTTCGTTGGTGGCTCGCTAAGGAGCTTCAGTGGACCAGATTTGTTGGCAACCTGGTCTTCTATCACTACTTTCATTAGATTTTACAGACTCCGTGTTGTGGCTTCTGCAGAAGCTGCTCTGGGGTGTACTGTTCTACAAGCAACAGAGGTGCAGTTTTAGTTACTGCCCTCCCTTATTGATGAGTGGGACTTTTATTGATGAGTGGGACTTTGGATGTCCCATGCGTGTCCTGGTCCCTGACTGGCTGAAGGAGAAAAGGGAATTAAATACTCACCATAAAATACCTTTCTCCAAACAATCAGGGGGACCCAGGCACGGCACCAGATTGGCTATTTGCCTTTGTTTGTAAATGTTTTTTGTCTTGTTACTTTCAACTCCTCCAACTCTGCACGCGTTTTGCGATTGCGCCCACGATTTTCGCTAAAAGGGAAATCATGGGAACGCGAAAATTCCTGCGATTTCCGATGCGCATGCGTGTCCTGGGTCCCCCTGATATGAAAAAGTTATTTTACAGTGAGCACAAAATTCCCTTTTTTTCTCTAGTGTGCATAATTTTAACTTATCCACGATTCCCCAGTCCCCTTATTAATTTAGTTTGCCCTTCTCTGAACCCTTTCCATTTCCAAGTTGTCCTTTTTGTACACAGGATTCCAAAACTGCACTGCATATTCCAAATGAGTCCTTACCAATGCTTTGTAAAGAGGGATAATAACATTTTCCTCCCTTGAATCCATACCTCTCTTTATAAAGACAATACCATGCTGGCTCTCGCTGTTGCTGCCTGGCACTGCTTGCTTCCTTTAAGTTTGTTTTCCACCAAAACTCCAAGATCCCTTTCCAACAGGGATTCACTTAACACAGAGCCATTTATAGTATAAGCAGCACAGCGATTTTTATGTCCAAAATGCATCACCTTACATTTATCAACATTGAATCTCATCTGCAATGTGACCATCTATCGAGATCCCCCTGCAACAATTGCATCTTCATCATCTTTAGCTCTTAATGGTCAACAAAGTTTTGTGCCTTCTTTAAGGCCAGTCATATTTCCTGTTATATACAAATTTTAGTTTGGGGGTGGACATTCCCTTTAAGGGAGCAGGGAATATCCAGCAAAATAATAGTGTTAACATATATAAAATATATAAAATATACATCTTAAATCTTTTAGTTTCTAATAAAATCAATCACATCTACTTTATTGTTCGATGAGCATTAAAGCAGCTATGATATATATATTTGTGTGTGCCCCTAGTTAAAGCATTCATTTAATAATATTTTTTATTAGGCTACTTTCACACTAACAGCACATAACCATTTTGTTTGCAATTCCTGAGCCATACCGGGCAGAATTTTAAAATTTTAGCATACCTTCCTATGTTTAATCAACTAGTGTTGAAGAAGTTTACTACCTGCTCCTTCCAGTATGTATACCAGAAAGTGACCAGTGTAGTTAAAAAGTGAGAACTTGACTTTAAAGTTACTAAATAAATAAATACTGTATATACTGGAGTATAAACAGAGAGATTTTACCTTTAAAATCATCCTGAAAGGCTCCCCTCCCTGGCTTATACTCGAGTTTGGGCTCATCTGAATGCTTGAAGGAGCAGCTGGACAAAAACACGTGTATATGGAGTTAAAGTCGCGCTAACCAGTTCGCTAATAGCTGGCATTAAAATCACGCAGTGGGTAAATTCCTTAACGGGATTTACCCACATTTGCAAACACGATATTGAATCACAAAAGGAGCATTTAGCCAGAGCAATAGGAAAACAAAAGCTGTACCCTGTAACACAGAATCCTCTTGATTGTAGGGGGTTGGGCTGGGTCCAGACTGCAAGTGAAATGGGGAAAAAAACGGAAGAAGTATCAGGATTCAGGATCTTTTATATTTAGCCTGCACAGAAAGGGCACATCTGTATATGAGGCTTTGTATGGGACTTTCTTTGGGATGTGTATTGGACTTTCTATGGGGCTGTGTATTGGACTTTCTATGGGGCTGTGTATGGGACTTTCTATGGGGTTGTGCATGAGGCTTTTTATGGGGCTGTGTCTTATACTCTAGTATATACTGTAATAAACAAATAATTGAGCCTTATTGATGTTACAAGTCATGTCAGATAGGAGTACATTACATGTACTGAATTGAAGCATGCAGCAACAAACTCATCTCACAGTGAGCACTACTCCCTTCTATTTATTAATATATTCAGATTAGGTAATTTTTTCTGTATAGTTGCCCTGTAAATAATAAACCTGTAAATAACTCAATCAGGCAGTTGAATAATGGTTGCCATAAACACAGCAATATTATCGCTTCATGCATGGTTCCCGACAATGAAATTGGACTGATAGAATCAAACCGATTTCATTATCGGGATGGGTGGCACTTTCGGATCAATTATTACCCGCAATTGGCCTATACCTGAAGTAATCAATAGTCAACCAACCTTTTTTAATCAACCAATCAAATGCATTTCACTGAATATTTATTTTAAAAAGTGTTTTTTTTATTTCAAATGATACATTCTAGGTAGTCACTAACATCCAAAATAGTTTTTAAAAAAAAATTAATTTGCCTTCTTACTTTGTGCTGTGTATGTTTTATTTAGTAAGCACTCATTCATCATATAAACTTAAGTCCTCTCTCAATAATATATTCGACATTGTATGTGCATAGATTTTCTAAAAGGTGAGTTGCTGTGTGTATCCTTATTAAATAGTTATAAGGGTTAGTCTGATTGTGTGCACAGTTGTTATTAGTAGTGTTGATGGCAAGTCATTATGCTCAATTAACTAATGTAATGTATATATTCCTTTCCTGCAATGTTTACTAAACTTTACCCGCACTTAGAAATCAGCCTTGTATATTATCAGCCTCATTTACCCACAGAGACGTTTTACATGAATCCCTTCCTAAAATTGCAGCTGAGGTTTCTGGGAGCAAACCCAATGAGATTTGTGTTGCTTTTATGCAAAAACCAGCTCTGAGTGTTTTACCCTCTCGCTATAGATTTGTCCCAATTCTACAAAAATCCGCTCTTTGTAGACTACATTTTATTGGTGTGAAAAACTTTACTGTATATGCAGTTTAGGGTTAAAAATTAACAGGGAGATTCAATATGGGCAAAATCTGTGTAAAACCCACGTTAACCCTAAGTAATATCAGGTTAACATGTAGTGTTTTACATTGACTTTAGGGCACAGCACCATTTACAAATATTTTTAGAAACATATAACCCCTTTCATTAAGTTTTGCGCTACTTAGTGGTCATGTATGGGACTTTAATCTGACACGTCTTACCTTTTATGCGATCCAACGAGGCAATGCCAGACGTAATACCAGACGTAATCATTTCGTATTGTATTGCGGGATCACGCAAAGGTAATTAACACGACTAGAACATATTGAATCTCCCCATAAATCCCTTTAATTACTTATTAAAACTATGTTTAAAATGCTGTATCTATGCACTGTATAAATGATCTGGGATAAAAGGTTGATCTAATTACTCGATATTGCAGAAATTGGACTGTAGAGGTTAGTTTAAAGCGATGGTCTGAATTTTATTTCTATAGGACTGCAATATTAAGGTATTAAGGATACTTGAGTAAGTTTTAAAGCCTGTACATATGCTAAATGTCAATTGGACTGAATGCCCCCAGGCTAACTGCGCATTCTGGGCAAGAATCGATTGATCAATTATCTGTCCTTGCAAATCCATGAACAATCTCCAACTGAGCAAACATACACAAATAATTCTCGTCCAGAAGCTCAGATGGCCTTTGGTCCTTATGAGATGCAACAGACTCAGCAGGTCAATATTAAAGCTGCAGTTGTTTTGGGCAAATCTCCTGGAAGAGATTTACTAGAGGCTGCGATGCTCTGTGTGAATCTCATCTGCATGTAAGTATTTAACAGGCAGCCTCTGGTAAATAGGCTTGGGGTGGCTGCGCAAGTGTGTCTTCTGATACTTGCATAGCTGCAGCAAACTAGGGGTTAAAATTCCGCTAACCGAATGTCAATCGGTGTCTTTAACCGCTTAAGAGAGCACTGCCCCTCCAGAGCGCCTTAGCATAAATTTATTTAAACCAATTATACAGTCACACTCCAAAAATACATATACATATTAAATATACATTTCACTGTGCCGATAGCGGTACTTCATTTGTTGTTTGTTTTTTACTTTCCTGGCTTCTTGTTTCAGTTAATTCTGTTTCTTTACTCTTCCACATTTCATTATGATTCCATCTGTATCTCATCCAGGTGGGCTCAGCAGTTTTCCATGAAGCATGTGTAAGCTATATATGCAATGAAGTGTCATCCCCAGTGGATCCAGCTCTCTATTCACACATAATCAATCTCTTACGAGCTGGGCATCCAAGTGTGCTCAAGTGGCTGAATAAGTGCGGGGAAGGTGAAATGTCCCTTACTCTTGCAAGGATTATAAGGGACACATTGCAGGTAAGGAGCATTACTGATGATTATTATTATTATTGTGTTTCAGGCACTTAGTAAACTTAGATGTACTGTTACAATGTATGTCTGAAACCTTGCCCTGCAATGCCAATGGCCCTGGCTTCTAAATTATTTACATCAGTCTTTTTCCTTCTATTTTGTGTTCCCTTTTCCACAGCATACCAGGGTACAAAATTGAACTCTCCCTTTAACATATTTATTCTTTATCCTTGTACATCTAGGCATTGTTATTATTTCTCAGGGGGTTCCAGTTCTGAATAACAGACACTTGACACAAAGATAATGTTTTTTATTTATTTTTTATTTTTTTTAATCCCCTCCCTAGGGAGGTTTCTTTTTATTGAGGCAAATAAAATTAAACATCACAAAAATTAAGTTTTGTGATGCAGTTGCATAGAATATTACGTTTAACATCATATTATTACAGTTTGTACATATGCCTCATAGTTTGTTCAATGGTTCATGGTTTAATAACAAAATAACATCAACTTAAACTAATAAACTTTGTCATTGGAAAATAAACATTTCGATTCTCTCTTTATTTGTCTTTCCTTTTTTAGTATATTTGTAGATGGTTAATGTTGTCATATGGACCTATTGTTGGTAGGATTGGGGTTCTAATAGTACAGATCAGTTTGGGGTTCAATAAAAATAATGTTTTTTAACCAAGAATACACAGGATAGATTTCCTGTTATTTCATTTGGCTTCTATTCTACTTTTAATGTGTATCCATCCATGAGAGAGAAATCTTTAGTTTTAACACTGCCCTTTCTTTGTAATGTCACTTTCTAGATTTTGCTTACTTCATTCTTTCTTCTAGGACTTGTTTTGTGAGTTGCTCTCTGAAGGTCATTATTCCAGTACCCACAATCTCAGGCTGTATTTGGAAAGCTTTGTTCATCTGCACACAATGTACAATCAACTTTCAGATCTGCACCATTCACAAACTTCTCCTCTGCAGTGCATTGGTGTTTTGCTTACTCTTCTGGAATCACATAATGTGGCCCCACAACTCAGGGGCTGTGCACTGTGCACTGTTGGCTTGCTGCTAAAACATGGGTAACCTATGGGTATCTAAATGGAGGACAGAAGGAGAGGGTGGCATTTAAAGGAAAAGATTACTCAAAACGTTAACCTTTTCTTTTGTTCATTAATTGAAGAATGGGAGATAAAGGAGCTATGTCTTAAGCCTCATACACATGTACAGTGAATGACCCCTGGTGACCCCCGAGTGCATGTAACAGATGCAACGAATGGGTGTTCTGGACAATTGTCGTGCGTGCGTTCAGTTGGGCATCATTTTTTTAGCCGATATGGCAGATCAACAAACGGCGTGTAACCGAACGCATATACATATGCGATTATCGGCCAAAACGATTGCTCGTCGTTCGTGTGTATGCCGCTTAACCTCCTGTTCTTCAATTGCTGTTATAGGAGTCGGGAACAAAGATTCATAACTTACCCTCCAGCTCAGTCTTTTTACAGTCTCTTCTGACCGTTCCCTGCTGCTTCCAGTGTATATTGTATTGTACTATAGTTTAGCGCGTAAACGGTTGGGGCCTTGTTATTATAGCATGCACACTATAGTATGATTAAGCGCGGACATTGGGACCTGTCAGAAGAGTCTGCGGTGGATTTCGCTTGCGGGTAAGTTTTGAATATTTATTCCTGGCTCCTGTAACAGTAGTTGAAGAACAGGAGTTAAAGGCTATCTTCAGTGGTTAAAACCAATTTTTGCTATTCACTTTTATTAAAGAATGGGAGGTACAGGAGTCTTACCCTTTAGTAAAAACATGCAATACAAGAATTGTGGAAGCACTCCAATTAGGATAATTTACAACTACATTTAGCAGAAGTGCTACTGATCTGGTCAAACATTTATACAAACATAGAAAAGATAATTAATAATCAATGCACATTCCTAGGCCCCATACAATATCATATTATCTGCACACTGGTATACTTTATAAACAAAGGGGTTTTAGTATACATTACTGTGATCACATGAATGAAAAGCCTTCCAACCACGTCAAGGTAACCCCAGTCTGGAAGGTCCTAACTTCTGACCTTTTTAAATTTCTTTTACTTCAATTACCATTAGCAAACTTTTGTATTTCTCATAGTTGTGCACTGGATCCATATAACAGGATTTGTCACCCAGCTCTTTGGCTTTTTAAAATGAGGGAAGAGGCCATCCATCCAGTGCTTTATATTAAAGACATAGGAACTCCCATTAAAGGGGCATGTTGGGGGTACTATTACCACATAGAAGCTTGACCTGGCTTCCCAGTGTGGTCCCACATTCTCAGTCCTCCTCTTTTTACCATTTATATACTTAAAAACATTTTGGGGTTGGACTTCCTTTGTTCAGCAATCCGTATTTCATTTTTTATTTTAGCTAGTTTAATTGCTTTCTTGCACTCTTTATGTACTTACACAGTTTTTGTACTCCCTGTAAGCCTGTTCTGTTCCCTCTGTTTTCAAAATGTCAAAAGCCTTTTTCTTTTTTTCCATTTCCCTTTTTACCTGAGCATTAAGCCATGCAGGAGTGGACCTCATTTTTTTACACTTGTTACCTAAAGGTACAGATTTAGAAATTTAATAGTTTAATATCCCTTTAAAAGTGGTCCACATCTGCTCTGTATCCAGTCTATGAGCAAGAGTGATTCCTTTAACAGCATAAAATTAGCTTTCCTAAAGTTAAAAGTTTTTGTTAACCCAGTGCACTTTAGTTTTTTGCAACCTATATTAAATGACACTATATCATGGTCACTATTCCCTAAGCTTCCCATTACCTTCATCTCTAAAATGAGCTCAGGGTTATTAGATATCACCAGATCCAACAACGCATTCTGTCTAGATCCATCTGTGAAAGAAAATGCTCATATAGGAAATTTAAGAACTTTATACCTTTTGAGGTGCTGGCAGTTCCCTTACTCCAATCTATGTCAGGGTAGTTAAAATCCCCCACAACCAAAACATGCCCCATACCAGCAGCCTTCACCAACTGCATATGGAGATTCATTTCCAACTCCTCCCCGGCATTTGGCGGCTTATAACATACTCCAACAATTAATTTACCCACCTTCTTGCTTCCTGTACAAAGTTCCACCCATATTGTTTCTGTCGTATTGTTTACGCCCCATCTATTACATATTTTAAATTTGGCTTCAATTCCGGTTTAACATACATACATACTCCTCCTCCTTTCTTATTAACTCTGTCATGTCTAAATAAGGAGTATCCTTCAATATTTACTGTCCAGTCGTGTGAATCATTTAGCCATGATTTTGCTATACCAATCACATCATACTTTTCCTTTAAAGCTATTATTTCAAGTTCCCCATTTTTTCCAGCCAGACTTCTTGCATTTGTAAACATACATTTTAGATTATCAATTGATTTACTTCCATACATGGTCGTACATGCCTCCTTATCCTCTATGCTCCCCCCTTCTCTGTCCTTTGTTGTGTTGATAGCCCCCTGATCCCTAACTTCTCTATCTACCGCTGTGTAGTTCAACGTACCCTCCCCCCATACCTAGTTTAAAATCTCCTCCAACCCCCTAGCCATCTTCTCCCCCAAAACAGCTGCACCATCACCATTGAGGTGCAATCCATCGCTACTAAAGAGCCTGTAGCCAACAGAAAAGTTAGCCTAGTTCTCTAAAAACACAAACCTCATCTCCTTACACCACCCTCTAATGGTAATTGAAGTAAAAAAGGTTAGAAGTTAGGACCTTCCAGACTGGGGTTACCTTGACGTGGTTGGAAGTCTTTTCATTCATGTGACCACAGTAATGTATACTAAAACCACTTTGTTTATAAAGTATGCCAGTGTGCAGATAATATGATATTGTATGGGGCCTAGGAATGTGCATTGATTATCTTTTCTATGTTCTTTAGTAAAACGTTCAGGAGCCAGGAATGAAGTTAAGCAACTTACTCGGTCTCTCACTCCTCCGCTGCGTCCTTTGACAGGTCCCGAAAGACTTAGTACTCTATGCGCATAGAGTATGTTTTATTGAAGAACGGGTGGTAAGACACCTTCTTTACCTCCTGTTCTTTAATAAAACTGGATAGCAACAAGTAGTTTTAACCACTGGAGATACCCTTTAAGATCAGACTCATTTACCTCCTGCTCTTCAATATATGTATATGTTATGAATAAATTTTGATTTTGAGTACATTATAAAATCTTGGTGAAATCTTTGAGATGCGTGGGTGGAGGTGTTGGAGGAGGTGTGTGGGGGGGGGGGGATGTCGCTAGTAGTTAGATAATTCCCAAACAATTAATTAAGGTGAAATTTTTCCAACTATATTTGAATAACTCGTAAATAAATATAGGAATGAAACAGTATAGCTACATAGTATATTGTCATTCCTAGAAAGCAGGGCAGTTTAAATTCATTTCAGGCTATTGACTCCATTATTATATACCATGGTTACAACTCCATAATTTCATTTATAGGTCATTGAATGTATGTCTGTTTTCACGCTGGCTCTCGGCAGTTGTCCACTATGCTGACCCAGCTTTGTCCTGTGAAGTGCTACGATTAGCAGCAGCGCAAGCCTTGGTTCTAGCTGGATCAGAACCAGTCAATAAAGCACTCAAAGAAGGAAAATCTGACTATACAAAATTGGCAGTAAGGTGACTGTGTAAAGAATCTTACAATTTTATTTATTTTATCTGTATATTACTCTTGTCACTTATCCGGATTCTTTTCTACTTTGTCATTGAGCCATATTGTTGTACCCTTTAATGTGTAGTTATCTTGTTTAGGGTGATCATATGTGGGGTGGATCTCCTGCAGGATGAGGACAGAGGTGTAAGAGAAGCAGCTGCCAGATTTGCTGTGTCCCTTTTGGCTCAGCCGGACAAAGTGACAATTCACAGTGACCGAGCTCTTCTCCATCTTTTTAGACTGTTAAAGGAAAGCTTCTGGAACTGTGAAGAAACCTTTAGTTCCCTGATTCTACGTTTACCTCCATGGGATGTTCATGCTGCAGTCACCTCTCTTTTGGATAGGTAACCATGCTTAACCATGTGTGAGAGTGGCTTAACATCTGTTTCAAATAACTGAATGGGACCTTATCAAGTTTAATAAGTGTTGATCTAATTATAACAATGCCCTATATGCTTTGCAGGTCAGTCCTTCTTTATGAAGAGGATGAACCTAATATGTTTGCAGACTCCAGGTTTCTCTCCACTCTTCTGCTCCCTTTACTTTCTTGTATAGTGAAATTAGCTTCTACTTCAGCTTTGTTGCCCTCAGTTGTCCTGGGGTGGGTTACAGACAACGCTGCTCCTCTCAGAAATCAGATCCAGAGATGTCTATGCTGGTGCAGAGAACATGGTAAGTAACTAAAAATTAGCTTTTTTGTCTCTCTCAAGCACTCGCTAAGTTTTTGTTTTTTCAGGTTGTGGACATTTCTAAAACGAACTTGTAACTAATGTAGTACTGACAATTATTCAATCCCAAAACATGACTGTGTCCCAATCCACAGGAATACACCCAGATTGTGTTGTGCACATCTTAGAATCCTATTATTTAAAAAAAAAATGGTAGAAAGAGACTAATGATACAGTCTGTGCTGTAAAGGTTTTTATTTGCAGTCCTTGTGCCACAACATGTTTCAGGTATCAAGTTCCCTTTCTCAAGAAGGGTACTTGATACCCGAAACATTAGTCTCTTTCCAACACCCTTTTTTTTGTTTTCACATATTGAATCCTGAGATGAAGCCTGAAGCTACATGGCATTGGTGAACCCAACCAAATATTGACATTCTATTATTTTATTTTAGATGGAAATGTATAAACCATGTCATCCATGGGATGGTTACAATGTTTCTGGATTTTTACAATGGTTCTAATGGACCTGCCGGAAAAGTTATATGTTAGATAAAAAAAAAATCCATTCCCATAGCAAATATGATATTTTAAATGTGTCCATGGGTAACATCACAAAGTGGGTGTGTTTTGTGTTAGCTTAGGTGAGATCTTGAATCCCATCACTACTCAGGGTATAGGCTGTTTTAATGTTGTTGCTGTTCCTTTTTTTTTTTTTTTTTTGACCTTCAGACACCTCATCTTTGCTAAGAGTGAAGGCCTCAGGTTGCCCCCATGTACATACTTCAGTTCTAGGGTTGCTTATTCGAGGCAGGCTGATGCTGGAGGCATGGGAGTCTTTCAGCAGCACTGGGTTGACACACCTTGACGTATCCTGTCTAAGAAAGGAGTTATCTGAACTGCAGGCAAATTTCATACTACATGGCACTGGGTCCTGCCCTATGGAAATCATGGATTTGTGCCCCTGATGAGACACTTCTGCTTTTAATAGGACTAATGCAACTTACGCTGGAGTTTGTGTAGATTATCTGTTGTAGAATGGCTGTTTGCGTATTCCTGGCACTGAAATGGTGGACTTTTTACTCACACATTACTCATATTGTTTATCTACCATGGATCCAGCTGTTGCTGTTGGAAACCAGTGGGTGGAAATGAGGACATGCTTAAATCTCCTGTTTTAGCATAAAGACATCATTTAACTGCCACATGGTTTTCCACAAATCTTCATTTGTGCTGCTAAATATAAGATGTATCACTGAATAAAAAGTAGGAACCTAAACGTATTTCTAAAGAAATAAAGAGCCAAAATATGTTCAACTATTGAGAATTGAATCCAACGCATATAAATTGTTGTACATTATTCACAAAACAAAGTGCTAAAAAAATAACTGGATTGGAAATGTGAACCAAGCTTGATAGTCATGTGTTACCTTGAAAAGTAAAATCAAGGTTGCATTACATGCAGAGAAATCATGGTACAATCCCACTAATAAAATTCATATCCATGTACATTATTTTAGAATGTCCCACAGACCAGAGTATTTGACTGTCAGACACGTTATGATTAAAGATCGTTTTGTGAATTTTGCCTAAAACCACAAGAAGTGACCTCTTTAAGAGGTGAGGATGTTTGCAAATCCACTAAGTACATTTTGTAGTTCCATTTATAATGTTATTCAGAAAAAAAACTTGTACAGAAAAAAAAACTTATTACATTAAATAAAGTGAAACATAATCTATTTAGAAGAATTTATTGTACTTTTATTTTTTTTTCTCTTGCAATCAATAACAGAATATCTAAATGTTTGGAACTTGCCAGTGTCCTTGTGTATGCACCAACTAAACAAGGGGTGTTAAACTTGGAACCCCCCCCCAGATGTTAGAAAACTACAACTCCCAGCATTCCCTGCACTGTAGTTTTTTTTAACCTCTGTATATCCGTGTACTAAACATTTTGAACACAGTTGATGTAACAATTTTTTTCCTATCCTCCAGTGATATAATAGTAAGTATTTAGAAATACAGTAATGTTAGATAATCATAATAGGGTATGCAGAATAAAATGCTTTTTAAATAAAAAAAAAAGTTAAAACATTTTAACACAGAATTTTTCATCAGACTGCTAAGTCATTTGCAGTCCAGTTGTTCCCTTGTATATGACAGGAAATACAACTTTTCTTATGAGGTAGATTCGTATGATAGAAAGTGTTTTATATCAAAGCTTAAAAAAAAACATTGCCCACATTGTAAAACTTCCAGAGGCTTTTTAAAAAAAAAAACAAAAAAAAACCCTGAACAGCATTTTAAAATAAAATATTGAACAAATGATAACATGATCTGTTGTGATTATACTGGCATTTACAATACCTGATGGAAATTATAGCATTACAGTTCAGTTACTAAATAATCACATGCAAACTCCCCCAGCTGTAACTGGAAGCTCATTTTGTTCCGTCAGTGTTTCAAGACAGGATTCATTTCTAATGTATTTATTCCTATCATTTCTAATTCCCATAATATGTCAGCAGGATGAATCATATAACCTCTTAATCCTAAAACATGCTCCATTACAATTATTCTCGCAGGTTCATTAAACAATAATAATAAAATATGAGAGCAGTTCCCCTTTATTGGCAGAGGTAGGTATCAGAGGTAAGATTGCTCCCTTTGTGCTATATTGGACATGGTTAAGATGGTGGGTGCCAGTGTCCCCTCTGTGAGTAGGAGTTTGGATGGGTCAGGACTGAAATATTCATAGCTATCCAATTGTGTTTGTACTAAAAGGACCAATTCTTTTTACACAAATAGAAAGGCAAGCAGCTGGCAGGTACAGTCTTCTCTTAGGTCCTCTTGTTCCCATGATCCTTGGCAGCCCATAAGAGAAGCCGCAACCCAGAATGTTCTATAACAGAGAAAAGCGTGTTTTTAATATTTTCACTAGTGCCTAAACCTCTTTAAGGGATGTTGCATCATCTCGATTTCTCCTCAGAAAACAAACGTGTATCAGTAAAGCTGCAGCGTCACTTACAACCTGTTACAATTTTCTCTACAGCTAGAAATGATAAATTAGAAAATAATGCTCTTTTGATTTGGACTGCAGATAAGACTGAATAATATTTCAATTAAGCATTGCTTAGAAATAAATCTTATCATAGTAATAAACATGCTTTGTGTACTAACACCAGTAAATATAGCCATTCATGTGTGCCCTAGGAAATCCAATGTGCAGATTTACCTTTTTCAATTTAAAGTTATTTAAAAAAGAACAAGGCAAATGTCAATTTTCACTGGTATATTCTGCTAATGAAATAAAACAGGGTTTGCATTAAATAGGTTCAGCTCCGTCACTAATAACACATTTAGTTTTTTTTCCCCCATTGTCTCCGTAGTTATCAAAATGGGTAAAAATCCAGAAATTAAATATGTTCCACATGATCGGGAACTGTCACTCTGCCCACTGTGGACTGTCAGTCTCAGCTGGATTTCAGGTAACATATTAATGAGAATGATAAGGCAGTGATCTATTTTAGCATTAGTTCTTTTATTACTATGATGTACATAACTGTGCCAATGAGGTGTCTGGCTATAGACGAGTATATATCAATGTAAGATTTGTACATAATTATTCGTCCAAGCCCACTAAAACATAATGGAGTTTTCAGTTTTACTCTTAAAATATAATTCAATTTAAACAGTGTTTGCAGCCTTACCTTGCCCCAGCAAGTCCATCACCTTGGCATCGCCCATTGCTACCTGCAGCCTCCATTTGGCATTCCACACACACAAGTTGTTCAGGAATCAGTTGTCTGCCCCAGCCTTGGAAATGGCAGCCAGGTCCCACATGTTTCATGCGAAAATAAACGCAGTAACTGGAAATGATAAATACAAAGGGAAAAATAGAACTTCAGTGTCTGCTCTGAATGTGTCCATTCATGTTCCCTTCCATCCGACATTTAGATTGATGTCCTTACAACTACCTGGCCCCATGGAAAATGAATTGGAAAGTGCAGAAAAAGTTGGAAGGTAAAACTGCCAGTATCTCTGATTTTCTTAGATGTTTGATAGATTAGATGATTAAATATTGAATCTATCAAATGACTTATAAGTGTTTGGCCAGCTTATAGATTACTCTGTAAAGCTTTAATTATTACTTACAGTAGGTGTTGCAAACATATGAATTGTACATAAACAATATTATAAATATCACAGCAATAAACAGTACCTTTCACACACTATGGCAATGTGTTCCTTGGTCCTTTATGTATCCATACCCAATGCAGGTAAATCTAATCAATATCCAAGTAAAGTGAGTAGAAGAAAGGAACCAGGCAAAGCAGGAATTGCTGCAGACTAGTTTTATTCTAGCCAAGTTTACAGCCATTCCTGCTTTGCCTGGTTCCTTTCTCCTACTCACTTTACTTGAATATTGATAATATTATAAATATATTTGAATTATGACTCTTCAATATATTTTTGTTTCCATTTATCTGATCACTTCATTGTGTATTATTATTTATTTAGGGGGGGAAAGTACAGTAGGGTCAGAGGGCCAATTTAGCGATACCGCAGGTTATTGATTAATGTACGATAGCGGCTGTAAATGTACGGCTGCGGTAGTATATTTACACCGTAAATTTCCAACAGTTAATGTTAATATGCAATAACAATCGTAATTTGATTGTTAAAGGCGCGGTATCGCTAAAAACTGTAAAAAGGACTTAGTTGTGATATCCATAGTGAAAGGCAAACTGTTTGCGGTGATTAGCAGTTGTGGGCACCTATGCACAATACAGCTATAGACCTCCATGCAGTTGTCTGTCTGACCTCACACTTGGTAATGCCTGTCTGAGAGAATGTTAAGTAGAAAAATGCAGCCTTGCTGTGAATAATCCCAAAACACCATTACTGATTGGCAAGACAACATGGAAAAATGGATGCCTGCATTTAATGTTTCAATTAAAATTATGGACCGGATAAACCAAAAGCAGAACAAAGACACCCCCTCAGTGACTCACAAACTGGCACAGGCTGACAGCAGATGGCAGAGTGAGTCCAGAAAGAACTGTGTATGTTCTCTGACCTATTAGTCTCTTGTGGTGCATTAACTTTAGAAGAAGAAAGACTCTTCATTACAAATCTAACAGTGGGCTTTGTGTAACATTTTAGTACAGCAGTTGGTGTAGAAGTAAAATTCCATGATCCATATCTTCCACAGAGTTTAGTTAAGGACAATGGGCCATATTTATAAAGGCGTGGCATCGCTTTTTGGTGATACCACACCTTTAACGACCATAGATCTATGATCCTGTAAGAATACCATTGTGGTAGTTTACTACCGCACGTTCATTAATTAACGAACGTTCTGCATAAATCTACGATCGGGGCTGTAAATTTACGGCCGGCGTCATAATTTATTGATAATGTGCGATACCGCAAGTTTATAAGTATGGCCTAATGTATTAGAAATACCATAAGTGCTAAACTAATAATATTGAGATTTATTAGTTATTTTAGATTCCATTATTTTAGATATAGTATTTGAAATGCATTGTCACTGGTATACTACAGCCTCCCATTTGCTGACCCTTCCCAATCGTGGGCCCTGTGGCCCCTCCCACTCATGGACTCTGTGACTCCGCACACTTGCAGGTCCTGTGGCCCCCGAGTGGGACATTAAGCCTAATACTCTGCATTACTTTTTGATTTCCATGCACGGACTATTGACTGACAACCAGACTGCTAAATATACATAGGGCTACGGGTGATTTAGACTTTGTACTCATGCTGTATGGTTCTTCCATCTGAGGTGGGGGATGCTTTTTAAGGGTGTATAAGTTCTTTGATATGCACTATTTTGTATAAATATTTTTGATACTATTTTAATATTTGAAATAAAAGTAACTTTTTAGCCACATATCCTTGCTTTTTTCTATGTATCACTCTTAGTTGTTTCTGACATGCGCAAGGGAGCCCTTTCCTCCCTCCCTCCCACCATCCGGATCCATCCTTGCTCGATATTCTAAAATTAAAACCTTTTAATATAAGGTAGCTCCCCCTGCCCAACCCCAACAGCCGCATTAGTTCTTTAAAAACAAATCTGAATCATGCTTACAACCCTTCTCTCCCACGGTGTGTCCATTGCCAGCAGCCGTGTCTGTGATTGGCTACCTCTCCAATCACAGACGCGGTTGCCGGTCCGGCCCCTGTTTGCAACTTCCTGCAAACGGAGCCGCGAGGAGAGCGCCACGGAAGTGAAGGGCTGTAAGTATACTTTGGATTCGTTTTTTTAATGAACTAACACACCGTGAAATTTCAATAAAACTAGCAGAATATCACAGGTTTATAATTATGGCTCATATATGGGCATTACTGTTTGAGGCTCATGCAGGGGCATGCATGGAACTCACAGGCATTACTGTTTGAGGCTCAAGCAGGAGAGTGCACGGAACTCACAGGCATTACTCTTTGAGGCTCAAGCAGGAGAGTGCACAGAACTCACAGGCATTACTGTTTGAGGCTCAAGCAGGAGAGTGCACGGAACTCACAGACATTACTGTTTGAGGCTCAAGCAGGAAAGTGCATGGAACTCACAGGCATTACTGTTTGAGGCTCAAGCAGGAGAGTGCATGGAACTCACAGGCATTACTGTTTGAGGCTCAAGCAGGAGAAAGCAGAGGAAATCTCAGAGGGGCGGAGCTTAACATTCAGCAAACCAGTAACAAAATGTCAGCAACTTTCAAGGCACAAAGCTAGGCTCTGGAGGGACATAGGTAAAAAATAAATATGGCAACAGTATTTTTAAAGCTGCAGCTTCCAAATGAACATAACTTGTTTTTATAGTGCACTTATCCTTTAAACAAACTTGATTGGCTTTTGTGAGGAAGTCAGTTGAAATTTAGACTCTGGCATAGCAGTAGATGTGGTATACTTGTATCTTGCTATTTTTTTAGGCTACTTGTGTGTAAGCGAAGGTAGAAAATAAGTTAATGGATAGTATGCAGAGAGTAGTTGTTAATGCTGCCTCATCAGTAAGGACAAAAGTTCTAAGGGTTCTGTTCTGGGGACGCTTCTATTTCTATATGAGCAAGATCTCAGTATCTAGATAGATTTTCACATTTGGCTGCTAAGTGGCAGCTGAGATTCAATTTTGATATATGTAAGGTGATGCATAAATGGCTCTGTGTTAAGTGAATCTCTTTTGGAAAAGAATCTTGGAGTTTTGGTGTATAAGAAACTGAAATTTAGCAAGCAGTGCCAGGCACCAACAGCTAAAGCCAGTAAAATATTGTCTTGTATAAAGAGGGGCATGGATTCAATGGAGAAAAATATAATTATGAGGTGCAGTTTTGGAATCCTGGGTCCAAACAGGACATCTTTGAAATCGAAAGGTTTCAGAGAAGGGCAATGAAATTAATAAGGGGATTGGGGGAGCTTGAATATGAAGACAGATTGGATAAGTTACAATTATGCACACTATCACAAAGGAGGCACTTGTGTGGGGATATGATCACTGTGTATAAATACATTAATGGGCCATACAATAAACTATCTGGGGCATTGTTCACCAATAGAGCATGTCAGAGGACACGTGGACATCCCTTAAGACTGGAAAAAAAGGAAGTTTAGTCTTCAAGTATGGAAGAATTTTTCACTGTGGAACTATCTTCTAGTGGACATGGTGATGGCAGGTTCATTGGATAGTTTTAAAAAAAAGCTGGATGAGTTTCAAAAAACAAAGAATGTTACATGTTACTGGTTTTGATACATAAAGTTGATCCAGTGATATTTCCGATTACCACTTGAAGTCAGGAAGGAAATATTTTCCCCTTCATACTGTTTTTTTTTGGGGGGGGGGGGTTTGCCTTCCTCAGGATCAACAGTTAGGCAGGAAATGTGGGTATTGCTGAGTAAGCTGAACTACATGGTCGTATGTCTTTATTCAATGTCAAATACTATACTGTACTATAAAGAGATAATCAGACATGCTGGATAACTAGATATTTACTGCACAGAATCAATGGCCCCTGGTCTGTGCTTTAAGTCATCCTTATAGCTTGTACTTGTCATCATTAATACCAGTTTTATTTTTTATTTCAGTTCACATGAGATATTTACAATTACCGTAATGGAGGATTCAGTTTGACATTGACACATCATATGTCATACCTTGGAGTTCTCTGAAGTATCGTGATAAAAGGTCTACGCCATGGGTCCCTAAAATCCCTCTTGAATGAATCTGGTAAGATCTTAGCCACATCTATGAGAGAAAATGAGAGCTAAATAATTATGCACCAAAAATTAGGTGTATATGAACATGGTTTGCTCGTAATGCACACTGATTATAGATAGAGCTCTAGCAATACCTGTGGAAATGTGACAGTCAGGGTCCTCCCCATAGCAGCCACGGCGTTGTCTGAGATCTGGGCATGGGCTTCCTCCGCTCCTTGGTGGCACTAGCACTTGACGTGCCCGCTCCCTGCTTCCGATCCCACAGTCTGAGCTACACTCACTCCAGGCTCCCCAAGGCCCTACTACACAATGAAAAACTGTAGAGGAAACAAAAAATAGCTATACAGACATTTCTTATAGTTATGTACATAAACACTATTCAATAAAAGTGCTGTTAAATAAATGGGGAAAACAGACAGGGTAAACAATGGTGGAGGTGCACTCTCTCCAGTTGTGGGTGCAGACACCTCTATAGGTTCTTCCCTTAGGAACCAATGACTCCACAGGAAAAAAAGAAAACTGAGGGTCGCACTCCAAATTGTTAGAAACTTTATTGTGAACCACACATCTCTATGTCACAAGAGACAGTAATTTAAAATGACGTAAAATACAGATATGTAATGATTAAAACCTTTTCAAGGTTAAAGTTACAATATACTGCAGTAGTAATCCAATTAGAAACACCACAAGGTCACAAAATACCATGTGGTATCTGCGGTGGCAAAATATCGATATAACGGCAGTAATTTGCTCCTTCGATATGAATATATCCCTGTATATGAATATATATAGAGGACAATTATTACCCATATTTTATGTTGTATATTTTCTGGGTTTTAAAAGTTAAAAGACATCTATACCCCCAGCCCACTGCCCTTCCATTCAGACTATCCAGAGTGAACCCAGGGTCCTCACTCTTGATAGTGTGCGAGGTCAGTTGACTGGGGGTATATTTGTCTTTGTAATGTAAATATGGTGGCAGGGGCAGAATAAGAAATTACAAGTTAACATACAATATAAAGTCTGGAGACCTAAAACTGATATGTAAAGAATTTGAAAGGATAAGAGTATTATTATTGTTGTTGATTTATAAAGCAACAATTATGAATAATTCAAATCGGGCCCTACACCAAAGAGCTTACCATCTAAGTCTTTTTTTATTGTTGTGGGGGAAACTGGAAAACCAGGAACATACAAATTCAAACGGGAAATTGTAGATAGGAAAATGCTACATGCAGTGTTTTCCTGACTGCAAAACATCTGAAATCTATGGGAATATGTTCAAAAACCATATGTCTGGACATAGCCCTATTAGCTAGCCAATTCAACAATTGGGATTGGTCCAATAAAATCCTATCTCCCAATGAAGCCGACAATCAGGCAATCTACCATACTCGATCCAACGATCATACGATTTTGCGATATTGTACGACCAGAGACTGGATCGTATATGGGTCCCTTTAGGGCTACACCACACCAGGCCATTTTAAAACACAATCCGATTGCGTGTTAAAAAGAGCACACTAGTGTGGCCACACTAGGTGCGCTGGGGTCATTTGCGCTGCGATCCATTGATCAGGAGGGCATTCAATCCCCATTTTTGGTGCGATTCGCATGCACTACAATTCCAGAAAATGACAGGGATCACAGTGCAAGCGGGCACCAACGTGTACGAAGCACGTGCGCAATCTACGCTGCAATTTGAACGAATATTGAAATCCATTGTTGTAGATAAAGAATGTTTGCATTTCTTACCATTTCTGCATTTGGGACTATATTAACCTGCTGCCTTTATGTACTTCAATGAAACTAATACTAAATATCTATGAACAGATAGATAGTCTCATTCTAAAATATGAATTTAGATGGATAAATTAGACTGAAAATGTGCATGGTAAAAGGGATTCTGGGTTTTGTTTCCCAGCATGGCCTGTGTACACTGTGTTGCAACCTTTGACCTCCAGTCAATGTGAGCAGCCATGTGTATATTGAAGCTGGGTCGTGATAAGTCACGAAAGGGGAAGTTGTCTGATGTAGAGGGTGGTGCTGGGGATTCTTTAGAAATCTGTAGGATCATTTCACACCTGGCTTTACAGTAACATAGTTAACTTGATATCATTCTTGTCTGATGCTGAAAGGTCAATTTCACCCAAAATCTCCCTTGCTAACTGAACACTAACTATAAAGACAGAAAGAGACGTGTTTTTTTCCGGTTAATAATTGTATTTAATCATGATAGGGATCATTTGAAATGTTTTATTGTGAAGGGTTGCGCGTTATTTATGTGTGGCTGAAGCACGTGTAACGGTGTAACTGTATTAATTAATGGTATGTATTGTTAAGAGTTGGAGGTTATATCAGGTTCAGCTCTCTAATAGGCTGTCGTCTAACGCGTAGATCAAGTGAATAAAGTTGTTGACTTATTTTCTGAGACCCGCTGAGTGCTTTCATTGTGTTGGAGAGTCTATGGATTTTGGAGAGACACCCGGGCAAGTTGTGTCAGTATGTGGAGTGCAATCAGGTCGTATATTTATAGTTAAAGCCAAAGAGTAAAAAAAAGTACAGGGCACTCACGGGACTTCTCAACAAACGCATGTGTTTGAACTACGATCTATGCATTTCGGCCACCGTCTAGGCCATCATCAGGATCGATATATTTATAGTTATGAATGTTCAGATTTTCACTAGCTTATGAGCTGTGATCACTTTCATTTGCATCCCAGGTATTTAAAGAACATCTTCACTGATAACGGCAATAGAAATAAAGTAATATCTAATGAAAGTTTGCGATACAGATTATCCTTACTGTACGACCGCGGCTGTAAATGTGTGATCGAAGGAAGGAAAGCAGGGTACATGTAGATAGGCCAGTGGTGGGCGGAAAGGGGGGTGGGGCTAGCATAGGGGATAGGGAGGCATGTGTATTAAAGTGTACAAATAAATTACAGGATCATAATCTAAAATGTATGTTTGCAAATGCGAGAAGCCTGCAGGATAATTTTCTCTCACAGGTGGTTGAGGTTCCTACTAGAAAAGGAGCTCTGTTGGATCTGGTAATATCTAACATTGTGGAGCGCATTATAGATATAAAGGTAACTGGAGGCTTAGGGAATAGTGACCATGAAATAGTGGCATTTGGACTTTGTTATCGAAAGGAAAAGTGCGCTGGGTTAACAAAGACATTTAATTTCAGGAAAGCAAATTTCCCAAGGTTAAAAGCAGCTCTTCAGCATGTCAACTGGGATAATGTGTTATCAGGTAAATGTACTGAACAGAAGTGGACTGTGTTCAAGGGGATTTTAAGCCTGTTCACATCTAAATTTATACCCTTGAGAAATAAATGTAAAAAAGTAAATCCGCGCCCATGTGGCTGAATTCTGATGTAAAGAGGCAAATGGAAAGGAAGAAAAAGGCATTTAAAACCTTTAAGGCCGAGGGAACGGAAAGGGCCTTTAGGGATTATAAAAACTGTAACAAGGAGTGTAAGAAAGCAATCAAACTAGCTAAAATTAATAATGAAGTTAGGATAGCTGAACAGAGCCTCACTAAGCCTAAACATTTTTTTAAGTATATTAATAGTAAGAAGATGAGGACTGAGAATGTGGCACCATTAATTAATGGGGATAAGTTAGTTACGGAGGATGGCGATAAAGCAAATGTCTTGAATAATTTTTTTTCCTCTATATATACTATTGAAGATCCAAGTACAGATATCATAGAGTATAGTAGCAATAATGGTATACAAGATTCAAGTGCACTTTGGTTAACTGAGGATATGGTACAGAAAGAACTAAAGAAGGTTAATATTAATAAATCTCCTGGGCCGGATAAAATACATCCTCGGGTACTTAAGGAGCTAAGTTCAGTTTTATCTAGGCCATTGTTTCTTATTTTTACTGATTCCCTCATGTTCGGTGATGTGCCTCTGGATTGGAAAAAGGCTGATGTTATTCCAATATTCAAAAAGGGTAGTCGTTCACAGCCGGGTAATTACAGGCCTGTAAGTTTAACTTCAGTGGTGGGGAAGATCCTGGAAAGTTTAATAAGGGAACATGTTCTAGAGTATGTTTCAAGGACTGACATTATAAGTAGTAACCAGCATGGATTTAGGAGGAATAGATCTTGTCAAACTAACTTGCTTGGTTTTTATGAGGAAGTAAGTAGAAATTTAGACTCTGGCATAGCAGTAGATGTAGTTTACTTGGATTTTGCAAAAGCTTTTGATACAGTCCCCCATAGGCGACTAATGTATAAGCTAAGGTCTGTTGGTCTGGGGAGTCACATTTGTACATGGATAGAAAATTGGTTAATGAATAGGATGCAGAGAGTAGTTGTTAATGGGGCTTCATTATTATGGACTAAAGTGCTAAGTGGGGTGCCACAGGGTTCTGTGTTGGGGTCGCTTCTATTTAATCTATTTATTAATGATTTGGAAGTGGGTATTCTCAGCAAGGTTTCTGTGTTTGCTGACGACACAAAACTTTTTTGACCATTAAAAACTTCAGAGGATGTACAATCGTTGCAGGGGGATCTAGATAGATTGTCACATTGGGCTGCTAAGTGGCAGATGAAATTCAATGTTGATAAATGTAAGGTGATGCATTTTGGACTTAAAAATCCTTGTGCTACTTATACTATAAATGGCTCTGTGTTAAGTGAATGTGTTAAGTGTGTTCTCTGTGCTTTGGCATTTAGATTGGCACCAGATATGATTAGATCCTAACACAGCAGGAAAACCTGTATGAAAATGGCATTTTCAGTCACCCCTCAGCTCCCCATAAATATATTGTTACTTTCACCAGCGTAATGGCTTCAGCAAAGAAGCAGAACCTTCTTGTGTCAGTACTTATATATGTATGGGTGCTGTGGAGTTAGGAAGTAGAATATAATATGAAGTCAGGCTGACCCCTGAGTAATGTTTTTTTATGCAGGGATCAAAGCTGTTAATCCCCCTTTTGTGTAATAACCAAAGCAGTGGGGCCTCTGTAGTGAAATATGCTGTTCCTAGTCTCTCTTCTGGAGTTCACACGCCCTTTCCCACTCTCCGATCACCTCAACAGGATTAACCTCGTCAGTGCCACTTGTCATACTGCTTTTTGCAACTGAAATGTGAACGTTATGTATTCAAACAGTTTTTGCCACAGCTTACTGTCAGGAACTTTACACAGTGCAATACATTACCCTAAAACCTCAAACACATGTATAATATCACTAACATCCATTTGACGCGCATGTGTATACGGTCCCTCGGGCATTGTTGGTCAATCCAACAATCGCAGGCGGGCTTCCTATCGGACATGTGTACGGACCTTAATGCGTTCACATATTCTCTTCAATTTTAAAAAATCAGTTGAATTTGCTATTCCCTGCTGTTGACATTACTGAGCTGACATTTCAAGTTCTAACAGTCCTTCTTCCCAGAATGCACCACATCCTTGGAATGTTCCTAACAGTAATTTCTATGATTGGCTGTTGGATGGGTCAAAGATGCTCAGATCTCTACTGAGCAGCTGAATCAAGGGCCAAGATCATAACATTCTCTATTAGGGGTCCTGCAAACAGGAAGTCAGTTTTTCAGAAGCATTTATTTATATACAGACACAATGCTGAATTGGCAGGTTAAGGTCATTAGGATGGCAATATCCTGCATTAAACTTCCCCTTTAACTTTATGACAACGTTTCAGAGACACGTGTCTCCTTTCTCAAGTCAAACATTTATTAACTCATTATAATATCACATCCTAAATATCCTGTGGCAGACAGGAAGTACGATTCCAACTTCCTGTCGAAACACCAATAATGGGGATAATGTATAAATTAAACATCAACTGGAACCAAAATACATCACATTAAATCCATGAATAAAAATGAATCATAATCCTTATTGAGGCCCTTCGGTGTCAAAGTTTGCAATTCATACACCCATTTTGTCTCCCGTTGCTTACGTTTCAATGTCCTGTCACCACCTCTAGCAACTAGCTCTAGGACCATGTATCTCAACTGGGATTCATGATGGGTTGCTTCCACAGATTGTTTTACTACTGGATGTTTTACATCCCTTTGTCGTATGGTGGACCTGTGCTGGGATATTCTGTTTTTTTCTGCTTGTGAAGTCTCATCCACTTATAATAGTAACACATATATACCACTGATTGTGTGTTACATGTGTAGTAGTCCTTAATCTTATATTTTCTATGGGGTGGGATGAACAAACATGTCTCCTTTGTGTACACATTGGCACTGTGCACAAGCTCAACAGGGAAACATCCCTGTTTTTTTTAGGTCCCAGAAAAGTACGGGTATCTTGTTTAGGAGATTGAAAAAAGGAATGTGTAAGGCAGGATCCTAATGTCCTGCCTTTCCTATATGCACAGATTGGTGGTTCCTTAAAATCATCCCGGTTCGGCTATGCATTACGCACTATTTATCAGTGTTTAATCAAAATACTTTTAATCATCTCGCTATCAATGCCATATTAAGGCCTCAACTACTATTGGTTTGGGATAGCCCCATTGTAAGAATTTTTGTGCCATTCTATCATAGGTCTCGTTCTTGTTATCGACCTGTGATACTATTCTATGTACTCCTTTCAATTGGCTAACCGATATGGCCTTTTTCACATGAGCAGGATGAAAACTATGAAACGACAAAACTTGGTTGCGGTCGATATGCTTTGAGTATAACTGTGTATATATACCTCTTTGGTCCACACACACCATCACATCAAGAAAAGCTATTGCTTTGTTGTCATAATTCAAGGTATAATTAATATTCCTGTGAAACTCATTAAAGGGTAACTGTGGTCTCAAATTCTTCCAAACTAGTAAGAATTATAATAAAAGCCTACCATCGTACCTTCAAAATAAAACCTAAATCACATCTTTAGATAAAATTTGTGAGAAATTTTTGCTGGAAAGCAATGTAACTTCCTGGTTGAACGCTTCCTGTTTTCCATATACGAAGTCCTCCTCTTGCCAAGCCATAAAGGCATTGGCATATGATGGAGCAGCATTGGAACCCATATAAGTACCTCTTAATTGCCGGTAGTATTTTTTATCAAATACAAAATATCTTTGATTCAGAATTATTCATAAGGATTACAATATAAAATAATTCTGGTCATTAATGTATAGATTAGATGCTTGTAAGAGTCTGCCCACTGCACACACTCTATCCTTGTGAGAGATGGACGTGTATAGTGAGGAGACATCAAGAGTAGCCAAGATAATTTAATTATTCCCCTTTATATTTAAAGTTGCCAATTCCTCAAGAAATTGTGATGTATCTTTCAGATACAATTTTGTATCCTGATCAAGGAGCAAGGTCCTTGTAGATCTTGGGCAGGGTATAAAATGTCTGAACTATCGGATGTTCCACTGTTAAGTACTTGTTAGGAATAACATCTATTATGCCATTGTTAGATGCGGAGGCAAAAAATCTGTCCATATGAC
Source organism: Hymenochirus boettgeri (assembly GCA_019447015.1). Taxonomy (NCBI): domain Eukaryota; kingdom Metazoa; phylum Chordata; class Amphibia; order Anura; family Pipidae; genus Hymenochirus; species Hymenochirus boettgeri. The sequence continues at coordinate 292,623,220 of CM033469.1, forward strand.
ACTGCAGGGTTATTCAATATCTGTCCATATGACACTGCAGGGTTATTCAATAAACATTCTTATCATTTAAAATGGTGCTAATTTTGCCCCAACCAATCAGATTTTATTTAACATTTGAAAGCTAACATCTGATTGGTTGGGGCAAAGTTAGCACCATTTTAAACAATAAGAACTTTTATTGAATAACCCTATGCATATCCCAGTCCCTTATTTAGTAGCGTTTCCTAAGGTGACAAGGGGGTGGAGGAAATGTTGATGACTTTGTCTTCCCTCTCTTGGACCGTAGTGTCCGTCATGGTCCTGGGGCTTGTACGATCCTCCCCCTCCTCCCGCTGTGTCTGGCCCTAAAAAAGGCGATCCTCTATTGTCTGCCGTGTTGAGCTCCGTGGCCGACTTCCATGCAAACAGCTTATTGCTTCTTCTGCGCACATGATCGTTGTTGGACCAATCATACACGTGGCCCCGTTCGTAATCCCATTGGTCGTGGGTGAACATGATCGTTTCAGCTCCTCCCCCTTCCTTTGGTAGTTCGTGATGATGCCTTGCAACTCCTCTTTGATACTAACTCACGTTTTCTATCAGTTATTGAGTTGTTAAATTCTTTGGTGATAAATTCAATGTTTAACATCATGATATCATTGGAACATAAACTAGCAAAAGTGTGCCTGTTGGTGCACAATGGAAATTATGTGTGTGTATGTTTTGCTATGTGTGGATATAGTGGATATAATATTTAAGCAGGTATATTTTAAATTGTTACTCAGACAGTCACCAGCTTCCAGAGGAACCAAATAGGATAATCCTGCAGCTCTGAGATTAGAGCCAGACAATCCTGCCACTCTGTGTGGTTGAAATTTAACATGCTAGTTTAATACTTATTAATATTCACCACGGCAAGTTGTGATGGTAACTCATATATTATAACAGAAGGTACCTCACAGCATCATGTTATTAAATAGAATTGCCAATAATCTAACGAATGAACAAACATTTCTGATTCCCAGTTTACCTAAAGAAATGGATTTATCCTTTATATACTCTTCCATACAGATCTAATTGAAAAAAAATAGCTTCAGAGCAATTTTTAATAACTGATAACTGCTTTTTATTTCAGTATTACAGTAAATCCTTGGTATACCTGCCTGGCTTTACCATTAAGCAAAAGGCTAAGGAGCACCTTCACCCCAACCATTAATAGTGGCTGCCAATTCAAATTGTTCTAGCCAATCAGTCCACTCCCTAGTTACCCCATCAAATGGATCAGGTTTAAAAATAGGTTTGGCAATTGGGCTATTGAGTCTAATTGGGGAATTTCATCTGCAGGTACAAGGACAGGAGGATTTTAATCAATACTTTCAGTAGCAGCCTCCATAGCTTAATACAGAGAACATACATACAAAGAAAACGGAAAATAAATGGTATTACCAGCACAGCTGCCACCGATTTGTACCAGATCACTGCTTTATGGAAGGATTATGGGTAGCATGGCACACAGTTGGTTACTGTTGGTTGGTGGTCTGGCACAAAGCAGACAGTGCACATAAACAGGTTCCCCACATAATGTGCTGTAATCAGGGGTGACCCTGTCTATGGTGCACCACTTTAAATATTGACCAGGCCTGTATATTGCGTGTCCTTGTAAGTTGGTGTACACTTATCTGTTGCCTCAGAGTTTGTATCTAATAAGGTAAATTGTCTGTCCAATAATCTGTCCTCCCAACAGGTGGTAACAGGATCTTATACAGGGGGTCTTATACACAGGGTCTTACACACAGGGTCTTGTGTTAATATAAATATCTCTCCAAAGCACACACCACAATCTACTTTCACTTTCTCTCCTCATAGCAGGGATGTCTTGTCTTTTATCACTCACTTTCTGAAAGAATATAATTGTAACCAATTCTAATTGGAAAAGAATCTGATTGGTATACTAACCAAAAAGAATCTTTCTGAAAGAATCTGAATGTAACAAATTCTGTTTAGAAAATAATCGGATTGGTTAGTATACCAATTAGAATCTTTCTGAAAGAATCTGATTGTATCCAATCAGAACTGGTTATAATCAGATACTTTCAGAAAAAAAATCTTATTGGTATGCTTTCTGGAAGAATCTGATTGTAACTAATCACAATGTTACAATCAGATTCTTTTAGAAATAATCTGATTGGTTATACTAACTAATTAGACTCTTTCTGAAATAAGCTGATTGAAACCAATTCTGATTGGAAAATAATCTGATTGGTTAGTATAGCAATCAGATACTTCCTGAAAGAATCTGATTGTATCTAATCAGAATTAGTTACAATCAGATACTTTTAGAAATAATCTTTTTGGTATGCATTTTGGAAGAATCTGATTGTAACCAATTGTGATTGGGAAAGAAGCTGATTGGTATACTAACCAGACAAAGAATATATATCAATAAATACAGGGATAGCTTATAAAAAAAAAAAGGGGGAAAAAAAGCGTAGGATAGACAGATAATAAATCAGAGGAAAATAAAAGGAACCTAACATAGAACCAGGTTTAAACGAGGGGCCCAGAGCCCACCCAGCACTCCAACTGTATCTAAAGGTACCCAAAATCAGTATCCATAAATAGGACAATCAATCCTAATAAATAAAAGTCCAGCAGTGGATATCAGAAACATCACACAGCCTTTATTATACACATATCTAATAATAAAAACATTAAAAAAAAAACTAAAAACATATCACAATGCTAGGGCATACAAATAATAGTACGTATTAAATGGGCCTCGACAAAATCACTGAGGGAACAAAAGAGCCCATTCAGGACCGAACACCTGTAAATAGAAGGCAGTTAGCATCCAAAATGTGGAATTCCTTGTAGCTGTGACCAAAGGAAGGAGGATAGCGAGGAGTTAGTAGCAACGCTGGATACGGGCATGCAAATAAGGTAAGTCACATACAAGCAACAGCAATGGTAGATGCAGCCCAAGCAAAGCCGATTATCCAGACACAGTCATATAGTTGGAATATAGTTAATGATAGAAAGTCAGGCAGGCACTGGCGAAAGAGAAGATATAAACCGTCCCGATCAGAATGTCAGTACGACAATAACAAAGAAGGGAACGATCTCACCGATCTGGAATCTTCGTGCATAATCTCCCTAGAGTGATGGCCACTCGCTATCCTATCATTCAATCCTCCGATCGGTGTAGAGTTAATCCAAAGTCCATCTGTGTCGAGGTACGTACTAAACGCCATGCATCGAGTCAGTCCAACCAAGACCTACGTACATACGTAGGTATACTAACCAATCAGATTGTTTCTGAAAGAATCTGATTGTAACCAATTCTGATTGGAAAATAATCTGATTGGAATACCAATAAGATTCTTTCTAAAAAAAATAAATTGGTTAGATTCTTTCAGAAAGAATTTGAGTGGTATGCTTTCTGGAAGAATCTGATTGTAACCAGTCAGAATTAGTTACAATCAGATTCTTTTAGAAATAATCTGATTGGTATAGTAACCAATCAGATTCTTTTAGAAATAATCTGATTGGTATAGTAACCAATCAGATTCTTTTCTAATCAGAATTGGTTACAATCAGATTCTTTCAGAAAGAATCTAATTTTCTTTTCCCCAGACAATTTTCTGGGTCCCAAAACTATTTACAGCAAGGTACTATATAATTTTTACAAAATTTTCAAAAATTCCTTGAAATTTTCTTTGAATTTTCGAATGCATCTCGACAAAATCTGCAAAGCTGAATTCCCGCAAAATCCGTGAATCACGGAAATCCGTCACGGAATTGGGTTCAGATCCGCTATCTGGTCCATCTCTATTCTTGATCTATTTATTGTAACATTGTATAGAGTGTTATAGTTCAGTAGAAACACCACAGTAAAATACAACTGTTGTGGAGAGCTTGAATCAATCTTCCCCGTTAAATTTCCAACCAATAATAGATCAATAGCAGATCCATTGGGTCATTCTATAATTAAAATAAATCAGTCTGTCTTTCAATACTCCCCCTCCCCATTAACTCACAGCTGTCACCAGGGATTCTGTTAGGGATCACTATTGGTAAATGTGTTAGAGAGGGATCACTATTGGTAAATGTGTTAGAGAGGGATCACTATTGGTAATGTGTTAGAGAGGGATCACTATTGGTAAATGTGTTAGAGAGGGATCACTATTGGTACATGTGTTAGAGAGGGATCACTATTGGTACATGTGTTAGAGAGGGATCACTATTGGTACATGTGTTAGAGAGGGATCACTATTGGTACATGTGTTAGAGAGGGATCACTATTGGTACATGTGTTAGAGAGGGATCACTATTGGTACATGTGTTAGAGAGGGATCACTATTGGTACATGTGTTAGAGAGGGATCACTATTGGTACATGTGTTAGAGAGGGCTCACTATTGGTACATGTGTTACAGAGGGATCACTATTGGTAAATGTGAGGTCATATAAGGAACCCAGACTATCCTGTCATGTTTCAATCTTATTACATTGTATCAGTTCAGGACACAGGTTCATGGCTTCTATGGAGTCTATTGCTTAAATAATAAGCCACTTATTATAATTAGCCACTATCCAATCACGCCCTTAACACTTGGCTGTGATATGCTAATTGGGATTTTCCAGGGTACATAATTGCCACAGATTCTTGTGCAAGTCATTCTGAATTGAGAAAGCCAGTCGGATGACTAGCGAAACGTCTTCAAGAACTAAACTTCAAGTCCAGTTGATCTAATTGAATACAACAGATATACCATGACCTGGATGAATGAGAACCTTCACAAGCATGCTATCAATTTAATATTAAGCACACCATTGGATACAACACTAAAAGGGAAGGGATAAATATGTTCCTTTGTAAGCTTCCATTGCCTCCCTGTAAAACTTCCTGAGGTGTGGCTAAACACTCCATTTTGAAGATTCCATTACAAAATAGGGGACTATTCAAGTACTTTTATTTATTTATAGATTTTGCCATATTTACATTTCTATATACTTTAATGTCATTACTACATATTTGTTAATATTGATATACTATTTATTTAGTGCTTAAACAACACATAAACACTGTCCTTATGTATATTACTTTTACCCACCCCCACCAACATAGTACCTTCAAAAAACCCAATGTATTCTCCATGAATTTATACATTTATTTATATAATATAAGAAAAATATATACTAGCAAAAGTGATCCCCTTGATGCACAATGGAAATTATGTGTGTGTATGGTTTGCTATGTGTGGATATAGAATCTTTACACAGGTATATTTTAAACTGTTACTCAGTCACCAGCTTCTAGAGCAACCAAATAGGATAATCCTGCAGGTCTGAGAGTAGACCCAGGCAATCCTGCCACACTGTGTGGTTGAAACTAAACATGCTAGGTTAATACTTATTAGTATTCACCATGGCAAGTGGTGATGGTACTTCATATATTATAACAGAAGGTACCTCACAGCATCATGTTAGTATAATAGCATTGCCCTAATAATCTAACGTATAAACAAACATTTCTCATTCCCAGGTTACCTAAAGAAATGGATTTATCCTTTATATACTCTTTTATACAGAGCAATTTTTAATAACGGATAACTACTTTTTATTTCAGTATCTTTACCACTAAGCAAAAGGACACACATACATATACATCTTTCCTATATGTAATATCCTATACCCCCACGTCATTGGTAGCTCCCAAAAACTCAATGCAATCTCCTATGGAGATATAAATATATTTATATAATATAAGGTATATATATAAATTTCTCCACTTCAGGGCACTCACAGGACTTCCCAAATCACCTTAAAATGTGTATGTACTAAGATCAATGCATTTTGGCCATTATTGTGGACGTCATCAGGGTTTCGTCCACAATAATGCCCAAAATGTTTTGATCCTAGTACATACACGTTTTAAGGTGATTTGTGAAGTCCTGTGAGTGCCCTGAAGTGGAGAAAGTTGCATGTTGATGTGGACAGGTACAGCGCCCAGGCAATCTGTATTCGGCGTAGGAGTGCAGGTGATGGACCTTTTGATATTTATATATATATATATATATATATATAAAGCAATGGTATAAGAGTGCACTTCACCATGTATCTTCCATCTGCCGGGGTGCTTCCTACAGCAACAAGTAGGAAATAAAGCACAGGAGCACTCCAGAGACTTTTCAAACTTTAATTAGAGTAGTAACGCGAGTACCATGAACTGGTACTACGCTATGCACTTTATATAGGTTTATTATTGCACCTGTCCATCCACGCCAATGGGAGGTTCTTTACCTCTTATGGGTGTTTCCTTTTCTTCCGGAGGAGTTCCTCCAGTTCTCTACTTCACGCCCACCGTTTACGTCACTGGGGGGAGTGTCAGGGTTTCCCATTTAAGGATGTTTTGTACACTTACTCAGATGTTCTGATAGCCCGCGAGTCGGGCGAAAACATGTACCGTATATACTCGAGTATAAGTCGAATTTTTAAGGCTTTAAAGCAGCTGCTAGTTCAGTGCAAATTACAGCTTGAAACTACAACTCTCAGGTGACATTTTTAACTATTGGGATCAGAGAGTCCTTAACTATATGGGGGTCAGAGGGCCCTTTACAATATGGGGATCAGTAGAATTGTAAATGATGGTAAGCTTAATTAAAAGTTTACTGAACCTTGCCACTCCACATGTTTAGAAACTGCAACTCCCAGCAACAAAGCATGCTGGGAGTTGTAGTTTCCAAACATCTGGGGTGCCAAGGAATTGAGGGTTACTGGTACTGGATGTGGCAATTACTGTATGGGATCCATGTATGGGAATTCTGCTGTCCATTTAAAGGGCAACTAATTTCTACCCTCGGCTTATACTCGAGTCAATCAGTTTTTATAAATTTTTCAGGTAAAAATAGGTACTTCGGCTTATACTCGAGTATATACGGTAAACCTCCTTTAAAGATCACGCTTATCAAGACCCGTGAGTGCGTCCCTCTATACTGCTATTATATTACCGTGGACTGCACCAGGGCATTCAAGTCGAGAGGAGTGCCTGCCACGATACCCATTGCTAAATATATATATATATATATATATATATATATATATATATATATATATATATATATATATATATATGGATAACCTGTTTGTTATTTGAAAAATAATACATTTTAGTGTGCTAAAAATGCTTATAACAAGCACCTTTTAGTCTACACACTGTTAAGAACACCATTCCCACATTTTTTCTCTGCTTATTTAGCATGACGCCAACTATACATACAATGCACAATTGCTACAGTCCTCCAGTGTTGGCTTTCAGAAAAATACTCTGGAGACCTGTCTACACCTAATAACCACAGGCCAAGATTCACACAGTACGAGTCTAATGCTAGCCATACATACTGTAAATCCATATTTATGATTGATTACTGTGGCCGCAATATTAAAGGGTATGTCCACCCCTCCAATGAGGTTTTATTCTCGATAACCTCTACCATGTAAACATTACTTGCCTCTCCAATATTCCTGTACTGAGATACTTGTAAAGGCGCATCAGGACCGAATATGAAGAGAACTTTAGGTAGGCTACCGCAGTTTGATAATGGGTAGGTAAAAAAATAAAGTTTTATTCAAACAATTTAAAATCATCAGTTTGGCATGTACAAACTGGGGGTCAAAAAAGAATAGGCTCCTCCTTACGCGTTGAGTGGCTAAACATGCCACTTTCTGTCAGAAGAAGCAGCGATGGATCGCAAACACAGGTAAGTTATGTGTTCCCTGCCTGCTCCTGTCTAAATAATTGAAGACCAGGATGTAAGACAAAGCTCCTTTTAGTAGTTTTTAATCAGTGGAGATACCCTTTAAATGTTGAGAAGTGCAGTTATGGCCTAAATGGAATTGTTCATAGTTGACTCAATAGAGTAGGACATGTGAGTTATTGGTTGACATTAGAGAAGCAGTATCTGCTAAAGCAAATGAAGTACATTACTGTAGAAGATGGAGCATTGAGTTGTAGGACAGAAGCATAATTCTGTCTTGCAAGGCCCTATTTTAAGTATGCACCAGTCCACAGATGGTGGGTTGGAAAGGGTAGAGATTGGCAACTAAATCAATAAAAGGGATAGGGAATTTGTGTTATGAAAATAGATTATCAATCTTGGGGTTGTTTTCCCTGAAAAAAGCGTTTGTGAGGGGATACGATAACCTTTTACAAATATATTAAAGGAACCTCTCTTATATAAGTTAACAAAAGACAATGATGGAATTTAAGTAACACTAACCGATATTACATCGGATATTACATTTAACTCGATTTTCAGCCTCTTGTTGCATCTGGCTTTTTATTTTCTTTAGCATATCCAGCCATAAAACTAAATTTTAGCTTTATGTTTAGCACCCCTCCAAACCTAATTTTTGCTTTAATTCCCACAAGATGCCCCTGAAGACACTTACCCTACTAGACTACCTATATGGTATTGTATAAGCAATTATATAATTTATGAGTATTCTAAGCTATAATAACCCTTTCAGGAAACCCTCCCATAAAAAGGACTGGGACCTTGTGGACTAGGGGGCAAAACATTAAAGTGGCCCTTTTACAGGTAGGGGAGCATACAGACAGGCCCTTTTGTATGTGCCAATGCTTTTGGATAGCATTAAAATATTTTGTAGTTTTATTTCTGTACACAAGAATATACAAAATCTTTTGCAAAATAAATGTTGATGTATTGTTAGTCTGCCATCTCCAAGCAACCTTTGCTGTCAGGACCCATACAGTTCTCAGCAACTTACACTGCTGCCACCACATGGGTCTCTTATTCAGCTATAAAGTTTCCTTCACTTATTTGCACCATGATACAGGAGATTTGGGAGATTCAAACAGGAGTTTGAATCTCCCAACCCCATTGGGAAGCACCAAGATGCAGAGGAGATGCTAGAGAGCTTTGATATTATTAGGAAACAATTCTGTGTGGTCTTGTGGCATGACCTGCAGCCGAGGCCCAATTAGTATAACAAATCATGGCCCAGGGGAAAACTAAACCTTTGCCTATTGAGGAGTCGATTCCACTTAAAAAAAAAAAAACTGGTTATTTTCTTAAAATCAGGGACTACACCTTACAGTGAGTTGTATACAAAGCAGTTGGTAGTGGAACCATAAAGAGAGCCCGAACACTTAATGCTGATGACATATTAAGTGACAGCATTGTATACAGACACACCATACAGTAAATGCTGTGGTTACTGAAAATAAACAGTGCTTCCCCATACTGGCACCACGTGGATATAGGTGCAGTATCGCTATTTCACAATACCATGCCTAATCAAAATTTTAATGACCACAAACATACAAATAAACGGTCGTGAAATTATAATCGCGGAGGTACAATTAGTATTGCCTATACAATTGCGGTAGTTTACTACTGCATGGCATTGTATGGCCAAACGTTTGTAAATTGTATGCCCGTGGATGTAGATTTCTGGATGCAGTAGTATTTTTACAATTACCCATAGTATTTGAAACCAAATAAAATATGTCCCAAAGTGCTGCAAACTTCTGATGTTAAATTAGTTCAGTAACAGTTTATTCAATTTTTGATTGGTCTGAAAGGCGCATATTTATAAAGCTGTTTAATTGGTACTAAAAGATAATACATCCCCTTACCGTTCACCACCAACATATTATGGTGCAGCCAAAATATCAATACTACTTTTTTTCTTGCAGTACTGTCTTTATAAATATACCCCGTAATGTTCCTACATGGTTTCTACTACACATAACACATGACCCTTAAACAATTTCAAATACATGTGGTTGGCTGGACTTTCCTAGCCTGTAAGTTTGTCTCTTACATTTCTTAATATATTGTCTTGAAAAAGAGACCATAGGCCAAACGTCACTATTTTTTGATTGTTTGCACATAAAATCAGTAACGCTCTTTAAGAAGGCAGAGTGTGTAATATAATTTACTTTTAGGGCATACTAACATGACTATTTGAATGCATCTTTTTTCTAACCAGCTATTTCAAGTCTCCAGCAGCCAATCTTTAGCGTAGTAAGTCAGGGCTGCTAAGCTACCAAGATTTTTTTCCCTTTAGCCTGTAAATTCAGGCTGCCATTCTATCTGCTAGGAACCCTCGATGTGCTGGAAGTTTATTAATTATATTTGCTTCAAATGGATGTGCTGTTTTCCAGACAGTGAAGTCTGTTCATTTTCCATGATTTCTGGTTTACAGCCTTACTCAAATGAATAAATGAAACCTGCAAAGAGTCGTTATACTCACCGCTGGCTCCGCACTGCTCACTGTAGTCCTCACAGCAGTCTGCACTTCTGGTGCAGTAGGTGTCACAGTAACAGGTGCTGCCAGTGCGACCTAGGTCAATGCATGCATTATTCCTTCCAGAGCAACACCTTGGATGCCCACGCCTGGCACAGAGTGCCCTGCTTCCTGGTATTTGGAAAGCCCACATGGAGCAAAGGAGGAACCCAAGACCAGAGCTCCAGAGTTGCATCCCGGGGCATTAAGTGTAAATGATGGGGGAAAGGATCTCTTTCCTGTATCCTACTCACCAGGCAGATGTTTCTATGTTATAATTGTACAGGGCAAGTGTCTAAGCCAACAGGAATCTGTGGGAGGCTGAAGAGTAGCAAAGTTAGAATGAGCACATATGGTCAGTTACTGCACTCACTAAATCACGCATTTGTCTGCTGCAGTTATTGAAGAAACAAAAAATCCAGATGAAGATTAGGCAGGGTCTTTTTATATATAAAAAGGGAGGAACTTTTGCCTCCTCAAATGCAATTCCCCTCCGGATTGGCTCTGTAGGATGGGGGTGAGCTAGGGATGCCAACCGTCCGGAAATAATCTGGATTGTACAGATTTTAAAGGCACTGTCCGGAAAAAAAAAAGAGGCTGTGAATACCCAAGCACTTGAGTTATTTGAATGCAAATACAATCAGTAAATTTCCATACTGCAACACCAGCACATAAGGGGTTAGTGGCAGGGAGAATGACAGCTTGAAATTGCAGGCTATGAGAAAAACAGGAGGGAGACTGCTGGAGACCCCCAGCTTGAACTTTATAGAAAAACCAACACATGCACACCCAATGATAACCAAAGCACAGTCCCACTCTCTCCTTATAGGACCAGAGACATTGAAGCAGAGGAAACTGGTGATCCCCTGCTAAGTCGCTCTCCCTGCTAAAAAATCACTGCAAGTTTAATGTGCTAGCCCCATTCTGAACTTATTTTGTGCCCCTTTCAAGCTATCAGTCACGCTGAAAAGACATTCTGAGTGTTCTGCCGCTAAGTTTTTAGTCTACTGTTGAGCAGAAGATTTCGTTTGCAAAACAATCATCCAAGCACGGTGGCCAAAAAAGTCTGCAGTGAAATTATTTTAAATGAAAAATTTGACACAAATTATTCTCTGTTCAAACATCAACACTCTCAAGAGAACAATTGTTCTGAAAATTAACCTACATTTTGTCTTAAATCAAAAGGGAAATTAGTCAGCTTATAATTTTAAAATGAACTTTACCAAAAAAATCTGCCAACACTTTTAACCAATATTTCATCCTGACAACCCACAACATATTGTACCAGACAGTCGTCAGATCACCTGATCAGCAGTTTACGTTTTTCGTCTGGTGCAGTTAGAATAATATAAAAACAATATCAAATTGGTCTCTGGAGTTTACTGGACTGAATTAGTCTTTAACCAATAGTAACCCAGAATCAGAAGGCAGGTCCCTTTTGAATGCTTAATATAACAGTGCACCTGGGCTCTGTAAAAAGCAAAAAAAAGACTTGCATTTGGAATGAGTTAGTTTGAACACACATAAAACTAAAGAATGTTTTGTCACAACATTTTAATTTAGAATTACATTACAGAGATCAAGACTCTTAAGGGAAAAAGCATATTATATTCATTCACATCCTCTTGTCTAATAGAGCTTAATACTTTTACACACAAGCCATGGTTGGCAACACACCAGCTTTTATCAGGAGATGATGGAAGTTGTAGTTCTTAAAAGTTCTGGAGGACTGCAGACTGAACATGCCTAGTGTACACAATCATCGTTCACAGTTTTAGTATTCTAGAAACTAAGAGACACAAAGTATAGACACGGCTATGTCTCTTTAAGAGCAGAGAAGTGTTTATGTGTAGTGTATCTGATCATAAGCTTACCTTACTAGGCTGGATAATAAAGCTTAGAATACAGTAAAGATGCGTCTGCTTAAGGCCAGGGACACACAAGAGCACTAAGTTCCAAAATACCAATAAAGTACCTGTTAGAAAAGGTACAGATTTGTGTCATTGGCATTTGGAACATGGCAAATTGTTTGGTACATCCAATGCTTTTGTGTGGCACTGAAATATACATTATTGTTAACACCTCGGCCTTTGTATTAAGGCACATTCAAAGGAGTTGTACAGTAAATCTTACAGGGGAAATATACTCAAATATTTTTTACTTTTGCCCATAACTATTTATTTAAAGGATAACTGTGGTCTCCATAGATAAGTGTCATCTATTTAAAAGAGATTTCTCATACCTTTCAAACACACCTAGAATGATTAAAGATAAAAAGAGACTCCCTTGCGCCACAGAATAAACTTTGGCATCGGATGCGGTCAGTACAGCCTGAAAATTTCCCTTGGTTGTGGTCAGCCCCTTTACTTAAAGGATAAGTATGCTGTAAAACAATGTTAAGTTTAGTTGGAAGTTGCAGCTTTCAAAAAACTATTGCCATTTTTTTTTTTTACTATGCTCCTCCAGAGCCCACCTTTCCTGCTTTAAAGTTGCTGAAATCTTGAATCTGTTTAGTTGACTGTTTAGCCCCACCCCTCCGAGATTCCCTGGTTCTAACATCTTCAGTATTCGCAAAAGTTAATCTCCTGCTTCCAAGCGTGCGAGATGATGTCACACACGCACACCTCCCATTCATTACTGATTTTAACAGAAACGGTTGGGAGATAAAACAACTTAAAAAAAAAATATTGGCATATCCTTCTTCAGGATTATTCCCATGGAACCAATTGTTTTTAGAAAGAGTAAAAGCATTAAAGATTTTGTATCAATAGCAAAAAATGCTCATCTCTAGGGGCTATGGAATGGATCGTTGTATACAAAACGTGTTTTCACGATGGCAGCTGGAATACACAATTGAAACCAATGTAACGCACAACGTATGTATATATTTTCTTATATAGCGCTACATATTCTGCAGCGCTTTACAATTATTTTACTCAATTCACATCAGACCCTGCCCCGAAGAGCTTACAATCTAATCACTTTATGTACACATACAACCTATCAGTATGTCTTTATGATTGTGGGGGAAAATAGTATGCCCGGAGGAAACCCACGCAAGCACGGGGAGAACATACAAACTCCTTGCAGATGGCTGGAATCGAACTCAGGACCTCAGCGCTGCAAGGCATCAGTGCTAACCATTGAGCCACCGTGCTGCCCATATTTGTAAAGCGATGCGGAATATGTAGTGCTATATAAGAAATAAAATACATACATACAACGTAATTGACCAGCAATGTGTCACGCACACCTGTAAATAGGTGCAATAGGTGGCTAAATGTGTTGGGAAGCACTGACAAACTCAGAATATTTGTTTTATTGGTTTTAGAAAAGATAACTTTTAAAGCTACAGATCAGAATTTGAATGTAGGCATCTTATAACATATGTTGTGTTTACATAGACTAATGTTTTTATATATATATATATATATATATCTTCTTTGAATCTTTGTGACGAGCTGTGTAAGCTTTAAAAATGATTTTGCAGGTCGGGGCAGGGCTTAAAATGCAGCTTATGATACAATTTAAAACATGAGGCCAGAGCAGTGGTGCGGGGAATGTCTCAGCTGACTATACTAGCAAGAAAAAACACCCTTTATACTGCTGTAACATTGTAGACTGCAGCTAGAAGCATGATCCCGGTGTCAATTTAAAAAGGTAGACATGCATGTTTTTAATTAAAGGCCACTTGTATGGAAATGCCTCCAAATATATACTACCTAAGGAACAATCTACATCTGGTCATGTGGATGCTGTGGTAGGATTGAGACAGCCAAGGCAAACAATAGGCTACCTCATAAATACCAATGTACAGGAGTATGGCGTATAAATAATTTGACTTTTCCCAATTGAGTATATTTCCCCTTTACAAATGTAGTTCGTTTCATAGTATACATATAGTACATATCACACATAACATTAAGAACACAATAGATTATACTTTTTCCCGTTGTTCAAGCACATAAATATTCACAGACAAAATCCATTTAGATACACAAAGTTGATGTGTTAAATACTTTAGATACAAAGCATTCCAGATGTTGATGATGTAATGAGAATTATAGCTCACATTAAATAAAGTGACTAACATTACAGTACCAGACATATATACTATAGACGTGCATTTAGCCTTCTGGCAGTTGTAATCAAATACAGAATTATATAAATTACATACATTCAAAAATGTAAACTTAATTTTTAAATAAATCCCAGAGCATTAAAATTAACTTTGGCACTTAAAATATTTGAACATTATTCTGAATTATTCTAAAGGCCATACATGTAACTGTCCATTCCATTGGAATCTGATTGTGATTTTTTTTTTTTTATAATATACTTTGAAGATTTTTCCCTGTATTTTTTATAGGGAGCGATTGAGTGACCACACACACCTTTCAATGTTAAAGGGTATGTCCACCCTAAAAATGAATTTTTAATATATGATTGCCCGTCCCCCCAGCCCCAACCGCTCTATTTATACTTTTAGAAAGTTCCCCAAACTTTACTTACCTCCCCTCTTTCCTCCGCCGCGCTGCCGGCCCTCTGCTTGCGAGAAAATGCAAGCAGAGGGGCGGGACCGGCAGTCGCGTCTGTGATTGGCTGAGCGGCAGCCAATCACGGAAGCGGCTGCCGGGAGTTCATTTCGGCGGGGGAAAGAGGGAAGGTAAGTACAGTTTGGGGAGCTTTCTAAAAGTATAAATAGAGCGGTTGGGGCTGGGGGGTCAGGGGGAATCATATATATTAAGGGTTTTATGCTAGGGGGAGGGAATCCTGAGGGAGGGAGGGGGAGAAGGGCTGCAGTACGCATGCCAAACTTCTCCTGGAGGCCAGGTAGGAGGCAGAGCCCTATATGGACTCTGCTATCCTCCTGGTGGGCAGTTTTTGGGACTTTGGGGGGGACTACAGGAGAACCTTATGGAGCTGGGATGTGAGGTAAGGATTAAACTTCACTACATGATGGGGCCAGTAGTTGGGGGGATTATAGTTTTGGGGGTGGACATGCCCTTTAATGACTTCCTCTACTTTCATTTTTGTGCCATACATATTTCCAATATTCAACAAATCTTGTTGGATTCACTGGTTCCAAACGAACAAGTGCTCCCTATAAAAAAATATATAGGGAACAAAT
This sequence comes from Hymenochirus boettgeri, assembly GCA_019447015.1. NCBI lineage: Eukaryota > Metazoa > Chordata > Amphibia > Anura > Pipidae > Hymenochirus > Hymenochirus boettgeri. The sequence continues at coordinate 292,638,643 of CM033469.1, forward strand.
TGATCTTTAAAGAATATTTATTTGGCCAGCTTAAAGCTACAATGACAAAGTTTCCCATAATTTCCTCTCCTTCTTATAGGATTTCATTTTTTGCTGGATACACAGTCAAGTTGCTGAAAAATTTAGGCTTCTATTCCCAGGATAACTAATGTGGCAAAAATCTGAATATTTAGAGCCCATTCATGTATTGTAGCTGATGTACAACACACTATTCACATGACAAGTTTAAATTTACATTCCATTCTTTTACTTCCAGAAAAGATTTAGAGGTTTATGGCAGAAGGCCCTATTATATAACCGTTATAACATGAAGCGGTACATATACATTTCCCAAAAAATATTTTGAATCCCAGATAGAATTCAGATATACTGCTGCTCAGGGGTGTAACTACTAGTGGAGCAACTGCAGGGGGCTCCATCTTCCTCCTATGACAGATATAGCCTTCTCCCAGAAAACCACTGTGCATGAGGCACGGATAGGGGTCCCATCTTAGTTTTGCTAGGAGGCTCAGTGATTCCTAGTTATGCCACTGCTGCTAGTACAGCGGAGAAACTGTAAACATTTGAACACTCATGTTCCTGGTATACAACATATATAGGGAAATATAATATATATTAGGGGAAATATAGAGATTTGCTAGAAGGATCAAGTGATGGAAATTAAAAAGCTTCTTTAAAAATATTCAAAAATATTTAATAGGAAAATTAAAACTTACAGATTAGCTTAAATATTAGTTCTGGAGAATAAATACCAAGTTATGATGGAACACCCCAATCAACTCAATAGCTCTTTGCTTTCATAACACCAATTTTAAGTAATCAAGTTATGTTTACAAACCTGCCTGCAGTTAAAGCAACTGCTAAAGCGACCACTGTTTATGGTCTCCATTACACTCTTGTTCAGTGCATGTGTAGTTAATAGCTGATAATCTGAACTAGTCTGAGCTGCAGAGTAGACTTCTCCACACACTCCTATGGTATAATCTCTTGTGGTGCTGTGTCCTGCAATCTGTTAACCACAAAAGAGGTATCTTTAGAGGTCCAAATTATGTAGTGAGGAATGTGCACACTTATCACTTCAAACTCTCAACTTTATTGTGACATAGTATGTGCACATACTGTGTGCACAATTTGAGAGTTTGAAGTTATAAGTGTGTGCGTTCCTCACTACATAATTTGAACCTCTGAACTAGTCTGAGCACACATTAGTTGTCAACACATCAGTCAGCTTGCCTCCAAACATTCCCGAAAATACTATTAAAATGTCAGGCCCGATCATTTTGGGATGAAAATGATGTCCCATAATGAAAATGATAATGGACACCACACACAGAAAAAGTATCAGATGATAACAAGCAATGTTTGATAATATCGTTGCATGTTTGAACACTTTTACTTGATGTAAAATGGGCAAAACTATTAGAGGTAGTTACACGTTAAACATAAGCAAGTTAATAGTTTAATTCACCCACTTTTACATAAAATGTAAACTGTGTATAACTTTGTCCTTTTATACCTTCCGGCCATCATAAACTACAGAAGGCAAAAAATGTCCATAATTTTAGAAAACAATTTTCCCACTGCTGTTTGGCTAAAGTGGAGCACAAAACAGGCATAAACGGATTTAAGGAGGAAGTTAAGATTTGCAAATCAATTTTTCTGCACTACTGCCCTCTGCTGTGTGGAGCATTAACTGCACATGTGATAAATGTCTCGGACTTTAAATGTCAATGTAAATAACTGGAGAAAGTACATTTAAAAATGGGTTTTGCAAATATAACTTCTAAAATCCACACTGCTGCATACAGTCTAGTGTAATTCTATATACCTCACCTCAGCTGATCCTCTTCTCATCCATTTGAAAGTACCCAAAGTAAGGACCTAAACCACTAGGTCCTCACCCCTGGGTTAAGCGTCTAAGTCCTGCACTTTTCAACTCATCCTGGGTACTGTTTAATGGAGGGGGTGTAAAGGACAGTATAGTTGTTTTTTAATGCATCAGTTCTTAAGACATGTCCTGATGTACGATTGGTTTGACTGTAAGAGTCCGACGCAAGACTGCTGAAATACATGTGTGGCTGCTCGGTGGGGCATCGCTGGTGGTCCATTTGGGGCAAAATGCCCATTTGTCTGTCATGCGGTCAACAAACATCTTCCATCTGAATGGGGCATTAGATTCCTTGTGTGTCTGCAACCTTAACCACTTAAACACTAAAAGCAGGGCCCTACCTAGGCAAATTCCAGTGCTTTCTCTTGTACATAAAACTGCCTGAAAATAACATATAAAGAAAATAATCTGTAAGCTTAAACAGCTTGAGGGGCTTTGGGTCTAAAGACGACAGCTATCTGGCTCCTTACAGTTTGCCAAATAATGGTATTTGGTGTACACTATCATACTAACCAGCAAAATCAATAATAAAGCAGTATCCCAATTAGCAGTAAAAAAAGGAAAACTTTAGAGAGTTTTTATTTTTAGGTGGATAGAAAGGAAGAAAGTATAGAAAAGGCAATGCAGCTTTGGAGTTCAAAAAATACAGCAGTCTTAAACAAAGAATTTGTTGTATTGAGAAGTATTTTAGTAAACAAAGAAGGCATTTTGGTGTCTTAAAGTACTGAAATCACATTTCCACACAAATTGGCAGTTCCAACTGCAGAACACAGCAGTTAAAGGCCTACCGTTAGCACAGCTTTAGGCTAGGTAAACACAAGCAGGTACTTAAGGCCGACATTGATCACAGGAATTGCACCACACAATACCCATTATTATTACAGGTCGGGTCAGATCTCTTACCCTACAACACATTAACCGTGTCAGTCTGGGTAGTGCCTGTTTTCGCACATAACACATATTGGCACAGTATCATCACTCCAACCAGATTTTTTAAACCAAGAAGTGGCAAAATAGCCCAATATACATGTAATGTTCCCTAGATACCATTATCTCTCCCCAAACCACCAAAACACACCTATATACACACTCCAGTGGCCCTGATAAAGTCACGGGTTACGTGATGAAACGTGCGTCGGTGGTTTAGTGTGGTCTGGTACATGGCGGCTCGGACGAGACGTTGAATCTCGAGTGAAGCTTTTGATTGAGAGGAATATAGGGGGTATGGGTGAGGGGACTTACCCTAAGGTAAGGTTTGTTATATCCATATTGAGTTCGGAGCGCTCCGGAGGTAGAATGTTTGTGATATCAAAAGGATAAGTGTTATATACAATGCAAAGTTAAAGTCTATCCATACCCTAAGTATTGGTCATACGAGTGATACACTTGGACATAAATGTGCATGATATAATTAAGGTATTTAAAGTCCGATTAACTGCATGTACCAGCCACTGGAGTGTGTATATAGTGTTTTGGTGGTTGGGGGAGAGATAATGGTATCTAGGGGACATTACATGTATATTGGGCTATTTTGCAGCTTCTTGGTTTAAAAAATCTGGTTGGAGTGATGATACTGTGCCAATATGTGTTATGGGCAAAAACATAAGCACTACCCAGACTGACACGGTTAATGTGTTGTAGGGTAAGAGATCTGACCCGACCTTTAATAATAATGGGTATTGTGTGGTGCAATTCCTGTGATCAATTTATGTGGGCTTGAGTTGGTCCAATTTTGTATGATATACACTTAAGGCCGACAGGCTGATATTTTGGTATTTTAGATGATACTTTAGTGACTGCTATCGACAGATGGGCCATTCTTTCATCCAAATCTGACGAAAGAACAATTGGACATATCACCAAATCAGGGCCGATCATGCAGGCTTCATTGGACCACACAGTCGGTCGCGCTGAAATATATGTGGTGGCTATTTCTGCCGTTACCTACCATGTTTTGCAAACGTGGCAACTGGCCCAAAATATCTGCCCTACTGTATCCGGTCTAAGACTTATATTTTGGCACAGGTCTTCATTGTCTCCCTCGACACTCACTAAACAATGTTTGGCACAGAGTCAGTAATAACAGGTTTTTTACTTCAGCTGGAGATGATCCTTTATGGGGATAAGCAAATAATTCCTCTCCGCTCAGTGGCATCTTCCTTCACATTAAGGAATGAATAATTTATATTTAAAAAGTTAAAAACCCACAAAATAAACTGACTTTTCCATCCCTGCACCATAGGAATCTCTCTTGCTGCAGCTGACCTGCCACCAAACCCACTCATTAAAATTTACAGGATTAACTACCACCATTCTAAAAATCTGTTTTTAGTTAAAGAGCACTGACAGATAATTTAAATGGGATAAGTAGGAGATGCACTGACGTTATTAAGTCATTAAAATCATCAAGTGAAACAGAATAAAACCCTCTGGAGCTAATGTACCAACATGTGCAAAAGTTTGCCCATGCTAACACGGTTTGTTGCTGCCGATTAATAATTTGGGGAAATTTTTGCACCTTTTGCTACATAAGTCCCTCAGTATTTGAATGCTGTTATACTATAAACACCCACACTACTGAAGAAAATGTATGATTTACTGTGTTGCTGATGTTGCAGCTTTAATGTTGCATTTCCAGCAACAAAGACTAAATCTGTAAAAAAAAAAAAAAACTTTAGTATAAAATGGCTATGGTGTAAAAGTTCTTTAACCACAGCAGGGCCAAGGACATTTTGGTACCGGAGGATAAGAGTTCTGGGTAATGTTTTTCTGGAACCTAGGCAGACTAGAGTCAGAAACACCCAGATATTTGTTCTGTCAATGGTGCAATTCAATCTGTCTTCCACACCTTGTTCAGGACCTTCACAACCTCATCATAGATTATGAAGACTATAGCTACATCCAGGCAGACACGTCCAAGCCGAGGGACAGTACCTTTATAGAACCTATTGGACAATGCAAGGTAGTCAGTATTGGATCCACAATAGCATAAGACATACTTATACAACATCACATTCTGGGAAGTATAGTAGACGTCATGAACAATGACTTAAGACAGCTGAACAAGCTATCTGCTATAAGCTGCATAAACTCAGAAAGCCGAAAATGAAGGTGACCGTGCTCAGAGGGACCAGCAGAATTCAAGGTAAATGTTTTCTTTCAGAAATGCCAGGGAGAAAGATATGTATTGCGAGAATATTCTTTAGGGGGTCCCGATTTTTCTCTAAAAAGTTTGTCATGCCCTTTAACGATTTACATTCTGTTGCTTTTTATGGTAATATTTTAGGCTTAAAGGGAATGTCCACCCCTCTGTACACAAAGCTGTATTTGCTACGAAAACCCCCAAAAGCAGGACATCGTTTTGTTTAAAGGGCATGTCCACCCCCAAAACTATAATCCCCCCCACTACTGGCCCCATCATGTAGTGTAGTTTAATCCTTACCTCACATCCCAGCTCCATAAGGTTCTCCTGTAGTCCCCCCCCAAAGTCCCAAAAACTGCCCACCAGGAGGATAGGAGAGTCCATATAGGACTCTGCCTCCTACCTGGCCTCCGGGAGAAGTTTGGCATGCGTACTGCAGCCCTTCTCCCCCTCCCTCCCAATTAGGATTCCCTCCCCCTAGTGTAAATCCCTTGTCACCAAAGATTGCCCCTGTCCCCCCAGCCGCTATGTTAATATTATTAGAAAATGCCCGAAACATTACTTACCTTCCCTCTTGCCTCCACCGCACTGAACTCCCGACAGCCGCGTCTGTGATTGGCTGCGACTCAGCCAATCACAGACGCAACTGCCGGTCCCGCCCCTCTGCTTGCATTTACTCGCAGGCAGAGGGCCTGGCAGCGCGGCGGAGGCAAGAGGGAAGGTAAGCAAAGTTTGGGGCATTTTCTAATAATATTAACATAGCGGTTGGGGCTGGGGGGACAGGGGGAATCTATTTCAGCTCCTAGCCAGAGATATTTTACTTACATGCCCCTCTTCGCTCCACTGCCACGGCTTTGCACTTCTGGGTAAGGCAGTCAGTGTCGGCCGTGACGTCACAGCCAACCACCGACTGCCATTCCTGGAGCAGTCGCCACTGCGGCTGCTCAAGAACATAAAAAGAACACAGCAGCCGCAGTTGAGACTGAGTTAGGAAACAGGAAATGGCGGTGGATCAACAAGCTTGTAAGTATAAAATCTAAGTCTGGGAGCTGAAATAGTGATTTTAAACAAAACGATGTCTATGTTTTGGGGTTTTTTGTAGCAGATACAGCTTTGTGTGCAGAGGGGTGGACAGTCCCTTTAAATTAGCTTCCCCTTTAAAACATCTTTCTTTCTGGATTTCTTGTGATGTCTCTCCTCTAATTCTGGTCAACATATGAATATAATAAATTCAGACTTACGCTCTGGGTCCCTCATATTTGAGAATCTTATAGGCACAATCCCAGGTGTTCTTATATTTATGGGCTTCAAGACCCTGCAATACAGATATCCATTAACATATTATTACAAATAGATCACAATAGATCATAACTGTGGCAGTAATGTTTTATTCATATGAATTACCTGCAACCTGGTCTTGATCACATCCAGTGGAGTGTTGCCAAAAACACTTGCAGCACCAGCAATGGCTCCAAAAGCACCAGTCACTAATGGGTTCATTGGCTTGTTAGGGTTGTCCCCTGAAAGACAGATATAGAACATTGTAACTAGTAGTATTAAACTCCTCCATAGGACAGATGTCATTCTGTAATTTGTAAACATTCATTTACAAATTAGGAAGGCATGGTTTATTTTTGTGCACGTTTTTACCTCAGCTGAAGCAACAAATCTGGCACCATTATAATTGCAGGGATTGAATTCACTGATCACGATTGGCCAAAACAAACCCAGATTGAATTTAGATACTTTTTTTATCCATGCATTTTAAGGAATGGGCATGAGAGAAAAGGAAACAAAACAGGAAATACCTCAGTTATAAGAAAATGGTAAAGAAACAAATCCTGCTGCCTGAATATTCATTATACAGAGCAATGAACACATAACCCATATTTCAGGCAGCAATAGAAAAAAAAGGAAACTGGTAGTCATAGGCAAAACCTGTTTCAGCACGTACCTCTGTACCAGTTCCTTAATGAGGTCATGACGAAAAAACGAATAGCTTGGTTCGATCCCTGTTTAAGTACAGTGGCTGTTAAACCCTGATATGTCCCCTTAATACCTAAAAGGGGGGGAAAACAAACAATAGTTTTATTTAATTAAAACAGTAGTAAAATGCTATCATCTTTAAAATATCTTAAAATATTTGATTTAATCAATTCTATATATATATATATATATATAAAGATAAAGGTGGTAAAAAAACAAATTCACAAAATACCTTGGTCTCTAATAATTTCACGTACACCATGAAAGAATCCTTTGTATTTTGGGTTGGGAGAGCACTGATCATGGATAAATTTCACCTAAGGAGCAAAAAAAGATTATTGCTTTTGATACTGCTAGCAGATTTTACTGAACTTTTACTAGGATCTGACAAAAGCACAAGGTTTAAAATACCTCTCCCAGTATCTCCCACCAATCCTCCCACCAAGTTTGCTTTTTCAATAGCTCCGACCATCAGATCATAAAATGACGTGGGGTGTGATGGGAACACATTGGATAATTTTCATTGGAAACAATTATTCATGCTAGTTTCCAATGATAATTATCTCAACGCCTGTAAAAACATCAAAACAATATAGCAACATCACAGCGTATTGTGTAAACTAGAGGAGATGTATATTTTCAGGTGATAATATTGCTACAGATTTTGATTTTTTTCTGTGTCCAATTATGAAAACAGACCAATTCTGCCAGTTGTCACAGCTGGAAACCACACACAATGTAATTATTCCCCCGATACCACATATCAACATTACTGTCGCCATGTGTTTTGCAACATTTAACTTTTCCTATCCATCACCTATGGGAGAAATTCTGAAACAACCTACTGGTTCAGTAAAAGAAAACTCACTTAAAGTCCTATCAAGTGGATCACATTCCATAAAGGGAAGGCAAGGCTGTGTGTAATCGGTGGTTTTGGATGGATGTGTAGAACAGAAATGTATCTGACCTTGGATAGTGTCTGGGACACACAATGCCCTAAAGTGAAGCCTCTTGCAAAGTCATAACAGCTGATATGCTATGGCTATAATAGGAGGAGTCCAAGTCAGTGATTGGGTCTATTCCTATAATGCATTACCTGCTTTAAGAGCATTTGCAATTTACTTTCAATAGCTCCAGTTTCCCATTAATTTGTAAATTTCCTAAAGGCTGGACCATTACCAGAATGCTTATACTGGCCTTACCTTGGCACATTTACATTTGTCTGTCTGATCTAGGAAAGTGACAACATGTGCCCTTTTTTTTCCACTGAATATCACTGTTTTTTATCTACTGCTTTGTGCACTGTCACTGTCAGCGAGCTTGCTGAGCCAAGTGCAAAGCAAGTGTCCACTTCACTGGTGTGTCTTGGCCATCATAATATGCTCCAGCCCACTACTTTATCCCTGTTAAGATTGTTGGATCTTTTATTCTGTGCAGTATTAGTCACGGACCGAACGTCCGTTTCGGACGATAAAGGCCCTACACACGGGCCGTAAACAAAAATTGGCCAAAACGAACATTCGTACACATCGTGCGGCGCGGGTCGGGACCCGCGATCGCATGTGTGTACAAACCTTTACCATTTATTTTACAAAAAAAGTGTGAACTGTGGTCTCCATACAAGTGTCCTGTATTTAAAATAGCTCTCTTGTAGTCCCACCCCCCAAAAAACAATCTTTTCTAAAGCTATTTAATGACCGTTACAGCGTTAGTATATATCTGGGCATCCTCAGTGCCTGTAGCAAGGGGTCAGAACAATGGTGCAGGTGATATCACAGCTCACAGGGCCAGCTTGAAACACCACCATTATAATTTCTGTTGTAGCTAGTAGCAATTAGCACAGCAAACCTACAGTGGTGAATGTTTCATTGCACCACTTTAAGACTACATCTGTGTTTAGTTTTATAAATTTAATGTAACATTTCTTTTTATACATAGTAACATAGTAATGGAGGTTGACTAAAGACATACGTCCAACCATTTCACCCTCTCTTTTTAACCCTACAATTTGATCCAGTGATCTAGAGGAAGGCAAAAAAAAAAGAAAAACTTAAAAAGGGGAGGTGAAATCCTTCCTGGCTCCAAACGGCAATGGGAAAGTCTCTCTGGATCAACCAGAACTGAAGTATATGTATTAATACCAGTAATTAGAAACTTATCCAGCCCACTTTTAAAGCTATTCAATTGATCTTGCCATTACTCAATCTGCTGGAAGTTCCACAGCTTCACCATTCTCACTATTCTGTGCCATACATATATAGAAAGTCATACATATTACATACAAAGATAATGCATACAATATAAGTACAATTGTATAAAAAGGGGAATAGATGTAAGGCTGGGTACACACGGCTGGACTATTTGTCCCGAGCGAGCGCTCAGCCGGGACAAATGTCTGTTTGGTCACGGCAAATTCGGCCGAATTTGTGAAGGATTGATCATGCGTTCCCATAGGGAATCAATTGGAATTTTCAGACGCGTCCAAATGTTTGTTTATCCGATCCGGACGAACGAACGATGAAAATATCGGCTGGTGTGTACCCAGCCTAAGGGAGTAAAATTTTATTTTCTCTCTTTACAAAGCACTTGTAAGACCTCAATAGATAGTTCAGTTTTGAAATCAGATATACAAAAGGGACATCTTGGAAATGGAAGGATTTCAGAGAAGGGAAACTAAAATAATGGAATGGAGGGGCTTGACTATGCAGGCAGATTAGACAAGTTAGGGCTGTTTACATTGGAGAATTGGCGAATGCGTGTGGATATGATCAATTTAGCAAATGAGCTGCCTTTAGTATTACCATAAATCTATTCAAAATTGGGTAGTCCCACCTTTATTGTCTCCATAGGACAGACCACAACAACTGCCTCAGCCACACCAGCCCCCAGACCACACAGCAAACTCCGCTTGCTGTCCAGTTTCCCATTAGCATCCCGCATTTGATTACTTAGGAACTCAAACATTCCAAATCTGGAAGTAGAAAGATAGATATCAAATACAGATTATTGTATAGGTATGTAGGCAAAAATCAGGTTGAAGGTTTACTGCTTACATTAAAAAAAAAGGAACAAAATATTATTAAGACTCAAGATTTTTAATGTCAGGTTCAGTTCTTACCTAACAGCTGCCTTGGGGATGGAACCATACAGCAAGGAGCTGAGCCCTCGATACAGCCCTTTTACCCCATGGCCCTGCACCGTTTGCCTTACACAGTCCACTGCAAGACAGAACCAAAGAAAAGGAAAAATATAAACCCCAGAAGCAATTTATCAGCACAGACCCTCATCTACTCCAGTGGTAATCCTGCCAAAACATTTAAAATATAAACCCTTCATATGAAGAAAGCATATTTCCCCCTTAAAGATAAACAGATATTTAAATAAGACCATATAAAGAAGTGTCAAAGTATGTCAGCCATAGCAATTCCTTTAACTTTTTTCTTGATTTTTTTTTGTCTATGATTTTTTATTTGCACCGCTTAAAGGGACAGTTCAGTGGAAATTATCAATATTTGTTAAATTGTTTGTGTAATTCATACTTAGTTATTCTACATATTCTCTTCCATTTTGAAAAATCAGTTGATTTCATACCCTTTGCTGTTCCCTGCTGTTGACATTAGTGAGCTGACATTTCAGGTTCTAACAGTCCTTCTTCTTCCCAGAATGCACTACATCCTTGGAATGTTCCTAACAGAAATTTCTACTGATTGGCTGTTGGATGGGTCAAAGATGCTCAGATCTCTAGTGAGCAGCTGAATCAACCCAGGCATTGGGTCAAGGGCAAGACCATAACAGTCTCTATTAGGGGTCCTGCAAACAGGAAGTCCGTATTTTGGTTGCAGTTATTTATACACAGATATAATGCTGAATTGGCAGATTAAGGTCATTGGGAGATGAAAAATACTGCTCTTTTTTCTGAAAAGTACATGTATTTGCACTGAACTTCCCCTTTAAGTCTCTCTCCTGCACTTATACCCTTTCCTTTGTATCTGAAGGTTACCCTCCTAATTAAATTTTAAGCTCTACGGGGCATATATATTTATATATAAAAGTCAATGTATGTATGTATGTATGTATGTATGTGTGTATGTTCCAGAAAAACTGTAAAACGTCTGGGACAATTTTCATGAGACTTGGTATAAGGTCCTTGAAAAGAGCATAGGCTACTTTACAACTTTTAAAAATGCCTCCGTACCCTTTTTCCGACATTTTTTAAGTTAATTAACATGTGTGCTGCCATCTGGTGGTTAATCAAGTAATCACCTAAGTTACAGTACAATGCTTTACTTTATTTAGTTGTTGTTGCTAATCAGAGTGCAGAGCTCCGCCCCCTCCAGCCCCTTCCCTGAACTTGGAGCTCTTCTGTGCTGTGATCCTCCATAGCAGAGCAGGAGGAAGTAACTAAGTTATACCATTTCGCTTGAGAGTCCATGGGGAGGGGGCAGGGCCATTTTTATCCTCTACCTCACAGGTGCTGCTGGTGCCAGAACCTATATAGCAGTGATGGAAAACCTTGTAAGTTCAGATTTTAAACTACAACTTCCAGCATGCCTTGGGTGCATTATCCTACCAAGGCATGCTGGGAGTTGTAGCATCCAAAAACATGCAGGGTTATTCAATAAAAGTTCTTATAGTTAAAAATGGTGTTAATTTTGCCCCAGCCAATCAGATGTAAGGTTTCAAATATTAAATAAGATCGGATTGGTTGGGGCAAAATTAGCACCATTTTAAACGATAAGAATTTATTAAATCTCCCCGATGATCTTTAAAATGTGTGTAACCTATTCGCTATGGCACACACCGAATCCCTTCTCCCGATGTGCCCCTCTTTTGTGTTTCAAAATGTTGTTAGGTCAAAAAAAAATAGGGATCCTGCATTGTCAGGCACCCGAGGTTAGGAAGCCCTGTTTATTACTGACAGACTATGTTCGTTCCTTCTTTCTCTTTTCAGGAACCATAATTAAAGCACAACTAAAGCCTCAGAACAATATTGAATTAGAAGGCAGATCTCCTTGATATAAAAGCAGTAATCAGTGTCTCACCTCTCATTTTATTATGGTTGTTGGGAAATGTAACTTTCTAACATGAGGTTTGTGTTTTATTTCCCAGTGTTCTGGTATCACACAGTGTGGTCACTGACCATTATGTTCTTTACACATGCTCAGTCCTAAGATACTGCAGGAACTTGTTACAGTTGGTCCCACCCACTAGTAGCCTCTAGCCAATCCTTTAACAAGACAGAATAGACAAGAGAGCATGTGACTGAGATCAGGGGTGTGGCCAGTCACTGTACATACTCACAGTTATTTCATCCAGTTCTTCAAGTGGTAACATTTACTTTAATGCTATTTACTGTATTGCTATTTTACAGTTTATTGGTGTTTTTAAAGGGTAAATGTTCAGATTCAGGAGAGTAAAATTTTTGGTTTAGTTCTCCTTTAACTAATACAGGGAGGGGGAGAGACAGTGGAAGGGTAGGAGGAGACTGTGTATGTGCTGTTTTTTATTTAACTGGCCTTATGTTATTATAAGAAATAATACGCTACCCACAGTGTAACATATGGATTTACTTCACCTCTGAGTTCCATGCCCCCTATATGATCATGGAACGCCTCGGTTACGTAATATCCTTATATTACAATGTATGTAGCGTATTATCCCTAATGTAGTGCCACTGTACATTATAAAATACAGAGTATACATACAAGGGGATAAGTGCAAGCAATTATACAGATAAATAACAATTAAATACAATTTCATACATCGGTTACCAATACATATATATTAATTATGGCTAAATTGATATTGATAAGTGCAGCATGCCTTGACACATTAGGAATGAGATCCCTGCCCGAAGAGCTTACAATCTAAGTGGGTGGGACAACATACAAATACAAGGGTGGGTGCAAAGTGCTTGAGGTGGCTAGCAATAATTTGTTGTGCTGGTGCTCAGAAAGGTAGGATAACAATCAATCAATATTAATGAATGTCACCTGTCGAAGTGAGAGAGTTCCAAAGGTAGGGAGCAGCAAGAGAGATTGTTTTAGGACGGAGGAGATGGCAGTGTTTGTTGGGGGTTTGTGGAGAAGATTTCCTTGTGAGGAACGGAGAGCACAGCCAGGAACATAAGGGACCAAGAGAGAAGATAAGTAGGGAGGTGCAGTGGAGTGAAGGGGTTTAAAGGGCATCTATAGTGAAAAACACAAATTACCCCATTGCAAAGCTAAATTCATGTAGTCTGTGCTGCTTTTCTCCTACCTCTGTCAGGGACTCTGTTTATCCATGGTGTCAGATCTCTCTGCAGCTCTCCCCCTTCCCCCTCCCGTTACCTCATCCATGTCTTAACTCCGGCTGCCTGACAAGCTTATCATGTGCAGCAGGAGTTTAAAGTTCAATATCCTGAAAAGCACACCAACGCACAGTGGCCAATAGAAAGCAAGCTTTCCTGGAGATACAGAAGAGAAGGGAGAACAGAAGTTTACTGCTACAATACGATCTCTCTTTTTGTGACCCATCATCAATCAGTGAAAGCTATCAAGAAGGGGCTGGTTGCAAGCCGTATCTCTGACAGTCAAAGCTAAAGCTGGGTACACACAGTAACGATAAAGCCCCGATACCGTCGGATCCGACGGTATCGGGGCTTTATCGTTATGTGTGTACGCTCGTTTCCCGAACAAGCGCGCGGCCGCCGAACGATCGGGTCGGCCGTACGTTCGTTCGGGAAAGGCCAAAAATTTCCATCGCCTATAGAGGAGTCTAGCGTGGCCGATGGAAACACACAGTCCCAAGCGTTCTCCTTATGAAGTTCATAGGGAGAACGCTCGGGACTGTGTGTATGCAGATCTTTGAAAGATGGCAGACAGGATCTTGCAGATCCTGTCTGTCATTTTTCAGAAATCTGTACTGTGTGTACTTTGCTTAACTCTCTCCCCCTGCAAATGTTCTGTTTGTAACAGAGCAGGGAGGAGGGAGTGACTTGAGCAGGGAAGAGGGTGATGTCACAGGGATTTGATTGACAGTTCAAGTAGGAGTAGAGGAATGCAATCATGTCTTCTTCTAATTTGTGTATCTTAGGACACAGAAGAAAACTTAAGAAAGTGAAGACACTCTTTGGGTTGTGGAGAATTATAGAAAACATGGAAGGAAAGGGAAAAAAGTTCATTTTCCCACTATAGATGCCCTTTAAAGGTTTAAAGAAAGGTATTGACTATGATTCTTTGTTTGATGGGAAGCCACCCTATGGACTGCAGTATCAGGGTTGTGGGTTCTCTTGTAGGAGAGTGAGATGATCCAAGCTGCCCAGTTTAAGATAGACTGGAGAGGGGAGAGATGACAGGCCGGGAGATTATAAGGGCATGCATGAGCATTTTAGTAGTGGAGCGAGAGAGAATAGGGCAGATCAGTGAGTTTAATCAGTGAGTTTGAATAGGTCAGGTTTGATTAGAAAGGGTTTGGATTTTGCATGCAGGTTTGGGTTGGATCTTTACAAATAACGGGCAACGCCGGGTACTCTGCTAGTAATTTATATATCTATGTACTGAACTATTTATATTTTTGCTCCCCTTGTATGACTTTATTGTATTTTGTTATTGTTCAGCACGGTGTCCCCAAGTGGCACTTATTAAATAAACTATACATACATAGCCATTTTTTCCCGACAGACGGGATAGCTTGCATGCATTAATAACCTTCAAATAGAAGGTCTGAAAGCTCCTGTTAAAGAAAAGGTTTCTGTGCTTGAAGCATCAGTATCCGATTTACCCAGAGGGTCAATGTTATTGTGAATAAATCTAATCGCTCCATATCAACAGCCAATGATGACAAAATTAGGTTTGAAGCCTGAAAAAAAGTCACAAATAAATAACAAAGAAGGCAACAGTATAAAATGGGCCTATGAAGCAGAAAAATGGCAGTTCATAGTTACTAAATTGGAAAAAAAAAACAACTATTCCCTTTAACTTGCCACCTGATAAACTATTCAAGTTGGTTGGCCTGAACAATCTGCCTTACAAATGGTAAAATACCCCAATCAGATATCACATGGGGAGACATTGGTTGTTTGTACTATTGGCCTATGTGTGGCTAGTTTAAAGCAGAGGACATATAGAATTTCAATAACAACCACAAACATATATTTCTAGGTTGTCCTTTTTCTTCCAGTTAAGGTTTTCAAATGCAGGCAACTATTCTCCACTACCAGCATAAACAAAAGTGCTTAGTTTAATTTGCAATCAATATCATAGTAAAGCTGTTGGAGACCTAAAGCTAAATACACATTAGAAAACAGTTATTTGGAACAGTCATTCCAATAAATAAATAAATAAATAAAACAAACTAACAATATAGTAGCCGAATAGCTTGTTCTGTTCTTTAAAGAAGGGAGGGGGAAATGACAGAGCGTCTCCCATTAGCAAGAAAAAGAAAATTTTGTCCAAAGCCCTTAGGGAGACCCAGGGGTTAAGTGAGCCACCTCCAGGAGGGGACACTTCAAGAGATTAAAAAGAGGTTCTGGTTCTCCTCCTTCCTTTCTTATATACCAGTGCAGCAGAAGCCTCCCTCAGTTTTGTTCATGAGAAGAAGCAAAAGGAGTTGATAAATAAGTAACAGTAAACAAGACAAAAACACATTAATAAACACATGAACAAACAAAGGCAAACATAGCCAATTTGGAAGGGTCATGCCTGGGTCCCCCTGATGGCTTTGGAGAAAGGTATTTTATGGCAAGTACAAAATTCCCTTTCCTCCTTCAGCCAGTATGGGGGACTCAGGACACGCAAAGTCCAACTATCAATAGGGCAGTAACAAAATCTACACCTCCGCTGAACAGATCTCCCAAAAGCATCTTCAGAAGAAGCACTGAAGAAGTCTGTAAAATCTAATGAAATATTGATAGAAGACCAAGTTGCCGCCCAACAAATCTTGTCCACTTTGCGATCCACCCACGAAGCACCCAAGAGGGCTGCAACCCACTAGCGAGTAGCAGCCCCCTGCAATCTCATAGGATTGGAGGATTACAGTACAAATCCATTGTGCCAGGGTCTGCGGAGAAGCTCTAGCACATCTGCTGGGACCTGCCAGGAGCACAATAAGAGCCTGAGAGCAGAGAGAACCTTGGATTCAAACGGGTGTCCAAGAGGAGAAAGATCTGAAGATCGCTGAATTCCAACACGCTGATAGGCAGGCTGGCTTCTTCCGGGGGTCACAGGCCCTGGGCCTGATTGAAGTCGAACACTGCACCCCAGCCCTGAAGACTGGCTTCTGTAGACACGACCGTCCAGGGAGGAAGGCAGAGTAATCACCCTTCTCTCAGTTTGGCATTCAGAGTCCACCAAGAAAGGGACTTCTGAATGTGCAGTGGAAGCCGAATCATCTTGTCTAATGTTCCCCGAATTCAAGAGATGGATCTGAAGAGGACAAAGAAGAAAGATCCCGTAGTGAATGGACTCTGCTGACGAGACCATCTTGCCCACAAGTCGCATCACTTGTTGCACTGATATGTTGGAGACCCTTATTGCTTGGAGCACCAGTGTCCTCAGGGATTCAGCTTTGTCTTGAGGAAGGAATATCTTTTGAAGGGTTGTGTCAAAAAGTATGCCTAGAAATGGCATGAATCAACTTGGAATAGGAGGAAACTTCTTTATTTTGAGGAGCCATCCAAATTGCTACATGATTTGGGGCCAACTCAAACGACAAAGCTTTGAGGAGTATGTTGTCTAGGTATGGCATGAAAAGGATTACTTGTAAGCGAAGGAAGGCTGCCTAACATACCATAACCTTGGTAAAAACCCAAGGGGCAGTAGCTAGGCTGAACAGAAGAGCTATGAATTTAAAATGCCTTGTCCATAGAGCAAATCTGAGGAATCAATGATGTTTTGGCCAGATCGGTGTGTGCAGATATAAATCTTGGATATCTAGGGAGGCTAAAAAAATCTCCCTGCTCTATAGCAAGGATCACCGATCTGAGGAATTCCATTTTTAAATGCTGCATTTTTACGTAAACTTTGAGAAACTTCTGGTCCAGTACTGGGGACTAAGAATAGATTGGAGTAAAAACCCGCAAACCCCCTGTCCTGTGGGACTGGGACAATCACCTGTGTTTTTAACTGGATGACTGAATGATCCAATTCAAGGCCTTCCGCTGTTCAGGCACTTTGAGGACCCAGGAGGGGAAGAAGCAAGATGGAGGAAAAGACAGAAACTCCATCTTGAACCCTTGAGAGATTATGGTTAGGGTCCAAAAATCAGTGGAAAAAAGCACCCAACTGCTGAAGGAAAAAGTGCACACTAGAGATGGAGGAGGATAGTCAGGCTGGCCTGGATTTGGTTTCAGAGGGTTTGTTTGAGCCCTGTTTGTTTGCCCAGGATCCTTGAAATCCAAAGTCAGGCTGAAAGGATGGAGTGGTTGGGGAGGAGTCCTGTTGAGGTCTAAAGGACTAAAAAGGGTGAAAGGAGGCAGGTTGCTGAAAAAGTGAGCCTCTGCGCATGTGATTTTGGGGGAGAGAGGTACTTTTACCTCCTGTAGTGATTATTTTGTCCAGTTTTGGACTAAATAGTTGTCCACCTAAAAAGGGGAAGTTTATAAGGGCTTTCTTGGAGGCTGGGTCTGCTGCCCATGATTTTAGCAAAAATGGACGCTGTGCCCTGATGGTTGCAGCTAATAAGCGAGCTATCAACTTTCCTGATTCCAGAGCAGCGTCTCCCAAGTAGATAACCATGTCAGGACAGTTGCTGAATAATATCCAGTAAGGCTACTCTATTGGGATCTTCGTGACATTCCTGGTAAAGTTGATTTACCCAGACTTCTATGATTTTGGCAACTCAGACTGCAGCAAGGGTGGGACACAAGGCTGTTCTGGCCACCGAAAAAAAAAGTCTTTAGGGGGATTTCCATTCGACGGTCTGTGGAGTCTTTAAATGTAGCTGCCTATGACAGGGAGATGGTGGTGGCCCTGGACAGCCGAAGTACAGGGAGATCCACCACCGGAGGTATCAACCAGCGATCTATGTCCACTTTGAAAAGGTGAACATACTCTGGAACTGTAGGTTTAGTTGAAAACGTCTTTTTGGAGCTAACATTTCTTGAGAATTATCGGCTACATTTGGACGTATGAGGGAAAAGGGGAACGTATGAGGGAAATCAGGAAGTGTTCCTCTTAGGGTGTCCAAATAAGGGCATTGAGGTCTCTGTATGCACCTCAGGATCATTGATGTTAAGGGCCTGCAAAACATCCTTAATAAGCAATTTAAGTGTTAACATAGACTGAGGCTCTATTTCAACCACCTCGGAATCAAGTTCACCTTCTTCCATTTTCTCATCCTCCCCGTAAAGAACTGCAGAGGAAGAATGGACAGTAGCAGGCTCTGCAAGATATCCAGTCTGTCTACCCGAACCTAAGTCAGTTTCTGGGTATGACCTTGACTGTAGGACATGGCAGAGGGAGGCAGATATTGCCAACATTGAAGAGGCCAGGGATTTTTTCCAGGCTGGTTAAGACTCCAAGGAGGTCCCCGAGGAGCTGAGAACAACGTAGACCCCATAGTCGGAAAATGAACCTGGGAACAATTCTGAAGAGGGCTAGGATATAACTAAGTCCTCATATAGAAAAGGAAAGAAAAGATGCAAGAAGCAGAAGCAAAACAGACTTATCTAAGACAGGACATCCAGACAAGGTAGATCCAACCAGGAGGAGGCAGAAATGGGTATTTTTGTACTTCCCAGTAACATCCTTTTCTCTGAAACCGTAAGGGGGACCCAGGAACCATGGGGTAAAGCACCATTCTCTAGGAGCAGACACTTTAAAATTGAAAGGAAGTGAGGCTACAGTGCACCCTTCCCTTAGGGTAAACCTCTCTAAGCACAGGAAGCCTCCTCCAGTTTAAAAGTGTATGCTTCAGGAGATGGACGAAGAACACACCACCAGTGACAGGAGAGAGGAAATAGCCACCAAAGAACCTTGAGGGAAGGAGGAGGAAGTACCGCTCCCACCCGCCAATGAGGATCCAGACCTGCCCCTGCAGTGCGGGAAGCCAGGCTAAGTAGCTGGGTTCCTAGAAACTAAGGGGGGGGAAGTTCTTTGTTAAATTAAGCCCCCTCCATGGTCACAAGTAGAATAATCTCCCGTGACTGTGCGGGATGTACACCTGACCGTAACTCCAAACGTGCAGCACAGAGTCCAACTCCTGAAGCCGACACTGAGGGAGGCTTCCGGTGCACTGGTATATAAGGAAGGATGGACGAGCAACAGAGCCTCTTTTTAATCTCTAAGTGTCCACTTATAAAGGTGGGTCACTTAATCTCTGCATGGCCTGGGTCCCCCTGACTGGCTGAAGAAGAAAAACAAATTATATTATTGCTTAACAAAGTAAAAGGTGCCTATACACTAGATGCTATCTTCTGACGTTCCCACGACATTCTGGACAATTTAATGGGTGACATTACAGGCTTAACATTGAATGCAAAAATGTATTTAGCCAGGGGAACATTGCTGCTTTAGACATTCAGATTTAGATTGTGTTCATCAGTGTAAATGGTCAGGTGTATGGTCAGCTTTAGAAAGATCTCAGTCACAATGTCAAGAGTGTCTGGGCACATGCAAGATTGTTGGCTGAAACATTTGCTCTAGGCAGTTTTGGCTTTATATTTTTTCACGAATGTTCCAGGTAAATGTTTTTCAAGACTTTATACTTACATATGCCTTTATATCGTGGTGGATTAGCCTTTTCATCAAGCTGCAGCTGTGTCTTTACATATTCTGTAGGAAATGTTATGCAGATTTCTATTCCTCCAGCAATCCCACCTATTGGAAACAGACTGTCATTATCATCTTCCAAATTAAATAATAAAATATATATATTCAGCCATCTTGTGACCGTCATCAGGATGCCTGATGACGGTCACAAGATGGCCTTTTAACATGGAGTAATAAAAGTTTTCAAGTTTTATGAATTCCTCTGGAGTGCGCTTTCTCTTTGCCATATACTGATCCTAGTTAGCAGCTAACAAGTATACACCTGGTTGGGAATTGTGCTGGCCATACACTGGCTCAGTATTACATCCTTTGATAAAGAAATCAATTGTTATGGCAAGTAAAGCTACAGTTTCTCCTTTGGATTTTCCTACAATGTTTCCCAGCCAGATCATTATGGGAACCGCAAACAGACTGTCCCTGGCAGTGGTCAGCAACCCAAATGGAACAGGAACATTGGGAGGTTATGGCCAGCATTACTTATAAAGGTGATTTAGGTTGGCCATAACACAGATTAATTTTTTGAAAAATTTGATCACTTACCTTACTACATCTGTAGTAAACAGTACAAAGTATGCTTCATTCGATTCTTAATAATATTTCTTCTGAAATATGATCAAAAATGCTTACGTGTGGCTGCTAATAGTGTTTATTAATGACTTGCCAATCAGGGATTCATAAATTGCTTGAAGTATAGGCCAGAAAGGACAATGTTACATTAAAGTAATAAGCAAGTACACTTGCTGGGTCATCCATAAATTACTGCATTTGTAAAGAATTGAATTACGGTAGTAGAAAAAAGAAAAGCACACATAATTCCTGTGTGTGGTCAATCAAAATGTAAACAAGTTGACCAGTGTATGGCTAGCTTAACGGTAGGACGGAAGGATTCCCTGTTGGTCACGGCAAGAGTAGCTGTGGTCAACAGTTTTCTGCCACCGATTGTGTGGTCCATGAGACGATTCAGCATGATATACCGCATGTAGGATCGCCTGGTCGAACAACTTGGACGAATGGATGACCAACATCAGTTGGCCACTAAAACACTGCAATTTTTTTGGCCTAACCAATACATGAAAATATTGGTCAGTCGGCCAAAAATCTAGAATATTTAGATAAGCTTAGGATCACATAGTACCCGCAAAGTGCATGTAATTCCAATTATAACCTTCTGTCACTGTGATGGCAAACTGAAAGGAAAACAAGACAGAAAAATGCATAATATATATCCTAAAGGTGGTCATACACTACCGAGATAGTAGTTAGCTTAGACGTTTTTCTTACCTTCCAATGTTCCCGCCTGTCCCATTCATTTTGTGCAGAAGGTGAGTTTTAATGTATGGGCACCTTTAGCCTAACACTGTATGTTGAACTTGTATCTGACAACACAAGTCCAAGAACCTTTAACAAATACTATACACAGTCATTTCAGCTGGTTTAATTACAATTGAGTAATAACCATTTGACTGCTTTCATTTACACAGAAAGATAAGCATGACTCAGCATAGCAGTAGCACACTGTTGGTTGGACAAACCAGACAACTCCCCCACTACTACATATACATAGTAATTATGACAGCAGGGTAGTGGGCGTTCCATTCAATCCTTTTACAGCTGAAAGCAAATATGCTTACTGAATAGCTATCAAGCTATTTCCTAGGGGATGCTGGGAGCAGTAGTTATTATAACAAGGGTGAAAATGTGCAGTTCCCGAGAGAGAAAAAATCCTTAACTTATGCACTATTAATACTTGTTTATGTTCAGTGTGTGATTGTTTTAACTTCAAGTAATTTTGTGCAGGAAATATTTTTATGTTAAGCTCAGTACACACCTTTTTTCTCGGTCGGAACAGAGTGGCAACAGAGTTCCAGTCAAGAATCGCATGCGTATGGGCACTTGGTTGGCAGGCGTTCGTTAATCTTGCTTGGAACACTTGGTCAGCACTCAAAGCATTACAGCCGAGCAAAATTTAACGTTTGTACAGAGCTTTAAAGGGGAACTGTGGTCCAAAAATGACTTGGTAAATTGAGAGAAATTGATAGGAATTGCTCCTGAGAATTTTTGCTATCTATTTCCATTGTTTATTTTGCATAGTTTTGAAGATATTTACATTTTGTGTATATGGCAGCAGCATCACCAGGTCCCTTGCACTTCCTGCTCTGAAACGGTCAGTTAATCTGTCCTGTGTCTCCTCCTCCCCTTTGCAGCCCCCCTGGTCCCTCCCACTCATGGACCCCATGGTCCCTCCAGTTGCAGGCCCCCCATGGTCCATTATCTTACAGCCCCATGTGGCCCCGCCCACTCGCTGGTGCCGTGGATTACTCAGACACCCCCCCTACAGAAAACTCTGTGGAATCAGCCTTTTCAGGCAGAGTGAGAACTCTGCCTGAAAAGGCTGGTTTCACACTGTGAAAGAGAAGGGCTGTAGATTCCCTTACCTTCTCTGTCAGGACTTCACACAGCAGAGAGGAGGAGGGACTTCCTGTCTCCCTTACACACTGAGGGAGTCTGAGGCTGTGCTCGCCGGTGGCACTGTGCAGGAGAAGCCCCAGGAATGTCACAAGTCAGCCTCCCACCCATTAACTTTCTGTTCAGTCATTTCTGTATATCTTGGGCTGTGGAGCACGTAGAGGTGGTTGATGGTTTCCATTTTAAAGGTAGGAAACTGGTCTTTCATTTAAACTTACCGTAACTTGTTTGCTTGTTAAGCTGGCCATACACTACAAACTTCCTCCGGACATTCCCATAACATTAGGACAAAGGTTTGTACACACGTCAGATCATTTTCCCACGATGTGCCCGACGAATGTTTAGCAACCGTCTCGTTATACACTAGTTCTGCCAACAACACCTGTACATAGATTAACAAGAGTGGATAGTGTTTGTCGGTAAAGGTGTTACGTATTACGGGACGCTCGGAATATTGCGTGATCTCGAAATGTTGCACACGTGTATTTCATTTAATCTTACATCACAGTCAACAGATAATCTGCCGACTTTGTACAAACATACCACAATTGATAGAAACAAATCCACCAGGCTGATCTTCGGAAAAAACAGAGAATAGTCGTGGATTGTTAGTCTTAGAAGATCGTTAAAGCTTAATTTTTGCACAAATTTCGCATGATGGGTCGTTCATCTGGCAAATTGTGCGAAAATTATCTGACGTGTGTTACAAAGCTCAACTGTCTGGCCCAATCTTTGTGCTGACATTTGATTGCAAAATCAATAGGCCATGACTGATAACAGGAAAATAGTAGAAGACACTATGCACAGGCTCTGATGTGAAGGGTGCTTTATTTAGCGAACTATGCAACACATGTTTTCAGGTAGTAAATACAATACAAAACACATAAGGAAAGGTATTTTCTGCCCAAAACATATCGGGGCTGATGCAGTAAAAGTTTATCCTTGTCTTAATTTGCATTAACCAATCAGACCTTTCATTTTTACTGTGTTACTGCAATTAGATAACATCCGATTAGGTGCTGCAGATTAATAGCACAGGTAAATGTTTGCACATTTTACAGCATCAGCCCCATCATGTTGCATGGATTACTGAATAAAACATACTTAACAGCAGAGCTTCTGCATAGCATCTCTTTCTAGCTTTACCCATTTTCAATTACTGTGGGTTTAGTTGGAACAACTATTGGCAGAAGCCAGAGACTAGTTATAAGGATAAATACCTTTCTGAAATATGGGGGTATCTTTTTTTTTTTTTTAAATGGCTCAGGCCAAGTACATACAGGTCAATTTCAACCTGTTCTTTCAGGCTGCTGATTAATAAATAATTGGAAGTATGCCAGAGAAAAATTTGCAGTGTGTACGTAAACTTAAAAAATGTTAAGTGTTTTAATTAAAAAAGATCTTTAGAAAATAACAGATTGGTTGTTGGATACAATTTTTCATACAGGATTGTGTGTTCCTCTAAAATAAATAGAGGCCTATACTGCATGCAGAGTGTAGGGGCAACAGGGCTACAAGAGACAAACCCAAGAAGAGGTATAGGAAAGTCAATCTTGAAGTAATTATATAAGGATAGTTTTTGCTATAGTTTAAAATTATTAAAAAATTAATTTAAAAAAATAATAGCATAAGAACTGGGCAACTAACATTTTAAGACTGCCAAGATCTATTAATAAAATGTACATGACACATGTGAAATTGTCTATTCATCTTGTCTAAATCACCTAGCTCATTACTGTTATGCACAGTGTCTGGAAATATATCATACTTTACAGACATGAGTTATTGGTATATTTTCTTAAGCATATGACAGGTATAATTAATAGCTGACTGTAGACAACTGACAAATCATAAATAAACCAAACCAAGCTAAAGACCATCAATCAAAGGGGTGGCATATGGATGTAGTGTTACTTTAAGATTAGAATATAAAATGTACTGTATAAGAATATGTACAGTACTTTCTTAAATACAATGCAAATTTCCATTTCTATAAACAATGTTCTTCACATCATATCCCAATTGCCTAATGTTCTTTGACCCTGTACTTTTTTTTTTTTTGCTTATGCCATCAGTAGTACAAAGGTGAAAGGTTTAAAGTCTAAGCAAATCAGGTAAACTCTAACAGCATTATATGAACAAACACATACTCGGGTGTGGAAGCCGTTACAGGATCACAGACTTTTTTTTGGAATGCACAACAGGGGTTAAAGGGCAACTTAAGTGCCCAAACAAGTTAAAAGTGCAGTAAAAAGTATAAACTAGCAATGTCTCCTGTCCCCTGCCTCCCTTTCTTACTATCTCTACGACTATGTACAGGGTAGAGAGAATTTGGAGTGAGATTTGGACTGATGACGATATTTAGACTGACTGACAAAGACAAATGGTTTGTCGGGTATAAATATCGGCTTGTGTACTCAGCCTTAAGCTGACCAATGATATACAGAATATGTAAGATTCAAAGATCAGGCTACACACAGTCCCGAGCATTCTCCCTATATACAGTATGGGGAGAATGTTCAGGACTGACACATTTTCCATGACTGCGGCCGACTCCCTTTACTTTTGTACAGGGGGCTGACCACGATTGAGGATAATTTTCCAAACATAACAAGCGATCCTGACACATGGCCGAAAAAGCGTCCATTCCGTTGGATCTGACAGAATAGTCCCTTTCTCGCTCATATGTGTACCCAGCTTAAGATGAACAGCCTGTACTGCTCTATGGGTTAGGGAGGGATAGAAATTATCGTGGGAGAGCAATGCAATCCTTCTTACAGCATCAGGAATTGATCTGTCAGGACATTAACAATACACTATTCTCACTTCCATTACCACTTGCCCACAAAATGCCCATGTAGTGTAGTGCATGTCTAATTTATGCAGTAAGGTGGAGATGGGTTGGGCTGATGAGTTGCACAAAGAAACAAGTTTTGTTTGCACAGTGAGAGAAAACAAGATAGTCTGCCTCCGTCTAAACACCTAATTAACAGCAAACACAAATTTAATCTATGTATATTTTAAATGGCAACAGGCAAATCTTTAAACCTTTTCATTAATTAAAATGGTTTGCTGGAGAAGGTCAAAGTTGTATTGAAAGCCATACAGTATTTCCAATACAGTGTCATCTCTGTAAATGATCTGTCCTTTCAAGCTTATGAAGAAATTCACGTAGCATTATGATGCAATATTCACAGCTTTGCCTGGATTACCAAACTAGATATTGACAGTTCAGATAAAAATGTAGGTGAATTTCCTTAGCTCTCTCTTTACATATGTAAATTATCATACATGAAGTATGCAGCACAGACGATTTGAAGGGTACACACATGATAAATGACAAATACCATCCGTTCCAAAAAAAAATAAATCCAATTACCAGCCATTTAGAAATCATAAAAATCGACCCAGCAGTTAATGAATTGCTGCCATTCTGTCAGTTTCAAATAAAAATAAATAAAACACAAATTATAGGGGGATCAGGGTGAGAATCTGTAGGCGATTACAGAATCCAATTAAATCTGTAAATAATCTACTACAGTTTGCTACTGTAAAGATATTAATTGTTTTTATTGCCAGCTGGAAAAGATGGAAAAAGGAAAAATAAAACAAAAAAAATGAAACAAAAGGAAAATAAAAGCTAAGAAAATCTTGCTTCTCCATGCATTTTGTTTGTATTCAACATTGAATTCCTTTGCATTGACAAAAAATTAACATTTTATTTGCATTTCTTATTGCCTATATATATCTTTGGAAACTGTTGCTGTCAATCTATGGATAGGTGGCCCAACAAAGCAGTGGTTGATATCAGCTCAATATACGAGTGTGGAACAAACCATACTCTAGGTAGGTATATAGACATAAAAGGGGGAGTCAGAAATAAGTACTTTCGTACCGGTGCTAGAGGTAAGTAAAATACATATATGAATATAAATATATGTACCCCAAAGACAGGGTGATCCAGTACCACCTCCACCACACCAAAAGGGGCGGGCACCTCCCTCTGACATAAATCCCACAAAATTTATGTGGGATTTATGTCAGAGGGAGGTGCCCGCCCTTTTTGGTGTGGTGGAGGTGGTACTGGCCACCCTGTCTTGGGGTACATATATTTATGTTGATATCAGCTCCCTCTAATAAAATATAGGGAGCATGCTCCCTCTTTACAATCATTTTACATGAATTTTTTGTCACAGCTCACTGATTCTGGAGTTGACAGCTGTAGTTTCATGTTATGCACATGCCCAATAAATGCCAAATCAGACAGGACTTGGCTATCAGCCATGTTTGTACCCAGCTTTACAATTTAATTTGATTTCCCTTACTCTCTGAAAGTAATCCATGTGCCTGTCTATTTGAGATTTTGGTCACACACCTAATGGTATTGTGCAATATTATTGTTTGTTAAAGGACTCCTTGTGCATCAATGATGCTGCTAAAGGTTCGTAGACATGAACGACCCCAGACTGAACACATACACGTGTGATTCTCGGTCGTTCGTTGCACGAATGTGTCGTGGCTCAGTGCCACATGGCGCGTGTGTATGAACCTTAAAGGGGAAGTTCAGTGCAAATACATGTACTTTTCAGCAAAAAGGAGCAGTATTTGTTCATCCCAATTACCTTAATCTGCCCATTCAGCATTTTGTCTGTATATAAATAAATGCAACCAAAATACTGACTTCCTGTTTGCAGGACCCCTATTATAGTCTGTTATGGTCTTGGCCTTGACCCAGCGCCTGGGTTGATTCATTTGCTCAGTAGAAATCTGAGCATATTTGACCCATCCAACAGCCAATCAGTAGAAATTACTGTTAGGAACATTCCAAGGATGTGGTGCATCCTGGGAAGAAGAGACCATTAGAGCCTGAAATGTCAGCTCACTAATGTAGCAGCAGGGAACAGGGTATTAAATCAACTAATTTTTCAAAATAGGAGAGAATATGTTGAATAACTAAGTATGCAAAATACAAACTAACAATTTAACAATATTGATAATTTCCACTGAACTGTCCCTTTAGACCTATGATACAAGTGTTTTTGGTCAGTTTTGTGGCTGGTAGACAGGATGGCCATACAGCCAATTCTGTTTGACACGATGAACATATTAGCTGTATGTGTACTGCCCCAGTAGTTTACAGATAGTGTGTAAGTTGTGCAGGTGGGTGCACGGTCTCCCACCTCCCTCTAAATAACACTGTACTGAATGGGCACTGGGACATTGTTCCCTGAGTGATAAATGAGATATACAATGTGCAGTTAGGAATCTCTCCTGTATCCCTATGGCAATTACCTACAGTTATTTACAGCTTGTCAATTCCTACTCTGTACCGTGCAGTCCTGTTTACACTGGGGCTTCACTACATTCCCCACACAACACTGGGTGAGACCAGGGCGGGTGGAAACGACACTTCCCCTAACATTAACAACACACCTGTGGAACGGCGCCCTACTGATCAGTGCCAGTATGCCACTAGTCCACATCGGTACTTACCCGCCAGGATGGCTTTCCCCGGGTGAGTGAGTTTGGCCCCTCCGGCAGGAGCTGCGGCAGCAAAAGATCGGAGACCTGCAGGTACTGCCAATGGGGGTCCGGAAAGGGCACAGTAAGGTGACCCAGCGCGGGGAAAACGGGGAGCGTCGACCTTGGAGCTCATGACTGTGATGGTAGCAGCGGCTCCCGGACACAGTGACGTGTTTACGCTGCCTCAGGAACTAGGACTCCACAGATCGATTACGGGCTCCGCTGGTTCAGTCAGTCACTGTGTCCGGGGTCCATACAATGGGGCGTGGCCGTGGCAGGTTCCCTCCCTCAGCTGCGCCCCGTCCGGGGGAAGCCCCAACTGGCCCCGCCGGTCTGGGAGGGGAAACCTTGAGACAAACAGCACGTGGGATGTATTACTTCCGTGCAGTGTGTGGGAGAGTGACCCATCCGTGTCCATCATATTCTATAGTTATAGCACGGACACACGGATTGGAACAGACCCGGGGTCCCACATTGCAAGTCCGTCATATAAAGCCCTGACACATTTCCCTTATAGGTTAATAGGCGGGAATTGCTACAGGGCATTTTAGACGGCGGTCCCACTCGCACCCAGTGTGTTGAACCTTGGTTATTTCCCTGTTAATTGGGTTTTTGGAGAAAGGACAGGAAGTGACAAGGTTTGTGTGTTGGGGGCGGGTCTGCGGTCCCTGTTATTGGGACAGGATAATAGGAAGTTACATTCACCCTTATAGTCCCTATGTCAATAGTGTAAAGATCACACTTAGCTCCACCCTGGGTGCAGAGTGAGGGAGGAGCTGCAAAGCAGCAGATTTGAGGGCCCCGCCCATTGTGCCTCCCCACAAATCAGATGATCGCTTAGTGGTCTCCTGTTTCTTCCAACCCCTCTGCACTGTGTGGTGAGATGTGAAAGAACCCTAGGGAAAAGATCTTGTTCCTATAAAGATAAGTAACATCAACATCCACTGGCTATTTACTAAATCCCCCCCCAACATTTCCTTTTATAAGGGACACATAGGGCTAGGCCACACTGCTGTGTTTTTTCTGCGCTTGCGTTTTTTAAAAATCATTGAAAACGCGCATTTTCGGGTGCGTTGCGATTTGCGTTCTGCATTTTTAATCACAATCGCATGCGTTTTCCTATACCTATTGAAGAAAACGCATGCGCAAACCCAACAAAATCGCATGCGATTGCGTTTGTGTTGCACTGTGGCCGTGCCCTTATAGATGGTGAAAGCTGCTGAGAAGGAGGAATGACCCTGATCTTAGCACAGTACTGTGCAATGTATTTCTCATTAGTGCAATTATTTAAAGGGGAAGTTGGTTTCTTATCCTGGACTAAGCTAAATTCTATTATTATTATGGATTGATATAGTGCCAACATCTTCTGTGGCGCTTTACAACTACTAGTCATACATTACATACAGGATCATACATGTTATACAAAGTCATACATATTACATACACAGGTAATACATAATAAGTACACAGAGTGATGAGTTTCCTACAGCAATACCGTGATACAATAGGAGAGAGGACCCTGCTTACAGTCTAGAGGAAATGTGTCTTCCTGTTGGCCTCGTTGCCAATGGGGAGGAAGTGTGGAGCCTACCGGAGCAGCCTTCAACTAAGTATATGGCTAAAATCAAGCAAACCCAGGGGTGAGGGCCTAGCAATTTAGGTCCTCACCCTGAGTGGAAAGCATGGACAGAAGAAGAGTTAAGGGAAGGCAAGTATAATTGTTCTTTAAAGTCTAGGCAACAGTAGTAGGTTTTCACATGCTTTGCTGTCCATGAGCCCTGAAAACATATTGCAGCGCACACAATGTGGCCACCCACCCGTATTTCTTTCTGACAATCATTTAGTGTATGGCTGCTGTTCTGCCTCATTGATGATCAGCCGGGACAGTGAGGCACAGCATTGCAGCTATATACTAAACAAGCGTTGGCCCAAATGCCAGTTTGTTATACATCCGTGCATTGAAGCAAGCAGAAGGGGCTCGACCGGCATTCCCTCTCGTGATTGGCTAAGACATCGGGCCTTAGCCAATCACAGGAGCAGATGCCGGTTGAGCCCCTTCTGCTGGTCTTCAGTGCATGGAAAAGGCACGGAAGACAGGCAGAAATCAGTGAGAGAACAACGGCTGGTAAGTTCATTTGGGGCCAGCTTTCAGATATATAAAATTCGCGAGGTCAAGGTTTGTGCCCATTTCCTGACACATATTAATTTTTTTGAGGGGGGTTACCTATAATAGTTCTCTTGTTATCTAATCACAATTATAGCTTAGTGCTCTTTGTTAAAGGGGAAGACATATTTATGTGCCTCTGCTATTGCATATAGATTAATAATGTACAGTTTTATCTACCCTTTGGCTACTCTATTGAAATGGGATAAAAGAAAAAAACACACTTTTACTAGTAACTTAATAAACTGATGATAAAAGATTTCTCACACACTCTCAAAGCTGTGTCAGTGGTTTGAAGACCTCTTGATAAGACAAGGTTTGGATGCAGTCTTCTTACAAAATGGAGCATTCTTACTTAAGAGGTGGATTACCAGAAGGGAATAGAAAGTAACAATCAGTCTATCCTTTTCAGTAAATGGTGCTTTAACATACTTGGTGCCCCCTAGTGAAATATATGTACAGTATACCACTGCTCTTCAGCAGCTTTCCTGAAAGCAGAACCTTGCACCCATATCTGGGGGCATTACACTAACTAAATAGGTAATCTAGTGTTCAAATTAAAAATCCATTTGAACTCCGCTGTCCGAAGGGACGCCATTCTATTTTTGTTTCTTTAATCTGGCCTAATATGCTGAACTCCTTGAACTTTCAGATATTTAGTTAAACCTCCATTGCACTCCTAAAAATGCTTGGCCACCTGACTACTTTGACACCAATTACGTATCTCTCTTACATGCTCTTTGACTCGAGATTTGAGTGGTCTTGAGGAACACCCCATATATTGTATTTTACAATTTATACACGTTAGGACATATACTACATACTCTGTTTTGCAATTTTTATATTATTTGAGATGAAACTCCCTTCCAGTGTCTGTGCTTGTACATGTTGGACTTCTCTGTATGTACCTACATATGATACACCTGATGGAGCTGCATGTAAAGGTGCCTATGTATGTAGGGGATGACAAGGCCCAGTCTGGATATCCACAAGTTTTAAGGGCTCCTCTGAGATGTTTAATTTCTTAAGCCTTCGTCACGCGCATAGATGGTTAAGGCGCTTTTTAAACAGACACCAGGTTTTGCCTGTAGCTGAGAAAGCTCCGATGTGACTTTTGTGGAGCAAAACACGTCCTACCACATGCATCTGGACACTATTTTAGCCCAGACCTCCTCTCATCGCACTGTGTCTCCATAGAAGGGTCGTAAGTAGGGTACCCCCATGATGCATAGCGACCACTTGGACTAACTAGCACTTTGACTGTCTAGTACTCTTAACTGATTTTGCACAGATGTGATTTGTACACTTAATACTATTACTATGGGGAGTGTTGGGATGCCTTTTAATAGTTTTTAATCTAGTTGTATCCCTGTCAGCAATGAAGGACTTATTTTTTGCACTATATATATAATCTACTGTGATAGAGTGTTGCGGATTAGGCTTTTTCTCTCCTCTATTTGCTATATATACGTATTACTAGTCCTGCACCTCCCTTTTTAGGTTTATATTCAGTCAGTGCACATCATCTATTCTTTTTCTATAAAAGAAACTAAAGACTGGACAGCCCTATTTTGTTTCTAGTAAAATACTAATCAGGTGACAATCCCAGACCAGAAAGAACAAAGACTTTTAAGAATGTTGACATTGTAGGAACAAGGCAAATCTGGTAAATGCTCGTCCGTCTTTATAAAGGCAAGGTATTGCACATTTGCGATACCATACCATGCAATTACCGGCATTGTAAACTACTGATAACAATAAACCATCAAGGTGCAGTATACCGAAACCACACTGTATCACCCATACGATTCCACAGTTGTCCTGAAGCAGTTGTAAAAGTTTTATTTATCATTACCCGTGGGTATAACCGCAGTATCAGACCTTTCTAATACTGCAGATTCATAAATATGCCACCTCCCTGCTGTATATTTATTTTTAATGGTGAACTAAAGGGGGTAATAAACATACACCATACAAAAAATACCGAACTAGCTCCTCCTTTTTCCCCAATAACAAATGCATGCTTCAACAGTTCCCAATTAGCTTCTTTTAGGGAAATAAATGAAAAAACGAACATGCTAACTAATTTTTCTGCTTAGCCTGTATTTTGCAGCTACTGTATATGTTCCATCCAATTGCAAAGGTTTAAAACACGTTCTGTGATTATGTGGCAAGGTGAGAACATTCGTAACTACACACTGCACGCAATGTAATAAGGTTGAAGATGGGAATAGGACCAATTTCCTAATTTTTAAATATTAATGTGGAAAGCCACAAGTTACCTTGTCTGAGGGGTGCTACATGGAATAACTGAATCAACACCAGCGAGCATGACATAGAAGATCTTTCTCCTGGAATGTATTGCGAAGTAAGGTTTGGGCGGTTCCTGATTGGAAATATCAAATGTTTCTAATGGGGGGGTGAACATGCCCTTGAAAAACTCACATTCTGGAAAAGAACATGCAATGATTTGTGTAAGTTTGTTTCAAAGACAAACAGGACAGTGGGAGTTATTGAAAGTGTCTATTTGGCTTTGATTACATGTTCTTGAAACATTTGAATGTTCACATTCACATGTTCCAATTATAAATGTTACAAAATTTGCAAATAACTTGGTTATATGGATTCCATAGTCAGAAATCCGCACGCTTCTCCTGTGTACTGCACATTTGTACAGAGTTTGTGTCTCCAAGAAAATAGAAGAAATGCAAAACCAAATTAATGGGCAATTCCGCCCCTCAAAAAAATAAATTGTATATAAGTAAGCCACCCTCCCAAACCCCAAAACTGCAATAGTTCAGAAGCTGAAAATGGAGAACTAACCTGTTATGCAGCAGAATTCTCCTCTCCTGCATCTCAAAAGATTTCTGCTTACTTTCTGAGCTTGCACATGCTCCAAGGCAGCTAGAGGAAAAGCATTCAGTCATTGGCTGTGATGCTTACTTTCATAAACATGACTGACAGCTTACTGTAAGAAGCAGGTTAGTGTCATATTTTATAACAACTGCAGTTTTGGTGTTTGGAGATTTACATATATACATTTTTTTATCTAAAAGGGTGGACTTGTCCTTTAACTAACTGGAAGAGTAAAACAAGCAATATATTACAGAAATCCATACAAAAGGTGGGTACACACACTAACAGATTCTGTTTGTCATATTTTAAAGATCTGCATGTGTGTACCCAGCTTAAATAATGATGTTCTTGCAACAGTAAGCTTTATACACACAGCGCAGTGCAAATCTGTGTGATTGGTATATGACTCATCTGATACAAATCTCATAGGCTTTGGGGGGTGGGTTTCAGCTGCCCAGAATCCCCCCTTTTTGCATTCATATCACAAAGTGCAAGGGGTCAGCATGAAAGAGGATTATAACAATGGGAGCAAAGATGTAGACATGGTTCTAAATCTGCATACAATTTACTGATCAGGTCTCCCTATAATGTGGGTCAAAGTTTGATTTTACTATGCTCTATAAACAAATATTTTGTATTATAATATTATATTGATTTTCTCAAGAAAGGTAGGGGACAATCTCATTACTGCACTTTCTACCCACCCACCTATTTTGTAGATCTTTAGGGACATTTTTCTTATCTTAGGCTACGAACACATGGGCAGATATTCAGGGCCAGAAAAAAAACCCTGGCCAATTTTTCATTAATTCGGTAATTAATTTCGATACCCAAAAAATGTTGGTAACCAAATTAGATGGGGTTTTGCAGTGCTGCATTCCTAAATGATACTGTTATAAATGTATATAAAATACATTATACATGAAACTTAAAGGACAACTAAAGCCGCAGAACAACACTGAACCAGAAGGCAGAACACCTTAATATAAAAATAGTAATCTGTGTTTTACCTCTCATTTTGATACAGGCGCTGGGAAATTTACCTAAATAACATATGGTTTGTGCTTTAATTCATAGCATTCTAGTATCACACAGTTTGGTCAATGACCAATATGTTCTGCACATGCTCAGTCCTTAGCTGTGGCAGAAACTTGTTACAGTTGGTCACACCCATTAATAATCTCTAGCCAATCCTTTTACAGGACAGATAAAGCAAGGAAGCATGTGACTGTGGTCAGGTGTGGCCTGACACTGCACATACACACAGATACTTCATCCAGTTCTTAACAGGCTTACATTTACTTTATACAATTTACTGAAGTGGGATTTTATAGCTTATTGGTGTTTTTAGGGGGGTTGTTTCAGATTCTGGAGTATAAAAAATTGGGTTTAGTTCTCCTTTAAGAAGACTGGATATTAACTGTCAAATAGCTGCTGCCAACTTAAACAGTAATAGTACCCAGGGTGGGGACCCGAGTCTTACCTTATTGCTGAACACCAACCCTTTTAAGTCGGCTTTGTGAAAGCCGGCTCTGGACTCCTCCACTTCCTGGTATTAAACAAATGGGAAGCAAGCTCTGCAAGGAATGTGTCTTCTCATTGGTCAGCCATGCCATAGTCCAGGACTTCACAATGCTGACTTTTGTAGAGATCATTTTAAGCTATAAATTAAGACCCAGGGGAGAGGACCCCACAGTTTAGGTCCTCATCCTGGGTACTATTAGATCAGGGATGTCCAACCTGCAGCCCTCCAGATGTTTAAAAACTACAACTTCCAGCATTCCTCCATTGCAGAAGAACCCAAGGAATGCTGGGAGTTGTAGTTTTCAAACAGCTGGAGGGCCGCAGGTTGGACATCCCTGGATTAGATTGTTGTCTATTTTTAACTTCTCTGCTATAAATAAAATGTGTACACATGCACATATGGTAGAGAAGCAAAAGAGACAGACAGGGGAATCTGCAGCAGAGCTGTTAGACACTGTGTTTACAGCTTACTTCGGCGATGCCATTTATTATTGAAGATAGGAAGGTAGGAGTACTCACTCCTACCTCCCGAAAAAGCCACAGAATTAATGAATTTAAAAGAAACTTCAGCATTAATTTAGATTTCCTTTAAAGGGTAAAGGTGGCCATACACTAGAAAGACCACCTTGTACTGACCAATCCCACAACATTAAAGCAATCATTCTGGAACCATCTTTCCCATTCGTTGTTGCAACAGACATGGGATTGCAAATCCCATTCATTTTGCAATCGCATATAGGTCACAAAGAAGAATGGGAAAGGTGGTTCCGGCAGGATCGCTCGGTCGGGTAAGTAAAATTTTTCTAGTGTATAGCCACCTTAACTGTGGTCACCATACAAGTGCCCTGTATTCTAACATACATTTCAAACAAGGTGCTCTGGATCTTATGTTATAGGCTTGTAAAGTTATATAGGATAAACAAAGAGTGTGTGACAGTCATATGATGTGCTCTGTAAGAAGCACCTTCCACCCCCCAAAAAAAGTTATTTTCTAAAGCTATTTAAAGACCGTAACAGCAGTAGGATACAAATGTGGCATACTTGTACCAGGCATTGGGGGTGGAGCAATAGTGTTGGTAATGTCACAGCTCACAGTGCTAGCTGGAAACTCCAACCTTTATACTGCGATACGTATGCATAGATTGCAGCTAGAGGCATGATCCTGGAGTCGTTTTAAAGGTAGGTTTCCCTATAAATAGTAGAAGATATTATAAATACCCCCTTTCTTGATTTCTGTATCACCCATAAATTACCTGAATTTACAACATAAGGATAGCATGACACAGGTCACACACACACTGTAATGATCGTTTTTAGAATATTTACAATAGAATATTTAGAATCATACAGAAAAGGGATTAGCAACCAGTAGCCTTCCAGATGTTCAAAAACTCCCAGTGTTCCCTAACTCCAGTGTGCTTGTAGAGGGAATGTTGGGATTTGAACTTCTCAAACCTGAAAGGCAACTGGTTTAGGAAATGAATAAAAAGCTAATGGTGGCCTTAGAGGTCAAGATATTATAATTCGATACAGAGTATTACCATATTTGCTCCATGTATGGTCTTCACCAATGGGCAGAAATTTCATCCAATCGATATTATCAGACACAATTAGAATGTGACAACCATAAGAATGTAAAGAACCTCCCCACTTCCTTCCCAGTGAAAAGAGAGTCTTTAAATTTTTAGAAAAAGACAATCAGCAGCCCTGATAATGCATCTTCCTTCAATGGGTCATGTAAGGAACAGAGCCAATGACAGTGTGTTCTGGTACAACTTGCCATTCTTTTATAATTTTTTTAATAGTTTGTCAAATTTCAATTATTACAAATATACCGTATTCTCACAAGTCTGTTAATATGTAGCCTCAGCTGATACACTGGTAAAAACTATATTTTCTGCAATGGTGGGGACTTGATAACATTTTTTATTAGCATACCATATCAAGAGAAACAAATTAATATAGGACTGTTATTTAAAGGGGAACTTAAGACATTAGACAGCACATTCGCAATGATATAACAAGCTGTGTCTCCCCTTTCCCTTTGTTGTGGCTGATTTATGAAATTAACCTGTTGGTACTAGAGGTCAGCTTCCATAATTCATCTCTCTGGGTTTGCTGGGAGTCTAAGTGTGTGCCATACATGCCAACATACTCTTTAATACCAGCAGATCAATACAAGGAAGCTGTCGACTGTCCTGCTCCCTACAAGCTAAAATACCTTCATCTGTTACGCACAGATTATAAGTACAGAGATCCTGCTACTCTGAAACACAAGAAAGGGGATTTCCCAGGTGAAATGTGTTTGTCATTGTCCCTAACACTGGCTGATTCCTTTGCTTTTCATACAGACCAGAAAAGATATATTTGCAGATTATTTTCTATCCAACATGGATAGGAAAGAAAAGAAAAGGTTTGGGGATTTAACCCTGTAACTTTTTTTGATTCATTCTTAGTTGAAGTAGAGCATTTCTCTACTAACCCACCAGAGCTAACAAAGTACCGTATATACTCGAGTATAAACCGAGTTTTTCAGGCTGAAAAATCAGCCTGAAAACTCAGACTCGGTTTATACTCGAGTCACTCACCTTTGAAGATCAGCGTCCTCTCCATTCCGGCAGCAGCGTCCTCTCCATTCCGGCAGCCGCACGATCAGTCATTACTGGCGCGCCGGCCGACTCACTGCCGCGGCGCCAATTAGTGACGTCAGCTGGCGCGCCAGTACATGACTGATCGTGCGGCTGCCGGATGGAGAGGACGCTGCTGCCGAATGGAGAGGAACTTACCAGCACACAGTCCCAGAAGACCTTGGATGGAAGAGAGCCCACAGATCCTGGATGAAGAGAGCCCACAGGTACAAACTTAACTGGGTTTAGGGTGAGGGTGGCATTCAAGATGTTTGGAAACTACAACTCCCAGCATGCTTTATTAGCTGGGAGTTGTAGTTTCTAAACATCTTGAATGCCAAGTGAGGGTGGCATTCAAGATGTTTGAAACTACAACTCCCAGCTAATAAAGCATGCTGGGAGTTGTATTTCCAAACATCTGAATGCCACCCTCACTTGGCATTCAGATGTTTGGAAACTACAACTCCCGCTAATAAAGCATGCTGGGAGTTGTAGTTTCCAAAACATCTTGAATGCAAGTGAGGGTGGCATTCAAGATGTTGGAAACTACACTCCCAGCATGCTTTATTAGCTGGGAGTTGTAGTTTCCAAACATCTTGAATGCCAAGTTCTACCCTCGGTTTATACTCGAGTCACAACTTTTAGATTTTTAGGTGAAATTGTGTACCTCGGTTTATACTCGAGTATATACGGTATGTATATTCAGGAACTTTATCTTTTGTTAGGAACAAAATGGAACCAACAAAAAACCTCTATAATATCAGCCACTCAAGCTGGCTGGAAAATAAACTGCAGAGCAACAGCAGATTTCAAAGTCATATTAGGGGCTTTCAGATTAGTTTGGAGATTTCTGTATAGAAAATAACCTTTGAATGGAGAATACTAGGGTCAAGGTCTATTGGTGCACCTGCTCACAAGGCTCTATGAGGACTACATGGACAGGTCCATATACTGGCAA
Organism: Hymenochirus boettgeri; assembly: GCA_019447015.1. NCBI lineage: Eukaryota > Metazoa > Chordata > Amphibia > Anura > Pipidae > Hymenochirus > Hymenochirus boettgeri. The sequence goes on from CM033469.1 coordinate 292,676,526, forward strand.
CATGGAAGCCTTGAAGAATCCATTTAATTTATGTTAATGCAAGTTACTGGAGTAGTATCTTGCAATGCATGGGCGATTAGGGGAGGAAAGATTTTATATTATGGTTAAAATAAAAACTAAGTTTAGATTTTCTTTAAACAGAAAGGAACAGTTTTCTGAAAATTCTCATTCATTCTTATCTTTGATTAGTTTATGCCCTGCATTAGGCAGGATTTGTTATACACTATACTCTACAATTGTTCAAGTCATGAAGCTCTCTCTACTGGTCTACTAGACATTTTCAAAAAAAATATTTTTTTTTGTGTTGGTACCAGATCAGTGAATAAAAATATTATTTTTGCAATTACAGATATCCAAATATTTTGCATCAAAACATGATTCATGAAACAATGATTACTAAGAAAAATAGATTCAAGCACATGAAGTACACGAGTCCAGGAAAATTTCCAGTTGTTTGGTTAAAAAGTTTGAAAGAATTATTTTCCTAAGCTTGTGCGAAAGCTTTAGTTCAAAAGGTAAATGTAGATTCATGCAATTGCATTTAGTTATAGGATATCTGTAATTTTTTTATTTCCAAAGTTGCAAGTCATCTACTAAACCTGGCTTTTTCGTATCACATAAGAGAAACTAGAGGTTAAAGGCTCAGTTTATAAACCCACGGCATTGATGCTGTGTGTTAAAGGGGAAGTTCAAATGCAAATACATATGCTTTTCAGAAAAAAAGAGCAGTATTTTTTCATCCCAATGACCTTAATCTGCCAATTCAGCATTTTGTCTGTGTATAAATAAATGCAACCAAAATACTGACTTCCTGTTTGCAGGACCCCTATTATAGTCCATTATGGTCTTGGCCTTGACCCAGCACTTGGGTTGATTCAGTTTCTCAGTAGATATCTGACCCATCCAACAGCCAATCAGTAGAAATTACCTTTAGGAACATTCCAAGGAAGTGGTGCATCCTGGGATGATGAAGGACCGTTAGAACCTGAAATGTCAGCTCACTCATGTCAACAGCAGGAAACAGCAAAGGGTATGAAATCAACTGATTTTTCAAAATGGGAGAGAATATGTAGAATAACTAAGTATGCATTACACAAGCTAACAATTTAATAAATATTGATAAATTTCCACTGAACTGTCCCTTTAATACAATATCAATATCATAACTTAATAAATACGGCCGGTCAGATCCGGCATAGTATGCATGAGCCTAGGGCCGCCTGTGGTTGCATGGGCAGCTGTCAATCTCTCTCCTTTTTGATCCCCCATTGAAGTTTGCAGCACATCTGTTTTTGTTTTTTTAAGAATCGGACGATCCCTGTGGCACAGTTAATACATTAAAAAGTTCATGTATTTTACAGATCACAAATAGCATAAATATGGTCTGGCTATCCTCCCCTAACGGAAAGCTGGGCTTGGTTTGGGGGTGTAGCCTGTGTTTAGGGGTTAAGGGCACCAGTCTTTTTGTGCATATAGGCTCCTGAGATAAAAATCCGACTCTGAATGCATTTGTATTATTGATGTTGGATAAGATTCAAAATAGCAAGCAGTAAAGTGTTGGTGATATAATATTTCTTTTTAAAGAACTGATGAGTTATTAACATGACAGGAGAATATATTTGTTTACAATAAAATGTCTTTACACACATTAACGGTTATTAGATTACTATTGTAAAATGTTGAAGGACAATAAAGAAAAGGATAAACCTTCTAAAGTACCCAGGTGTGTCATAGAGAATATACTATAATGCTGAGCTTTTAGATCTTCTCCCCCATTACAAAGCAGCTATACAATACTGAAAACTATGAACTCTTACCACTTCCTCCTTAGTTGTTAAATAATCACGGCCAATTCATTACTGCTATAGTAAAAAAAAAAACAAAATAAAAAAAAAATAGCTAAAATAGGGGCTTTTGTTTATAGTGAGCTCACAAGACATAATATGGAAGCCATTTTGACCATTCCATTTGGGGAGGACAGAGATGACATGGCACTACAGTTGTTCCTTTGGAGATATTTACAGTACAGCTTGGTTACTCCAAAAGCATAATGAATAAACATGAAACCAGTGCTGATTTAGTTCTAGGCCATTCCTGTTCATTCAAAAAGGAAAAAAAATAAAACAGGTTCCAGGTATTATGGTAATGACTGGCTAAAAAGCCACCACTTTGTAAGAGCAAATGTAATAAATAAAGGTTCCCAGGATGAACTGCAGTCAACTCAATAGCAATAGGTTCCCACACTGCACTTTCAGCTTTAGCTTGGGTAAAAAATGGGATCCTTTGCGGTTACATGGCAAAACCATACCCAGGAGAAACAGAGGGTGGGGGTGGTTGGGTAAAGTTTGGTGGTGCTGCATATCCATAGGCAAAATTAGTCTGAGGGGGCACCACACCACTAGGACCTGCTGTAAGCATCAGCTGTTGGCCTGTAAAGAGAAAACATTTTAAGATGTAACCATTATTAAACTACAGTTATGCATTCATGGAAACAATAGAAACAGATGTATGCATAGATTTTATGGTAGGGTGCAACAGTGGTATTACAGAAAAATAGGTATCACCAAAACGGGGACAATGGGCTCACATTGCCTCCATATTCAGTACAGATGCCAAGGATTTCCTGAAATAAGTTCATTTACCTTTTGGTATGATTTTCAGAGGCATCATTTAACATCAGCATACATGCACCCTTAAACAAATGGAGATTTACATCATATATACAGAGAGCTTTCTGCTAGCCTGACCCCATTATTTGGTGGGTGGGCCAGGAGCAAGATTTTTTTACACCTTTTCACCACTATAAATTAGTGTTTTAGAGTCAATTGCATTTTCTCAGCGAAAATAAAAAGCTTTAAAGGGTATCTCCACTCATAATTTCAAGGTTTATGCATCCAGTTCTATTGAAGAACGGAGGTAAAGGAGCTGTGCCTTACCTTCCGTCTTTAATAGAACAAGCGGAGGGATGTGAGAAGTTAAGAAACTTACCCGCTCGCTCGCTCCCCCGGCGCGTAGTTTGACAGGTCCCGACGGACCTTGTCTTCTATGCGCATGCGCGATCTATGCGCATAGAAGACAAGGTCCGTCGGACCTGTCAGATAAGCGCCAGGGGAGCGAGCGAGCGGGTAAGTTTCTAACTGCTCACCAGTCTTTGTTTGTTTTATTGAAGACGGAAGGTGCACAGCTCCTTTACCTCCCATTCTTCAATAGAACTGGATGCATAAACCTTGAAATTATGAGTGGAGATACCCTTTAACATTAATCAAAATATTATACACCGGTGACTATTTATCCATAACACAGCTGTTCTCTAGCTGAGTTGGCAGGCTTGAGAGATAGGAGGAGAATTGCATAAGCTGGCAAGGGAATCAGCGGTGAGCTGCCAGCCTCTGAAAAAGCAGGTAAGGCCTTCTGGGGAATCCAGTGGAACTACAAAATGCAGATCCCCCATGACAAGGAATTTCCTTGGATCACATGCCATGTTCTAGGAAGTGCACTACATAAGTAAATCAGAATAGGTACACTTTCTACTCACCATAAACAATAGGGTTGGGCTCTGCTACCTGTTCCGCTTCTTTCCTTTCGCTTTCTGCAGCATGTAATTTGTCCACCTAAAAATAAGTAAAGGCCAACTAAGCATGTTATTGTCTTCAAAAAGGCATTTTATTGAGTACTAATGTCAGACTAGAAACAAATAAGCAGACTTTTTAATGCATTTTTTTTAAGAAGAGAAAAAGGACAAAAACATCAAGAGTGTTTATCATGCCACATGGCGGACAAATTGGTTTCTGGTTTTCTAAATATATGTTATAACAAAACAGCACTAACCTTAGTTAGATATTCTCTCAGGACCTGGATAAAAAATGGCATTGCAAAGTCCATAATATGGTGTCTCCAGGCCAATTCCAGCACAGTGTCTGGGTGGAGTAGATCATAACATGTAAACAGAGTTGCAGCAAAACACTCATGTTTCCCTTCCTCCAGAAACCACTGCAGCAACTTTTCTGCCAGTTCAGTGTCCTTGGATTCTGCAGCATACAGCATAGCATCCTGTAAAAGAACAAGCTGTGTTATTAAAGCAATATTATGCCTAAAAACTAGGTAATCAGTAATGTAAATTGATTAACTACTTTAAAATATTTTTAATATAATCACATCTTTAATATTTTTTCTTAATGGCAAAATGTCATCTTAAGATGGGTAGACACCAGCCTATACTTTTAATCAGAAGGAAAATTAACAACTTACTAATTGTTTCCAACAAATGTTCTTTTCATTATCAACTTTTTGTGGAATATCAGATATGCTGCTAAATCGAGAATGATTGTGCAGATTTCTAAGTGTAAACAATGGTTCAGTCTGTCTGACAGACTATAGATTGTTACATTGAGTGTACCGTTGGTAGGTATGTGCCTTAATCTGGGTACACACGAGAAGATTTTTCAAGCCAACTGACTGATATTTCTGTGTACTTGTCAGTTGGGCTGGAAAATCAGAGGTGTTCTTGTGCCTGACCATGACAAATGTTGTTTGGCCATTCATCCAGATCGGACAAATGGAAATGCCGGTTAATCCCTGCTGATTGTGCAGTCGTGATTGTATCATTTTGGGAGTGGACATGCCCTTAAATCAAATATAAAATGCATACTGTAAGACATCTGTAATCTAACATTATGCTTTAAGTGCCCATTTACCAACCAACCAACAATGCCTTTTAAAAAACGAATGGTCTTGAAACACCTCTAGTGCTACAGCATTGATCCCAGCTCTGCTTCATGCCATTTTTATTACATAGTTGTTTTTCAGTTGAAAAAAAAAGACAAAAGTCTATTAAATTCTCAAAACAGTGTAAATCTCCCACCTGGCCCCAAGATTAAAAAGGTAAATCGCACACTACACTAGTTTGGTAATATGCCTACGGAAGTGCAGCAAATTATTTTCAATATCAACAAGAAGCAGGTAGTATAACTAGCGAATGGGTCCTGTTTTACCTTATATAAGTGATCTTTCTTACACAGCTCTACACTCTGCTTCCAACGATTGTTCCCCTTGTATAGATAAGCGGCAATCCGTCGAAACTCAATAAGCTCATGCTTTTCCAATCGCTGGGCTAAGTTGATGTTATCAAAATTATCATATGCATCAATTGAAGATCTCAAGCCCTGGAAACAGAACCATATTTTAACCGAATGTAACTTTATGATTAGTATTTTATCCTATTATTTTCTTTAAAAAAAATTTTGTATTTTCTATACACAGTATGCATGTTAAAGAGTAAAGCTGTAAACATCATTCCTATCACATACAGTTGCTGCAACTCCCCCCGCAGCACTGTGAAAAGATCAATTGCAATAACGTGTACGTTTCACCTTTAGTTCTCCTTTAAATGAACACAGTGCAAAGTAAAAGAACACATTACATTCCAGTTCCAAGTTTCCAACATGATGTCTTCAGTTTACAAACTGTTAAAATCATTACTTTTTAAATAAATCTCAATGTGTTTTAGTGTATTTCTTTAGTTCGGTGCTAGACTAAAAGCCCTTTTACATATCTGGTCAAAAAATAAAATAAAAATAATCTTAAAGTTGCATAAGAAAAAATACCCCACAATTCTTTATTCCAAGGACAATTCTTTATTGCCATATTTTAATAATAAAACACATGAAAAAGGAATGATCAGAATTTTTGACACCCCTTAGAAGTTAACGGGAATGTCCAGCCTTAAAACAAGTTTGTTTTAAAATGCTTATCATCCCCCAAAACCTCACTTTCGCAAGGTTCCTACAGTTCAAAGATCCCCCAGAGCTTACTTACCTGACCCGGACCCTCACCGCTTCTACTCTGCGGCTGGTGCTGGCAGCCACTCCACTTCCTGGTTGTGGCTATCAGTTAAAGCATGACATGACGTCACGCCCAATCGCCTGACAGTTGCGACCAGGAAGTGGAACGGCAGTCAGGGCAGAAGTCCCCTGATCCTGTTTTTGCTCGGAACAAGCTTGAAACAGGAGTAGGGGGCGTGGAATAGCTGGCGAGGGTCCGAGTCAGGTAAGTAAGCTCTGGGGGATCTTTGAACTGTAGGAACCTTGCGAAAGTGAGGTTTTGGAGGGTGATAAGCATTTTAAAACAAACTTGGTTTTAGGCTGGACTTGCCCTTTAAAAGAAATTATTGGATTTTAGTTATTATTGGATTAACAAATAATTATGTTGTTAAGTCATAAATCAAAAGCAAAGCATCTATTTGAAAGCCTATGGGCTAAGAACAATGCATTTGTTTCAGACTAACTAATTTCAGGGCAAATTATGATTTTTAGAGGAAGGAAGGGGTACCAATATCTTTTGATGTCAAAAAGTAACAAAACAGTTATTACTATTTACCTGGTAATCCTCCTCTTCTGTCAGCAAATTGTTTAAAGCCTCATTTACAGACTTGTTGTTATGGTTTTGTACTGAACGCAGGTATGTCTTAACCAGAGGCAGCTGATTGATCTAGGGACAATTAGAAATATTTAGGAATGTGGAATTTACATCAGTAAAACAAGGAATTTTGTATAATTACAAAACTTAATTTGTAGCATTGTTTCAAGCTGGGAATTTTAATATCTTCTTGTAGATAGATAAAAAAAAAGTGTCTTCTTGTATGTATGCAGATTTTGAGAACATAAAATGAAATAAATAGCATGGTTTACTTGCTCAAGGTGCTAGACCTTCATACATAAGGTTCCTAATTTGATTCTCTTTGCTAGATAATTGTTATACCTTAAAAGGTCCCCCAGTTTTATTAATAGTCAAATAGTTTAAAGTCACAATGGCAACCTTGCAATGCTCTCTGCAAGAATTGTTAATCTTTTTACTGTTATTTGCTTGTTACCAATCACCATAGTATCCCTGGGCATTATTTTAAAGGTCAGCTACTAAAAAGCAAGTCTTTCCATTCTCTAATGTTAAACTAACGCTATCAGAAATTAGGCTGGGATGTGTATGTTAACAGCTTATCCACTATCCATCTTTCTGACCTCTGTTTTCAAAGGAGAGGCCCATTCTTATTTAGACAACATATATTGTTAAGATACTAATTCAAACATAGACGCAAAATATCTCTATTTAAAGGGCCGGCAATCAACACAACCACTGTTAACATGCAAATTTAAATTTACCTTGGAGAAGTAATTGACAGTCCGAGTGTGATCCAACCGGGGAGATAATACTATGAGAAGATCATTGATAAGCAGAGGCTTGTACTCCATATAAAACTGCAAGGTTTTGTAATAAAGCTCAACATTGGCAACCTAACAATAAGAGATTATTTAGTAAATATATTATGAATAGAATGTAACATATATTATGTAAAGATGATAACACAAATTGATAATTAAAAAACAAATAAAACGCTAAATTTAGCTAGGTTTTATTTTTGTGGGAAAAAATGTCAAACTGCTACAATATATAATGTAATTTGCTTTCAGATAAAAAAGTGATCGCTGCATAATCTTGAAAATACTTATGCAAAAGAGCGGTCCCAATAGTCTAATGCACATAAGGTAGTTAGCTAGGTTATAATAGTTTAAACCAGAATGGTACTTTTAAAGCATTTCAGCCAGACTACGCTTTCTTAGAAATAAAACAAAAGGGGGTTAATAAGCCCATGGGTATAATTATAACTAATGTTCCAAAATTAACATGCGTTTTTGTGGTTCATTTCACAAACACACTGTCACATTGTCCTTGCAATTCTATACACCCTTATATCAAATGTAATTGTTCAGTCATTGTCCCCAATACATTTTATATGGGAATAATTAACCCACTGTATCCAAGAAAGATGTATACAGAGAAACATTACTTATATTGGGCAATGATCTTGCTACATAACTTTGCCACCTTCTTCGAAAGAGACACAGCTTCTCTTTACACACAAAATGATTGAATGAAACTGTGTGTAACAGAGTGTAACTATGAAACAAAACAGACTACAATATACTGTACCTGGGTACATGCCATGCAATAAACTTGGTAGGTGTAAAACAATAATAATGAAATTCACAATTACAAAATATTAAACTCCCTTAAAATCATTGTCCATTTTGCACATTGAAAGTGGCCCTACTCTGCAAGAGCTGTTGTTGGAAGGATGCACCATAGTCCAGTTAGTTAAATGGATAATACAGTGGTCACTTAACTTTTACTTTATGTGGCAATGCCCAACACCGTTGCCCTTTACATGTACGATGTCGGCATCCAGTACAATTAATGGACTTCTGCAGAGCATGCATACTCCTGCCAGTCTACAAAACCGAGTTAGTGTCTGACACCAGTCCAAGCAATTTCTGGTACAACAAACTAGCAGATTATTCCCCATCATTATTTGCTTCCCATAAAGTCTATTCCTGGCTTGTCAGTCAGCATCACTGGCTGCTGGATGGTGTAAGTACAGTAGTAGTAAAATAAAACCGTTTCCATTTCAAACTATATGATAGCAACCAAACATTGTTCAATAAGGATTAAAGAGAGATTTAGATTACAGTTTAAATAACTCCCATTGTACGGGTACATCCATGGTAAACAAACAATCCGTTTCAGAAATTGTTGGGTTTTTTTTTGTGGGGGGGGGGGGGGGGGTTTAAAGCCTGTTTAAGTCCAGCATAAAGTGAGGAGCAATACCTTGGTAATAATATCCTTAAACTGTCCCTCCTTCCAGGCAGTGGTTGGACGATTCATCATAGTGATAATAGCATTGTCAAATTCTTCATATTTATCATATAGGAATACTAGCTCCCCCCATAGGTGAGCCTGCTCTGCTGCTCGCAGGACCTAAGGACAAGAGTAAGCTGTTATTAATACACATTACTATAGCAGCAATGAAAAGTCAATATAAAAAGATTAATGAGATATATAAAAGATTAATGCTCTCCTTTAAGAAATTCAATTTTGGAATTCTAATATTACAGTTACTTCTGCAAATTGTATGTACAGTATTAAAATTACTTGAGAAGGCAATACAGTTTCCCTATATATCATGACTCAAAGGGATATGGAAAGCAAATGGTCAATTAGACCATGAGAACATGTTTTACATTTACACACCTTGGGAATATTAACACGAGACCAGAAAAGTTCCAAGTGTTCACGCATCTTTTGTGGTTTAAACTTGGAGTAAAGTATGGCAAGTTCAGTGAACATGCCCATGTGAGCTCGTTCCAAGCCCAGAGCAGCTTCTAGCAAAGAGATGAGCTCCTCAAAATAACCACGGTCCTGTGGAGAAATTAATGTGTCAGAAAATAATACATTATAGACATGTAAAAGCAACTGAACACATGATTTCCTATAAAAATTATCCCTCCCCATCTGCATGTTATAATAAAACTACAAAGTTACCTGGTAATAACTGATTAGCTCCTCTAGCTCATCAGCATGAATCACTATATGAAGACCACACATCTGAGCTAGACGAAACTCTGTTCCATCCACACAAGCAAAACACACCTAAGGAAGAGATAAACAAGTAAATAAAGTAATCCATATTATAGAATAAGTGCTGCCAATATAAAATGCTTACTGTATTTTAATAAACCTACCTGAAACTGTAACACAGATTAACACAATGTGCCTTACCTCCTTCCAAGTGCGTGTGCTGTTTGCCTTTCGTGCACTGTCCACAGCAGCCTGATATTCTCCTAGATGAACTAATGTAGATGCCAAACGAGCAAAATTAGACACATTATTATAGAGCAGCTTGGCAGCATCGTACATGCCTTCCTCATAACAGCGATCTCCCACCTAATTTACAAACAACCACAAAAAGCATGAATTAGCATTAATGAAAGATTTGCACATTAACAGTTAAGCACAGCTGAGAAAGTACCTGCTGAATGTGAGCATTATTGGGGCCACTGACAAACTCTTCAAGTTCAGAGAGACGGTTAGTTTTTGCAAAAGCAAAGATAAGCTCTGTCTCCACGTAAGATTCTCTTGCTTTCTTTCTAGCCATCTGCAAAAATTTTACCAGGTCCTCCCAGCTACCTGTAGAACAAATAAAACAAAACATGTTTTAAACAGCTTAAATATATTAAATATATTCATTATACATAAATGTATTTTATAAAATCACTTTCTAAGTAGTGAGCACAACTGTTCCAAATGAATCTGTACTTCAGTTAATCCGGCATGTTAGAAAAGTTCCTTTAGACACCACATGCGAATGACATGACATAGAAGTTTTCACCTGCTGTCAAAAAAAAAAAAAAAAAAGAGAGGCCCATATCCCCACTACATTGCTTAATGAATGGTCTCTCCAATGTACAACTGTTGTCTAAAAAGTTTGTAACTGATTAACTGTTTGGGAGATGAAATATTATCAGTTCTTGTTTGCTTGCAATGATTAAAACCACTTGCTAAGATGTTATCTGTACTCCATTTTTGTTAATACTGCCTATTACAGGCAAAAGGGGTGGCCGGGGAAGACTAGATATCAGTATTCCTATTATATATTTTGATGATTATAAGGATTAGTCCTCCTTATTTCTATTTTTAAGCATCATTTTTAAGTAGGTAATGCAACAATTTTAGAAATAACATTAGTATATTAACTGGTAATGCTAGGATGTGTGTAGGCATGAGCACTATAAACTGAGAAATGGGTACAATGGGTGGTTTTAAGTTTAAAGGTTATTTCCACTGATGGATAAGCATTTTTTTTTGGTTTATTTTAAAGAACACCATCCCCCAACCCTCCTCCTACCTTTTTTCTTCCAGAATTCCCCTTTGTTTGTTTGCAGCAGCATGGGAAAGTTGTGCTAGCTCTTGGAGGTGTGTCTTCCCCTATGCTGGGGAGTGCTGTCACTCAATGTGCATCATCATGGTAGCAGACACCCACTTGGCTGCAGTAAAGAAATCCTTTCCTCCCTGACTCTCTAAGTTTCTCTAAGTTTATTTTTTCAGCTGATCATGCAGAGAGAGACAGGGGAGGAAAGGGTAAAACCCTCTTTCCACAATACTGTAACAAAGGCAGGGGAACTTGTGTTTTTTTAATAAAGATTTTTTTGTGTCTAACTCTGAGAGGGGTGGTTGAAAAAGTGATCAAAGATTAATTTTATAGGGTATGCTGGGAATATGAGGCAATCTGGTATGGGAGGGGGTGGGAGAGAAACACAAGCAGATGTAAGAGGGGGTGTATTGGGAGACAGAAAAAGGTAGTACCTGATTACTCTTCCATTAATTAGTGACCTCAGCAAGCTGCTGTGATTGTCATGTGATTATTCCTCCATTAATCAGTGTGTGTGTGCATGCAGGTGTGTGTGTAGAAAAGACTAACCAGTCGGATCACACAGACACAGTCCTGAAGGATCCTCACATAATCCGTGCATGCACTAAAGGAACACGCGTGTCGGATATTTCCCAGGAAAGCAGTCACTGAAAGTGGGCGGACCAGCACCATCCACAGCGTTCAGGGAGAAACTAATTGGATTTCTTCTAAACTACTGCTTAAAGACACAGGATACTGCAGGTACATTTCCACCTTACACATATCTATCCTTACAACCCAGGTGACTTAACAGTGGAGATACCCTTTAATTAATGAAAAAGAGGTAAAAAACAATTGTATATTAATGAATATGCGCAAATAATGATATCCTCCCGTGTTCTTGGTTCCCAAACTATTTCAGATCGTGGCCACTTCACAATGCAAAACTTTCTCGAGGCACACCTGTGTTTTTAGTGTTGCACTGTAAGTTGGAATGACCCTCTATGCAATTTACAGTGTATATTGTGTTCAAATCAATGTAGTGTAATGTTTCACTACATTTAATGTGTTGAAATGTTATCATTTATTTATGTACAAAATAACAAAAGTGTAAGTTTAAATGTGGAAAATATTTCCACTACCAAAAATTCTGACCACACACCTCTGCTCTTTGAAGTCCCCTATGGTGTCCGCGCACACCCTTTGAGAACCCGTTTACGGTATATATATATATATATATATATATATATATAGCAGGTTTGGAAGTGTTGGTTATTTCAATGTAATGTAAGTTTGTGTGAAATATAATGATCTCCCAGTGACACAACACTCACTTGTATTAAATTAGTGGCAAGACTGCTGAGCAAAAAACAATTTATAAAAATATACACACAATGATGCAGATTTCAAAAAGGTGTGATTTACAGCTGCTAGGACTAGTTTAGATTTAATTCTCCTTTAATGTACTTTTAGTGCTCCTTTAAGCAAGGGGACAGGAAACTTGCACAAACAAATGGCTGGACTTCAATAGCCCAAATAAATGTACATGCCCAATCCCAAAAAAAAAAAAAAATACTCTTGTGTACCTAGCCTGTAAACCTGATTGGTACAAAAACAGTATGCACTGGGAAAAAAGGTGAGGTAAGCTACAGAATGCAGGAATAGTCAGGAGCTGAATAATTTAGGACATGATTTTTCCAAAATGCAACTCATTTCAGAAGTGAGAAACACACAGCTATCAGTTAGTAGTTACGGAACCCATTCACTGTAATACTCGAGTATAAGTCGAGATTTTTAGGCTTTAAAAATCAGGATAAGAGGTTAGTGTATACATACCGGTACATACTGCACTAATCCTACATTCTACTCTGCAGTGATCCTACATGAACCTTTGCTCTGGGGGTGGGGGGGGACAGTAGCCCCATATAGTAAGCCCAAATCTTGCCACTGAAGATGTTCAGAAACTCCAACTCCCAGCAAATAAAGCATGGGAGTTGTAGTGCAAAGCATCTGGAGTGCAAAGGAATGGGGCTACTGTATGAGATTAAAGGGCAACTAAAGGCTCAAAACAATACAGAACCAGGAGCATTTTATCTATTGTTAAAAAAATGCCTTCTGATTCTGTGTTGTTTTGAGGCTTTAGTTGCCCTTTAAATGGACAGCAAAATTCCCATTCAGGTCCCATACAGTGATAGTCATACTGGATTTGGCTATTACTGTATGGAAATACTGTATGTAAATTCTGCTGTGCATTTAAAGGGCAACTAAAGCCTCAAAACAACACAGAATCAGAAGGCAGTAGCGGTCATATTTTCTGCCCTCGGCTAATACTGGAGTCAATCGTGTTTTACTTATTTTCTAGGTAAAAATTGGTACCTCGACTTATACTCAGATTGACTTATATTCGAGTATATATGGTACGTTCATTTAAACCTTTAGTTTGCCAAGTAATTTGCTCTAGTATGGACACACATAATAAAGTTAATTAGCAGGGCTGTATTAATTGCAAAGTCATTGTAGTTTAACAACATTAAAACTGGGTACACACATACCAAAGGGTCAATCCCATTGGTCCTTTTTTAAATGTATGTAGAGAGACCATTTAGGACTGTGTAGCAGCCACAATTTTGAATTAAAGATTCTCTTCTTTCATAGATTGCTACAATGTGAACCCAGCCTAAAGGGTAAGTCCAGCCATCAAATTAAAACATATATACAGGTAAATCACCCCTCAAAACCCTAACTGTAATAGTTGGAAATTGGAAATATAATTAATGGTGGCTATAGACGCTATAATCTAACTGTACAATCCGCAGGTCGTATGATTGGATTGCTCGTCGGCCAAAAATTTTTCAACTGGTCCGATGTGGAAATTATTGGAAGATCGTTGAAAGCTTTCAACGATCTTCCATACACGATCCGACGGTCGTACGATATTGGGATATCTCGACATCATACGACCGAGATCTAAGCGTCTATGACCACCATAAGACTAACCTGAAATGCAGCACAATATCCTGTTGCCCCTTTTTCTGCTTCCTGGTTCTTCCAGTTAGTAACTGTCAGTTATGGATTTGACAGTTGACATCACAGCCAATGACTGAATGCCTATTCCCTAGCTGCTTCATCTGAGCATGCTCGGGCTCAATACAGGTCACTAAATTGCTCAGTTTCCATGAGGCATCCAGAAGCATATCAGGCATACAGTAATGAATTCAGAGGACAAAGTAGGATATATCAATGTACTTTAAAGAGGCTATTCTCTCTTTAAGATGTTGTTATTATGAATGTGGAGTTGTCCTTTAATTCTAATTTAGCCATGCTGCATGTGTTTTTAATAGGTGTCCCTACATGTTCCTTGCCAGGAAACCTAAATGTCACCAAAAAAAAAAAATCTTTCCAACTTCAAGCTTCTTTTGCCACAACTAGGATTTTACTAGGATACTAGGGGCCTGGTTTGGGGAAACATTATCTGTGGAGTGGGCATGCCCTTTAAACAATTATGTCCCCTATTTCATGTATAATGCTTTATTCATATTTAAAAAGAAATGTCAAAAAGTACATGCAGAAACTATTAATGCACCCACTATTCTTGCTGGCTGCCTGTACAACTTCCATGTAAGCTGAGGGGTCATCTGCTTTGATATAGGAGTCTATGGCTTCCTTCACCAGGTCCTTCTGAAGCTGAGCATGTCCGAGCTGGCTCCAAACTGCTTGTTCATTACATCTTTCTGCAAATTCATATGCACGGTCCAAATTTCCAATGTGTTCAATTAAAACCTGCACAAATTCGGTTAGACATCTAATTATAAGGACACACAGATAGTGCTGTTAGAGGAATATTTATAACAACAAGATGCAGCAAAGAATAATTACCAGAAAGTATTTATTCAAGTGCAGTCTAGTTGTTTGCCCTTCATCATGATGAACATTTTTAGAACATCATTTCTGGATGCTCTTAAATAGAGAGGGGTTTAAACGTCTTACAAAAATCTGAATACATTTGATTTGAGGGATGCTTCCTGTCGAAAGTTAGAGCTCACTATCCAGCATCTGTGGCCCCTCATAAATATGTCACTGGTTGACCACCCAGCCTCCGACCCCTGACTGGCTTCAATTTTTACCCCCCCAGCTTTTTTTAGCGTTTACTCTTTTCGACACATGGGCTCTGTGTGTGTGACACCCCACCCCACACAGTGTGTGATCCCACCCTTTTACCCTTGGGACTAACAATATTCACGGATGGAATCGCAGATTCGTCTTCAATCCATCTGCTTCATAGGGATGTCTTTCTTCTCTTTTCCCCTGCCCCTATCCACCCCTTGCCGCATCTCTCCCCTAAACCACTTTAATACACTCAAATTCGATATTTGTCCTGGGCGCCTGTATAAAATCAATTAACGGCTTTCGGACAAAAGGACAACGACCTTAAAATGCCTTCATCCTGCCTACATGGGGGGGGCCGTGTCCAGCCTGCCTCTGCGCCCCCCCCCCCCCCACCCTCCCCCCCCCTAGATTCGATGACCAAATATTATCTTCGTTCACGTCACGACTGTGCTTGCCGGGATTGTCCTGCTGCAAAGTCTAGCCCCAGTTATTCACAAAAAACTAATCAGAATTGAGTATGTTTATCTACCCATCTTAGTCCCTTCCCCGTTGTTGCCAATGTCCTGGGTCCCCACCCCGCAAAACCTGTTTACCAGCGGGGGGACTGTAATAGTACTATGGAAACAAAATTGGAATAGATATTTTTGACCATTTTGATTCTGAATTTGTTTCTTTTCCAAACCCGATTGTGGCTCTACTCTCGGAACCCCCGCCTCCATCCCCAGTGCAATCCTTTTTCCTTGCTGCTCTTAACCATCACCAGGATTCGGCGGCCACTCACGACCTGTCCCTTTTAGCGCTGTCCTTGCTCCCTGCGCCGGTCCTGTGCCCATTTATATTCACAAAAGCTTCGCAGCGCTGTTTTAGATCGGACAGGATGTACACAGATGCGGATTCCCTTGTTTAGTCGCAGAATTGATTGTATCAAATTTTAATCATTTTTATGGACGGCACTACCATTATCTCCTGGAACTCTCATCATACTGTTCTTTCAGGTCTTAGCAGCTGCCTCTCTTGGGAAATCAGACTGACGGCCTTGACACCACGATTGTACGACCCCGCAGAGCGCACGAAATGCGACTCTTCTTTCGCCACCCGTCTACCGCGCCTGTGTGAGAAGGCTGATTGAGCAGAGACACTTGGAGCATTACACAGATCTCATCTGATATCAAAAGCTGTTGGTACACACACCGTCTGAATACCAGAAGTGAGTTGATTAAATCTTTTCCTTTAAATTCAATAATCTTGTCGATTGTAACCAATTACCTTTTTTATATATTTATAAAGATTACGTAGATTTTTGATCCTACATGACTAAATATGCAGGTATTTTGTTATTGCAGTGGCTTGTGAATTATTGGGCTCTCTCTCTGTAGAAGATTCAGTGAATGTTGCGAGCCATGCTGTCGGCCAACAGTCGGCAAAAACCTCAACTTGTGTTCAGTGGGCTTCTAAGTATCATGAGCCAGCTGGGACACATCCATTGGTGGAGTTTTTTGAGTCTTTATTAGAGTTATTGAAGAGGTAATGTGAGTTTCCAGAAATACCTGACAGGATATGGAAACTGGTTGTTAGTAGGCTTGCATTAATGCGGAAAACTACTGAAGGATGAAAGGTGGTGGAGGAAATAAGCTGTCAGTATGTTATCACAGTAAAGTGTTATCATGTGAGTTAGGTTGTTTTGGACTTGTAGCACAGGGACAGGGGAAAGAGTAATATATCTACGCAATTGGATTTACAATAAACCAGTGGAAAGGAGAAATAATGCTACCCAAAACCGTATGGTTCTGTTGGCACTTTACATTGTATGATGGGTATTATGTATGTGTATGTTTAGTATATAGCACACTCTAGGGACATGCGCAATGTACAATATAGAATACAAAAAGCCTACAAGGGGAAAGTAAATAAATTATACACACAGATAAATAGCAAGAGCATCATGAAAATTCAAGTGCTTGAAACATGTAACATGAGGAATAGGTCCTGCCCCGTATATTCACAATCTACTTAGGTGGTAAACATACAGTACATAGCAAAGAGTGGAAGTTGCCATCGTAATAGCTGGTGCGTGTCAGCAGTCCTGGGCTGTGGCTCAGAGAAGATAGGTTGAATGAGAGGTTAGATTTAATTTTTTTTGAGGTTTCTTGACGTAGAGAGAGAGGAATAGATTCCAGAGGACAGGAGCCAGAAGAGAAAAAGTTTAAGGCGAGGGAGGAGGTGAGCAGTGGGTGCCCCCCACCCCCCGGCCCCAGGGACACCCGGGGTAATATAAGAGATGGTCTGTGATTAGGATAAGCCGGACGGGCAGGGAACATATGGGACACATAGAGAAGAAATATAAAACGGGCAGCAGATTGAAGGGATATAAAGGATAAGAGAACGATTTTGTGGGTAAATGCTTTGTTTAATGGGGAGCCAGGTAAATGGCGGGCACAGAGGAAATTTTATTCCTGATTGTTAGGAGAGGGAGATAATGTGTGCGGCAGAGTGTAAGAAGGAAAGTCGAAAAGATGGAAGCAGGAAGACAGAAGCAGAGGTTACAATAGTATAGGGTGATAGAATAGAGCATGGATAAGCATAGCAGTAGTTGGCAAGAGAAAGGAATCACGATTTCTCAGAGTTAAAAAAGTGACAGGGTTTAGCATATTGGAAAAGGATGAGAGCAGAATCAATAATAACCCTACGCAATGGCTGACTGAATGAGGTAAATGGGGGTGTTGTCTAAAGAAATGTGAAAAAGGTGGGAAAATGCTATAAAGAACAACAGGGGTTCCAAAGACTAGAGCCATCTGGGAACCCCCCCAAACATTAAGAGGAAACAGAGAGGATGTGATTTCATATGAAACGAGTATGTCGTGTGAGAGGGGTAGGATCGTAGCCAAATGCAGTTCATTCCGGATGCCAAGGAGGTGAATAATTTGCATAGGAGGGATGATCAACTGTGTCGAAAGGGGGGGGGGGTCTTTTTTCATCACAACTTTGCACAGGATGTCTCCATCGAGTGCGCAGGACGGAATCCTGATCAAGGGGTCCAGTAAGTATGAGAATTAAGATAATTAGCCATATGGGAAGAAGACAAGAGTTCCAGTAGTTAGAGGCTATTGTAATAGAAGAGAGGACCGGCGGGAGGTAGTTAGCAAGACAATAGGGATAAGGGAGGCTTTTTTGATTATGGGTTTCACGTGGGCGTGTTTAAAGGAGGAGAAAAATTACAGATGACAAGAAGGCGTTGAACTATGTGGCGTTAGTATCGTGGTGACTGCCTGATACAGGTTCATTTGAAAAGAGGGGCATGGGGTTGAGGGATAGGGTAGTGAGGCATTGGGTGACTCACCCCGTTGCATCGTCCTAATACATGCTAGATTGACCACACAAAAAGAAAGATCAGAGAGGCACAGGAAAAATTTGCTGGAAAAACATCAGGTTTCCAAGTACATGTGTCTTCAAAGTGTGCCCACTTGAACCATGTTGTGTTTGAAAGTTCTTGCAGTCTAGTATTATATAACTTTTAGAAAAATTGACACATGTTACTATGTTATTAACATATCCATCCATAAATATATCCTTCATAGGAAGTCGTTTACAGTACTTCAATTGTGAATTACTAGTTTCCTGCAGGGCTTTCTATTTCATGGATCTTGGTCAATTAAGTCAAGATCCTGCATGTGCATTTTAAGTACATTCAGGCCAGCTTGCAAGCAGGGCAGATCAAAGAAGTGAAAGCATTTGCAGGGAGAGCACTGTTACAAACCCAGAGTTTGTGAAACAAATTTTCTAAGTTGGTGTCATGTGTTGGCATTTTGTATAGTGGATTTTGTCTATAATTACCTCTATATTGTAAATATCTTGGCTTTTCTTTCACTACTATAATACTAATAAAGAGTTAATGACAAACAAAAACTTGTTAACTGGTATATTACCTATGTTTGGTTGTGTCATTTACTTCTATAGATAGTTCCGAGATTGTAGCCAGTGAGTTAAGTCTTACTGTTACAGTTTGCACGTCATTTGTTTGAAGGGTCAGAGAAAACTGAAAACTGTTAAGGCAGGGAGATTTTTTACCCAGAATTACCTAGATAATCTGCTTGGGATAGAGCCATGCGCCATAACCAGAAATACAGCAGAATGCAACCTTAAGAGGTTGCTCTCCGCATCCAAAGATCTAGGTTTGTTGCTGGCTTATTATGTAGCCCCCCCGTCTAGGCCAGTGATGGCGAACCACTTTTTTAGGGACCGAGTGCCCACCAACATGCACCAACCCAAAAACCACTTAGTTATGCAAAGCAGAGATACCAACATAATTTTAACCTTAATATGAGGTTTTACATTTGGAAGAAACAGCAAAGCAGACCGAGGGACAAAAACAGTAGATAGAATCGTTACAGTTACCTTAAATTACCACACAAGGGATTGAGATCCACCGCACAGTTCATTAAACCCCCACGTTATCACACAGCAGTTGTGCTGTTAAAGTTCAGCTCGATTTGTTTTGGATTTACAAGAGACAATATTAATGTTCTTTTATGTTAGCAAGAATCCCTGGGTTGTCTGTTGCCACTCCTCCCTTTCCCTTAGTTAACTGGAAGGCTGCAAGTGCAGTAGTTCAGACAGTATGGAACACTCCAGTCCTCTTAACAAGAAGAATATAGTGAGACAGGGCATAACTCATTAGCATGCTGTGGCAGACACGCGACAGAGAAGGACAAAGAGCTCATGAGCAACAGTTGTTACTGTATTACATCCCCACTTCCCTTATTGTGCTGGAATGTGCAGCCAACCCCAGATGAGAGTCACTGAGAAACTGATGTTACATGGCCTCTTCTGTTCGGAGAGCCGTACACTTCTCAAGCTCTGCATTGCAGAAAGGGGAAAAAAAACCGGGCCATGTCATCTGGCTTTCTCATCAAGAGTGGTAATAAGGAGACTGTTGCTTGGTAACTCATAGGAAACAGCTGACACAGTAAGTATCTCTTCATAATTTATGACAATGACAAATGTGCATATGAACAGAAGCCTTGCTATATAAAAAAAATATTGAACTCTGCTGAAGCCCCATCTCAACTGAGCTATTTTAACAGCTTTCTTTAAAGGGATGTCCACCCCCAAAACTCATAAACCCCCCAACTACTGGCCACTCATGTAGTGTAGTAGTTAACATAAGCACCTCACATCCAGCTCCATAAGTTCTGTAGGTCCCCCCAAAGTCCCAAAAAATGCCCACCAGGAGGATAGCAGAGGTCCCATAAGGACTCTGCCTTATCACTGCTCACGGGAAGATTTGGCATGCGTACTGCAGCCCTTCTCCCCCCCCTCCCTCTCCCCCTTCAGGATTCCACCCTAGCAAAAAAACAAAATACAAAAAATAAAAAAAAAACCTTAATATATAGGATTCGCCTGTCACCCCAGCCTCAACGGCTCATTTATACTTTAGAAAGCTCCCCAAACTGCGGTAATGACGCAAACGCCGGCCCGCCCCTCTGGCTTGCATTTTCTTCGCAAGGCAGAGGGGCGCGCGCGGGCGGCGGGAAAGAGGGGAGGTAAGTTAAAGGTTTGGGGGAACTTTCTAAAAGTTAAAGTAGAGCGGTGGGGCTGGGAGGGGGACAGGGGAATCATATATTAAAATTCTGTTGTAGGGTGGACATTTACCCTTAGTCAGCCCATGCTAAAGAAATTTAACTTTAGCTAAAATCAATTCTCCTTACGCCTGTAGACTCCCTAGAACTCTAAATTCCTGGCTTCATCTCACTGATCAACCAGGATAGCAAAATCTAACAAAAATATATATACGGTCAACAGAATAAACAAATTTTCTCCCCGTCTGACCACCCTGAAATCAAGTAGGGTCACCCTAACAGGGCAGCGCAGACAACATCAGACGAATAAATTAATTTAATAGTTTGGAATGGACATTTCATTGGAGAAAAAATGGGGGAAGCCTACAACTTTTATTGATCCATTCCTGAATCTTCACAAGTTTTTGTTATTCAATACAGACAGGAGAACACTTAATTTATAACGAACAGTGAATCACAATAGCCATGGTCGGAAAGACAGTGCTGCCCACTATCTCACTTATGTTTTGTACTGGCAATGAACCATAATAGCACAAGCTATCAGAGCAAACCCTACAATTCCTGGACTGAATATTATGAATAAAAGAGTACTAACTGAGGGCCTATTGCCGTAATATTGACTTACCCCTGACATCCCAACTCATGGCAATGCCCATTCATTATATGACAATACAATCTAAACAGGTTAAAGGTTACTCATTATAAATCAGAGATATTCTGCAAAAATTGTCTCTAACTCTAGAAAAACTGCTCAAAAATCAATGTCGACCTTAAATTGAAGGACTCGTTATACCTAGGGATCTATCTTTCCATGACCCATTAATCTTTTATACCAAGACCCCCCCCCCACACACACCACACCACACACAAAGAATCTGCAAAATGGAAAATTTAGGTATGGCTATCTTGCTAGGAAAATGCAAATACATTAAATATTTTATCGCGCATTTACTATTCTCGGGTCTTGACCAGGCTAACTAGATAAAGGATTAGATAGTAGAGGAGAGGGATGAATTTTTGATAATTTTAAATTGTCCCAAAGTAGCAACAGCATGACCTGCAACATCACTCCCGGGTTTCTTTTAAAGGAACTGTCAATTACTATGAAATACATGGGCGAAGGTCATATACTACTTCAATTTGTTTGTTGGCATAGCACATACAGTTTCAATTGCCAGTTAGTCCTGGACTATCCTTTATAAAGATAGGGCTGAGCACGGAGAAGACTGGCAGAATCTGTTTTCTTGGTGGTCTTCACACAGAAACAATTGGAGGTACCAGTCATCTAGTATCCCTGTCCAAGTACTTTTCAGTTTAACCGTTTTTAATAATCTGTAAAGTGATAGATCCTTTAATACTAACACAATACAATATTTTACTCCTAATCTTTCTGTACAAATATCTGGTTACTAATCATCAGTTTTCTAGTAAATCATGAAACATCCATGCTATGTAAAAAAACAGAATAAACATCAGCCATGTGCGAACTGATAGCACCTACCATATTGGATAACCTTAGGCGGTCTTCTCACATATTGAACGGGATGATGTATTATGTGGTTTTAAATTATTTTTTTGAGCTGAAACTAAAAAGTGGCATGGACTAGTCCTATAAATAACCATTACCATTCTTTTCTGTAACCAAGTGGCTAAAACACTGACCGAACTAATATTAATGCCAGCAATCAATGCAGCACAGAGTAATATTCAGTAATTTACCGTATAATGTAAGATTAAGATTGCACTAAAGGTTTTGTCTAAGCTGTCTACCTTTGTTGTGATGCATGCAAGGTATTATAGATGATTTTAGCCATAGGCTCTATTGTTCTCCTGGAGAAAATTATGGCACAAGATCTCCTAAATAACCAAATATGCACACAGATCTCTAAATCAAATATTGGGTTAACCCTTTACACTTCAGTGATTCTGCCTTCTTTTCATATACCTAATTAACTGTATTCCTTAATAAAGCGTTCTATTGGTTGAAACTATAGTTCTCTCCAGGTAATGTAAGTGTTGTGGATCACTAAGTTTTCTGCTGGCTCTTACCCTCTCTTAGACCGTCTCTCAATTTAATTAATAACAACAAGTCTTTAGATGTTAGATACATATGTTGCAATATTCTGTGAAACGTTTTCATTTAACATTTAACAGTTTTGTAATTGTAGTCTTGGATTTCGTCTACGCTATATATAAACATTTTATTATGGTCTTTACTGTTTTTTTTCTAGGAGGCCAAACTACAAGATCAGCTTCCGTTAATAATGTCTGCGACCTCTTCCATTTTGTCATGATGTGTCTTATCTGTATCGCAACATCTCCAGAAATACATTGAAAATGCTATGTACAGAAGGTAGCAAAAGCAATTGCAGAAATATTGCCACTTTTTACTAAAATATGATAATGCGAATTATATTGAAATATATTTTGCTTTGTTGAATAGTAGATTGGCCATGAATAATAGGCATGAGTAATTCTTTCTCAGAACAAATGTGAGTCTGGGACGTATCGACAGTTGACCGAAGTCTTGTGTACATCTTTTAAAGGACACGGGGTCACCAACAAAGTAAACTTAATTATTTGTAGAAATGAAAGAGTATAACCAAAACAGTGAACAACACTGTATATATAGATCCAACAACCAACGGGCTGCTGAACATACAGTGGAATAGGGATCCTCCCTGGAAAGATCACATTCTATCTTCAGAGCCAATGGTGGCTGCCAGGCATACTTACCTGGGTCAAACCAGTAGTACTAACTTATGACTCATTGTTGGAGCTTTGTGCTGCTCAGCTATCTTGATGGCACAAAGTTGGTGCTTGATAGAGCCCTATACAACCAGGTAAGCTACACTGGGCATGACAATGAGAGGATTACCCCATGTCTTATCCCTTCTGAAAGTCTCAGGTTCCTCCTTGTAGCTTTCTTTCCACTCTAGAGCCAGGAAGTTTGCTTTTATCACCCGACAGATATTGGAAGGACTTATACCCTACTAGAAAATGGGGGTGGCAGAAGTTCTATGTACCCAGATGGGGGGGTAGGATTTCTAAAGCCACATTAAAGAAGCAGTGACACCTACTGGCAAGATTTCAGAACTATTCTGACGTATTCGAATTTGTGCGCGGAAGCATAATCATAAGGTTGACATATTGTTTTATAGTTGCTATTTTTTTCTTGTACGTAGCGAATAAAAACAGTTTGTTTGTGGGATTTTTGTATCAGTAAACATCAACTGGGACTTAGTTTAGTCTCTTGACAGATGTTTGTGCTAGTCATCTGCTGGCTTTCTAAATTCATCGAAGGACTTGTACAAGAATATGTTGGCAATAAGTCCCCGTGGCAGGTGTCCCCAATAGCATATAGAACCAAAACTCAAGTCCAGTTGATCTAACTAAATCAACAGATATACTTGACCTGGATGAATAAGAAACTATCTCAAGCCTTTTTTGGGAAACTTTAAGGTTTTAACAGTCCATAGACAACCTCCAAATAGAAAGGAGAGGCCTGACGTATGAGGCATGTCACGTGCGGCAAAGTTCGCTTAGTGATGTTTCAATCCACAGGCAGACATTGTATGAAGCTTAAAGGCACTTCTCTTTCAGCCAAGGGGGACCCAGGCACCTTAGGGGTAAGTGCTCCACCTCCAGGACGCGGACACTTGAAATTTGAATACTTTACAGGCTCTGGTGCTCCTCCCCTTACCTTAACTAGCTAGCACAGGAGAATGCTTTCAGTTTTCAGGTGTCCGTGCAGGAGTTGGACCACTACTTCAGCAAGTGAATTTTTTTGCAGGGATTAGCTGGAGGTCACTTACCTTCCACCTATTTCCCAGGAACTCAACGCGCAGCAGTGGGTCTCTTTCCCACTCCTAGCGGACGATGCAATTCTCGCAGCAGTGGGCTATACCACTCCTAGCGATCCCACTCCAGATTGGCTGGGAATGCCAAGGAGCAGGTGGATGGGACAAAAGGGCGGACAGGTCACAGACCTAGTACACAGCCCCCCAGCATTTGCAGCACCACAGAGGTACCTTTACAGCTAACTCAGATGGCCCCTTTTACATTTTCGGCCAGGCACTGCAGACGGACGCCTATCCTGGTTACGGCGGGTCCTTTCTCTTCGGGCGGGAGCTTCCCCTGTTAGTTGGCGGAGTATGAGGGGGCGGGACTTCCGTTTGCTCTCCTCTCTTCACTACTGCACGGACCTCGCGGCTCTCAGATTTTACGCGGCAGGTTTCCTGTTGCTGGGCTGATAATCTGCCTGCATTTCAGAGGTACCCAGGCACCTTTGAGGGGGGGGTCCAGTGGTAGGCCTGCCATCTTCTGGTAACTAGCTGTGTTTTTTTACTGGTTGTTTCTGGCTCTATCCCCTATTAGCATAGCCTTCTCCTCAGGACGTGGCTTTGTTTTTTTCATATATCTGCCTGTTATTCTTGCCATTATAGTCATTGACCGCAAGGGGGTGCTCCCGTCCCGCAGAAGGGAACAAAAAGGTACTGTAGTACCTAATAGTGTGTGATATAGTCAGGCTAAATTGCCTTCAGGCCAGTCAGGGCCAGGTGTGATTTGTGTTCAGTTGCTCAGGAAGCACCTGCATCCGCAAAGCCCAGTTGATCAGGAGCCCGGCATGGGCACGATCGATTCGTGAACTCTGGATTCAATAAAAATTCGTCTGCGGGTCGCTTCAGACGCTAACCCTCGGGGACTCTCTCAAGAGTGTGAACCGGCATGGGCTAGGTCCCTAGCCTCCTTCTGTATCTTCTTTGGCTGCTTCCATCCGCAGGTGTTTTTAAATCTGGACAGCTAGTAACTTCAGACAGGGAGTGCAGGACCGACTACATCACTGGGACCTACCACCACCTTCTCGGTCCGGGACGCAACACCTAGAGGATGATGACGAGTACCAGAGGATGGTGAGATAGAGTTCGACACTCCAGAACGGAGGCTCAGACTACATTCGCAGCGGATGCTGTAGATTCGCTAATAAGGTCAGGTGCTGTCTGCTTTTAAACATTCAGGATTCTGAGTCTCTGGAAGACCATCACAAGCCCTATTTTCAACGAGTAAAAATCCTCAGCACACTTCCCTTCGATATGACCAACAGACAAGATAGTCCTCCAGGAAGGGTCTTGTCCGGAACGCCGTTTTTCCCTTTCCAGGCAATTTAACTTGTTTCCCTTCCCCAAAAATGATGTTGACAGATGGTCTCTACCCCCCCACGGTTCGATCCCCCGTAGCCCGGCTTCTAGGGCCACAACCATCCCCCTCTCAGAAAAGCAGCAACATTTAGGATCAAAACGACCGCCGTATTGATTCTTATTCTTAAAAATTTCATTTGCAGCTTGGGGGCGCACTGCGTCCCGTTTTGCTTCAGCCTGGGTGGCTAAGGCCATGGAAGTGTGGTTAGTCACCTATACCAGGAAATCTGAGCTGATCCGGCCAAGCTCCCTGTTGGAAACAATACAGGATTTATCTGACGCTGCAGTGGACATTGGTGACACGGCTCTGGAATCCAGATAAACTATTGCCAGGGCTTCAGCGTAAAGTAACTGTAACACGTAGAATCCTGGGCTAAAAGCATGGGCGGTCTGACCATGCTTCGAAAAGGGCACTCACTAGTCTCCCTTTTCAGGGGGCCAATTGTTCGGTCCGGAATTAGACAAAACATTTCTCAAGCTACTGGAGGGAAAGAGTTATTTTCCCTCAAAAACAGGCCTCGTAGGTTTCTTTCCAATCCTCCCTTTCGGCTTCACAAACCCTCCTTTGAGATAAAGCAACCTCCTGACGATGGTACTTCTCTCGGCCTTCCTGGCCTGCCAAACGAGGCGTGTTCCACCTGCGGGCACACAAGCCC
Organism: Hymenochirus boettgeri; assembly: GCA_019447015.1. Classification (NCBI taxonomy): domain Eukaryota; kingdom Metazoa; phylum Chordata; class Amphibia; order Anura; family Pipidae; genus Hymenochirus; species Hymenochirus boettgeri. The sequence goes on from CM033469.1 coordinate 292,702,801, forward strand.
AAATCCTCATGACTACCCTTCCCAGAACCTGGTGGGAGGGCGTCTAGGTTTTCCGAGAGAAGGTATGGGAATTGTGCGTCCACGGACGCATGGACCCTAAATGTCATATCTCAAGGATATCGCATAGAGTTTTGTTCCCCCTCCAACCGTTTCTTTCCCTCCAATCTTCCCCGTTCTCCTCTCAAACGCAGCGCCCTGAAAAACACCATAACATCCCTACTCGGACAAAGTGATAGTACAGTTCAAGCCCGGCCACAGGTTTCGGGGTTTTACTCCAAACCTTTCTGGTCCCCAAAAAAGGACGGCTCTTTTCGTCCGGTGTTGGACTTGAAAGAACTCAATCTTTATGTCAAACAGTCACACTTCAAAATGGAGTCTCTCCGTTCCGTCATATTAGCGATAGAACCAGGGGATTTTTGGCGTTCTCTAGATATTCAGGCGCATATCTGCATTTCCATTTGGCCAGGGTCACCAGCGATTCCTCAGAGTCGCCATCGGAAAGTCATTCATCCCAATTCACAAGCCCTGCCCTTACGGTCTATCCTCCCGTCCAGCGTATTTACCAGTCATGGCGTGGCAAGCAAGCTTACATTCGTCTTCAGGGCATTTTCATTCTTCATATTAGACGATCTCTTGCTCAAAGCCACTCTTTTCAGTTGGCAACGATCCAGATCGATCGGTGCATACAGTCCTAACCTCCTTGGGTGGATAGTAAACTTCCACAAATCCCTGCTTCCCAGTCCACGCATGACATTTTTGGAATGTGTTTTGATTCTTTCCATCAGACGATCTCCTTCCAACGGAGAAAAGGGGAAAACCTCAAACACTAGTCCGACAAGCAATCTCCGATCCCCTGATTCCCTTCGCACAAAGCCAATGGACTAGTCGGGACGAGGTTTCACTGTCGAAGCAGTCCCTACGCAATGTTCCCACTTACGGCCTCTCCAACGCCACTTAATGGCAACCTGAACAAGTCCCGGATTCCCTAGATCCGAGATTTGTCTTCCAGCACCGGTCAGCGCTATCTAACCTGGTGGACGGAGGACGCCAATCTCCAAAGGGGAAACCCTCTTTGTCCTCCCCCTGGGGACAGTATCTCCACGGACGAAGTCTCTTGGGGTAGGCAGTGGTCCTGGGGTCTCAGACAGCTCAGGGTACTTGGGACCGGGACGAAGCTCTTCTACCAATCAATGTGTAGAACTTGGGGCCATTTTTATGGGCCTCTCCCATTGGGAAGCGTCCAGTGAACAAATTTATCAAGATTCAGTCAGACATGCCACGGCAGTGGCGTATGTCAATCACCAAGGGGGGACGAGAAGGACATGGCCATGGAGGAAGCTCATCGGATTCTCTCATGGGCGGAAACGCACGTACCAGCTATATCTGCGATCTCACCCAGGGGTCCTCATCCCAGGGGTCAGTCGGTACTCGATGGACCAGGGGAGTGGGGCCCTACATCAGGAGGTTTCGGGGCACTCACTGTTCGGTGGGGGTCCGGAAAAAGACATGATGGCCGTCTCGCCACAACCGCAAAGTCAGTCGGTTTTGTTCAAGGTTTCAGGATCCTCAGGCGTACCTAGTGGACGCATTGTTGGTTCCGTGGCATTCCGCCTGTTTAAGTTTTCCTCCCATAGCATGATCCCTCGGGTCCTGAAAAAGATCAGACTCGAAAAGACCACCGACGATATTCATGCTCCCAAGTGGCCAAGAAGGTCGTTGGTTCAGGACCTGCTAAAGATGTCTGTGGAAGATCCGTGGTCGTTACCATACGACGGGACCTACTTTCTCAAGGTCCTTGTTCATCCGGATCTCAAAACGTCTCAATTTGACGGCATGGCGTTGAAATCTTGCCATCCTGAAGAAGAGAGGTATTCCATCGTCCGTCATTCCAGACCATGTTAGCTGCACGAAAGCACGTCATTCTTCAAAAATGTACCATCGTATATGGCAGAGGTATGTGATCATGGGCAACCACTAGGGGTTTTTCATCCCATGATTTTGTGATGTCTCTGCTAATACGGTTCCGCAATCGGATGAAAACAAAGGGCTTCTCTCAGTGCCCTCAAAGTGCAAATCTCAGCAATCTCAATTTTTTCCATCGAAAGGGGGCGGGCGTAGGATGTTCAGACATTTTGCAGGGGGTGGCTATTCTGCGCCCCCTCGTAGACAGTCCGTTCAGCTTGGGATTGTCTCTGGTTCTCCAGATACTGCGGGTCCTCCGTTTTGAAAGTTATCATCCGTGCCGTTATCATTGCTGTCATGGAAAATCTGTTTTTGTGGCCTTTTTCTTCGAAGGACATTGAATTCGCGGTTTATCGGTGGATCCTTGATTCGTTGTCGTTCCAAAGAAAGCCGTTTTCGACCTCATGGCTTTTACCTAGGTCGTAACTTTTATCATCTAGCACTTGCGTCCGGATTGTGTTCCCGGTGTTTTCATACAGTCGCCCAGAAGGTGCACAACCTCATGTGGATGTCGGTATCGGGCTCTTAGGATTTACGTGAAGGACGGAATCTTTTCGTTCCATAGGGCCCTATTCATTCTCTTGGCGGGTCTCTCAGGGATCCAGAGCATCTTCACAGACCCTGGTAGATGGATACGGGAATCTGATTTTCCGCTGTTATGCGGAGGAAGCGAAGGCTGCTCCCCCTTGCTGTTGCAGCTCATTCTCACAAGGGCGTTGGTGTTCTTTGGCAGCCGACGTGGGGTTCCATTGATCAGATTTGCAAGGCCGCCACTTGGTCGTCAATTAACACGTTCATAAAATTTTATAGAATGGATGTGTAACATCAGCAGACGCGGCTCTCCGGCCGTCGTTTAGTACTGCAAGCGGCAGATGTTTATTTGGTGTCTGCCCTCCTGTACTGGTGGGACTTTGGACGTCCCCACAGGTGCCTGGTCCCCCTGGCTGAAAGAGAAAAGGAGATTTTGTTCTACCTGTAAAATCTTTTTCTCTGAAGCCACAGGGGGACCCAGGCACAACCCTCCCTTGTGTGGCTACAAAAAAAAAAAAAAAAAAGAAAACAATAGTCACGATTTATCGTTGTTAAACTGTTGCGTGTATGGACATAGTTATTTTATTCAAAGTTGGTAGTTGTTTTTCTTATTATTGTTATTCTCCTTCGCTATCTTTGGAACAAACTGAAAGCAGTTCCTGGTGTAGGCTAGTTAAGGTAAGGGAAGGAGACAACCAGAGCCTGTAAAAGTATCAAATTTCAAGTGCGCTCTGGAGGTGGAGCACTTAACCCCTAAGGTGCCTGGGTCCCCCTGTGGCTTCAGAGAAAAAGATTTTACAGGTCAGAACAAAATCCTCCTTTTTTTTGTGTTTTCCAGGTTAAAACATACTCTAACCTACCTTTACAATTAGGCTCATGTTTAGTTTTTAGGGGGATTTGATGTGTATGTTAAAGGGATAATTAGGTTAGATTATGCCCAATTATAATGATTGTCATATATACTGCCAACATATATAATTTTCAAATATTGAACAACTATTCAACAGACCCCCTAACATTCCCCTTTTAAAAGGTATATTTATAGAATTAACAGTAGTATGTTTTAGGGAGTCGGGGTCCAAAGCGACGAGGTGCTCAGTGTACCTTTAGAGGAAATCAAAGTAGTGCAGCGCGGGAGATGGTAGAGAGTAAAGGTGCCCATACATCTAATAAGATTTTACTTACCCCGACCGATCGCTCCCCCGATGTTCCTTCGATCCTGCCGGAACCGCTTCACCCGAACTTACATTCGACCGACATGCGATCGCAAAATGAAATGGGGATTTGGCGATGCATGTCGGCTGAATGTAAGATCGGGAGAAGCGGTTCCGGCAGCATTGATGAACATCACGTGAGCGCTCGGTCGGGTAGGGTAAGTAAAATCTTATAGATGTATGGGCACCTAAAGAGCTGGATACTGAAAACAAGGAGGTAGCTGGATATTGGAGACAAGGAAGGCGGTTGGATACTGGAAACATGGAAATAGAGCGGGTACTGGGAAACAGTGGAGTTGCTGGATACCGGAACAGTGGAGTTGCTGGATACCGGAACAGTGGAGGGCTGGATACGGAACAGTGGGTTGCTGGATTACCGGAACAGGGAGTTGCTGGATACCGGAACAGTGGACGTTGCGGAAACGGAACAGTGGAGTGCTGGATACCGGAAAACAGTGGAGTTGCTGGATACCGGAAACAGTGGAGTTGCGGATACCGGAACGGAACCATGTGAAGAGCTAAGCTATCCCGAACTGACAGCAAGTACAGCCAGGAAAGCGGGGGACTACGAATAGGCACTTGTGGAAGGGGAGCGTTGTATTTTTAAAATTTTTGCGTCAGTGCCTGGATGTCGTAACGTCACGCCTGATGGTGATGCCGCCGCTTCAACGTCACACCACCGCGGGCAGCATAGGAGCGAGACAGTAAGTCCTTACATAGCTGGGCACCAGCTATGATAAGTCCCGTGTGAGGGACGAAAAGCGTCAGGGCTGTCTTTGATATGATTTTTTTTAACTTTAACGATTTTCCTACCCGATCCCAATGCTCATTCTGGATTGCCTGACCCCCCATGATGTTTTTCTCTAGGGGGGGAATACAGGCAACTACATGCTTATTCCGCTTTCGGTATCAGAGCTCCATACCAGAAGCCTCTCGCTTTATCATTGATACTGGCATGGTCTCTTCTGTTCTTTTTTCTTAATGTGACACATCTCCGTATAGGGACCCGTTTAGGTTTTTTCCTACTCTATGAACTAGTAATAGCACTCAGTGCCCTAGGGACTCCAGGATTGGATCTCTCATTTTTTGGAGGGGGTTAATATTGTTAGGAGATATCCTACCCCCACTCATATTTATACATGTTTTTCTCTACTTGTTCTACTTTTAGTGTGGGAATATAAATTTCTTTACAAATACTTTGTGATTGCTACCCACAGATGCTCTACCTTTTTGAATATTTTACTGGATGGTTCCTATCTTTTCTTATGTATTTTTATGAAGTGTGTATATTTAATGCATATCTAATAAAGTTTTATTATTTAACCCTATGTCACGTGTAAACTGATGCACTTTAGTTAGGGTAATAACTTGTGGGGGCACTTTTCTCTGCTTTGTGTGTCCTATGCATGAGACATCCCTCCACCACACACACACTATATTTACGCAACACTACACTGTGCCTCACATATTGTACTGCCCGTCCAAATACAACACGTGATCGGAGCACCAGTATTTGTTTTTCGGTTAGGATGAGAGCATGGAAATTTCCTGGATCCATTCCAAACTAATTATCAATACCAGTAAAGATTGATTTTAGAAAATCTTCTTTCAGTCTTCTTTTCAGTCGTGTCCTTGCACATATTTGCGTTTCAATCGATATGCGATCACCAATTTTTTCTGTGGCATACTCTCTATTACACACTCAATTACCCCAAGTATTTGATTGAGCTTTTTTTTTTTTCTTTTTTACAATTATAGGGGAAATTTATTGTAGTAATTTAAATTTGTAGTGTGGGAGTAGAATTGCCAACCCTTCTGTTTTTGTTAAGCTTATATATATATAGATATATACAAAATGAAACAAAACAGAATCCCTTTAGAAAAGTCTGCACACTTATATGAAATAGTACTTAAATTACTATTTACTATTTCATAAGAGTGTGCAGATTATTTCTATAGGGATCTGTTTCTTTTTGTGTATAGTCGTTGTGATTAACCCTTATCCGCACCTCCCCTCTATCTTCCATTTTGAAAAGGTTTATATAAAATTATCATTTCTTTAATTTACACTAGTGCCCTATCTCAAACGTATATTTCTCTTTGTTAACCTTATAGCCAGAACCCCTGCTGAACTAATCTTATTCTTTATGTAAATTTGGTAGGGAGATTAAGGCAGAGTCATCGTCAAGAGACATCATCCACAAAGGGATGATGTAATTTGGACCCTTCTGATTCACATTAATTCGGATTGGACCATACACATTTGCCAGGGATTTCATTCATAGTGCAAATAGCAGGTATCTTAGCGGGTTCTTTACTGATAGTAAAGGGTGGGAACATGCGGAGTGGCCTACATAAGTAGTATTGTAAAGTGCATGCAAGGATTTAAAAGTTTTCCACCTATACCCATGTAGTGAACCTCAGCCAGTCAAAGGCTTTTTCATCAGACTAAGGATAACGGTTCCTATGCCATTTAATTTATAAAATCAGGGTTGATAGCTTTTCTGGTTCCCGAGCTTCGTATGGTGAATAATCCTCTCTGATCAGAGTGTGATAATATTTGGAAGTAGGCAGGCTGTCTGTTAGGTAAAAATTTAGTTTGTATTTATGCATTGTTGTATTAGTAAGTTCAGCTTAGTATTTTATAATCTGAATTAAAGATCCCTTGCAGTGAGTGTGGGCTTTTTTGGACTCTGTATAACAGGTAAGTGTGATTTGTTACGATGTGAAAACACGCCTCCCCAATAGTGTTGTAGATGTCAACTGTGGGTTTTAAAATATTGTCTTTGAAATAAAGATAAGGGAAGCATCTGTCCATAGTTCTAGTGTGTTGAGATTATTTTGATACTCAGGGGTGATAGCGTTTAGAGATTTGTACCTGTTCTGGGGTTAGTTCAGGAAGGCACTTTACCGATAATCCTAAGGGCTCGTTCACACTAGAAACTGACAGAAACGGACCGTAACACACAGATGTGTTTCTGTCAGTTTGTATCCATTTTTTCATACATTTGAAAACACGCTCTCCCAATAGTGTTTTGTCAGTTTTGTATCCATTGTTTTATACAGTGAAAACACGCTCTCCCAATAGTGTTTTGTAGATGTCACTGTGGGTTCAAAATATGTGCTTTGAAATAAAGATAAGGGAAGCCATCGGTCCAGTAGTTCTAGTTGTTTGAAGATTATTTTGATTACCTCAGGGGTGATAGGCAGGTTAGAGATTTGTACCTGTTCTGGGGTTAGTTCAGGAAGGGACTTTATCCAGATAATCCTAAGGCGCGTTCACACTAGAAAAATGACAGAAACGGACCGTAACACACAGATGTGTTTCTGTCAGTTGTATCCAGTTTTTTCATACATTTGAAAACACGCTCTCCAATAAGTGTTTTGTCAGTTTGTATCCATTTTTTTTCATACATGTGAAAACACGCTCTCCCAATAGTGTTTTGTAGATGTCAACTGTGGGTTCAAAATATTGTCTTTGAAATAAAGATAAGGGAAGCCATCTGGTCCAGTAGTTTCTAGTTGTTTGAAGATTTTTGATTACCTTCAGGGGGTGGCGGTGATAGGCATTTTAGAGATTGTACTGTTCTGGGGTTAGTTCAGGAAGGGCACTTTTACCAGATAATCCTAAGGCTCGTTCACACTAGAAACTGACAGACGGACCGTAACACACAGCATGTGTTTCTGTCCGTTTGTATCCATTTTTTTCATACATTTGTATCCATTTTTTCACAATGTGGATTCCATAGATTTCATAGAAAATGCATGAAAAAAACGGACAGAAATGCTGCATGCAGTGCGTTTTTAAATGGACTGGAAACGGATTATAACGCAGCAGGTGTGAAAACTTATGAAATCCTATGGGGTTTTATGTCTGTCCATTTTTTTAAACGCACCTGCGTTTGAAAAACGGATACAAACTGATGTAGTGGGAACAAGCCTAAGGATTAGTGCACATAGAAAACAGTTATGTTCATTTGGAAGCTGCAGCTTAAAAAATCTGTTGCCATATTTTTTTTTACCTATGCCCTCCAGAGCTAGCTTTGTGCTTGAAAGTTGCTGAACTTTGTTACTGGTTTGCTGAATGTTAAGCTCCGCCTCCTCTCAGATTTCCTCTGCTTCTCCTGCTTGAGCCTCAAACAGTAAGCCTGTGTAGTTTAGGTGCCTATACATTGGAAACTCCCTTCCGAGTAAAGGAAATGCCTAACCTGTTCTTTATTGTGATGGATTTCCATTGCAAAATAAACTGGGCCAGCCTCCTTATTCTGGCTAGATCTTGGTGGGGGGGGTTTCCCATAGAAATGCAAAATAATACTCTACCACATATAATAATCACATATTTAATCAACCCAGCTTGATACTTTATTTTTCCAGGTAAACCCCAGCCGTATTCAGCTGTGGTGGGAGGACTTTTGGATGTTAGGACTGTTCAGAAGATGTTATAAAGAATCTTATAATGGTTGTACATGGGCAGTTCTCCACTGATGAACTGGTGGCTGAAGTGGAGAAGAAAGAAAAAAAAGGTAAGAACAACCAATTTTAGTGCAATAATGTATGGTATGTTGTAATATCCAAGGTCAGAATAGTGCTATGCTAGTTTTTTTATTTAAAAAAAGAACTAATGAATCATTCTTACTAATACAAGCAGCACAACAAAAATAAATTAAAGTTAAATGGTGATGGTGCATGGGTGATTTGCAATGATAAGCAAGCCGACTGGCTAAAACATACAATGGAAATTTTGGTGATGTGACTTTGGCTGGCACATTACCAGGAACCACTAGGTAATGCATCTTAATATTTCTGCGTGTTCACAACACTTGAGTAAATTGCCACGTGGCATATAGAAAATCAAAGATACACACATATACATTTGAATTGTTAGAAGATATTAACCAAACAATTTTCTACAATTTTCAGATAGGAATTTCTGGTAATAATAAATATGGCGAATAGTCAGAGGATTCTTGATCTGCCATTGAGGGTGATCCCAGTGTTTTTTTTCTCCTAAATGTGTTCCCTAATGCTGAAGATTAGCATTAAAACTGTCCCAAAGTTTATATATCAAAGTAACTTAAAAAATAATAAGAATCTTTCTTGTATGTATGCATTCATACAATGTACATTCAGATAGCCCTAAGTATGTTTTCTCCAATAATACAGAATTTACAGAAATATAGTCTATTGTATTCAATGTGGTACAGGGTTCTGTATTCTGCTTATTTCTGTTATTCAGGCTTAAACTGCTGCTTCCATGGTTGGAGTCCAGAATCCATGAAGGGTGTGAAGAACCAGCTACACATAATGCTCTAGCTAAATCTACATCGACAGCATAACTAACCCTGAACGCTTCCTGCGGGAGAACCCTATCTGACAGCTGTGTTGGGCAAGTACTTGAAAAACGAGATCCCACCTTGCTTGTGTGCTTGAGAGGGCATGTGATAAGCGTAAGGTAATGCACCATTACAGGAATAAATTGACTGAATTTGACTAAGCTTTTATTTAGGGCAAATGTATATGTACACCCATCACCTCTAGTGTTGCATTATGGGGGACAGTGTGATAAGATGGTACACCCTATTTCTGCAGATGAAGACGTTTTTGTAGTACTATGATAATACTTCGCACGCTGATCAACGGAACCTGAGAGTGGGTCTACCTGGACTGAGAGAATAGGGATTCCACGGCAATCAAATATACAAGAGGCAGCTTAAGACCAGGTTTGTGTAGATATCCGGTTAGGATTGTGTATACACTGCACAGTGATAGCTTATATAATAGGAAGCCATTGTAGGACAGCTGTGTGCTGTGTGTTGGTAACACTGTAGTCACCAGGCTCTGAACAATAAAATGCATCTTCTGCATTGGTTCATGACTTAGTGATGTCAAATGTGATAGGTCACCAATGCTAGCAAAATGGTGCTGTTGTAAATTGCTGTGTGTTGTGACTGTTTCAAACTCATTTATGCAGCCATATTAAACCTCTACTATGGTGAATAGAAGAGTATTCACCATAGTAGAGGTGAATTGTATGTGAATAGAAGAGTATTCACCAAAGTATCTCTACTCACTTTTTTTTCTTCTTAGTAGTGCAGACTGCTCTGTCGGAACACAAGACCCAGAGGAAGTGTCAGTGAGACTGTGAAAGCTTTCATGACTGTCGATGTCTCCTAATGAGCTCATTGAGCTTCTGGAGAAAATGTTTTGGATAATTCAGTTTTCAGCGATACACAGGTGAGATGGTGACATTTAGGTTGGGAGAAAACTAGGTGAATTTTAAGATGGTTACAAATCACTTAAAAAACTTGTGCTGTTTATCTGCAGAAATCTACAAATCTGCTTATCCTAAACTGCAATTAAAGCCTGAGACTGAACTCGAGTTATGGAAATACATCAATCGGTTAGATAACTATGATGCTCCTGTATTGCTAACATAGCTATCAGCAACCAGCTATTTGAAGAGGCCTTCGCAATATCAGAAGTTTGATGCAATTACTTCTGCCATCCAGTAAGTTTGTTATATGTCAGTGCAACACTCTGCACAACATTGATGTCCTGTTGTAAATATTGTTAAAGGATAGTGCAATGTAATAATGAAAGTTAGTGCTATGCCAATGGAAGTGCAGCCTCCCCTTTTCAGTTGCGTCCTGAATGGTTGCCGTAATTGTAATGCGTGTTCGCAAGCGCGTGCCCGTAGACATCATGTCGGCACGTGCAACGCACGTGTGCCACTGATTAACAATGCAGCTAACCGTTCAGGAGGAGCTGAAAATCTTGGAGGGCAGAGCTAAATATACACCTAAAGACAAGCAAGATGTGAGCAATCTACAAGGTAGGCCTCTAGAGGGGCTTAAGGGAAAAAAAAAAAAAAAAAAAATATGGCAAATGTATTTTTTAAGCTGCAGCTTCCAATTGAGCATAACTTATTTTACAGTGGACACTATCCTTTAAAAGATAAATATGTATAATTTCAAGTATAACTATTTAACTGTGTACACATCTGAACTGTTTCTCTGAAGGTTTTCAGTCATCTAGGTTATTATGTATCAAATATTATAAATTCAACTGGACTTTTTTTAATAATTGAGGCTGTTTCACAATACTCATCCAAGTGTCAGAAGTTTAACTGGCCTTAATTACTAAAACGGTCCTAGCTGAATTTACTTACCGTAAATTACCTAATACATCTGTACTGTTTGTGTTATCCAAAGAGTAAGAAAGAGAGCTTACCTGCAATATCAGTCTCATGACACCAAGACTGAAGGAACAGAGCTAATTATATTGGGGTTATTTAATAAAAGTGCTAAATGCCACCTGGGCTCGTTCTTTCTTATCTGCAGCATCCAGTCAACAGTGTCCTTGGAGGTTTTAAACTGTAGTAGACCAGTCAAAGGTACAAATTGATTGGTTTGTTGCAGATTAAAGTACACATGCCATCGCGACGCAGACCGTAATGCATGTTCTGAACAGCCTTTCAGCTCAGCTGACTATAGTTTAATATATCGGTGCTTGTTCGGTTCGATATGGCAGATTATCAACGAGGCAATAAGAATAGGAAAACCTGTAGAAAAATACAGAATAGCAAATACCAAATTTACCTTTACAGTCTTAAGCAAACTGACAATTCTATAAAGATTAATTCTATGCATAATTGTATGTAAATGGTCAGTGTGTACTTTAATCTGCAACAACCAATCATATTGTACCTTTTGACTGGTCTACTACAGTTAGAAAACCTCCAAGGACATGTGACTGGATGCTGCAGATAAGTAAGAAAGAGCCCAGGTGACATTTAGCACCTTTTATTAAATAAGCCCCAATATAATGTAGCTCTGTTCCTTCAGTCTTTGGTGTCATGAGACTGATTATTGCAGGTAAGCTCTCTTTTCTTACTCTTTGGATAACACAAACAGTACAGATGTATTAGGTAATATTACGGTAAGTAAATTCAACTAGACCCGTTTTAGTAATTGAAGGCCAGTTAAACTTCTGACACTTGGATGAGTATTGAAACAGCCTCAATTATTAAAAAAAGTCCAGTTGAATTTAATATATGATACATAATAACCTAGATGACTGAAAACCTTCAGAGAACGTTCAGATGTGTACACAGTTAATAGTATACTTGAAATTATACATATTTATCTTTTAAAGGATAAGTGCACTGTAAAATGAAGTTATGCTCAATTGGAAGCTGCAGCTTAAAAAATACATTTGCCATATTTTTTTTTATTTTTTTCCCTTAAGCCCCTCTAGAGCCTACCTTTGTAGATTGCTCACATCTTGCTTGTCTTTAGGTGTATAGTTAGCTCTGCCCCTCCAAGATTTTCAGCTGCCTCCTGAACGGTTAGCTGCAATTGTTAATGCCAGTGGCACCGTGCGTTTGGTGCGCACGTGCCCGCATGATGTTACGGCACACGCGGTGCGAACAGGCATTAACAATTACGGCTAACCATTCAGGAGGCAACTGAAAAAGGGGAGCTGCAGCTTCCAATTGAGCATAACTTCATTTTACAGTGCACTTATCCTTTAACAATATTTACAACAGGACATCAATGTTGTGCAGAGTGTTTGCACTGTACATATAACAAACTTACCTGGATGGCAGAAGTATTAGCATCAAACTTTCTGAATATTGCGAAGGCCTCTTCAAATAGCTGGTTGCTGATAGCTATGTTAGCAATATCAGGAGCATCATAGTTATCTAACCGATTGATGTATTCCATAACTCGAGTTCGATCAGCTTTAATTGCAGTTAGGATAAGCAGATTTTGTAGATTTCTGCAGATAAACAGCACAAGTGTTTAAGTGATTTGTAACCATCTTAAAATTCACTAGTTTTCTCCAACCTAAATGTCACCATCTCACCTGTGTTCGCTGAAAACTGAATTATCCAAAACAATTTTCTCCAGAAGCTCAATGAGCTCATTAGGGAGATCAGCAGTCATGAAAGCTTTCACAGTCACTGACACTTCCTCTGGGTCTTGTGTTTCCGACAGAGCAGTCTGCACTACCTAAGAAGATAAAAAAAAGTGAGTAGAGATACTTTGGTGAATACTCTTCTATTCACATACAATTCACCTCTACTTATGGTGAATACTCTTCTATTCACCATAAGTAGAGGTTTTAATATGGCTGCATAAGATTAGTTTGAAAACAGTCACACAGCAATTTACACAGCACCATTTTGCTAGCATTGGTGACCTATCACATTTGACATCACTAAGTCATGAACCAATGCAGAAGGATGCATTCTTTATTGTTCAGAGCCTGGTGACTACCAGTGTTACCAACACAACAGCACACAGCTGTCACTACAATGGCTTCCTATTATAATAAGCTATCACTGTGCAGTGTATCACAATCCTAACCCTGGATATCTACACAAACCTGGTCTATAAGCTGCCTCTTGAATGGATTATTTTCCTCCAGTACAGTGACCCACAGGTCCGTATCTTTTCTCCGTACAAGGTAACGTGCTTCACTCTTGAACAAGGAATTTTCATTGCACACCTGATAAAAAGAGAGTATGTATTACATATACATTTGCAAAAACCTAAAAATAAAGTAAGTTCTGCAATTATGTGCATCTACCTTAATTAACTCATGATCACACTGCCCTCTCTCATAAGCAACACAAGCAAGGTGGGGATCTCGTTTTTCACAGTACTTGCCCACAACACAGCTGTCATAGTAAGGGTTCTCCCGCAGGAAGCGTTCAGGGTTATTATTGCTGTCGATGTAGATTTTAGCTAGAGCATTATGTGTAGCTGGTTCTTCACACCCTTCATGGATTCTGGACTCCAACCATGGAAGCAGCAGTTTAAGCCTGAAATACAGAAATAAGCAGAATACAGAACCCTGTACCACATTGAATACAAGTAGACTATATTTCTGTAAATTCTGTATTATTTGGAGAAAACATACTTAGGGCTATCTGAATGTACATATGTATGAATGCATACATACAAGGAAAAGATTCTTATTATTTTTTAAGTTACTTTGATATATAAACTTTTGGACAGTTTAATGCTAATCTTCAGCATTAGGGACACATTTAGGAGAAAACAAATACACTGGGAATCACCCTCAATGGCAGATACAAGAATCCTCTGACTATTCGCCATATTTATTATTACCAGAAGATTTCCTCATCTGAAAATTTGATATTGAAAATTGTTTGGTTTAATAATCTTCTAACAATTCAAATGTATATGTGTGTATCTTTGATTTTCTAACTGCCACGTGGCAATTTACTCAAGTGTTGTGAACAGCCAGAAATATATTAAGATGCATTACCTAGTGGTTCCTGGTAATGTGCCAGCCACAAGTCACATCACCAAAATTTCCATTGTATGTTTTAGCCAGTCGGCTTGCTTATCATTGCAAATCACCCATGCACCATCACCATTTAACTTTAATTTATTTTTGTTGTGCTGCTTGTATTAGTAAGAATGATTCATTAGTTCATTTTTTTAAATAAAAAAACTAGCATAGCACTATTCTGACCTTGGACTACATACCATACAATATAATTGCACTAATTAATTTGGTTGTTCCTTACCTGTTTCTTTTCTCCACTTCAGCCACCAGTTCATCAGTGGAGAACTGCCCATGTACAACCATTATAAGATTCTTTATAACATCTTCTGAACAGTCTACATCCAAAAGTCCTCCCACCACAGCTGGAATACGGCTGGGGTTTACCTGGAAAAATAAAGTATTCAAGCTGGGTGATTAAATATGTGATTATATATGTGTAAGAGTATTATTTGCATTTCTAATGGGGAAAACCCCCCACCAAAGATCTAGCCAGAATAAGGAGGCTGGCCCATTTATTTTGCAATGGAAATCCATCACAATAAAGAACAGGTTAGGCATTTCCTTTACGTCGGAAGGGGAGTTTCCAATGTATAGGCACCTTAAACTCACAGGCATTACTGTTTGAGGCTCAAGCAGGAGAAAGCAGAGGAAATCTGAGAGGGGCGGAGCTTAACATTCAGCAAACCAGTAACAAGAGTTCAGCAACTTTCAAGGCACAAAGCTAGGCTCTGGAGGGGCATAGGTAAAAAAAAAATATGGCAACAGGATTTTTAAAGCTGCAGCTTCCAAATGAACATAACTTGTTTTTATAGTGCACTTATCCTTTAAGGGCTTGTTCCCACTACATCAGTTTGTATCCGTTTTTCAAACGCAGGTGCGTTTAAAAAAAATGGACAGACAGTAAAACCCCATAGGATTTCATAATAGTGTTCACACCTGCTGCGTTATAATCCGTTCCAGTCCATTTAAAAACGCACTGCATGCAGCATTTCTGTCCGTTTTTTCATGCATTTTCTATAGAAATCTATGGAATCCACATTGTGAAAAAATGGATACAAATGTATGAAAAAAATGGATACAAACGGACAGAAACACATGCTGTGTGTTACGGTCCGTTTCTGTCAGTTTCTAGTGTGAACGAGCCCTTAGGATTATCTGGATAAAAGTGCCCTTCCTGAACTAACCCCAGAACAGGTACAATCTCTAAACATGCCTATCACCCCTGAGGTAATCAAAATAATCTTCAAACAACTAGAACTACTGGACCAGATGGCTTCCCTTATCTTTATTTCAAAGACAATATTTTGAACCCACAGTTGACATCTACAAAACACTATTGGGAGAGCGTGTTTTCACATGTATGAAAAAAATGGATACAAACTGACAAAACACTATTGGGAGAGCGTGTTTTCAAATGTATGAAAAAAATGGATACAAACTGACAGAAACACATGCTGTGTGTTACGGTCCGTTTCTGTCAGTTTCTAGTGTGAACGAGCCCTTAGGATTATCTGGATAAAAGTGCCCTTCCTGAACTAACCCCAGAACAGGTACAATCTCTAAACCTGCCTATCACCCCTGAGGTAATCAAAATAATCTTCAAACAACTAGAACTACTGGACCAGATGGCTTCCCTTATCTTTATTTCAAAGACAATATTTTGAACCCACAGTTGACATCTACAAAACAATATTGGGAGAGCGTGTTTTCACATCGTACACAGAATCACACTTAGCTGTTATACCAGAGCCAAAAAAAGACCACACTCACTGCAAGGGATCTTTAATTCAGATTATAAAATACTAACAGCTGAACTTACTAAATACAACAGATATGCATAAAATACAAACTAAATTTTTACCTAACAGACCAGCCTGCCTACTTCCAAATATTATTCACTCTGATCAGAGAGGATTTATTCACCATAGACAAGCTCGGGACCAGGAAAACTATCAACCTGATATTTTAAATTAAATGGCATAGGAAGCAGTTATCCTTAGTCTGGATGAAAAAGCCTTTGACTGGCTAGGTTGGCAATTTATGTTCACTACACTGGGTATATGGTGGAAACTTTTAAAATTCTTTGCATGCACTTTACAAATACCTATCTTCCATTGATAGGCCCACTCCGGCATGTTCCCAACCGGCATGTCCTCTATGGACCGCACGATCGGTCGCGGTGACTATCGGACGCGGCTGCTTTTGCCGCGACCGACAGTCCTTCCTCCTGGCCGACCGTTCGAAAGTATCGAACGGTCGGTCAGGAGGAAAAATCGCTAGGTGTGTACCTAGCTTAAATCTCCCTACCAAATTTACATAAAGAATAAGATTTGTTCAGCAGGGGTTCTGGCTATAAGGTTAACAAAGAGAAATATACAGTTTGAGATAGGGCACTAGTGTAAATTAAAGAAAATGATAATTTTATATAAACCCTTTTCAAAAAATGGAAGATAGAGGGGAGGTGCTAGATAAGGGATTAATCACAACTATATACACAAAAAGAAACAGAATCCCTATAGAAATAATCTGCACACTCTTTATGAAATAGTAAATAGTAAATTTAAGTACTATTTCATATAGAGTGTGCAGACTATTTCTAAAGGGATTCTGTTGTTTCATTTTGTATATATATATATATATATATATATATAAGCTTAACAAAAACAGAAGGGTTGGCAATTCTACTCCCACACTACAAATTTAAATTACTACAAATAAATTTCCCCTATAATTGTAAAAAAGAAAAAAAAAGCTCAATCAAATACTTGGGGTAATTGAGTGTGTAATTAGAGAGTAATGCACAGAAAAAATTGGTGATCGCATACGATTTGAAAACGCAAATAGAACGTGGACATCCCTAAAGACTGAAAGAAAAGATTTTCTAAAATCAAATCATGTTACTGGTATTGATAAATTAAGTTGGAATTGATCCAGGAATATTTCCATTTGCTACTTGAAGTCCAGAAATACTTCCCCCCCTTCAAACTGTTGTTTTTGCCTTCTTCTGGATTCTGGACAGAAAATGTGGGTATTGCTTTATAGGTTGGACTGGATGGATGGATGTCTTCATGCATAGGAAACACAAAGGCAGAGAAAAGTGTCCCCCTCACAAGTTATTACCCTAACTTAAAGTGCATCAGTTTAACAGTGACATAGGGTTAAAATAATAAACTTTATTAGATATGCATTAAAATATACACACTTCATAAAAATACATAAGAAAAGATAGGAACCATCCAGTAAAATATTCAAAAAGGTAGAGCATCTGTGGGTAGCAATCACAAAGTATTTGTGAAAGAAATTTATATTCCCACACTAAAAGTAGAACTAGTAGAGAAAAACAGGTATAAATATGAGTGGGGGTAGGATATCTCCTAACAATATTAACTCCCCTCCAAAAAATGAAGAGATCCAATCCTGGAGTCCCTAGGGCACTGAGTGCTATTACTAGTTCATAGAGTAGGGAAAAAACCTTAAACTGGGTCCCTATACTGGAGATGTAGGTTCACATTAAGAAAAAAGAAACAGAAGAGACCGATTTCCAGTATCAATGATAAAGCAGAGAGGCTTCTGGTATGGAAGTCTCTGATACCGAAAGCGGAATAAGCATGTAGGTTGCCTGTATTACGCCCCCCTAAGAGAAAACATCATGAGGAGGGTCAGGCAATCCAGAATGAGCATTGGGATCGGGTAGGAAAATCGTTAAAGTTTAAAAAATCATATCAAAGACAAGCCCCTGACGCGTTTCGTCCCTCACACAGGGACTTAATCATAGCTGGTGCCAGCTATGTAAGGAACTTACTGGTCTCGCTCCTATGCTGCCCCGGTGGGTGTGACGTTGGAAGCGGCGGGCATCACCATCAGGCGTGACGTTACGACATCCAGGCACTGACGCAAAAATTTAAAAATACAACGCTCCCCTTCCACAAGTGCCTATTCGTAGTCCCCGCTTTCTGGCTGTACTTGCTGTCAGTTCGGGATAGCTTTAGCTCTTCCATTGGTTCCGGTATCCAGCAACTCCACTGTTCCGGTATCCAGCAACTCCACTGTTCCGGTATCCAGCAACTCCACTGTTCCGGTATCCAGCAACTCCACTGTTCCGGTATCCAGCAACTCCACTGTTCCGGTATCCAGCAACTCCACTGTTTCCAGTACCCAGCTATTTCCATTGTTTCCAGTATCCAACTGCCTTCCTTGTCTCCAATATCCAGCTACCTCCATTGTTTTCAGTATCCAGCTCTTAAGGTGCCCATACATCTATAAGATTTTACTTACCCGACCGAGCGCTCACGTGATGTTCATCAATGCTGCCGGAACCGCTTCTCCCGATCTTACATTCAGCCGACATGCGATCGCAAAATCCCATTCATTTTGCGATCGCATGTCGGTCGAATGTAAGTTCGGGTGAAGCGGTTCCGGCAGGATCGAAGGAACATCGGGGGAGCGATCGGTCGGGTAAGTAAAATCTTATAGATGTATGGGCACCTTTACTCTCTGAACCATCTCCCGCATCTGCACTACTTTTGATTTCCTCCTAAAAGGTACACTGAGCACCTCGTCGCTTTGGGACCCCGACTCCCTAAAACTATACTACTGTTAATTCTATAAATATACCTTTTAAAAGGGGAATGTTAGGGGGTATGTTGAATAAGTTGTTCAATATTTGAAAATTAATATATGTTGCAGTATATATGACAATCATTATAATGTGGCATAATCTAACATAATTATCCCTTAACATACACATCAACATCCCCCTAAAAACTAAACAGTGAGCCGTAATTGTAAAGGTAGGTTAAGAGTATGTTTTAACCTGGAAAACACAAAAAAAAGGAGATTTTGTTCTTACCTGTAAAATCTTTTTCTCTGAAGCCACAGGTGGACCCAGGCACCTTAGGGGTTAAGTGCTCCACCTCCAGGAGCGGACACTTGAAATTTGATACTTTTACAGGCTCTGGTGCTCCTCCCCTTACCTTAACTAGCCTAGTACCAGGAGACTGCTTTCAGTTTGTTCCAAAGATAGCGAAGGAGAATAACAATAATAAGAAAAACAACTGCCAACTTGAATAAAATAACTAGGCCATACGGCAACAGTTTAACAACGAATAAATCGTTGACTATTGTTTTCTTTTTTTTTTTTTTTTTGTAGCAACACAAGGGAGGGTTGTGCCTGGATCCCCCTGTGGCTTCAGAGAAAAAGATTTTACAGGTAAGAACAAAATCTCCTTTTCTCTTTCAGCCAAGGGGGACCCAGGCACCTTAGGGGACGTCCCAATGTCCCACCAGTATAGGGAGGGCAGACACCAAATTAAACATCTGCCGCTTGCAGTACTAAACTAACCATTCTACAATACAGATACAAGATGTCAGCAACTTTACAACAAGAAAGGTAGGCTCAGGAGGGGCATATGGGGGGAAAATTTTTTTTTTTTTTTTTTTTTTTAAAGCTGCTGCTTCCAACGAAACTTCACTTTGTTTTACAGTATACTTATCTTTTAAAGTTTTGGGTACAGGTCTAGCACTACGCTAGTCCGGAATGGCAAACAAGCCAGATGAGGCCCCTGGGCCATAGACTTTACACAGGTCTGCAGTATGGCGTAATCTATTGTTTTTCCTTTGCCAACAAACCTAAATGTATTATTTCTAATAACCATTTAATCAAATATCAAAACAAGATTACATAAATTTTCAAAAACTTTATTACAAATGTTAGAAAAAGATAGATAAATATTTACAAAAGACAAACAGGGTCGGGATTATGTACAATATGGCTTAAAATAATTTATTCAGCCAAATATGGATAAAAGATCATTTAGTGCACAAATGTAAAATTGGCCATATGAGCTAGACCACCACTAAAGAGTAAAAAAACCACAAAAACTTAAAAACTTTCAAAGAATCTATGGATAACTTGCAATACTTAACCAAAGCTTCAAATTTAGATTTTGAACTGATCACATTCATGCCAGTTTTTTTAATTTAAAGTATAAAATTTAAAACATGTCATCGTCTGAATCTTCTATGTATGTAACCGGCTTCTTTTGTCGACCCATCCGTGAGCGGGGAGCAATATTCTCCATTTCTCCATCAGAATCAGAAAATTTTATATCAAAACTGTCATCGATCTTTGGCTTTGACTTCTAGTTTGAGAGAGAACATTTATCACCAACAGTACATGATCTCCAACAGTATATATACATAAAACATAACATTTACCAGCTAGGCAGTTCGCAAACAAACAGAACGAAGTCAGCAAAACACAACAGGTAAAAGTCCACACTCAAAATCACTTTATAGTGGAACTTTAGTACAACAGCACAATAGAGGTCTATGATTAATTGCTGCAAAGCTCAAAATGTCAGGCTCTTTTGCTGTGCCGTTGTTAAAGGGGAAGTTCAGTGCAAATACATGTACTTTTCAGAAAAAAGCATTTTTTTCATCCCAATGACCTTAATCTGCCAATTCAGCATTTTATCTGTGTATAAATAAATGCAACCGAAATACTGATTTCCTGTTTGCTGGACCTCTAATAGAGTCCGTTATGGTCTGGCCCTTGACCTAGCGCCTGGGTTGATTCAGTTTCTCAGTAGAAATCTTAGCATCTTTGACCCATCCAACAGCCAATCAGTAGAAATTACTGTTAGGAACATTTCAAGGATGTGGTGCTTCCTGGGAAGAAGGACCGTTAGAACTTGAAATGTAAGCTCACTAATGTCAACAGCAGGGAACAGCAAGGGGTATGAAATAAACTGATTTTTCAAAATGGAAGAGAATATGTAGAATAACCAAGTATGCATTACACAAACTAACAATTTAACAAATACTGATAATGTCCACTGACCTGTCCCTTTAAGTTCCATTATCACGTGCGAGTGTGGACTTACATTGTACACTGCTGTACTGTTTGCCTTTGCAAAGGGCTTGGGGCAGGCTGCACCCAGGCCACCATCATCGTCTGGTAAAATACTATTTACATTTATGTGTATCCGAAAAGCCTTTTAGTGTATCATCCAACTCCCATTTTCTTGTTGGAAGTGCAGAGGTTTGGGGTTTAATACACCCAGACCACACGTACACAAGTGAGTTACTTGTATACATTTATCTATCCTCTATTAGTATTCCTGTATTACATATCACTCAGTTGTTTTGTGACTGGTTACGAGCATGTGCGATATATTTACAGCAAGACATGTTATTGTAGCTCCCATTTTCTGGGGTTGCATTGCTTTCCACCGTTATTGTACTCTTTTCCGATTTCCCTTACTGTAGTTTTTTTGATGTAGTTTGTAAACAATCCAAGTTTAGACCTTTCAGTTTCCTGCACTGCCATCATACGTAATAAGTAATCAAAAATTTCTATCTAGATGTCTGCAGCTTGTAAGGCCAGCCCAATGCTAATTTATTGCATGGCCAAACAAGAACCTGGTAAACTGGCAACATACAGAAAAGGAAAATGGGAAGATTAACCCCATCAAAAATATAAAGGACCCTTCTGAAACAGCGATATTTGTTTGTGGTCTCTGAAGTGCTGTATTCCTCAGGATGTTCTTGTCTTCTCTGTAAGCTAAATGAGCAGTTAAGCTGAAAGTTATTTGGTGTAAAGGTCACTATAATGACAGCTGCTAACAGGAAGGAAGGCACCAATAGGGGTGCACTTAACGTAATTATCGATGGGGCTTGGGGATACATGCCCTATAATATTAGACTTTAATCAAGAAGCAGCCACAAAACCTACATCAGGTACAGTTTAGTCTTACAAGAAAAAAAAAAGTGTTTCCACATAATTTTACTTTAAATTCAAGATATTTTAGTTGAAGTTTAACACTTACCTTGGCTGCTGTGGTCTTTTTTCTAGGTCCAAAATCAGACCCAGAATCATCAGTTTCAGAGGTCTTCCTCTTTCTGGGCTTAGCAGGTGCCTTTTTGGATACTACAGCTGCATCATCAGCAGGACACAACTTCGCAGCTGCTTTAGGTTTTGACAAAGCTTCAAGAATGGAAGGCTGTTTGTCTTCTGAAGAAAAGGCAAGGCATTGTAAAAAGGAGATTTTGTTCTTACCTGTAAAATCTTTTTCTCTGAAGCCACAGGGGGACCCAGGCACCTTAGGGGTTAAGTGCTCCACCTCCAGGAGCGGACACTTGAAATTTGATACTTTTACAGGCTCTGGTGCTCCTCCCCTTACCATAACTAGCCTAGCAACAGGAGACTGCTTTCAGTTTGTTCCAAAGATAGCGAAGGAGAATAATAAGAAACAAAACAACTGCCAACTTGAGTAAAATAATTAGGCCATACGGCAACAGTTTAACAACGAATAAATCGTGACTTTTTTTTTTGTAGCAACAGAACGGAGGGTTGTGCCTGGGTCCCCCTGTGGCTTCAGAGAAAAAGATTTTACAGGTAAGAACAAAATCTCCTTTTCTCTTTCAGCCAAGGGGGACCCAGGCACCTTAGGGGACGTCCCAACGTCCCACCAGTACAGGGAGGGCAGACACCAAATTAAACATCTGCCGCTTGCAGTACTAAACGGCCGAGAGCCGCGTCTGCTGATGCGAACACATCCAATCTATAAAATTTTATGAATGTGTTAATTGACAACCAAGTGGCGGCCTTGCAAATCTGATCAATGGAAGCCCCGCGTCGAGCCGCCCATGAAGCACCAAGCGCCCTTGTAGAATGAGCTGCAACCCGCAAGGGAGGGGCAGCCGTTGCTTCCGCATAACAGCGGAAAATCAGATTCCTTATCCATCTAGCCAGGGTCTGAAGATGCTCTGGATCCCCTGAGAGGACCCGCCAAGAGAATGAATAGGGCCCTAGTGGAACGAAAAGATTTCGTCCTTGACACGTAAATCCTAAGAGCCCGAACCACATCCAAGGAGTGCAGACGCCTTTCCTTGGGCGAAGATGGACGTGGAAACAACGCCGGAACGACAATGTCCTGATTGAGATGAAAAGAAGTTACGACCTTAGGTAAGAAAGCCGGATGAGGTCGAAGAACTGCTTTATCTTTGTGAAACGACAACGAAGAAGGATCCACCGATAAAGCCGCCAATTTGGATGACGGCCAGCAAAAACAGTTTTCCATGACAGCAATGATAACGGCACGGATGATAACGGTTCAAACGGAGGACCCTGCAGTACTCTGAGAACCAGAGACAAGTCCCAAGGCTGAATGGACTGTCTACGAGGGGGGGCGCAGATGAGCCACCCCCTGCAAGAATGTCTGAACATCCTTACGTCCGGCCAACTTTCGATGGAAAAAGATCGAGAGGGCTGAGATTTGCACTTTGAGGGCACTGAGAGAAAGCCCTTTGTTTAGTCCCGATTGCAGGAACCTTAGTAGCCGGGACATTACAAACGTATGGGATGGAAAACCCCTAGTGGTTGCCCATGATACGTACCTCTACCATATACGATGGTAAATTTTAGAAGAAGACTGCTTTCGCGCAGCTAACATGGTCGGAATGACGGACGACGGAATACCTCTCTTCTTCAGGATGGCAGATTCAACGGCCACGCCGTCAAATTGAGACGTTTGAGATCCGGATGAAACAGAGGGCCTTGAGAAAGTAGGTCCCGTCGTAGAGGTAACGACCACGGATCTTCCACAGACATCTTTAGCAGGTCCGAGAACCACACCCTTCTTGGCCACTTGGGAGCAATGAATATCGTCGGTGTCTTTTCGAGTCTGATCTTTTTCAGGACCCGAGGAATCATGGCTATGGGAGGAAAAACGTATACAAGGCGAAATGGCCACGGAACCACCAACGCGTCCACTAGGTACGCCTGGACGCGTACCTAGAACGCCTTGAACAAAACCGACTGACTTTGCGGTTGTGGTGAGACGCCATCATGTCTATTTCCGGGACCCCCCACTGAACAGTGAGTGCCTCGAAAACCTGATGTAGGGCCCACTCCCCTGGGTCCATCTTCCACATTCCGGACCCCTGGGATGAAGATCGCAGATATAGCTGGTACGTGGCGTTCCGCCCACGAGAGAATCCGATGAGCTTCCTCCATGGCCATGTCGCTTCTCATCCCCCCTTGGTGATTGACATACGCCACCGCCGTGGCGTTGTCTGACTGAATCTTGATAAATTTGTTCACTAGGAAACCGGTCCAATGGGAGAGTGCCAGAAAAATGGCCCGAAGTTCTAACACATTGATTGGTAGAAGAGCTTCGTCCCGGGTCCAAGTACCCTGAGCCATCTGAGACCCCAGGACCGCTCCCCACCCCAAGAGACTTGCGTCCGTGGAGAGTACTGTCCAGAGGGGGAGACAAAGAGGGTTTCCCCTTTGGAGATTGGCGTCCTCCGTCCACCAGGTCATAGAGCGCCTGACCGGAGCTGGAAGACAAATCTCGGAATCTAGGGACCTGTTCCAGGTTGCCAGTAAGTGGCGTTGGAGAGGCCGTAAGTGGAACATCGCGTAAGGGACTGCTTCGACAGTGGAAACCATCGTCCCGACTAGTCTCATGGCTTGGCGAAGGGAGATTGCTTGTCGGACTAAGTGTTTGAGGTTTTCCCTTTTCTCCGTTGGAAGGGAGATCGTCTGATGGAAAGAATCGAAACATTCCCAAAAATGTCATGCGTGGACTGGGGAGCAGGGATGATTTGTGGAAGTTGACTATCCACCCGAAGGAGGTTAGGATCTGTATGCACCGATCGATCTGGATCGTTGCCAACTGAAAAGAAGGGGCCTCGAGCAAGAGATCGTCTAGATATGGAAGAATGAAAATGCCCTGAAGACGAATGTAAGCTGCTTGGCACGCCATGACTTTGGTAAATACGCGGGGAGCGGAGGATAGACCGAAGGGCAGGGCAGTGAATTGGTAATGAGACATTCCGATGGCGAATCTGAGGAATCGCTGGTGACCCTGCCAAATTGGAATATGCAGATATGCATCCTGAATATCTAGAGACGCCAAAAAATCCCCTGGTTCTATTGCTAATATGACGGAACGGAGAGACTCCATTTTGAAGCGTGACTGTTTGACATAAAGATTGAGTTCTTTCAAGTCCAACACCGGACGGAAAGAGACGTCCTTTTTTGGGGACCAGAAACAGGTTGGAGTAAAAACCCCGAAACCTGTGGCCGGGCTGAACTGGTACTATCACTTTGGTCCGAAGTAGGGAATTTATGGTATTCCTCAGGGCGCTGCGTTTGAGAGGAGAACGGGGAGGATTGGAGGGAAAGAAACAGTTGGGAGGAGGGGAACAAAACTCTGTGATATCCTTGAGATATGACATTTAGGGTCCATGTGTCCGTGGACCCACAATTCCATACCTCTCGGAAAAAACCTAGACGCCCTCCCACCAGGTTCTTGGCAGGGTAGTCAGGAGGATTTGGGCTTGGCGCCTGCAGGGCGGAACGCGCCTCGTTTGGCAGGCCAGGAAGGCCGAGAGGAAGTACCTCGTCGAGGAGGGTTGGCTTGTTGGTTAGTCTCAAAGGAGGGTCTTGTGGAAGACCGAAAGACGAAAGGAAGGATTTCTGTGGAAAGATGGAAACCTACGAGGCCTGTTTTGAGGGAGAAAAGAACTCTTCCCTCCAGTAGCTTGAGAAATGATTTTGTCTAATTCCGGAACGAACAATTGACCCCCTGAAAAGGGGAAACCAGCGAGTGCCCTTTTTTAAAGCATGGTCAGCCGCCCATGCTTTTAGCCACAGGATTCTACGTGTTACAGTTACTGACGCTGAAGCCCTGGCAATGAGTTTACTGGACTCCAGAGCCCGTCACCAATGTACACTGCAGCGTCAGATAAATCCTGTATAGTTTCCAACAGGTGAGCTTTGGCCGGGTCAGATGCGATTTCCTGGTATAGGTGACTCAGCCACACTTCCATGGCCTTAGCCACCCAGGCTGAAGCAAAAGTGGGACGCAGTGCGGCCCCCGAAGCTGCAAATGAAATCTTAAGAAAAGAATCAATACGGCGGTCGTTTTGATCCTTAAATGTTGCTGCTTCTGAGAGGGGGATGGTCGTGGCCCTAGAAAGCCGGGCTACCGGGGGATCGACCGTGGGAGGGGTAGACCATCTGTCAACATCATTTTTGGAGAAGGGAAACTAAGTTAAATTGCCTGGAAAGGGAAAAACAGCGTTCCGGACAAGACCATTCCTGGAGGACGATCTTGTCTAGTTGGTCATACGAAGGGAAGTGTGCTGAGGATTTTTTAATTCGTGAGAATGGGGCTTGTGATGGGTCTTCCCGAGACTCAGAATCCTGAATGTTTAAAGCAGAAAGCATTGACCTTATTAGTGAATCTACAGCATCCGCTGTGAATGTAGTTTGAGACTCCTGGTCTGGAGTGTCGAACTCTCTCGCCGTCCTCTGGTACATCGTCATCCTCTAGCGTTGCGTCCTCGACCGAGAAGGTGGTAGGTCCCAGTGAGGTAGTCGGTCTGCACTCCCTGTCTGAAGTCACTAGCTGTCCGGATTTGAAAACCTGCGAGATGGAAGCAGACAAAGACAGAGGAGGCTAGGGACCTAGCCCATGCCGGTTCACACTCTTAAGGGAGTCCCCGAGGGTTAGCGTCTAAAACAGACCCTGCAGACGAGTTTTTAAGTGAATCCAGAGATTCACGAATCGATCGTGCCCATGCGGGCTCCTGATCAACTGGGCTTGCGGATGCAGATGCTTCCTGAGCAACTGAACACAAATCACACCTGGGCCCTGACTGGCCTGAAGGCAATTTAGCCTGACATATCACACACATATGAGGTAGCTACAGTACCTTTTGTTCCCTTCTGGCGGGACGGGAGCACCCCCTTGCTGGCCATGACTATAAGGGACAAGAATAACAGGCAGATGTACGAAAAACAACAAAGCAAGCTATCCTGAGGAGAGGCTATGCTAATGGGGGATAGAGCCAAAAACAACCAGCAAACAAAAAAACACAGCTAGTTACCAGAAGATGGCAGGTCTGGAAAAAACAAATCCACTGGAACCCCCCCCCCCCCAAAGGTGCCTGGGTACCTCGGAAACGCAGGCAGAGTATCAGCACAGCAAAAGGAAAACTGCCGCGTAAAAAGCAGAGAGCCGCGAGGTCCGTGCAGCAGTGCAGAGAGGAGAGCAACCGGAAGTCCCGCCCCCTCATACGCACGCCAAAATTAACAGGGGAAGCTCCCGCCCGAAGAGAAAAGACCCCGCCTTACCAGGATAGGCGTCCGTCGCAGTGCCAGGCCGAAAATATGAAGGGCCACCCGAGTAGCTGTAAAGGTGCCTACAACTTCTGTGGTGATGCAAATGCTGGGAGGCTGTGTACTAGGTCTGTGACCTGTCTTGCCCTTTTGTCCCATCCACCTGTCTCCTTGGCCCTTCTCAGCCAATCTGGAGTGGGATCGCTAGGAGTGGGTATAGCCCACTGCTGCGAGAATTGTATCGGCCACTAGGAGTGGGAAAGAGACCCACTGATGCGCGTTGAGATCCTGGGAAATAGGTGGAAGGTAAGTGACCTCCAGCTAATCCCTGCAGAAAAATTACTGGCTTGAAGTAGTGGTCCAACTCCTGAGTCGGACACCTGAAAACTGAAAGCAGTCTCCTGGTGCTAGGCTAATTAAGGTAAGGGTAGGAGCACCAGAGCCTGTAAAAGTATCAAATTTCAAGTGTCCGCTCCTGGAGGTGGAGCACTTAACCCCTAAGGTGCCTGGGTCCCCCTTGGCTGAAAGAGAAATATAAATTGTATAAATGTATAAAAAATGTACAAAAGCATACATTCTAAATTCACTGAACATGCAC
Source organism: Hymenochirus boettgeri (assembly GCA_019447015.1). Classification (NCBI taxonomy): domain Eukaryota; kingdom Metazoa; phylum Chordata; class Amphibia; order Anura; family Pipidae; genus Hymenochirus; species Hymenochirus boettgeri. Next base: position 292,730,564 of record CM033469.1, read on the forward strand.
AACCTCAAAATAAATAAATAAATTATAAATGAGTAAATAAATAAATGAATAAAGTTCTACATGCATACTGCCCTTACTGTAAACCATATACATTGCTTAAAGGGTAACTGTGGTCCAAAAATGAGTTTAGGTAAATTGACAGGAATTGCTTTTCTGAGGACTTTCATTATTTATTTTACATAGTTTTAAAGATATTTACATGATATGGGAGAATCACTAGATTCCCTGCACTTCCTGCTCTGAAACCATGCGAGTCCCCCTTCCCTGTCTCCTCCTTGTGGGCCCCCATGGCCCCTCCCCTTGCAGACCCACTCTGGCCCCTTCCCTTGCAGCCTCATGTGGCCCCTCCCACTCACAGGACCCAATGACCCCTCCCACTCATGGGAGGGGTCATTGGGGCCTCATCTGTACCCCCTCCCACATGTGGGCTTCATGGCCTCTCACTCCCATCCTGGCTCCTTCCCTTGCAGCCTCCTGTGGCCCCTCCCACTCATAGGCCCCATGACCCCTCCCCCTTGCCCCTCCGACCAATACCCCCCCCCCCTTACAGAAAACTGTAAAATCAGCCCCTTTAGCAGAGAAAGAAAGTTTTAAACTTTGAGCGGGAGGGGCCACAGGGGGCAGCAAAGGAAGGGGCCAGGTTGGGTTTGCCAGGGGAGGGGACACAGGGCACACAAGTGGGAAGGGCCAGCAAGTGGGAGGTATTAAAAAAGCAGGGCTGTGCTGTTCTCCCCACCCTTCAGTCATGCACTGAGCATGTGCCAACTGCAGATTAGAGGAAGTATTTCAGAACCTCCCACCCCCTAACTTTCTGATCAGTGATTTCTTCATATTTTTGGCTGTGCAGCACAGAGTGGTGGTTGATAGCTCGTTTTAAAGGTAGTAACCTGGCCTTTCATTTAAAAATAAAACTTGTTTGGAGACCACAGTTCCCCCTTTAAGCAAAAAAAAAACAAAAAACATTTGCCTCAAGTATATAAGGGGGCCCCATTCACACCCATAAAAGAAAATATCCACAGCTACCAATACATTAGAGGACTCTAGAGTCAGTTAAAGTATCATATCACCTTGCAAATGGCAAACAAAAAACCTTTAGTAATCTAACCTTATAAAGTCTATTGTGCACATTAGATCAGAACATTTCAATCATTGTGGCAAGAGATTTTGTTCTTACCAGTCTTGTTTTTTTTAACTCTTTTCTTAGGAGCAGGTTTCTCGGCAGCTACTTTGGCAGGTGCAGGCAAACTGGGAGCAAGGGCCGACGTCTCCACTGGTGCCTCATCTATCCAGGTTGTAGGAGCTAAAGATATACAAAGCAATTCCTTATCTATACAAACTAAACATGAATTACAATTCTAATACAGATTGTATAAAATAAGTACCTGCAACATTGAAAGGTAGGAGAGCCCTTTTAAAACCTGTATGGAGAACACATTTATTCTTTTAGACTTCTCTGGTTCTTAAAGGGGAAATACATATGAAGTCTTTTTTTATTCCAATGACCTTAATCTGCCCATTCAGCATTTTGTCTGTGTATAAATAAATGCAACCAAAATACTGAATTCCTGTTTGCAGGACCCCTAATAGAGACAGTTATGGTCTTGCCCTTAACCCAGTGCCTGGGTTGATTCAGTTGCTCAGTAGAAATCTGAGCATGTTTGACCCATCCAACAGCTAAATCAGTAGAAATTACTGTTAGGAAAATTTCAAGGATGTGGTGCTTCCTGGGAAGAAGAAGGACCGTTAGAACCTGAAATGTCAGCTCACTAATGTCAACAGCAGGGAACAGCAAGGGGAATGAAATCAACTGATTTTTCAAAATGGGAGAGAATATGTAGAATAACCAAGAAGGCATTACACAAACTATTTAACAAATAATTTCCAATGAAATGTCCCTTTAAGTTATAGGCTTGTAAAGTTACTGTCAGGATAAACAAGAAAGTGTGTGAGTCACATGATGTGCTGTGTAAGAAGCCCCCCATCTTTTCTGATGATATTTAACGACAATAGAGTAAATCTTTTTAATAGGAGACCAGTTACCCTTTAACAGTAATTTTAGGGCTTGACAAATGAGCGAGTCTTTTCTGCCTTTTTGGAGGGTATTTTGTACATCTGAATGAGAAAATTAAACAGAGCCTTTGGACTCTTCACACCATCTAAAAGGTTAGGATTTCTATTCGAGTTAAAAGGAGAACCTAATTTTTTGCAGCTTAACTACTCAATTTTGCAGACGTCCATCTCTGACTGTAGCCTAGTGGCAGAATGACATTATGTGCCTTGCACGAACAGTCATGTATTTAGCATAGCAAATGCTACCATTCCGCCAAATTATTCTACAGGCCAGCTGTTAGACTAAATGTTGGTTAGTTCCTTACAACGAATTGTGTTATAGCACCATATGCAGTAATCCATAAAATATAGTTCATGAAAGTATCTAGTTTATTACTTATGTAGTCATAGCCATGTAAAGCAACATACCTGGTACTTGCTTCTCTTGTACTTTTTCTGCACGTACTTCCTTGTTAACCTTCTCTGTTTTCCTGTTGAGGAAAGTTTATTTAATAAAATGAAGCGATTTGGGTTTTTGAATCAATAAGGGCCATAAAAGCATCCCCCTAACTATAAACACAAATACAATTGGTTCGTTCAAATCTGGGGAATGTAAATACATAATTTGGCCGGATTTTATCCGCCTCAAGCGAAACAAAGGAAAGAATTTTAGTAGAACACACAGAAAATAGGGATTTATAGACATCACTAACTTGGGGGCAACTCTGGGCTTCTTTGCTGGTTTAGCAATAACAAATGAATCATCTCCGGAATCTGACTTGGGATGGAAATCGCTAAATTCACTGTCACTCAGCTCTTGTGATTTCTTTGTGGTGGGTTCCTCTACTTCACCGTCTTCATCCGAGCTTAAAATATATTTTACTTTTGCTGTGAAAAAAAAAAAAAAAAAAAAGAATTTAAGCACTAAGCAGACCAAAGAACAGCCCCTATAAACAGAAAAATTGTTTTTAACCCATGTGTGTTGCAGCTCTGTCAGGCATAGTTTGCTGACCTGCTGGTATGGACCAGAGATGACGGAACAACCAGCTACACACCTACTATGGCACCAGTTTGTAAATTGTATTGGCCAGGGCAATCACATCTTTATGGACCTTAAGAATAGGGTGAAAAGGAATTAGATGGATGTAGGTATTTGTTCAATCACCACAAAGTTACTATGATGTGCTACAAAGAACCTCTATAGCATGGATCTTCAGTGTCCTATTGATTCTAAACAGATACAAGCACAGTGAATTTTAAACATTTACTGACAAACTGGTATGTCAGTTTGGGGCTTTATTGCCCTTAATCTTCCATTCACAATTAAAGCTGGGTAACACAAACAAAATAGTGGGATCTGATGAGATATTTGTCAGCCTTAAACAAATGGTTTCACTGTACACACCCTCGTTCTCCCTCTAGATCATCTCTTTGGGTGCAAAAAAAAAAAAAAAAAAAAAAAAAAAGTTAGTCTTTAAAGGGCAACTCCCCCCTCATAAGAACATCTTTTAGAAAGAACGGCCTCTTTAAAATATGTTGATATTTCATACTCCTATGAATTCATTACTGTATGCCTGCTATGCTTCTGGATGCCTCATGGAAACTGAGCAATTTAGAAACCTGTACTGAGCCTGGGCATGCTCAGAAGAGGCAGACAGGGGATTAACATTCAGTCATTGGCTGTAATGTCAACTGTCAAATTCATAACTGACAGTTGCTAACTGGAAGAACCTTTAAGTATCATTTATACGCTGATTATTCCCTGAAGTTCAATCCCAAATCTCAAATGTCTGCTATTTTTTCCTGGATGACACACCGCCTTAAAATCAATCTAAAATGGAATAACCCCCCCCCGCAAATGCTGTTGCATTTGCGCATGCGGTTTCTTTTTGAGATACAAAACCACATGCGATTGCGCATTAAAATGGTGATCGCATGTGCGTATCGCAAACGGAATGTTAGAAAAAAAAATTGTATGCGCAATCGCAAAAAAAGCACGATAGTGTGGTCTAATTTGTTTTGTAATGGGATGCATAAATTCCTTGGTTTTAATGACCTGTTTACACGATCTACATGGAATCATCCCTCTAGTGCCAAAGACATGTTTGTTATCTTCCCGGAGGTCAGAGCCCACAAAGTAGTTGGCTAGTGTCTTCCCCCTTCTATACGAGATTAAAGGGGGAGAAGAAAATTCTCTCACTGAGGGAAACGTGTTTACATAAACATATTGATAAGTGAGTATTGTGTAACAAATGGGATCTGATCCTCAATCACAATGGGATGTTTGGATCCCGTCCTGTTTGACCTCATAAGGGATTGATCTAGGGCTAAATTTCAGATATATGTGGAGAAACCAACAGTAGGCACAGACTAGGCTGTGGATAGAATAGGGTTTAATTTTAACATCTGCAAGCTACACACATCACATTTCAAGCCCCCTTTATCAAGTTGATAAAGGGCTCTTGTCGGACGAAACGTGTGCAGCTTGCAGATGTTAAAACAAAACACTATTCTATCCACAGCCTAGTCTGTGCCTACTGTTGGTTTCTCCACATATATCATCCGAAATTTAGTTCTATAGGAGATTGGTGGAATGCTCCGTTGATATAGACTGAAACCCCCATATGCACCAGTATCTAACCTCAAATACATTCTATGGCTTGATCTAGGACTTTAGGAGGATAGCTACTTGCTTGAATTTTTTTTTTTTTTTTATACATATCAAAAACTGCACCCACTGACTCAATTGTGAAAACGACCTTCATATCTTTATGATCCATGGGGTTAATACTCAATGTTATATTGTTGGTCAGGGAATCGCTATGCTGTGTCTCTGGATCTTCTATTGTCTTTTTCTATATTTGGATACCACATGACTAACACTTGCCTTTTCTTTAAGAATGACACATTGAGCTGCCTGACATTTCAGTAACATCCACTCCCTTAAGACGTAATAAATATTGTTCTCTTGACAATCCAAATTGATCCCCCTATATTTAATGAAGGAAGAACCGGGACTGTAGATTCTGTAATTTGTTTAAGATGCGGCGGCACAGATTTTGTCTCATCTGTTAAAGGTTTGTACAGAGCATACCTAGACTTTACACCATTACACAAAACAAAAAAACACCCAGTCCATCAACACTAGGTAAATTGAAGCAATTCTATAACATTATGCTATCGTGCTGTCTTACAATACAAAATGTTATTAACTTATTTAAACCAAAGACACTATTCTTTTTGAATGAAATAACCCACATCATATTACAATAACCAATTTCCTTTTCCCTGCACCAACAGGTCAGTTTTTTTTCCGTTAAGCGAAATAATTTCTTATTCAATGCGAAATGAAACCTTACCAGTTGCATTGCGGCGTGGCTGAACAGCACGTGGCACTACCTCTTCCAGTTCAGATTCACTATCAGATTCCAGGACTGCGCTCTTGGGCTCTTTTTTTACTGGCCTGAAGGGCAACGTTGCCTGTTTCTTTTCCTTTACTACTGCTTTTGTACCTTTTTAAAAGGAGAAATAAGAGTAAATAAAAAAAAAAAAAAAAAAAAACAAACCCCCCCCCCCCCAAAAACATCACCAGCACTTGCCCCTTCCTGACAAAAGTAGATTAGACTAGTGCAACATACTCCTGTGTGGTTTAACAAACAACCGCCTGGTACCACTTGAATCCATCAATTTAACGCCTTTCCTTTGTTGGTCCCTCATCTGGCTGCCCATCACACAAAGGATCCAATTCAAGCTAACCCTATCCTTTAAAGCACTATAAAAACTAAGCCCCTCCATATATCTCAGAGCTTATCAACTGATACCATTCCAGACAACCTACGCTCTGCAAATCAAATTCACCCATTGACCACTCATCTCTTCCCACGCTGGCATTCAGGACTTTGCTCATGCTGCCCCACTGCTCAAGAACACCCTTCCGCCATCCGTCCATCATTCACCATCCCTTAATACCATCAAATGAAACCTTAAAAACCCACCTCATCAAGCAAGCATATAACCTCGCCTAGACATTACCCCTCTCACTGACCCAATCTGATCCTTGCCACCTCACACTCCAGTGCCAATTTACAGCCTGCCAATTCCTGTCACCTTAGGTCACCCCCATTTCCTCTAGACTGTAAGCTCTTTGGGCAGGGTCCTCTTTCATCATGGTATTGCTGTAGCTCATCACAGTTTACTTATATTATATATAACTGTCGTATGTAATATGTACGACTTTGTATAATTTGCAATAACCTGTATGTTATTGTAAAGCACCATGGAAGATGTTGGCACTATATAAATCCATAATAATAATAAATGATGTACATGTGATAGTATATGGCTTTGTTACTGCAAATGTCATGATGCAGAAGATAAGGTGGAACAAAGATCTTAAAAGCAAGTCTCCCTGCGTTTGCCAGACTTGCCCACCCCACACCCAGAGGCGTACACACCTGGCTCTTTTTTCACTTTTTTATTTAACCTCTCTGCAAGTGAAAGGCTCTCTGGACTTTGTTCCGGTGAATTCATTGTGTCCTCATCATAGCAGTCATCTCCAAATTCCATCTTTTTAGCAACATCTTCACCCTAATGGATACAATTAAAAATTCAGATCAAGTTATAAAAAAAAAAAAAAAAAAATTTTGAGGGCCAAAAGCGGGAAAGTTACCTTTATCTTCTTTTTAAGCTTTTTGGTGGCTTCCACTTTCATGGCTGTAGTGACTCTCGGAATAATGCGCCGGCCATGAGGAGATGGCATAATTTCCTGCAACTGCATTTTCTTAGCTTGTGGTTTTCCACTTTTGCCCTTCACAGCTTTGCCAGCAAATCCAGCCTGCTCTTCCTCTCGTTCCTTGGCTTCCAAACGCTGTAAAAGAGCAAATCTACATTGGTTTCTTTTAGATTGCAACATCTACAACATCAAAGCGGGCCTTTATATTCTAGCAGAATATGCATAATAAATAGCAATGCAGAATGTCACAACTTGAACAGTTCCCATGTTAAATTGTTTTTAACAGACAAATCACTCGGTAGGAATAGCAAAACTTACATCTAGCTCTTCAATGAACGCAGCAAGGTCTTCTTTCCAAAGGTCAGATGGAGATTTCTTCTTTACATCTTGAAGCTCTGTATTCTATAACAAACAGATTTCTCTTATCCTTTAAGTAGCAGCAAATGGCTCTAATGCAGCTGCTGAACAGATTATGGTCTACCAATTCAAACTATTTACTACAACATGGTAGATTTTTATGTTGCTTTATATGAGAAAAGGTCTCCAATCAATCTGTGTTACCTTAGTGTCTCTTTGCTTGCAAAGCTCATCTTTCTTCTCTTTAGTCAGGTACCACATAGGCATGTTAAGCAGGTAATTAAAATCAGGCCCAGATGTCTGTGTTTCAGCCTCTTCTTCCTCTATTAGTTCTCCTGCTTCTTCCTATTAAATAAATATGGACAAATATTTACCATATAAAGTAAATTAACCATCACAATGTCTACTGCGGTGACATTTTTTGTTGTTCCTTAACAGATGGCCATTAAATTAACATTAAGCCTGCTTTAGTTTTGGAATTTGTAACAAACAGAACTGTAAACAGCTTAAAATTATTACTGATGACTTCTCTATTTTATGTCTCTTTAGGACTTTCCCACCTTTTCTTGAGTCTGCTTCCATGTTTTCACGGGGTCAGAATCATATCCTCTTTGAACCAACATCTGAATTAGTTCTTTCTTTGGCTTGTTTTCTAAACGGAAAATATTTGAACATGTTCACAAGATGCTACATAAGGTGAACGGAATGAAAGTGATAGAGCAATTTCTTACCAATAACAATCTTGTTTTCTATCTTTTCCAGAATAAACCGAGCTTGGTTGGAGAGCTTTGAGGCCTCTGCGGTTAGCATGCCAACAAGCCATTCCTTCCTTAGCCCATAATAACTGTGGCGAAGCTCATAAAATTCCCGCAAGATGTCTACAGCAGTTTCATATTTCCTTAAGCACCCCACATGGTCAAAAAGCACCTGGGGGGGGAAAAATTATTAATTTTCTTTACTTTCGACTTTCTGGTCCATCAGGGACAAAGATTGTTGAATAGCACATCAATACTTGCATTTAATGGATCATCTTTGGAGCAATTACAGTATTACAAATATTAAAAAAAACAAAAAAACATTGTTTGGTTGAAAACTCACTATAGAATTACACGTGAGGGGTGTTTGTAGTTTGAAGACTTTATGAAGTCCTGCTGCTTCTGCCTCTGCTAACTTCTGCTCAGTCATTTTGACCAAGAACCTCACAGTGGTGTCAGTGTGATACTCTTTATAGTCTGTGATCAAAGAAGGAGTTTTCTCTGTTCCATTAAGCATTGGCTCCAGAACCTGCTCTTTATAATTCTGTGTATAAAGGACAGAATGAAAATTAATCGGAAAAAAGAGAAACAAGTTCTTAAACGTATTTTATAGAACTGTATCACTGTAAAACAGTGTAATCAAGTGCCTATTTCATGCAGAATAAACAGGTTTGACTGAAAAGGCCAGTAAAAGGAATTTACAAGAGCAAAGTGTTGGGTTGAAGAACTGAATAAGGAATGAGACAGGTGTGTGGCATATACCTGTGTCCATGTCCTGACAGGCAGTTCTGAGATCTCTATAGTCGTAGTATCCAGAACAGAAATCTCACCATGTAAAATAAATTGATTTGGACCAAGTTCCTGAATGACCCCTTTGAAGTTTTTATAACTGGGAAGCTGAGAATAAAAAACATAAAATTGAATTTGTATGGATAATTTAGCGCGGTTTCTACATGGTATAAGATGTGGCCATCTTTAATAAGATGGCCCTATACAGACAGTAGAAAATAGACCTGGATATGGCAATGTGAAACTGCATTTTGCATTAAGCCTTTTAAATAGTTTCTCACCATAGGATGAGGTTCTTCCCCATCCAGCATCCGCCGAATATTGTTCACAATTTCACGAACATCATAGTTCGGGAGTTTGCAGGACCAGCCTGTACCAATACCTTCTGCTCCATTTACAAGCACAGTAGGTATGATGGGAATATACCACTCTGGTTCCACTTTTTGGTTGTCATCGTACATAAATTTCAAGATGTTGTCATCCATTGAGGGAAAAAGCAATCGAGCCAATGGGCTGTGAAATATAAGCAAGGTTAGAGAATCCAAAAGAGTTGAGATTTACATGGTAAAGCCATGTTCTTGGTAGCTTGAACCAAAAACACTTTCCCAACTTATAACCCAAAAAAACTGCTCATTAAAAACAGTCAAGCTAAAAGGTTGGTGCTGCGTATTCGGGTGGATACATTTAATACATCAAAGGAGAGAAAAAGACCCTTAGGTGCACTGAATAACCCATACTATGCTTTATTATATTTAACAATGTGACAAGAATGTGAAATGTACTTTCTGCTGTTTTTAGCACATTTCACATTCGGGTCACATTGTTATATGTAATAAAGCATAGTACGTTTTATTCAGTGTTTCTGTTTCTCTCTTGATGTTAAACGGTCAGACTACACAGAACACAGCAGACATTCACTGACAGCATGAAACAAGGAGCCTGCTTACTTATTATGGAGGATGGAGGCAATAGTTATCGTTAAATATCTGGCAGAAATGCACATAAAGCACTGAATATATCAGTAGGGATTGGGGCAGGTATGTGACATATCCCCTCATTTTGCTGAACAAGCTCAGGATAAATTTTCCAGTGAATGTATTTCAATGGGCCTTAATGAGGTACCCACTGCTAAGATTTACATTCCAATGTTGCCCAGTAATGTTTGTTATTGGGGAAGTTTATTCAGTCTTTTTATTAAAACAATTCACATAAAATCCCACAAATCTGTTTGATACTCACCTCAACATGGTGAAGATATATCGAGGGCTGGCAGCATCTTTGCCACCATGAAGCCTGGTGCCAAACTGCCCAATTGGCTGTAGGAGGTTGATGTTGTTACTGCCCACAAAGTTTTGTGCCAAGTTTATGATGGTCATCATTAAGGATGCCTGGGAATAAATAAAATGGTCCCTTTTAGATTGTATTTTTAAATCTAGTGAGACCATTGTGTGCCCTTGTTTCCAATGAAACAACTGTTGAGCCATGCACCATCACTTCTTAATGCTGGGCAAATCCCTTAAGTCAGGAAGTCAATGCACCTTAAGATTTACTCCTATCATTTCAGATGCTGCAAAGCCCACAATCCCAATGAAAGGAGACAGAGGCCCCTGAAACCATCACTTTGAGCATCCACAATAAAATGGTTTACCCTAAAGTTTAAGCAGTGAGGGCTAGAAGGGGCCCTTTGCACTGCATAAATGCAGAAGGAATTCACACAACAGTTGCTATTTAAGACCTTCAAAACAGGCTTGTATGCCTTCTGCACACACTTCCCTTAGCCACACTCTTACAGTACTTGTAATGATTCTAAACTTTTAAGCAAACTTTTAATCAAGTTAGGCAGACTAACTTGATCCGCCAGAAATTTCATGTAAAGACTGGAATCACCAAATGTTTGAAACTGGGCTGGATTTTCATCTTTTTGCATAGTTCAGCAAGAATGTAATTTCTAACCTTGCAGAAAAACTTATTCCACCTACACATACTAAATGAAACCATTGAGGAACCCCTAAATAAACTAACAAGTTGCCCATATGTCCTTGAATAGAGAAAGTTCTCTCGCTGGCTTCCGTTTTCTACCTGGTAGCAGTTATCAGTCATAGGTGTACATCATTACACAGCCAATGACTTGCAGCTGCTTCCCGAGCTGCCTCCTTTGCAGCTGCACAAGCTTGCAGAGCAGTCAAAGGCATGAAACTAAGACCGGGCAAGAGAGAAAATCTCCGTTTAGGCATGTTGGGGGAACAGAATGGTTGTATCAATTTGTGTGGTGTGAGGAATTTAAAACAGTTATAATAAACACAGTACAGAGTCAACTAAATAGGCAAAGGACATCCTTCCATACCTCACCATGATGGTAAGCAGACATTTCCGCTACAGAACCAGCCAACTGAGCCACTTTCACTTCACGTTTATCATTTCTTTTAAAGCAAGTAAATAAAACCTTCCTCTGCCCAGGCTTCAACCCTTGGAAAGAAAATATCCAGTTACAAATTCTAAAGAGCTAGTAAGGAAAATGCAAAATAATTTCACGTGGGACAAATTATTAAATGTTTTACCGTCAACCAGGGAAGGGATGGACCTTTCATTATCCGAATTTGAGAACAGAATCAGTTCTTTATTAATAAAGTCATTGTACGTTAAATGTTTTGTGGCTTTTCCATACAAGAATTCCTGCAAAGTAATATATCGGATATGAATTATCAAAAAAAACAACAAAAAACAAAAAGAATTGTGTAAATGGAAATGTAGAATTATAAAGATCTACACAAAACCTACAAATCTCCAACTGAATAAAGCATTTTAGGGATGAAAGTCCCATGTTATTTCACCAACTATCCACAGTCATGGACTGGATCCGTTAACAGTCACCATGATTTACTTGCATAAGAAGTTATTCTCTTAATTGTAGCATTAGTCCAGCAAAAAAATCATTTTAAGGACAGGCTTTGGGTGGATTCTTACCTCCGGCAAACCGTGCAGCCTCCTTTCTCTACGGTCCTGCATAAAGTTTGTCAGCCAATCCTTGCGGTCATCCACCTTTTTACGGCTAAAGGCCTTAAAAGTAGAAAAGAAAAGTTCTCAGCCACAAGAAGAAAAGAATTGGTTGTGTGCTGTTTGTAATATCTTAAGTCAAGGCTATAAACAAGAAAGAATTACCAAGGTGATCGCAGCATCATCTGTTGGGCCATCATATTTGAATGGAATTCGATGTCTTTGCATATCTGCAAAGTATTCCTTTGCCTCTTTAGAAGTGCTGGTACCCAGACCTATAAAAACCAAGCATTCAATATTAAAAACCGCAACATACAAAAACACAAATGACAGCCGGTACACAAGACACAAAATGTACATTAATGTATATACTATAAAGCAAGCTAGAGGAAAGAAAGCTTAGCTTATAATTACAATTGTATTTCTTTGATATGCTATAAGGTGCAAGTCTGCTTTAAACCAGAGATTTTATTATGGTCACTTAACATTGTTTGGTGATCACACCATACTTCTATAATTTAAACAATAGCATAAGCCAATCAGCACCACTGTGAACCGTCACCAAAATATGGTATGAAGACTGGGTGGATCCTTACTTGCCTGGCAGAGCACTACCACACAGGGTTTTAGAACAAACCTTTGTAGTACTTTATTTTCCAACTTTTGTGGCTATCGGTGGTGTTTTTCCATTCTTCAAATTCAGGGATACTGTAAAATGAAAGCTCTTGTTTGTTCTTTGTAACCTGCAGAAAGACAACAGTCAGAGGATAACAAAAGCCAATTACCAAATTAAACGTGCTATATCAGCCAGCCATACCTTGATGATCGGAGTGATAAATTCCTCAAGAAACGGATGTTTGAGCAAAGATGGCCAGTTGTGATGTATAAAGTTAATTAGCAAGCCTTTTATATGGGACCCATCTTGATCCTAAAAAGTACCGGAAAAAAAAAAGTTTAAGAAGTTACATTTCAAGCTGCCTGTTTTTTTGATGATCTTTATAAAATATTCACCTAAAACGTAAAAAGCAAAAACAGTATATTACATTAACATAGGATTAAAGGCGACAAACCTGATCTGTCATAATCATGATCTTGCCATATCGAAGTGTCCTCAATGATTCTGTATCGTCATAATTTTTCTTGTATTGCAGACCCATAATTTTTATGATGTTGTTTATTTCTGCATTTTCCATTATCTGCCACAAAAAAGTAAATGTACATATACCACGAAGTAAAAAAGTTGCAAATTGCTCAAAAAGTGATCCACCATGCAAAGAATTGTGCAAAATTTTAAAACTCACCTGCTTATGAGAAGCTTCCCTGACATTGAGTAGTTTGCCTCTAAGAGGGAATACCCCATAACGGTCTCTACCCACAACACCAAGACCAGACACAGCCAATGTTTTGGCCGAGTCTCCTTCTGTTAGTATAAGTGTGCAATTGATAGAGCTTTTGCTGCCTATAAGCAAATAACATGTCAGATATATTACATAAAGGTTTATTTCTTTATTAATTTTTTTCTAGGACACTACTTATAATAGCAAGTACATACCAGCATCATTAGCATCGTCTAATTTTGGAATCCCTTTAATCTTTGAGTGTTTCACTGAAGAGCACTTTTTATTCAGCTGATTCTGGGCCTTAAATCGGACCCAATTTAGGATGCTTTCAACAATGCCACAGCTTGTTGCCTGTAAAAATATTTACCAATAAATTTATGAAACGTCAGCCAATTTTTTTTTTTAATACAGAAAAAGAACCCTCGGATTAAAAAACATACTGCAACCTTATAAGAGGGTATCTCCACTATAAAAAGTACATACCAGTTTTTCTCTTTAAAGAACTGTGGATAAAGGGAGCCAAGTCTTGCCTCCGGTTCTTCAATTAATCAAGCAAGCATGGAAATGTCTGTTGTATTCAGTTAGATCAACTGGACTTAAAAAGTTTAGTTCTTGAAAACTTAAGAACTAAACTTTAAGTCTAGTTGATCTAACTGAATACAACAGATATGCTTGAGGAGGTTCTCCTTCATCCAGCTCATAGAATAAGCATGGAAATGGTTAATCTTAACCATGATCGTGCAGATGCTTTACCTCCCACTCTTCAATTAAAGTGGGAAAAGGGTATGTCAATTTCTCAGTGGCAATGCCATTTAAACATTCAAACTTACAATTCAGTTGTGGAAAACAGTAAAGAGTTTTAAACAAGTGAAATTTTAACCCAGAGCACATACATATTAAATTAGATGGACATAAGAATTGTTTTCAATGCCCAATTGTTAAACAGGCCAATTATAAAATGTACAATTGCTAATATTATATAAAATTTGACAGCTTCCCACCTCTAATGTGGGCATGTTAGAGGTAGAAGAGAGTTGTACCCAAATATATCGGCAATAGTAAAAATGGGAGGTAAGATTATCTACTGCTAGTAAAATTATAGATCTTTATTTTGTGATAAGATTACCCTTTAAAAATTAAAAGCTCCAAGAAAGGAAAATACATTCACCCAGGAAGGAATCTGCATCCTAAAATAATAAAGCTCATGCATAGCACTGTATATAGCCTACATATTACATTTAATAGCTTTTATAGCTGTCCAAGCTCAAAATTAGACTGCATGCACACCAACTTATTTTCAGATACATCAAAAACCCTCCTTACAAAATACTTACACCTTTAATAAATTTTTCAGACAGCGCACATTTCGACCCAAAGCTCTTAGACTGCAAGGTCATATTCTCCTTGGTTTGAGAGTCAAATGTTGGATTCTCAATCAAAGAATTCACAAAGAGCCACATGTGATTTTTAACCTGCAGAAATAGTATATGGTTAAAACAATTAACAGGACAGAAGAGTCAGTTAAAAATCCCGTATCATGGCTCCGTGCTTAAATATAAAGATTCCCATTTTAAAAGGACAACAATATCAAAATACAACAGTACCCCCATTACATGTCCACACTTCCAACAGCTGAAATCGCTTACTCATTTACAACTGTGCTGCCTTCCCTTAGATATCACACAGCAAAGATGAGAGCTAAAAGCCCGCCCCCTAGAGGGCCCAGATTAACATCACGTCATTGGCTGGTAGGAATGTTTGTTAAAACCTCTCTCCTCCTCCGCCAGTCAAACTTGGATGTGGAGGAAAAGGTGATATAGAATGTGACAGATTAGGGTACTGAAATTAGTTTGTGACAGCCCTTTGTTTTCTTAAGGGGCACAGTACAACGCCCCAGCAACACTTTCCATTCTCCCCAATGCTCTCGAGTCCAGATATCTTACCTTGAACTCCTCCAGTCATTCGGTGTGCTCGGACGCACACTTCCACGTAGCAAAAGCCAGTCAAGGCCGCGACGGTTAAAGTTAAGGTAAATGACTTGTGATGGCTGCACAACCTCACAAAGGAGGCAGCAAAGAACAGCGATGGTTGGAGGAGTTCAAGGCAAGATATCTGGACTTGAAGTTTAGAGGAGTGACTGCTTTGAACAGAAAAGGGTTTTTTTTTTTTTTTTTTTTACAAATTTGCATTATAGTGACAGAGAAGTTGCAATGAATCCATTTAAATTTGGGTATAGATGCCCTTTAAAAGCCACTCGACATGGTTTGTGCTTAAAAAAAAAAAAAAACACCACAAAAGAAACAATCTCCGATTTCTAGCCCTAAAAGATTGCCAGGATTCCCACACATGTAGCGTTTGGAACCCACTACATTCAAATTTGTTAATACACCTCAATATAACCCACCATGTGACACATACAGCCCCTTTGGAGCTTCAAAGAAAGAAAATTCAAACAATATTTACCAAGAAACATACAACTTCCTTACCTGGAATGGTTTTACAGAGATTCCTCCTTTATTCTTCTTTTTCACAACATCAATAAGTTTGTTTATAATTTGGTCTGCAACATAGTCAACGTGTCTACCACCCTATCAGAAAAAAAAACAACAATTTTACCATCTTAAATATCCATTCGAAAGTGTGACTTTAAGCATTGTATTAACTTTAAACACAACTCAAGCAACGTACCTTAGTGGTAGCAATACTGTTGACAAAGCTAATTTGTTGGAATCCCTTTTCACTCATAGCCAAGCAAACCTCCCAACGATCGTTCACAGCTTCGTGCAGAACCTTCAGCTGATTACCAGTTTCATCCACTTTACCTTTCACATAAAGGTCCACATAACTTCGGAAGCCAGAAACCTACAAGAACCAAAAAAACATTTTGCAGTATCATAGGAGGAGGAAAAATAGGCATGTACTCCATTTAGGCTAGAAGATGCAGATGAAAAAAAAATACTATTTCAAAACTACTTACTGGAAGTCTTTTTCCATTGAGGAACACCTTCACCCCTTTAGAGGCCCCAGCAATATCATATGCCCTCCTAGACATAAGTGCAACTATGTCCTTGTCCAAGACCTGCATCTTAAACTTGCTCAAATCAGGCTGGAAGGTGATACAAGTGTAATCCTCTCCATCAAATGGCTTAATTTTTGGATCTGCTGCATCTGCCATGTTGTTGGCCCAAGTCTATTAAAAAATAAAGTTGAATAAACACACCCAAGATTCTGATTATGCGAGCTAAAAAACCCATACACACGCATTTGCTTTGATTCATTCAAGCCTAGGGACAAAAGTAGGAAGTCCTCTAAAGCCTTATTATTAAAACCCTTTTTTATGAATGAACTCACTTGTTTAAATACTTTCTTATATTCTCTGCATGCTGTTTCCACAGTGAACTTTTTACTGAAGATATTGCATAGTTTGGCACCATATCCATTGCGGCCACCTGTAATATAAAATCAATAAAAAAAAAAGAAAAAAACAAGAACAATTCCAGTGTTAGGTGACCAGCTGAATATTGTGCCAAGAAAGAATTTGATACAGAACCTGTCGATATACTGTAATCATCTTATTAACAACCTGAAATGCTGAAAGTTTTTTTTTTGTTTTTTTTTAATATGACCAGCCACATTTTATTTTTCATTCCAATTGTCTTGATCTACCCATCCATTTGTCTGTGCATAAATGATTCCAAATTCCAGACTTCCTGTATAAGGCCCCCTTATAGAGTGTATTATGTCTTGTTTAATCAATACAACAGCCAATCCGTAGAAATAACTGTCAAAAAATGTGCATCCTAGAACCATTACAGAAACGGCACCTTACTACTGACCACAGGAAAGCATAGCAAATGGCATGCCTTCATTTTTGAAAAAAAGCCACTGATTTCAAAGTGTAGAATATGACAACGCATGTGCAATATAAATAAATACTTTCAGCAGTGTGTAGAAAGATAAGTCTGTGACAAAACTTACCTGTTACTTTCTTTTCATCATCATCATAATTACTAGAAGTCAGCAACTGGCCAAATATCAGTGCAGGGACAAAGACCTTCTCCACTTTGTGTTCAACAACAGGAATTCCCTTCCCGTTGTTCCACACGCTGACTGTATTGTTCTCACTAAAGGAGAGAGTGCAGAAAAGTAACATATCAGCTGTGCAAACCCTCAAAAGGCTTATTATACTATAAACACAAGTTGAATAACTTACGGATCTATTGTTATCTTAATGCATGACATTTTTGGATCCCTTTGTTTGTTATCCGCAGCATTAACTGAAAGAGAAAGGCCAATCAGACCGCTACAGAAAACATCCATATATACATATCTGAAGTAACATAATTTAAAAAAATAAAACAGCTAAGGACATGATAACATGTTAGTTTTAAACCAGAGAGGAGTAGGGATAAAGAGAAGTAAAACCCTTGGGACTCAAGTAGGTAGAGTAGCAGAACATACAGGCATCACAGGTTATTGAAAAACGAAAATGGCTTTAAATTATTTCGCTTTGCACTAATCAAGAAATCTAGGAATACTTCAGACCAATAAATGTTTTTGACGTATTAAAGATGTAGACTAGACTTAGATTATGCTTTATATGGACTTACCTAATATTTCATCAAATATTTTATACAAGCCAGGTACAAAGGTGACCTCCCTGCAGTTTAGCCCTTCATCTTCATCAAACACCCACATTTGCTAAAAAAAAAAAAAAATGTATAATTACAGTATGAACAACTAAATGAAGGATTGAAGTGTCCACTTCAATTTTGGTACCCATCACACAATCATGCTAAATTTTAGTCCCATTCATGCACAATCTTACGGTCTTCAATAAGCCAGACTACAAACCATTTAACTACTTTGGCAGGCTGTCTGAAGGGTCGGTTGGTGTATATAGAACAAACGTATATAGCATTGAGGGGGAACATGAAATGCCTTAAATAAGTTGTTGTACAGTATTAAATCTAGTATTCTATATCAGGGGATTATCTGAAAGAATGCAGTTTGTGTTCATTAGTAAGTCAATAAGAAACCACTAGCCCACCATGTTTAAAAGACCCTACTAACATTCCCCTACAAGCACTCGGCAACAACAGCGGGCTTGCAGGGACTGCATTTTCAAACGTGCGAAAGACCAATGATTGCTTATCTCTCTCCTATATATTGAGGAAATCAAAAGGTAGCAGCATGTCTCTAATAAGAGATAAAATCAGTAATTTGTGCTAGTTAGCATATAACCTTTCTACTTGAAGGTATTTTCATGTTGCTTTAGAGATAAATGTTTACCTGTGATACAGGCTCAACCGAACCAATATAGGTGTCTGGGCGGAGCAATATATGCTCCAATTGGGTCTTCTTCTGATAAATTCGCTCTACAGAAAGACGCTTGTTTTCACTTTTCTTTATTTTACCCACCACAGATTTGTTCTCCAGAGGCTAGGAAAAAATAAACATGAACAATTATTATATAATTATAGTATTTAAGGTTGCATAAAGACATGGGTCCATCCAGTCCAACCCATCTAGCAATATCCTCATTTCCTGCCTAACTGTTGATCCAGAGGAAGGCAAAAAAAACCCCACCAAATTTATGAAGGGGGAAAAAATTCCTTCCTGACTCCAAGTGGCAATTGGAAATTGCCCTGGATCAACTCTACTTTATGTATCAATATCAGTAACCTGTAACATTCCTTGTTTGCAGAAACTCATCCAGCGCTTTTTTTTTTTTTTTTAACTGCCCAATTGAACCTGCCATAACGTCCACTGGAAGACAGTTCCATAGCTTTACCGTTCTCACAATGAAAAACCCCTTCTGAACTTGAAAAAGCCTAAACCTTTTTTCTTCAAGTCTTAAAGGGATGTCCTCTGACATGTTCTATTGGTGAACAATGCTCCAGATAGTTTATTGTATGGCCCATTAATGTATTTATACACAGTAATCATATCCCCCAGCAAGTGCCTTTTCTCCAGCGTACATAATTGTGTTTGACTGTGTTGACAGCAGCCTTTAAGATGTTAGATGTTCAAAGAATTTGTCAACTTGTCCTATGTATAACTACCACCTGCGGAACATGAACCCAAAACCCCTCAATGTCTTTCAAAGTGTCCCATTACCCTTTTGGCATCAAAAGCTCTTCATATATTAATGGGCCATACAATGAACTCTCTGGTACATTGTTCACTAATAGGTCATATCAGAGGACACGTGGACATCCTCTAAGGTTGGAAGAAAAGAAGTTTCATCTTCAGGTTAAGAAGGGTTTCTTTACAGTGAGAACGGTGAAACTGTGGAACTGTCTTCCAGCAGATGTGGTAATGGCAAGTTCATTGAATAACTTTAAAAAAGGCCTGGATAAGTTTCTAAAACTAAAAAATATTGAGAATTACTGGTATTAATGCATATAGATCTGATTGATCCAGGGATACATTCCGATTGCCGTTTGGAGTAAGGAAGGAATTTTTTCCCCCTTTTTAGCTGGGGTTTTTTCCCTTCCTCTGGATCAACTGTTAGGTAGGGTTAAAAAAAAAAAAAAAAATATATATAGAGGGTGAATAGGTTGGACTTGATGGACGTATGTCTTTATTCAACCTTAATTACTATGTTACTATGTATTCCTCCCAAACCACCGTCAATGTGCTAAAATGTCTGTAGCCATATAATTCGTTTAGTATACCATTTAAAGGGCAACTAAAGCCACAGAACAACACTGAACCAGTAAGCAGAACACCTTGATATAAAACCAGTAATCTGTGTCTTACCTCATTTTGATATGGGCACTGGGAAATTTACCTAAATAACATATGGTTTGTGCTTTACTTCTCAGCATTCTAGTATCACAGTTTGGTCAACGACTATTATGTTCTGCTCATGCTCAGTCCTGATCTATGGCACAAACTTGTTACAGTTGGTCACACCCATTAATAATCTCTAGCCAATCCTTTTACAGGACAGAAAGCAAGGAAGTATGTGACTGAGGTCAGGAGGTGTGGTCTGACACTGTACATACACAGATACTTCATCCAGTTCTTAACAGGCTTTGATTTACTTTAACAGAGTTTACTAAAGTGGCATTTTATAGTTTATTGGTGTTTTTAGGGGGGGGGTTGTTTTCAGATTCTGGAGTATAAAAAATTGGGTTTAGTTCTCCTTTAAAGAGAGGATATAAGATTTTATGCAGAACGTGTGCATAAAGGATAAATTCTCAGATTAGTGCTAAGCCAGGGAGACAGCGGGAGCTTAGGAGCATTAATGCGTGGCTAAGAGTGGTGTAAGGAAGAAGGGTTTGGGTTTATTGAGAACTGGGCAGACTTTGCTGTCGGCTACAGGCTCTTTAGTAGGGATGGGTTGCACCTCACTGATGGTGGTGCAGCTGTTTTAGGTGAGAAGATGGCTAAAGGGTTGGAGGAGATTTTAAACTAGGGTTGGGGGGGGAGGGTATTAGCAGTCTCACTGGGATAGATTGTCCAGGAGGAAAGCAGGGTGTAGATAGGCCAGTGGTGGGCGGAAATGGGGGTGGGGCTAGCATAGGGGATAGGGAGGAATGTGTATCAAAGTGTACGAATAAATTACAGGATCATAATCTAAAATGTATGTTTGCAAATGCGAGAAGCCTGGCTGACAAAATGGGTGAATTGGAAATTATGGCATTGAATGAAAAGTATGATGTAATAGGTATAGCAGAAACGCGGTTGAACAGTTCTCACGACTGGGCTGTAAATATAGAAGGATATGCCTTGTTTAGGCAGGACAGAAAAAAAAGGAAAGGGGGAGGAGTGTGTGTTTATGTTAAAAAAGAATTGAAGCCAAATTTAAAAGAAGAGATAACTGGTGATATGGATGATAAAGTGGAGGCAATATGGGTGGAATTAGGCAACAGGAAAGGGGGTAATGTCATTGTTGGTGTCTGCTATAAGCCGCCAAATGCTAGCAGAGAGGAGGTGAGTCAACTTCATATGCAGTTGGCAAGGGCTGCAAGTTTGGGGAGTGTGCTCATTATGGGGGACTTCAATTACCCTGACATTGATTGGTGTGGTGGAACTGCCATCACAGAAAAAGGGGATGAGTTCCTGAATTTGCTGCAGGATAATTTTCTCTCACAGGTGGTTGAGGTTCCTACTAGAAAAGGAGCTCTGTTGGATCTGGTAATATCTAACATTGTGGAGCGCATTATAGATATAAAGGTAACTGGAGGCTTAGGGAATAGTGACCATGAAATAGTGGCATTTGGACTTTGTTATCGAAAGGAAAAGTGCGCTGGGTTAACAAAGACATTTAATTTCATGAAAGCAAATTTTCCCAGGTTAAAAGCAGCTCTTCAGAATGTCAACTGGGATAATGTATTATCAGGTAAAGGTACTGAACAGAAGTGGACTGTGTTCAAGGGGATTTTAAGCCAGTTCACATCTAAATTTATACCCTTGGGAAATAAATGTAAAAAAAATAAATCCGCGCCCATGTGGCTGAATTCTGATGTAAAGAGGCAAATGGTAAGGAAGAAAAAGGCATTTAAAACCTTTAAGGCCGAGGGAACGGAAAGGGCCTTTAGGGAGTATAAAAACTGTAACAAGGAGTGTAAGAAAGCAATCAAACTAGCTAAAATTAATAATGAAGTTAGGATAGCTGAAGAAAGCATCACTAAGCCTAAACATTTTTTTAAGTATATTAATAGTAAGAAGATGAGGACTGAGAATGTGGCACCATTAATTAATGGGGATAAGTTAGTTACGGAGGATGGCGATAAAGCAAATGTCTTGAATAATTTTTTTCCCTCTGTATACACTATAGAAGATCCAAGTACAGATATTATAGAGTATAGTAGCAATAAAGGTATACAAGATTCAAGTGCACTTTGGTTAACCGAGGATATGGTACAGAAAGAACTAAATAAGGTTAATATTAATAAATCTCCTGGACTGGATAAAATACATCCTCGGGTACTTAAGGAGCTAAGTTCAGTTTTATCTAGGCCATTGTTTCTTATTTTTGCCGATTCCCTCATGTCCGGTGGTGTGCCTCTGGATTGGAAAAAGGCTGATGTTATTCCAATATTCAAAAAGGGTAGTCGCTCACAGCCAGGTAATTACAGGCCTGTAAGTTTAACTTCAGTGGTGGGGAAGATCCTGGAAAGTTTAATAAGGGAACATGTTCTAGAGTATGTTTCAAGGACTAACATTATAAGTAGTAACCAGCATGGATTTAGGAGGAATAGATCTTGTCAAACTAACTTGCTTGGCTTTTATGAGGAAGTAAGTAGAAATTTAGACTCTGGTATAGCAGTAGATGTATTTTCCTTGGATTTTGCAAAGGCTTTTGATACAGTCCCCCATAGGCGACTAATGTATAAGCTAAGGTCTGTTGGTCTGGGGAGTCACATTTGTACATGTATAGAAAATTGGTTAATGAATAGGATGCAGAGAGTAGTTGTTAATGGGGTTTCATCATTATGGACTAAAGTGCTAAGTGGGGTGCCACAGGGTTCTGTGTCGGGGCCACTTCTATTTAATCTATTAATGATTTGGAAGTGGGTATTGTCAGCAAGGTTTCTGTGTTTGCTGACGACACAAAACTTTGTTGACCATTAAAAACTTCAGAGGATTTGCAATCGTTGCAAGGGGATCTAGATAGATTATCACATTGAGCTGCTAAGTGGCAGATGAAATTCAATGTTGATAAATGTAAGGTGATGCATTTAGGACTTAAAAATACTTGTGCAACTTATACTATAAATGGCTCTGTGTTAAGCGAGTCCCTGTTGGAAAGGGATCTTGGAGTTTTGGTGGATAACAAACTTAAAGGTAGCAAGCAGTTCCAGGCGGCAACAGCCAGAGCCAGCATGGTATTGTCTTGTATAAAGCGAGGTATGGATTCAAGGGAGGAAAATGTAATTCTCCCTCTTTACAAAGCATTGGTAAGGCCTCATCTGGAACATGCAGTGCAATTTTCGAATCCTGTGTACAAAAAAGGACATCTTTGAAATGGAAAGGGTTCAGAGAAGGGCAACTAAATTAATAAGGGGATTGGGGGAGCTTGAATATGAAGAGAGACTGGAAAAGTTACAATTATGTACGCTGGAGAAAAGGCGCTTGCGTGGGGATATGTTTACTGTGTATAAATACATTAACGGGCCATACAATAAACTATCTGGGGCATTGTTCACCAATAGAACATGTCAAAGGACACGAGGACATCCCTTAAGACTTGAAGAAAAAAGGTTTAGGCTTCAAGCCCGGAAAGGGTTTTTCACTGTGAGAACGGTAAAGCTATGGAACTGTCTTCCAGTGGACGTTGTAATGGCAGGTTCATTGGTCAGTTTCAAAAAAAAGCTGGATGAGTTTCTGCAAACAAGGAATGTTGCAAGTTACTGGTATTGATACATAAAGTAGAGTTGATCCAGGGAAATTTCCGATTGCCACTTGGAGTCAGGAAGGAATTTTTTCCCCCCTTCATAAATTATTGGGGGGGGGGTTTGCCTTCCTCTGGATCAACAGTTAGGCAGGAAATGAGGATATTGCTAGATGGGTTGGACTGGATGGACATGTGTCTTTGTTCAACCTCAAATGCTATACTATACTATTAGTATCACACATGCTGCAAAAAATTCAATATTGAAAACATACAAACATTCCCTAATGACTTTAATAGAAGCAAAATACTAGAGCTGCAAGGACTAAGTAATGAAGGGAACCTCATCTTAGCACAGCTCTGCACAATGCATTTGTCATCAGTTAACCTTATTAAAGAAATACCAAATCCGCTCCCAGCCAGAGTTATTATACTTACAAGATCCTCGCTCCACCGCTGCTTCCCTCACTCCCTCTCCACTGTGGCCGCTGTGTTCTGTTCTTGAGCGGCCCCAGTTGAGACTGCTCCGCGAATGGCAGTCAGTGATTGGCCGCGATATCCCTGTCACTACCGACACTGACTGCCTTACCCAGAAGTGGAGAGCCGCGGCGGTGAAGCGAGGAGGAGCATGTAAGTATAATAGCTCAGTGTGGGAGCGGAAGTGTTAATTTTAAACATAATGAAGGGGTTTTATAGCAGGTAAAGATTTGTGTGTGGAGGGGTGGACATTCCCTTTAATGCATTGACTGAAGAACTTGCCTTCCATTCTTCAATCAATTGTGCAGGAACCTGAAATGAAGGAGAGTAAATTTACCTTACTCACAATACTCCACCACCTGAAGTGACAGGTCCCAACTGCTTCCTGCTTCAATTTAAAGGAAAACTATGATGTCACGGCTGGCTTCTAGTGTTGCCTCTTCCTGGTGGTCCTGGACCCAAACCTCCTTCTGCACATGCTAACTAGGTACCTTGGGTTTGTTTTCCACTCCAGTTATGCTAAGCTGCATGTAAAAGTTGACCTCAGTCCCCTCCTGCCAGTGTCCCCCAGCCAATCAGAGATAGCAGTGAATACTATTAGCACATTTTCCTGCTCAAAGAGTGGGGGAAAGTGTTTGCTTCATAAATACATATGAAAAGGGTTTATACCTTTATATTTGTGATTATTTCTGCAAGACTGTCTTAATGTGTTCATATCTGCACTCTACCATTTAAATTAGTGTATTGATGTACAATTAGAAGTGTAATGCAAACTGCATTGAGTGTAGCCTTACATCATGCATTTAATGCCATGGCAGCAGGTCAATTTCATGAGGCTACTTGAGCGCATGGAAGAATCCACATTCGCAACAATGCTTCCGTGATACAGACCAAAAATGGTGATCACATGTGCTCCAATAGTGCCCAGAACGCAGCGCATGTAGTGGGGCCTAGCCCTAAGCGTCTAAGTCTTAAAAAGAAAGGTGGCAATCCCAATACAATTGTACTGATCACTTTACATGGGGAAAGCGCTCCAGAAGGTGGACACATCAATCTGGCAACACTAGTGTGCACTTTTAAGCGTGATCCGATCGTGCTTTTAAAAGCGCATTAGTGTAGCCTAATAAAAACAAAAGCACAGAGCTGCAGCACATTGAAGTTATACAGATCTTGGCACAGCAATGTGCAATGAATGTAGGGACACCCAATAAAAACACATGAAGCATGGCTGAGTTGGAATTACTATTGTTTAATTGCAATCAGCGCAGCACTGACAAGTGCATGTATTAAGTATGTCCCTACTAAACCAAATTATCTGGCAACTCAGGTTGGAAGAAGTGTAAAGACAAAGTTCACCTTTGCCTCCAAGACCGAAACCCAAAAAGTATGAAATCTACAAGACAATTGGCTGGTTTTAATTTCTACAAGAAGCATGATAAAGGCTACATTTATTTCAGTGTAACCAGCCATTTCATACATGTTCGGATCTTGAAGGTAGCAACCCTAGACCAGTGTTTGTATGTTTCACCTGCATTATATATGTTTATGCTTTGATTTGGTGGATTGGTAGCAGTAGGTGAGACATACATTATTTCAGAGCCGGACAAACTAGATACCCAGACCTATATACACGTTCCTGTCAACTGATAGAGTGGTGTAGTTCAACCATCAACCAGGGTAAGTTAAACCATACATTGTTGTGGCATTTATTGCTGCTGCAAACAATGCTATTTTTCGATCACTTTGTTTTCTTATGGATGAAGCGATATATGTGCAGACGATTGACAGTAGGCGCTATTAATCAGTCAATCCATGGTAAGATTACTACAGCGCCCCCTGGTGGAAACAGTTGCTACAGAAGGAAATTTATTTTAAACCATAAACAAGGGAATCAATTCAAGGCTGAGTGTTCTGTGCAGATTACTAACAAATACAGTGCTGCTCCTACCTCCCATCATGGTACAGTCAATGGAGTTCTACCCACCCACTACCGTACAGTGCTGCTCCTACCTCCCTCTATGGTAGTCAATGCAGTCCGACCAATTACCGCCAGATCGATCAGTACCTCACACAGTCGCATGACTAAGTCACGGTGAAGCCTCCATTTCCCTGGACCCCGAGGTCCCATACAGAGACCGCAGACACATTAACTAAACCGACTAAAGACCGGCGCCATCGCCCAAGTCCGTTGAGTTTCCGGTTGACTGGACCTGACCCACACTCCCCGGATATCTCCCGTACATATGCTGGAAACACTCACCTGCAGAGCATCGATCTCCATGGCTGCCATCTGTATATCGAAATCTAATACCCAAAACCACCTTGCACAAAGCTGGAAGTCCTGACACTACCTCACCCCTGACAAACCGTACACTAAACCGCACAACCGTTGCACTTCCAACTGAAATCCCGCCTAAACTGCTTTACCAATAATCATCATGGAGACGGGCAAGTCAACCAATCACCGCTAGAGGGGCGGGGTTTGTACGAACCAGCCAATCAGCGGGCAAACAGCTTTCTTTCACTGAACTTCTGTTTACCAATCCTAACCAAACGCCTAGGAGGGGGTTGGAGTAAAAGTAAGGCACGCAGAGGGGGCGTGGTCTCTTCTGTGATTGATGGTCTTTATAGCTAAACAAATTTAAAAGCTCGATGGAAGGGGCGGGGAGTAGCCAACTGAATGACATGCTGACAATACTGTACAGTGAGGGATTTGGGATACCAGATAGGCCATGGGTGGGATATTTATAATATATAAATATATATAGACACTAGATAGGCCACACTGTGGGACACTGGATAGGCCACATGGTGGGATACTGGAAAGGCCATATGGTGGGATACCGGAGAGGTCATACAGTGGGATACTGGATAGGCTACTGCATAGGTCTTACGGTGGGAAACTGGATATTACATAGGGTGGAATACTGGATTGGTCATACTGTGTGATACTGGAAAGGTCTTTTGGTGGGATACTGGATAGGATATAATGATACTGGATAGGATTTAATACTGGGTAGGCCATACCGTGGTATACCGGATAGGTCATATGGTGGAATAACAGATAGGTCATACAGTGGTATACTGTGTGGATGTACAATAAAAGCACATTTTGGCAAACTTTATTGGTGTGATTTCAATCCATCAGGATCTTCATTTCTTCTATATTATTTAAAGTTTTGGGCGCAGGAGTATAGCGCAACGCATTTACCTGGTGGTAGAACGTATGTAGGTGATATTCTTGTAATCTCTATCCCATAGGGTATAGTTGCTCCCCTGAACTTTGGTTATGCCAGCTCTGGTCCACATTATGTGTTATGGCCATTGCAGCTGGGGACGCCCGGTTATTGGTACTTTTTAGAGATGTTTTTTAACTATAGTATGTATTTATGCTGTGATAATATTTAATGTATTACGGTCTTGTATTTTCTACAAGTGGGGGCTGCTCCTTAGTGGGGGTCTATAAATAGATGTGTTTACCCTATTCTTTTTTTCCTAGTAGTTTGGTATGGTACCCCCTGGGAACACCTTAGAATTTATGTTCCACATGGTCCTTCATATGTATGGTGCACCACTCAATTTAGCCTAATTTATAACCTATAGGTATGTGTGTTAGGGTTGCCAGCTTTAAGACCCGAATACATATGAAATCTACTAAGAATTATGGTACTCTTGACTACTAAATAAACAAGCGGCCTTTTCACTAAGCTTGTTTGTGTTGTGTCAATTCTTTAAGGTATGATGCTCCAGTCAAGTTCTGCATCTCCCAGCTGTCCGCAATTGGGCCAATTGGAAGACACGCTTCTCCCAGAGTGCATTTTCCCATTGGACTTGTTACTAAGTCTGTAGGACGGAGTTAGACCAGAGCGGGGAGAGAAAGTATGGGTATGTGTATCTGGAATTAGGTTGTACCCAGGGATAAAGATTTAAGCAGTGTGCACACAATACAAACCTTTAAAAGATGCAAGATTCTGTCTGTCATTTTTTAAAGATCACGCTACTAACAGCCCAGAGTGTTCTCCCTCTGTAAAGCATAGGGAGAATGTTCAGGACTACACATTTCCCTCAGCCATGGCCAACTCCCTATACTTTTAATACAGGGAGGCGGCAAGGGAAATTTTCGGGCATTTCCGAGTGATCGCAAGGCCGACAGTAAACATTCGTCAGCCTTGGGACCGATTAAAAATACGCTAGTCACTTTGTCATTAAAGTGTGTACCCACCTTAACGGTTCACGTCCTCACCCTGGGTACTTTTAATCCAATGACAGCATGCATTGGTACATTAATGCACCGCAGCATGTAAATTTAATTTGTGTTCAAGTCCTAATTTAGAATTTCTGTATTATCTTGAGAGAAAAATATAACAAAAGTATATAACATTTATTTTAATATAATCACAAAATGTATTATTTGACCCTGTAGTAACTAAAATTTTGATTTGTACAATAAAAGTATGTAATTTTGTACTTTGCATTGCTAAAAACATACTACACACTACTTAACCTTGTAACTATTATGTAAACTGTTAAAAGAGAAGTACAAGTTAAAATTTCATAAACACAGGTGCACCTGTGGGTCAAGAACTTTGCTTTCACTGTCCTTAATCCAAGGATATCCGACTTTCAAAGGCTGTTACAGGCAATTTTGCTTGCGGCCAAATGGTTGGCCATTCCGGCTCGGTTGGGAATCATTAATTCATCTTCTAGGTTGGACCACCAGCAATACTGGGACAAAGGTATATACATAGGCAATTATTGTCCGTAACGGCCATTCGCCGGACGTTTGTCTGTGGTCACATGCAAAAAAATTGCTACTGACATTTATGAGGACACTACTGGACTACGGGTGGGCAACTGTAGTAAAAAAGGGTGAATTTGCCTATACAACATTTATTTTTTTCCTGTGGCACAACATTTTGAACTGGGCTACTGAATCAAGTTAGCCTTGTCAACATTTAGAGTAGAAGGCTGCTCCTGTGAAATTAACTAATCAAAGAAAAAAGTATTTACACAAAAACGGAAAACCTGCTGAATTACTGTAACAAACATCGATCAGCAGGTTAAGCGATCACCTTGTATAGTTACTAATAGAATTATGGAACACTGCTTATTTCACACCACTATATGTCTTCAATGTTAATGCTTCTGCTGGTTCATATTAGAATGGGGGTCATAGAGAGAGACCTTCAGTAGCTATTTCATTTTGATAACATTTAAATCATTCTTGTATTTTGCTATAAATATTTATTAAAACACATGCAGGTTTATATATCTACATACACTGGTCTGATGGAAGCAGATGTCATCTGTTGCTTTTAACTGTAGTAGACCACAAAACAGGTAACGTCTGATTGGTTGCTGCAAACTAAAAGCTAAGCAATATATATATATACTGCTTCGGTGGTTCTTGATGTCTTTAAGTTCTCTTGTTTATACAAAGCAAATCAGCTAGACAATTAATAAAGTATGTATTGAAGAGACCCCTGAACAGAGACAATGTATATAATATTGAGTGCCAAACTGAAATGTATATTCATAGATTCATAGAAGTGTCCTGTATAATAAGCATTAGCGCTACTTCTCTAGGTCTCTTAAAGGAGAACTATCGCCAGCCCACACCCACTCCTGGTAATAGTACCTTAGGGTGAGGCCCCTAGGCTGGTGTTTGCTTCTGAACAGCAGCCCTTCAAAGTTGGCTTTGTGAAAGCCAGCTCTGGACCCTCTCCACTTTCCAGTGTCCTTGCAGAGTGAGTCTTCCCATTGGACAGTCCTGTCATAGACAAGGACTATGTCAGGGGATCCCTGAAAGCGGCTTCACAAAGTCGAGCTTACAAGGCTCATTTTCAGGAATAAAGCAAACTAGGTGGTACAATTAACTAGAGGGGAAGGTATAATTGCCCTTTAATGTAACATAACAAAACATTAAATTAAAACAAAGGTATTTTAAAGAAAATACAGCTACTTTGATAGCTCTACACTGGTGTTTTAGACATTAAAACGTGACAATAATCCAGAGTGTCATCTGTGTCTTTCAAAAGGTTTCATATTATTTTCTATTATTAAGTTCTCTAGATGAATCCCGAGTTCACCACATATACAGATAGGAAAAAGCTACTTCTATGCACAGGACAGCAAGTGGCTGGGTACAGCTGTAAGAGTCATTATCTAACAACCATCTTTCTGTTACGGCCGAACCAATGCCCTCTAATTTACTGCTGCTTCTCCATTCCCGGCAGTTCCTGTTACGTATAGGGTTCCCCCTTTGGCTTGTACCATGCCAGAATGCTTTCAGTGGCCTGCAAAAAAACATTATATATAGAATACAAAGCAAAGAGGTGCAATGAAAGATTCTAATAGTTGGGCTAACCATACACGATTCAATCAGCCACACAATTGTGTAAATCATTGATATTGCTGATGAAGAAGTAGCAAATAATGTACTTTTATCCATCCACCTTGAGCAGATTTCAGATTGAACTTTTTGAGTTTCTGCAAACAAGGAATGTTGCAAGTTACTGGTATTGATACATAAAGTAGAGTTGATCCAGGGAAATTTCCGATTGCCACTTGGAGTCAGGAAGGAATTTTTTCCCCCTTCATAAATTTGGTGGTTTTTTTTTGCCTTCCTCTGGATCAACAGTTAGGCAGGAAATGAGGATATTGCTAGATGGGTTGGACTGGATGGACGTATGTCTTTATTCAACCTCAAATACTATACTATACTATACTTAGCTTGAAATGCTGCAGTTGTGGGTAGGATTGTCCAAACACCTTCCAATTAATAAACTGCTTGAAATTGATGATCAGTCTATCAACCAGAAGGCTGAACAGAATCAATAGTGTCAAGATCATACACAGTACTATGGTTTTCCGATTAGATTTGCAAACCTTGCACTGGTGATCTTCCTCACATTTCAGCTTGAAAACTATGGAAGATTGGTTCTGGTAGATGGGGTCGTTGGAAACCAGCCAATAGTACATCATTGATATGGAAAGGTTGGAAAATGGGGACAAATGACGGGGAGAAGTAGATAAGAGCCTTGGACTCACCAGAGAGGGTCAGTGAGGATGTTCCTGCCATTGAAAGACAGAATGGGAACAGTATTTTTACTGTCCAGTTTATTATCCAGAAGCGAATTCCAGTTTTTAAGAAGAAGGTCACCCTGTAAGAGACAATTATAATGTTTGAATTTTGGAAGGGGAGGAGGGCAAACAATTCTATGTATGTTTCATCTAAATGAAAGAACTTACTCTCATATTTACAATGGGAAGGTTGTGGTCTGTCTTTTTCACTATGGTAGACAGTGATTGGCTGGATGATGACAAGACAGCTCTGAAAGTCCCATAAAGTGACATCTCCAGAGCCTGACGATAGCACTGTAGATCTGCTCCTCGTATACCACTCATGTCACCAGACAGTGGAACATTGAGGGCCACCAAACGTAGCTGTAAGCAATTAAGGGGAAGACATTAAAGGTTCGTACACACATTACATAATATTCGCTTTTTATGTCCTGCATTGGGTTAAGAGGGTAACCCAATGCAGGACACTCTTAACCCAATGCAGGACATAAAAAGCAATAGAACAATAAGAAGGGCGGCATGTAGGATTGAGATAGAACACATACACAGTAGTAGGAAATGCTAACACCTGCTTAATTTAGAAAACTCTAAATCTCCTTTAAAAGAGAAACAATTATGTGGTTAAATGAAATAATACAAATATATTTCTAAACTTTTAGATAAGTGAGGCTATGTACACTGAAAAAATTACTTCATTTTAATCTATAAATAAACACACACTAGTTTGTGTTGACTTTAATCCAGTACTTGTTATGCTCATGCTTAGTCCCCCAGCCCCCTCCTAGACTATCTGACTTTCTGTGAGGACAACCATGCTCTGTAGTCCTTATAAGGCAGCATTAGGACAGCGAATTTCCTACCATTATTGTACCAACTGTCACCATTCCAGCTACAGCAAAACTGCACATAACAGAATAGTTTATGATACTAATGGTGTCCATAGACACTAAGATCCTGATTGATTCGTGTATGGACGATTGAGTGACGATCGTCCAATAATTTTCCCCATAGAGCCACTAGAATTTTTTTTGCCCAATGTGCAATCCGACCTGAAGATCGTACAATCAAACTGTAGCACTTGATGACAGCTGAAATGTATGTATTTTTATTCCACCCTTCCTCACCAATCTCCCAACTCTGTTTTTATCTCTCCATCTCTTCTCTCTACTTCCTCTTGCTGCTCCCATACACTATATGAGCTCCTAGCTTACACTTTACTTCCCTCTCGTTCAAAGTCAAAGAAAAAAACAACTTACAAATCCTCCTGCCACCTTCTGTCTCTGTTCGTCCTCCTCCTTCTATCTGCTGGTGATGTGTTCCCAAATCCTGGGCCATGCAATATCTCGGTCTGCCATCGTCCACGCCCTGTCTTACCTTCTCTTGCCCCTTGTCGTGGTTCAATTACCTCCAACCTTTTATCTATTTCTCTGTATAATGTGCCCTTACTGGTTAACTGAGGATTTTTTAACTCGTGAAAATAGGGCTTGTGATGGGTCTTCCAGAGACTCAGAATCCTGAATGTTTAAAGCAGACAGCACTGACCTTATTAGCGAATCTACAGCATCCGCTGCGAATGTAGTCTGAGACTCCTGTTCTGGAGTGTCGAACTCTATCTCACCATCCTCTGGTACATCGTCATCCTCTAGTGTTGCGTCCTCGACCGAGAAGGTGGTGGTAGGTCCCAGTGAGGTAGTCGGTCTGCACTCCCTGTCTGAAGTTACTAGCTGTCCAGATTTAAAAACCTGCGAGATGGAAGCAGACAAAGAAGATACAGAGGAGGCTAGGGACCTAGCCCATGCCGGTTCACACTCTTGAGAGAGTCCCCGAGGGTTAGCGTCTGAAGCAGACCCTGCAGACGAATTTTTAAGTGAATCCAGAGATTCACGAATCGATCATGCCCATGCGGGCTCCTGATCAACTGGGCTTGCGGATGCAGGTGCTTCCTGAGCAACTGAACACAAATCACACCTGGGCCCTGACTGGCCTGAAGGCAATTTAGCCTGACATATATCACACACATATGAGGTAGCTACAGTACCTTTTGTTCCCTTCTGGCGGGACGGGAGCACCCCCTTGCTGGTCATGACTATAATGGACAAGAATAACAGGCAGATATATGGAAAAAAACAAAGAAAGCTGTCCTGAGGAAAGGCTATGCTAATAGGGGATAGAGCCAGAAACAACCAGTAAACAAAAACACAGCTAGTTACCAGAAGATGGCAGGCCTACCACTGGACCCCCCCTCAAAGGTGCCTGGGTACCTCTGAAATGCAGGCAGATTATCAGCCCAGCAACAGGAAACCTGCCGCGTAAAAAGCTGAGAGCCGCGAGGTCCGTGCAGTAGTGAAGAGAGGAGAGCAACCGGAAGTCCCGCCCCCTCATACTCGCGCCAAACTAACAGGGGAAGCTCCCGCCCGAAGAGAAAGGACCCCGCCTTACCAGGATAGGCGTCCGTCGCAGTGCCTGGCCGAAAATGTAAAGGGCCATCTGAGTAGCTGTAAAGGTACCTCTGTGGTGCTGCAAATGCTGGGGGGCTGTGTACTAGGTCTGTGACCTGTCCGCCCTTTTGTCCCATCCACCTGTCTCCTTGGCATTTCCCAGCCAATCTGGAGTGGGATCGCTAGGAGTGGGTATAGCCCACTGCTGCGAGAATTGCATCGGTCGCTAGGAGTGGGAAAGAGACCCACTGCTGCGCGTTGAGTTCCTGGGAAATAGGTGGAAGGTAAGTGACCTCCAGCTAATCCCTGCAGAAAAAATTCACTTGCTTGAAGTAGTGGTCCAACTCCTGAGCGGACACCTGAAAACTGAAAGCAGTCTCCTGGTGCTAGGCTAGTTAAGGTAAGGGGAGGAGCACCAGAGCCTGTAAAAGTTTCAAATTTCAAGTGTCCGCTCCTGGAGGTGGAGCACTTAACCCCTAAGATGCCTGGGTCCCCCTTGGCTGAAAGAGAAAGTGCCTTAAGCTTCATACAAATGTCTGCCTGGTGGATTGACAAACATCACTGAAGCGATGACATGCACGTGACATGCACTCATACGTCAGGCCTCTTCTTTCTATTTGGAGGTGTCTATGGACTGTTAAACCTTAAAGTTTCCCATAAAAGGCTTGAGAAGTTTCTTATTCATCCAGGTCAAGGTATATCTGTTGTATTTAGTTAGATCAACTGGACTTGAAGTTTTAGTTCTATATGCTAATTGGGACCTGCCAGGGTACTTATTGCCAACAGATTCTTGTACAAGTCATTCTGAATTGAGAAAGCCAGTCAGATGACTAGCAAAACGTCTTCAAGAACTAAACTAAGTCCAGTTGATGTTACTGAATACAAAAGATATCCCATAAAAGGGTTGTTTTATTCAGCTTACGTACAAGAAAAAAATAGCAACTATAACAATATGTAAACCTTATGATTATGCTCTAGCGCACAAAATTGAATACGTCAGATATTCTGACATCTTGCCAGTAGGTGTCACTGCTTCTTTAATGGGGCTTTAGAAATCCCCACCCCCCATCTGTACATATAACTTCTGCCACCCCCATTTTCTAGTAGGATATAGTCCATTCCAAGATCATGTGGGGGAAGAGAAAACAAACTTCCTGACTCTAGAGTGGAAAAGAAAGCTACAAGGAGGAACCTGAGACTTTCAGAAGGGATAAGACCATGGGGTAATCCTCTCAGTGTTAAGCCAGTGTAGCTTAGCCTGTGTTATAGGGCTATATCAGCACCAACTTTGTGCCAGTCAAGATAGCTGAGCAACACAAAGCTCCAACATGAGGTCAGTGAGTTAGTACTCTGGTTGTACCCAGGTAGATGCCTGGCAGCCAACCATTGGGCTCTGAAAGATAGAAGTGTTATCTTTCCAGGGAGGATCCCTATTCCACTGGTAGTGTTCAGCAGCCCATTTGGTTGTTGAGATCTATATGTACTGTGTGTTCACTGTTACATGGTTATACTTATTTCTACAAATAATTATGTTTCACTTTGTTTGGTGACCCCGTGTCCTTTAAAAGATGTACACAAGACACTTCGGCTCAACATGTCTGATCGTCCAGACTCACATTTTTCTGAGAAAGATTACTCATGCCTATATATCATGGCCAATCTACTGATTCAACAAAATCAAAAAATAATTTCATATATATTCCATTATCATATTTTAGTAAAAGTGCAAGATTTCTGCAATTGCTTTTAGCTTACCTTCTGTACATAGATTTCAATGTATTTCTGGAGATTGTTGCGATACAGATAAAGAACTAAATCATGAACAAAATGGAAACGGTCGCAGACAATTATTAACGGAAGCTGATCTGTAAGTTTGGCCTCCTAGAATAAAAAACAGTAAAGACCATAAGAAAATGTTTTATGATACTTAGACAGAATCCAAGACTACAATTACAAAACTGTTAAATGTTAAATGAAAATCGTGTTTCACAGAATATTGCAGAATAGTAGTATCTAACATCTAAAGACTTGTTGTTATTATTAAAATTGAGAGACGGCTAAGAGAGGGTAGAGCAGCAGAAAACTTAGTGATCCACAAACACTACATTTCCTTTGAGAGAAATTAATTAAACAAATAGAACCTTAATTAAGGAATACATTAATTAGATATGAAAGAGAAGGCAAGAATGCACTGGAAGTGTAAAGGGTTAACCCACATATTTGTTATTTAGGAGATCTGTGTGCCATAATTTGTTATTTAGGAGATCTGTGTGCCATAATTTTCTCCAGTGAGAACATAGAAGCCTATGGGCTAAAAGTCATCTATAATAACATTGCAGCAGCACAACAAAAGGTAGAAGCTTAGACAAAACCTTTAGTGCAAATCTTAATCATGTACATTATACTGTAATTACTGAAATATTGACTCTGTGCTGCATTGATTACTGCATTAATATGTATTTCTAATTGTTAGCCACTATTACAGAAAGGAATGGTAATGTAGTTTAAGACTAGTCCATGCAACTTTTTTAGTTTCAGCTCAAAAAAAATAATTTAACCACATGAATACATACATCCCTGTTCAATATGTGAGAAAGACACGCCTAAGGTTATCCAGATATGGGTTAGGTGCTATAGTTCGCAACCATGGCTGATGTTTAGTTCTGTGTTTTTTAATATGCAGGATGGTTCATGATTTACTAGAAAACTGAATGATTTAGTAACAAGATATTGGACAGGAAAAAGATTAGGAGTAAAATATTGTATTGTGTGTGAGTATTAAAGGATAACTATCACGTGTACAGAGTTCATTTAAAAAACGGTTAAACTGAAAAGTACTTGGGACAGGGATATAGATAGGACTGGTACCTCCCAATATTGTTTCTGTGAGAAGGACCAGCCCAAAGAAAACAGATTCTGCCAGTCTTCCTCCTGGCTTCAGCACTATCTTTAATAAAGGATTAGTCCAGGACTAACCTGGCAATTGAAAACTGTATGTGCTATAGCTCCTAAACAAAACAAAATTGGAAGGTAGGAATAATCAATCCGACCTTCTTGCCCCATGTACTTTCCATTTTTAAAAAGTTAATTCTTAGAGTATAGATATCCTTTAAAGTAAAGAAATTGGCCTCTCGGGGAGTGGGATGTTGTGTCTGGATCTGGCCATATTCTAATTTAGAGCCACATTTTAAAAGTTAATCAAAAAATTTCCCCATCTCTCTACTATCTATATCCTTTATCTAGGTTAGCCTGGTCAAGGCCATGGAATAAGTAAAGAATGCGGAGTAAAATAAATTTTAAATGTATTGCATTTTCCTAGCCAAGATAGCCATACATTTTTCCATTTTGTCAGATTCTAGTTGTGTGTGTGTGTGTGTGTGTGGGGGGGGGGTCTTGGTATAAAAAGATTAATTGGTCATGGAAAGATAGATCCCTAGGTATAGAGTCCTTCAATTTAAGGTCGACATTGATTTTGAGCAGTTTTTCTAGAGTAGAGACAAATTTATGCTAATAATCTCTGATTTATTAGTAAACCTGTAACTGTTTAGATTGTAGTGCATATAATGAATTGGGCAGTGCCATGAGTGGGGATGTCAGGGTAAGGTCAATATTACTGGCAAATAGGCTCAGTTAGTACTCTTTATTCATAATATTCAGTCCCAGGATTGTAGGGTTTGCTCTGATAGCTTGTGCTATTGGTTCCATTGCCAGTACAAACAATAAGTGAGATAGTGGGCAGCACTGTCTGGTACCTCAATGGCTATTGTGATTCAACTGTCGGTTGATAAATTAAGTGTGTCTTCTGTATTAGAATAAAAAAACTTGTGAAAGATTCAGGAATGGATCATAAAAGTTGTAGGCTTTCCCCCATGTTTCTCCAATGAATGTCCATTCCAAACTATTAAATGTATTTATTCGTCTGATGTTGTCTGCAGCCTGCCCTGTTAGGGGTGACTCCTACTTGATCAGGGTGGTCAAGACATGGGAGAAATTTGTTTATTCTGGTTGACCGTATATATTTTTGTTAAGATTTTGCTATCCTGGTTGATCAGTGAGATGAGCCAGGAATTTAGAGATTCTAGGGGAGATCTACCAGGCTTAAGGAGAAGTGTGATTTTAGCTAAATTAATTTCTTTTAGCATGGGCTGACCTTAAAGGGTATGTCCACCCTAAAAATGAATTTTTAATATATGATTGCCCCTGTCCCCCCAGCCCCAACCGCTCTATTTATACTTTTAGAAAGTTCCCCAAACTTTACTTACCTCCCCTCTTTCCTCCGCCGCGCTGCCGCCCCTCTGCTTGCGAGAAAATGCAAGCAGAGGGGCGGGACCGGCAGTTGCGTCAGTACCGTACAGTTTGGGGAGCTTTCTAAAAGTATAAATAGAGCCGTTGAGGCTGGGGGGACAGGGCGAATCCTATATATTAAGGGTTTTATGCTAGGGGGAGGGAATCCTGAGAGGGAGGGAGAGGGAGGGGGGGGAGAAGGGCTGCAGTACGCATGCCAAAATTCTCCCGGAGGCCAGGTAGGAGGCAGAGTCCTATATGGACTCTGCTATCCTCCTGGTGGGCAGTTTTTGGGACTTTGGGGGGGGACTACAGGAGAACCTTATGGAGCTGGGATGTGAGGTAAGGATTAAACTACACTACATGATGGGGCCAGTAGTTGGGGGGGATTATAGTTTTGGGGGTGGACATGCCCTTTAAAGAAAGCTGTTAAATAGCTCAGTTAGATGGGGCTTCAGCAGAGTTCAATATTTTTTTTATAGCAAAGGCTTCTGTTCATATGCACATTTGTCATTGTCAATAAATTATGAAGAGATACTTACCTGTGGCAGCTGTTTCCTGAGTTACCAAGCAACCAGTCTCCTTGTACTCACTCTTGATGAGAAAGCCAGAGAGACATGGCCCGTTTTTTCCCCTTTCTGCAATGCAGAGCTTGAGAAAGTGTAACGGCTCTCCGAAGCAGAGAGAGGCCATGTGAACATCAGTTTCTCAGGTGATCTCTCTCGGTTGCTGCACATTCCAGCACAAGTAAGGGGAAGGGGGAGTGTAATAAGTAACAAACTGTTGCTCATGAGCTCTTTGTCCTTCTCTGTCCTGTGGCTGCCACAGCATGCTAATAAGGTAATGCTGTCTCTATATGCTCTGCATTGTTTGAAGAGGACTGGAGGTGTTCTACTGTCTGAACTACTGCTGCCATCCTCCAAGTTTAATAAGGGGAAGGGGGAGAGGGCAACAGACAAGCCCAGGGATTTCTTGCTTAAAATAAAAGTAAATTAATTGTCTCTTTGAAATCCAAAACAAACTCAGAGCTGAACTTTAAAGCACAAACTGCTGTGTGATAACGTGGGGGTTAATGGTAACTGTGCTGGATCTCAAATCCCTTGTGTGGTAATTTAAGGGTTAACTGTAATCGATTCTATCTACTGTTTTTGTCTCTCGGTCTGCGTTGCTTTTCCCAAAGTAAAACCTCAGTATTAAGGTTAAATTATGTTGGTACTTTGCAATAAATAAGTGGGTTTTGGGTTGCAGTTTGGGCACTCGGTCCCTAAAAGGTTCGCCATCACTGGCCTAGACCACATAATAAGGCCAGCAACAAACCTAGATCTTGGATGCGTGAGAGCAACCTCTTAAGTTTGCATTCTGCTGTATTTCTGGTTATGGGCATGGCTCTATCCCAAGCCAGATTACTAGGTAAATTCTGGGTAAAAAATCTCCCTGCATTACAGTTTCAGTTTCTCTGACCCTTCAAACAAATGACTGCCAAACTGTAACAGTAATACATTAACTCACTGGCTACATCTCAGGAACTATATATAGAAGTAAATGACACACCAAACATAGGTAATATACAGTGAACAAGTTGTGTTTGTCATTAACTTCTTATTAGTAGTTATAGTAGTGAAAGAAAAGCCAAGATATGTTAAATATAGAGGTACATTTATAGACAAAAATACCTAATAAAAATGCCAAACATTGACACCAACCTTAAGAAAATTTTTCACAAGCTCTGGGTTGTAACAGTTGCTCTCCCTGCAAATTCTTTCAACTTCTTTGATCTGCCCTGTCTTGCAAGCTGCCTGAATGTACTTAAAATGCACATCAGGATCTTGACTGAAATTGACAATAGATCCCAGGAAATAGAAGAGCCCTGCAGGAAACAGTAAATTCACAATTGAAGTCACTGTAAAACAGACTTCCTATGAAGGAATATTTATGGATGGATATGAAGTATACATATTAAAATGTGTCAATTTTTCTAAAAGTAGTATAAGACTGCAAGAAACTTTCAACACAACATGGTTCAAGTGCACACTTTGAAGAGCACATGTACACTTGAAACGTGATGTTTTTCAGCAAATTTTTCTGTGCCTCTCTGATCATTTCTTTTTTGTGTGGTTCAATCTAGCATGTATGAGGACATGCTAAAGGGGTGAGCACACCAATGCTCACTACCTCCACTCAACCCCATGCCCTCTTTTCAAATGAAGCACTGTAATCAGGCAGTCACCCGATACTAACCCACATATTCAACGCCTCCTTGTCATCTGGTATTTTTCCTTCCTCCTTTAAACACGCCCACGTGAAACCCATAATCAAAAAAGCCTCCCTTGATCCCTATTGTCTTGCTAACTACCGCCCGGTCTCTCTTCTACCAATAGCCTCTAAGCTACTGGAACATCTTGTCTTCTCCCATATGGCTAATTATCTTAATTCTCATAACTTACTGGACCCCTTGCAATCAGGATTCCGTCCTGCGCACTCGATGGAGACATCCCTGTGCAAAGTTGTGAATGACCTTCGACACAGTTAATCATTCCCTCCTAATGCAAATTATTCACTCCTTGGGCATCCGGAATGAAGCTGCATTGTGGCTACGATCCTACCTCTCGAACAGAACATACTCTGTTTCATATGATAATAAAACATCCTCTCTGGTTCCTCTTAATGTTGGGGTTCCAGAGGGCTCTGTCTTTGGACCCCTGTTGTTCTTTATATCATTTTCCCACCTTTTTCCATTTCTTTAGACAACACCCCCATTTACCCTATTCAGTCAGCACATTGCGTAGGGGTTATTATTGATTCTGCTCTCTCCTTTTCCAATATTGCTAAAACCTGTCACTTTTTTAACTCTGAGAAAATCCGTAGATTCCTTTCTCTTCCAACTACTGCTATGCTTATCCATGCTCTCATTCTATCACGCCTAGACTATTGTAACCTTCTGCTTTCTAGTCTTCCTGCTTCCCATCTTTCTCGACTTTCCATTCTTAACTCTGCCGCACACATTATCTCTCTCTCTAACAATCAGGAAATTAAATTTCCTCTGTGCCGCACATTTACCTGGCTCCCCATTAAACAACGCATTACCCACAAAATCGTTCTCTTTACATTTATATCCCTTCAATCTGCTGCTCCGTTTTATATTTCTTCTCTAGTGTCCCCATATGTCCCTGCCCGTACCTTACGCTCATCACAGAACCATCTCTTATATAGACCCCCCCCACTCACACTGCCTCCTCTCGCCTTAAACTTTTTTCTCTTCTGGCTCCTGTCCTCTGGAATTCTATTCCCCTCTCTCTACGTCAAGAAACCTCAACAAAAAAGTTTAAATCTAACCTCTCATTCATCCTATCTCTCTGAGCACAGCACAGGACTGCTGACACTGCACCAGCTATTACTATGGCACTTCCACTCTTTGCTATGTATCTGTATGTTACCCACCTAAGTAGATTGTAATATCGACGGGGCAGGGACCTATTTCCTCATGTTACATGTTTCAAGCACTTGAATATTTCATGATGCTCTTGCTTATTTATATATTTATAAATTTATTTACTGTCCCCCTTGTATGGCTTTTTGTATTCTATATTGTACAGTGCTGCATCCCCTAGAGGTGCTATATAAATAAACATACACATACATACATACATACATACAATGTAAAAGTGCCAACAGGAAACCATACGGTTTTGGTAGGCATTATTTCTCCTTTGCCACTGTTTTATTTAAATCCAAGTGCGATAGATATATACCTTCCCCCTGTCTGTGCTACAAGTCCAAATACAACCTGTAACTCACATGATAACACTTTACCTTGATAAACATACTGTACAGCTTATTTACCTCCACAGCCTTTCATCCATTCAGTAAGTTTTCCAGCATTAATGCAAGCCTACTAACAAACCAGTTTCCATATCCTTTCAGGTAATTTCTGGAAATCACATTTACCTTCATAACTCTTAAAAGACTCAAAAAGCTCCACCAATGATTGTGTCCCAAGCTGCTCATGATACTTAGAAGCCACCTGAACACAAAGTTGAAGGTTTTGCCTAATGTTGGCCGACAGCATGGCTCGCAGACATTCAACTGAATCTTCCACAGAGAGAGAGCCAAAATAATTCACAAGCCACTGCAATAACAAAATATACATGCATATTTAGTCATGTAGGATTCAAAAATCTACGTAATCTTTATAAATATATAAAAGAGGTATTGGTTACATCGACAAGATTATTAGAATTTAAAGGAAAAGATTTAATAAACTCACTTCTGGATTCAGAAGGTGTGTGTGTACCACAGTCCTTTTGATATCATAGAGGTCTGTGTAATGCTCCAGTGCTCTCTGCAGTAATCCAGCCTTCTCACACAGCTGAGCTATGTGGGCTCGGTCGTAGTGTGTAAACATCTGATTTCCCAAGATGGCATCTGCTACCTAAAGGAACATTATGACTTAGATTTCAATTATATATGTATAGTCCATCAAATTATTAAAATGTTTCATCAATATGCACATAAAATGATCCTCATGTTTCAGTCTGGCCATCTAAAACAGCTATTAGCTTTTTAATATAAATGTTGTCACAGTACCTGTGGCGCATGGATCAAATTCATCTCTAAAAGACGAGTCTGTAGGTGGCCTTCCGAATCCCTGTTATTTTTAAGAGCATCAAGTAAAAATGATGTGCACTGTTGGATGAGGCTGTTTTCCATGAATATATCCACAATCTGTTGGAAAGAGAAACAAATTCCATAATAAAATTCAAAAAATATCTATTACAATTTTTTCCATAGTAACTATTACAGTCCCCCCTGCTGTAGTAAACATTTTTTGCGTTTGTGTTGACCATGACTAATTGTCAACAAACTTTTAATTTACTAATATGGTTATATAAACATACTCTATTATTGATAAAGGGTTAGACTTTGAAGCAGTCTTTACTTAAACAGATAATATTTTCATCTAATCTACAGTAGGCAGCTGTAAACTGACATAGGCAGATATAATGAATTTTTAATTCTGTTGTCTTTTTCAGAAGATCTTTAATTGATTTATACAGGGCCCAGGAACAAATATATAATTGTATTTTAATTAAATTGTTCATATAAAATGCTCAATGTAATTCAATTTTAAAAATAGAATAAAGAATCCTTAGAGGAAGCAGATGGATATTACGAATCTTGCAATCTGCCATCCTTAAATATTGTTATTCCAAAGGGTAAAAATAGAACTTTGTTTTTACACACACAGATCCAGTTGTCTAAAATGTAAACGCTAAAAGCAGGGGGTTAAATTTAGCAGTCATTATAGGCTGGCACATATGTTATAAACTCCCCTCATTACACACTGTAGTGCAATCCTTGCTATAAAAGGGCATGTCCACCCTAAATATAAACTTTTAACATATTGATCTTTATAGAAAACATCAGAAATCTACTTACAACCCTTTGCTCCCGTGGTGCTCTGATCCGGTTCCCTGCTTGCTGCAACTTGCAAGTTGTAGGGCCAGACTGCTGGTAGGCAGCCAATCACAAACATGGCTGCCAGCTATGAAGACATCCGCGGGAGAGAAGGGCTGTAAGTATGATTCTGATGCTTTTTTTAAAGATATACCTCAACGGATAGGGGTGGGCAGGGGGGAGCCATAATATGTAAAAAGGAATTAATGCTAGGTGGAAGGACACGCATGGGGGGGGTCAGAAGGGGGGGAGGGGGAAAAGGGCTAGCTTGCGCATTTCAGGCAGAAACATTTTTGCAGGAAGACTGCTCCTACTTGGGCAGCCATTGCAGGAGAACAATAGGGAGCTGAGTAGAAAGGTAAGGCTTTTTTAAAAAAAAAAAAAACTTTACAGTGGGTCCCAGTAGGAGGTTAAATTTTAGTTTTGGGGTAGACATGCCCTTTAAACACTACTTATCCTTTAGAAAATCAGATAAGAATAAACGAACAAAAACATCTGAAATTGTTTTCTGGGACATAAGATTGCAAAATGATCTGAAATACTTTGTTATCCATTACAATGCAAAGGAAATAAATGTACTTCAAATAGTTTTTACAGATAAATTCATACAAAAAAAAAAAAAATTTGTAGACAAAGCGCTCTCTTAACCTTGGTTGTCTCACCTGATTGATATTTGCCAAGGGCTCCTCATCCTGCACAAGCATTTGTGAAAATTGCAGACCCTGCTCTGGACTAATTCGCATTACACTGCGAAGGAGAAAAATCCAGTCTGGATTATACCCAACCTAAAACAGGAAATACATCCAGCAGATTTAGATCATATATCTTAGATATATACTTTGATATTACACTTATATCAGATTATTAAGGCACATCTGTAGATACCCCTTTTTCCATTTGAAAAACATTTTTTTATGAGAAGGCAAGAAGTGCTTTGTGCATTTTATTCAGATACAGATAAATTAGAATAATTCATGGCCTGAGAAAATGTCCTACCATTACCATAATCCGCTACATCATAGAAACAGATACATGTAATATTAATAACTATCTGCTACAGTTTTTCTGTCTACCTAAGTAACCTATACTGTCTAAATTATAAAAATTTTTATTTAAATACAATATTCAATGCA
This sequence comes from Hymenochirus boettgeri, assembly GCA_019447015.1. NCBI lineage: Eukaryota > Metazoa > Chordata > Amphibia > Anura > Pipidae > Hymenochirus > Hymenochirus boettgeri. Next base: position 292,774,797 of record CM033469.1, read on the forward strand.
GTTTATTCTACTAAGCAACTTAAAAGCAATGTCCTTTAGAGGGTAATATACCTATTTAGTAAGTAAATTTATAAACAAACTTTTACAAACTTCCCTCTCTATTTGCAATTTTAGTCTTAGAATTTCAAATATTTGCAGATAAGAACTATTAAAGGTCAATTAAACCCTCGAAAATCAACCATCCTCCCTGAAAGTACCCTAAGTCCTCACTCACTCCTAGGTTCCCTCTAGATTTGGCATACTGGGCCATCAAAGTCTGTCAATTCCAGCTACACACACACCCATACCATAGTCTCCAACTTTAGGAACTCGCTCAGTGTGGTCATATAATTCAGGTGTGTCAATCCCTGCAGTGCGTCCGCATCACACTATCACCATCCAACAGGAACAAAAATAGTAGTGCAGGGAGACGCAAGCAAAACCAGTCGCAATCCAACGTGTTTTATTGCTGCTATCACAACATGTTTCGAACATGCACGTTCAAAACATGTTGTGATAGCAGCAATAAAACACCTTGGATTGCAAACTGGTTTTGCCGGTGTCTCCCTGCACTACAATTTTGTACCCTTATCATAGTCCGGGACTGTTTCCAGACTGGCCAGTGTAAAGATGTGCCCCTTGCCATTTTATTGGTGAGCTTGCAATATACCACTGAAACAAAATAAAGTATGGCTGCTCCCATCACTCCTGGGTCCTCACTAGGTCCTCTGTTACTGTTAGGCTGTCCAACGTGCCAGCCGGCAATGGGCGTCCCTCTCCCACAGTGGATACAATGTAGAAAAGAAGATATGTTCGCCGCTGCACAGTTGTTTAGATTCATAAAACCGCAACGAAACTTCTTATGATAAAAACATAGCTTTTATTTGCATCTTTTAAAAGTATCTCACTACCACCAGGAACGAATAGTAGAAATGTCCTACGCGTTTCGGGTGGAGCCCTTAGTCATGCTAAACAACTGTGCAGCGGCGAACATATCTTCTTTTCTAGCTTGCAATATTCTGCTTGCAAAATTCTTACCTTTTTAGCATAAAGCACAATCTTCTGAAATTGTCCAGTTTCTGCAAAACACTGGATCACTTTGTTTGGAACATTGGCACGCAGGTAAACACTCAGAGCAAGAGTTGGATCTACAGCTTTCACCAAGTCTCCAAGCTCCTCAGAGCACTCAAGCTATTAAAAAGGAGAAAGGCATTTTATGTAACTGAAAACCATAGATATGGTCAAAATATAATTTGCTGGAAAAAGAGGTAAACATTTCCAAATTTAATATGCTATATTATTTATAAAGAATCTAAAGCATATCTGTTATCTCTATTTTTATTTTAATATTAAAACGGAATGCCTCGCCGATGACACTCGCACAATGCAACTATCCTAAATCTACACTTAAAAAGACAGCCTTCAAAAGCCATCAAGATTTTTTCTGAGTGACTAAAAATACAGGGATAATTAAAGCGCTTTACACATGCATGTTTGAAAACATTTTTAGCAAATAAAACTGGCAGCTCTATGGATGTCCAGGTAGTTGGTCAGTTGGAAGCCACTCCCACACAGGACCTCTGAAAGATGATAAAAATTGGCCAAATTTGCATTCATTTTTAGGTAAACATAACGAGAGATAACAGTATAGTGGAATAATGTAGTGGTCATGCGAACAGTAGGGGGAGGAAGACAAAAGAAAGAGGGGGGAGGAGGGGAGAACCCCCCCCCCCATAAAAACGAAGAGAAAAAAAATGGTAAGGGGATGCTATGATGTTAAAAGTCAATTATTCATAATGCGAAAGGAATCCCATGTCCTGGTTTAAACCATTGATTTAGAGTCAAATAAGAAGATAACTTTAGCTTAAAATACTTTTCTTTCCTGAGTGTTGCTAAAATTTCCCTTTAAGATATGGACCTGTAAGTTTTCCATACTGTGTCCAGTCTAGGTAAAATGGTGTCCTACAGAAATACAGATTATAGTTACTTAAGGATAAATGGGAAAATCCGGATATAGTACTTGGGTCTGCTTAGCAAAAAAAAAATGCTATAAATTATTCACTTTATACATCATGGCTATATTAGAACTTACCTTGTCTTCTTTTAACCACTTTTCCAAGAGCTGCTTACGCCCTTGCTGCAGGACCGGCCTGCAAAGTTCCAGTGACTCTAGCTTGTTAAGTTGTCCCTGATCCAAAAGTAGGCCAAAGTATTGGAGCAAAGGAGAGGCCTGCCCTGGCTGCGCTGGTACTGCCTGAAACTTTCTGATGGTTTCTGCTGTACGCAGGATTCCCTAATACAAAAAAGAAAAAAATCCTAATAGATATTTTCTCAGTAGATTTACAGAACATGAGTATCAAAAGATTGTTGTTTCTTAGCTGTCTGTACTTTTGGAGCAGACGTTGCCACTTTTGCAGCTTCTGAGTAATTCCCTTGAGCAAAGAGGGTGTTAAATTTCCTTGCAAAAAGTTCTTCCGCCCCTGCCAGGTTGCTGCGAACAGCCATGCGCAAACCCAGGTCTGAATTCTGCAATACATTGGTGGCATAGTTTACTATGTTCTCTTCTTCCACACAGACTGAAAGGACCTGGAAATGGTACAGTGAAATATGTCTGTCATTTAAATGAACAGTAAATAAAATCATCATTAAAAAATGAAAAACATTTAAGTGGATCTAAAGTCTCCAGACAACATTGTCCCAATAGACAAGTACATTCACAAACCTAAAACAAGCAGTGTCTCACCTGCAGTATAGCTGCTGGGTGAGTTATCAAATTAACCTGTGGGTACTTGAGCAATTAAGACACTGTCTCGCTGCAGAGTTCCCTAGCTACCCCAAACATTGAAATTACAAAACATCCAATTATTGGAATCCTCCGCACTCAAGTAATGCAGAGCCTTCTACCTGTCTCCATACCGAGTTAACTAAACGCCAATTAATGGCCTTAACCAAAACAATTACAACAAAATGGTAAATATATATACCAAGACTATCAGACAACTCATGGAATGATTTTGCAAATACACATACAACTATATCACCATAAGCTAACAATAGAATAAATAATACAGTATAATTTTTTTATATCCATCTACTTTTCACCAAAAATACTACACTGTATTTCTGTGTCCAGAACACGTGCATGCCCAAAATGTCTTCAAGATCAGGCTGATTTCTGGCACCTCATATGGACCTGTCCCCATATAAGAATATTTTGGCAACAAATTACTTTTCTCGCTAACTTAATCGAAATACATATCCCATGTGAAAGTGAAATTTGTATACTAGGTAAGCTTGTCAGAGAAGACTGGGCCAAATACCAAAGGTTTTTTCTAACCCTCTTTTATGCTAGAATAAAATAATACTTAAATGGATGGCCCCAGATTCACAAACTTTAAAGGGCAACTATAGTGGGGAGAATTTTTTTTCTCGCTTTCTATGCGTTCTATAATTCCCCCCAACCCCCAGTGTACCATTTTTCTTCAATTTCCTCCTCTGTCCTGAGATATAAAAGTTAAAACAAGTGAAGATTTCAATACACCACTCCTGCTTGAGCTGTCAATCAAATCCCCTAACAGCATGCCGGTATAGTGTGTAGGCTTACACAAGTTTTACAGCAAGTCTCCCTATGACTCCTTCCTGCTCACTAAAATGCTTGTCAAATACCGGGTTACAAAAAGAAGTAAAGGGAAGTAGAAGTCCCCCTCCTCCCCAAGTTTTCACCAATTTATTGCCTGCCAAAGGGAGATCGGGCTGCAGTGATAAGGCAGGACTCGGGTCTCTCCTAACTCAACCAGACCAACAGAGATACTTGCTTTCTACAGGCTTACATACCGAGGTTTTGGGGGGTTTTTGTACCATGTACCATGTGGACTTGCAAAGATATTTTATAATGGTGCTGATGTCTGGACTTAGGCATGTATGTAAATCATTTGTAATGCATGCAGAATTTATTCTATTATTTAAGTAAATATTCAGCAATGATAAACACAGCCTACCTGCCCCTTCTTGTTAACTCCAATGATTCCAGAGGTGGGCTCATAAGGAGCAGTAACAAAAATAGTGTCAGCACTGATCCTATTCATGTAAATACAGGCTCCAGATTCCAGGTCATAAAGATGGATATAACCGTACTTTGTGATCAAATAAATCACTCCATGCTTGGCACCAATCTGCCGAAGAAAATGTAAAGTAAACTGTAGGAAACTACAATCTATTAAAAAATAAACCTGTAAACATAACAATTTACTAAGCAATAGATTAACATGATATGAACTCAGAGCAAAATAATTCCAATGAACATTTGCCAAAATATAATAGCAGATATTTATTTGAAACTTAATTTTCAACTTTTAACTTATACCTCCAGGAAAATAGAAAAATAAATACTAAGCTGGTAAATTGACTAGTTGACTGGTATAAAGGCAACTGGCAAAACGGCTGCCTGAGGTAAAGTCTGGAAAACTGTCTGCCTAGCAAAAAGGCCGGGGAACAGTCTGCACAACATATAGGCTGTCAAACAGACTTCCTGGCATAAAGGCTGGAAAATGGTCTGCCAAGAATAATGGCATGAAAACTGGATTCCTGGCACAAAGGCTGGTAAATTGACTGACTGGTATATAGGCTGGTAAAGGTTTATAAAGGTTTGGATTCGGAAATGCTATTTCCGAAAATCCATGGATCTAAAAGATTATTTAAAATGTTCGAAAAACTTTTCATCAAAAAAATTTTAAATTCCATTTTTTGAAAATCCAACTTTAAAATTCTAAAAATTTTGTTTCAATCAGGTTCAAAACGGATTCTTCAGAACTTTTCTAAAGAAATCGCTATCAGAATGAAACTTGCCAGTTTCCTTTATCTCTAGTAAACTAGCTTACTGCTGGAAAGCAGCACCCTCTGTTTTCTCCCTGTTCTATTAGGAGGTGCATGCACACAAGGTTACTGCATTGTGCCATCAGCACAGAACAGGTGCCACTATTCATTGACAGAGAGAGTTATGTGGCTACCTAGCTTATTCAAGCATGGGTAAATGAAGGACACTATAAGTTGGAGGCATTTATTGACATCCTAGATAGTCCCATCAACCTCAAAAAATTCTATTGAAAACTTTGGGCACATACATATATACATAAATACACATATTGTAAAATAGTACTGATTCAGTGGGGACTTAAATACAATACTCAAATCTACTTATGCACAAAGCACAAACAGGAGACTAAAGGTGACCATACATATGAATGATAATAGGGAACGACGGGATTTACCTATTATCGCTAATGTGTGGGCTGTTCCCAAATGACCAGAGTGCAGACCATAGTCGGCACTCCAAACGATCGGGAATAATGGAAAATTACTTGAAGTAGAGAGGGAGCTAATACGATTGTGTGCTTTATAGCCGTAACCCCTAATAAACATACGTACAGATGCAGAGACCTGCGCAATCTCAACCACCTTTCACTCTCTGGCCCCCTCCAAAAACTCTTTGCCCTCCTTCTCTGACCCTGACCTTGCAGCGGTCCATTACCATAAAACGGTTTGCAATGCCTTAGATTGCTCCTTTATTCACTCATCGCCTTAGTCATAAGAACCCTCAACCTTGGCATATGGATCAGATTAAAAAGATGAAAAGGCACTCCCATATAGCTGAACAACGCTGGCACAAGAGCAACAAAAATAGAGAATCTTAAATTTAAAAGTGCCCTCTATCAGATCAGAAGTGCTCTGTGTTTAGCTAAACAGAACTACTTCTCTTCACTCATATCCACACAATCCCCAAACAGCTCTTTAAAGTATTCAACTCCCTGCTCTGTTCGCCACCTCCTCCGCCTACTCCTTGTTTATCGGCTGATGATTATACAAAAATTGTACCTCCTCACCAACCATTCATTATATCTCATATAAACAGGTCTAGCACCTACTAGGTGCTGTGCTACCTATGCCTTCACTGAGACACGATGAAGCCCCTGGCATGTCTGGGTGAAACGCGCACAGGCAGCGAGAGGGTAGGTAGATTAGAAAGGTGGCATGATCGAGAGACCAGTGACCGGTGCTAAGATGATCGGAACAGCGGAAGTGTGGCAGTAAGATCTGTATTGTGACTCTGAGGTGAGCAACAACTCCTTGTTAAGTCCCGCTGAGTGCGCGGGTGAAGGTATACCTGGGATCGGGGGAGGTCCGTGACCGGGATATGTGTTAATGGAGGCCAGAGAGTGAAAGCATTGATGTTCCAATTAAGGGAGCGAGCGGTCCTATAAGTGAAGTCCTGCAGAGTGCGCAGGTGAAGATATTTTGAGAGGACCGGGATCCTTATGACTGAAATCGGTGCAGTCTCTGGGAGGCCGTGAGAAAAGTACACTCTAATGATGGAATCTGTTCACTTTTGCAACAAGAGTCATTGGAAACTTGTGGAAACTTACAGGGAGATTCAATAAAAGATCTTATCGTTTAAAATGGTGCTTATTTTGCCCCAACCAATCAGATCTTATTTAACATTTGAAAGCTAACATCTGATTGGTTGGGGCAAAATTAGCACCATTTTAAACGAGAAGAACTTTTACTGAATAATCCTGTTAGTTGGTGAAAGGCCAGCCAGTGATTGTATCTACACATATAGCTGCGTTGAACGGTCTGATTTATTATATCAAGTGTATCCAGTGGACATTCATGTTATGGGACACTATTAGTATTTGATTACCTCTCAGTATATTGCTACCTCCCCTTCAGACGGGCCATTTTATGCTGCGCTTTTATGTTTTAAAATGTTATTTTGTACTGTTTTGCACTGATAACACTTGGGTACAGGGTATAATTATTTAAATAAACTTTGTGTGATTTAACCAATAATTGTGGTTAAGTCATCTTTCTATTGTTATAGGTCGGGGTGCTTATCCTGGATCTTGTTTGACTCTCTTTGGGTCTATAGGTATTCTCTTATGGGCTGATGATATAGCCTCATATTTCACAGAAAAAAAACGAAAACATCAGAAATGCTTTTCCTTCTCACTACAGCTTCCAGCCACCAACACTGCACTGCCTAACCTCCCTTCATTGCTCACCCCCTCCATCTATACACCTGCCACTGCACTGTCTAGCCACCCTTCATTGGTTAGTCCCTTTACTTGCCCCTAACGAGCTTTACCGCTATAACAGAACATGGACTTTTCTCTCTCCTATACAAGACACGTCTTACCACCTGCCCCCTCGACCCCATCTCTCCTCTTCCTTCATACCAGCACTAACCTCTCTCTTTTACTTGTCCATATCAACTGGTATTTTCCCCTCCTCATTTAAACATGCTGTGGTATCCCCTATACTTAAAAAACCCTCCATGCACCTGTTCCGCTCTTCAGCTACCGGCCTGTCTCCCTTCTCCCTTTTGCTTCCAAACTACTGGAAAGACATTTCTATGCTGACCTGGCACATCACCTGTCTGCTAACTCACTCTTTGACTACCACCAGTCAGGCTTCCACCCTGCTTTTGATACTCTTGATCACCATCTACTTCTTTGGACCCTGGCCTCCTTAGGTATCCATGATACTGCACTTTTCAGGCTATCCAACTATCTCTGATAGGACCTATAGTGTTTTACACTCTGGAATTAGCTCCACCCCTTGCCCCATCCCTGTGGGTGTCCCGCAAGGCTCAGTGCTTGGCCCTCTTCTTTTCTCCATCTACACCTATGGCCTTGAATGACTCATTAGTTAATTTGGATTTCAGTATCAAATGTATGCGGATGATACCCAAATTTACATCTCTGCCCCAGATCTCCCTACACTGACATCCCAGGTAGCCGATTGCCTTAATGGACAAGTCCTCCCGCTTCCTCAAACTAAAAATGGACAAGACTGAACTTGTCCTTTCCCCACCCTCACGATCTGTTCCCCTCCCTAGTTGACCTAGACTTAACAACACACCTATATCCCCATCTCCTCATGTCTGCTGCCTGGGAATAACTCTAGATTCAGATCTTTCCTTCAAACCCCATATCAATTCGCTTCAAATTCTAGTCCACACCCTAATCATATCCCGCATAGACTACTGCAACACATTCCTGTGTGGTTTACTTAACAGCCACCTGGCACCACTTCAATACATCCTCAAATCTGCTGCCTAGCTCACTCATTTCTCTTCTGGCTTCCCAAATGCCTCTCCTCTCTTGTCAGTTACTCCACTGGCTGCCCATTATGTAAAGGATCCAGTTCAAGCTGCTTACCCTATCCTATAAAGCACTATCCAACACAACCCCTCCATAAATCTCAGAGCTGATCCACCCACACTGTCCCAGACGCAACCTCCGCTCCGCAAATGACATCCTCCTCTCATCCACCTTTGTCAGCTCTTCTTATGCCTGCATTCAGGATTTTGCTTGTGCTGCCCCTCTGCTCTGGAACTCCCTTCCTCCATCTGTCCGTCATTCACCATCCCTTAATACCTTCAAACGTAACATTAAAACCCACCTCTTCAGGCAAGCATATAACCTGGCCTAGACATAATCCCTCTTACTACACAATATGATCTAACCCTCCATTCACACTCCACTGACAATCTATTTACAGCCAACCTATTACCTGTGTATGTAATATGTAAGACTTTGTATAATATGTATTACCTCATAAGTGAAATACAAAAAAAAAAAACAGGTGGACAAATTATTTTTACAATACCAGACAACAGATACAATTTAACATTTTTAGGTAGTATGTTTTATAAATATCAATAGAAAAGCCATTTAAATGTTAGTTGCAAGGTGTACATTTTTAGTTGCATGGTTTATTGTATATGGGATTATGCATTTATCTGGACATCTTCAGTGGTCTGACAGGTGCTGTTTTATTAATTAGTTATCACAACATATAATGACATGTAATTTCCATTTAGATTTTTTTTTTAAAATGTGTAAGATCCTCACTATTGTTAAAGCTTTTGTTGAACTGTAATACTGGCCATATACTAGTAATAATAACATATAACTTGCCTACCAAAATACTCACAACATTTGGACGACCACCTTAAACAAATACGTGGTCAAAATTCAATCCCAAATGAATGGCCCAGGACAGGGAACACTGCACAAATACCAGGAAGTAAAATAGCTGGGCTTTTAAAACATTACATAGAGTTGATGGTTAAGCTTATTTATAGGTCTTATACATATATTGCCAGCATAAGGCAGTTGAAAAAGATTTGGACCAACAATGGTAATGATGATATGCAAACTCAAAATGACTATTAACAGTTACCTGCATGGCAACAGGAAAGTCTGTTTGGGCCTCAGGAGGAAAGAACACATCTACAGCTTTCTTGGCAAAAGGTTGGTTTCCATTGGAAGGCTGGCCGACTTCTATGATGTGCAACTGGAAGAGAATGCTTGTATTATCCAGCTTCATATAAACCAACTGCTTCTTTAAACCTTTACAAGCAGGTGAACATTTATTCACTATGTTTGCATAGGATGAATATTTTGTCAAAACCAATTTAATCCCACACTATATAAGTATAAAGAGGGCCCAGATATATTTAATTCAATTGTTCATTTTATCATTAAAAGCAACTAAATACAATCAAATTTAAGAATTTAAATAACATTTTCACCCTCTCATACCTTGCCTCCTGCCTGCCCACGTACAGCAAAGCAGAAAAGAGTGGAAGGAGTTGTATTCCTTTCTATCTTATATTCAGCAAAAGCAGCAGCATGGCCATCTATTGGCTGGGAGACTTTCCTGTCGACAGAGTACAACTGCATTGCACCCACCACCCTGTTTTGCTAAAAAAGAAAGACAGAAATATTTAGATTTAACTATCACATTAATGCGTATGTGTTTTTTGGTTTGGTTTATGTTTTTATTGGAGGTTGGGGGCTATAAAACTTACCTGAGCAGAGATGCCTATTAAAAGAAGCCATTTTTGCTGTTCGTCAGTCCTGTAGTTAATAATTTGACAGCCAGCCAAGCTAGCATGGCGATCAAACATTTTCTGAGGCTGCGAGTCACCCTCCATGCTCCAGTGGTAGACTGCTGTCTCTGTCACTAGGGCAACAGTGTTGACAGATATCCATTTCCAAAAGATAACCTCTTCTGACATGGTATGAGCCTTCATTTTGCTTTTCATTTCTATGTTGAAAATTTGAAGGGTTTTTCCAGCTAAATAAGACAACGAAAAGCAATAGGATAGAATTTTTTTTTTTTTTCTTTTTTATAAAGACATCAATTCATTTTGAAAAGCTAAGAGTTACATAAAGTTTTCATTCTAACACTTAAAAACATTCAAACAAAATTATGCAGAGCTTTGGAAACTTCAAATGATGTGCAATTGCTGCAAACAGACCTAGATAGTTAAAATATGCAGCAAAGAGGCAGGTGAGAATCAATGGTGATAAATGTAAGATGATGCATTTGAGCTTTAACAATCCTTGAGCCACCTACACCATAATTGTCTCAGTGACACCAGTGTCTCTGTTGGACAAAGATTTGGGGGTTCTCGTAGATAACATACTTAGCTCCAGCAAGCAATGCCTGACAGCAACGGTTACAGCTAGCAAGATATTGTCTTGTATAAAGAGGGGAATTTATTCAAGGTAGAAAAATATTATTTTCCCTCTATACAAGGTACTGGTAAGGCTTCATTTCAAATATGCGGTGCAGTTTTAGAATCCCATATACAAAAGGGACATTTTGGAGATGTATAGAGTTCAGAGAAGGACTAAAATAACTAAAATAGTAAGGGAAATGGAGAGGTTAGACAATGCAGGCAGATTGGAGCACAGTTTACCAATATATCATTCCAGAGGACTCATGGGCATCCTTTTAGATTAGAAGAAAGAAGTTTCATCTTCAGGTTAGCAAAGGTTTCTTTACAGGTTTCTTCTTGCAGATGTGGTAATGGCAAGTTCATTGAAACGCCAATCACAGACGTAGCTACTGGCCCCTTCTGCTGCTTCCATGCTCGGAAAAAGCACGGAACAGCATTTGAAGCTAGTTGAGGGAAACAAGTGCTGGTAAATACTTTTAGGAGCCGATTTGAACACTTATTGCGAGGTCTAGGTTATCAAGGACATACCCTTTAATACACATAGTTCATATTGATTCAGGGATCCTTTCCAATTGCCAACCATATTTCCATTTTGCATTTCCAATGCAATTGGAGGGGTCCTACTATGTGCACTGCGTCCCAACCTGTTATTGGAACGCATGCATGCACAACTTTTCATGTGTATCACATGTGTATTAGAGCGCAGCACACATGACTAATAATGCACAGCAGCACATCTCGAAAATCCTGCATAGGTTGCTGTGTGTACAGGTGGCACATTACCCATGTGAACTGTTGGAAAGGCAAGTGATGAATCAGCTGTTTCTAGGCTACAAGTCAGTAAAATGTAGTTTAGGCAACTACATGTTTTGTTTATAAAGATCTTTAGACGATAATAAAGAAGTCTGAAGTTTGGGCTTTTCCCTTCAAGTGCAGACATCGTCCTGCAAAATACGCTAAGAAGTGGGACATACAATACAGCTCAGACCAGAATATAGTATAAATGAGAAGGTCACCCACTGATCCTTTCCCTACTCTCCATCACATGTTGTTTCTCGTTGATATTTTGTTAAATCTTGTATAAATTGATAGAGGCTTTGAATTAGAACTTTTACTGCAATGAAAAATAAAACAAATTTAGAAATAAAGTTTAGGTTTTTCATGGCATCATTTTCAGGTGGTCACTACATTCTTATTAACCTTCCCACAGGAGGGAAGAAGAGACTCCTCTATCTTTCCAGCTATTCCATTTATCAATTTGTGACTGAGCGGTCTGGTCAAGTTAAAACAATGTTGTCTTTGTACCGATGTATGTGTTTTGGTTGATTAGGCCCAATTATCAGCCATCATTTCCAATGTGAACAGTTGTTCTAGACAGCTTTTTAGGCAATATAAATTGGGCAAAATAATCGGGCATATCTGTTAATCAAGGTTGATTCTGCAGTGTTCAATGTCCTGCAAGATCGATTGGGCAAAATATTAGCACAGGCGCTTCCAACCAAACAGACTACTGAACAGTTTATTAATCGGTACATCTGTTAGCAGGAATAGCAAACATTTAATCTGTCCGAGTACCAATCATTAGAATCACTTACCTTGGCAAATTATATATAATTAAAATAGGCTATAAGTTAGAAAAATATGTCATTAAATGAATTTCATACAAAGATGTAAATGTATTGGTTTGGATCCCAGTCTGGTCAGGATAAGTTTAGCTTAAGATCTTTCGGTTTTTAAATCAAACTGTATCCTGAAGCATTTTGACGGGTTCCTGGCAGGAACTGGTTCCTTAAGAGACCCCAACAAGCTTATTAGCATTTGGAACATGGCAAACTGCACCACGTTAAAAATTCTCATGTTTAAATTTAAAAAAAAAAGATAAGTTAACTGAATACAAAGTTAAGATGGATTACATATCAGCATGATCTTAGAATTTTCACATTCTTTACAAAGCTTAATGTAAAGTAATGCAACTAACAACGATATATATTAAATTTAACATGGCAACAGGGAGCACCGTTTGAAGTTCTTGTATTCAAACAAATTTAATTGCACTACCATTTCCATTCAGAAATTAAATCCTTGGTATAAAGTACTTTCTAAGAGTTTGTAGTGGAATGCGGCCATTCCCCAGCTAACAGCAGGCACAAGGTCAGATGTTGATACAAGAAGAATTCAGCCACAGACCCAAACACTCACCCAAATGAAGTCCCATGTGATATTCAGATTATAACACAAACCTTTTCCTAAAGTAATGTTATTCAACACACAGGAGATGCAAAGATATTTTTGATTAACTAGCCATGTTAATATTGCTGTACTGTAGTAGTGACTGAATTTTACAGCATGACATAGAAAAATGTACGATTTGCTGATTTTCTAAGACCATGTGTGTGAAAAATAGAGCATAAAATTCTGGCAAACAAAGAAGTTGAACAAAACATTTTTGGTTTGTGATATAATGGCAAATATGTCAGATGTTTAGTATGTTAACCCAAAGGTCATGACAAGCTAATAGACACTAGGGTGTACTGAAACAAATATAACGTTAGCCAGCAAATCTAAAAAGATTGTTCAAAAGCACTTGGCTGTGTGGGATCTCTCAAGTGTATTACATAACTGGATTAAAAAACTGCAGTGCTGTAACAGAATGAATATATATTTTTTAAATGGTGAGCCATTAATTTAAAAGGATATGACTGTAAAACAATATTTTTAAATACTAGCAGGGAGATTCAATAAAAGTTCTTATCGTTAAAAATTGTGCTAATTTTGCCCCAATCAATCAGCTTTTATTTTACTTTTGAAAGATAACACCTGATTGGTTGGGGCAAAACTAGCACCATTTTTAACAATAAGAACTTTTATTGAATAACCCTGATATTCTTTTAGATCAAAAATTTCTTACTAGTTTTAATACATTGGGTACAACTCTTTAGGCACTGTCTATAACAGAAATGGGTTCATTCTTGGGGAACCCAAGTCAATTACTGCCATGTACATGTCACAGCCCAGGCTAAAGGAGATGTTCTGGATTATTACATTGGAGCATTTGGGTCTTACACTGAGGAAAAGATTGGTAGATAAACTCCTAGGTGACTTATAATAATAATATTATGAATTACAGCAGCATTAAGCATACTAGATAAAAGAGAGCTGCTTGGCCTAATCAAAAATTACAGTTGACGCAGTCTCCCTACAAGCTTCTAATCACAACCAGGCAGTAATAACTTGTGTAAACAAACAAACAATAAACAAATGCTATTTTATAGTAGAAACACTATGTACTAACATTGTTTTGGACAGAAATGTGATTCTGTAAATGGGTTTCTAAAGTAAAACAAAACAAGGGGTGGGTCACGATTAAATGGAAAAAAGCAAGGCATTACCAAAAGCCAACAATAAAAGTTCAATCCAAATTTATAAATAATTGATTCATAATTTAAAATGATGTCCCTAAATTCTTATGTAACTAGTAATGTAACTAATGTAATTATTCAATTAACTTCATACAGATGAAGATAATTTTTTGAATTACATTTATTGGATTTTTAAAAAAAAAATGTTAATTGAATTGCTCACTGTGTAGTTATATGCAACAAATCTTAAAATAATATTTGTAAAGCTGGGTACACACAGTAACGATAAAGCCCCGATACCGTCGGATCCGACGGTATCGGGGCTTTATCGTTACTGTGTGTACGTTCGTTTCCCGAACGAGCGCGCGGCCGCCGAACGATCGCCACACAATCGCCCGTGGTTTTTAGACGCATTTAATCGTCCATTTGTCTGATTTGGACAAACAAACAGTCTATTGAAGCCTAAAACCCATGCAATCATTTTTGCCTGATCGACCGATACACTGAACTATTGGTCGATCGGGCCAAAATATTGCATTGTTTGTAAACAGCTTAAGGATTTTGTGTGTTTATTTGTATCAATTATTTTGCTAAAAACATCAGTGCTACAAATCATTGACTCAGGGAAAGGGATTAAGAAAACCATTTGCACACACAAAAATAAATAAATAAATGAAGGTGTCAATTAGAGTGAGCATGACAATATAAACTCACCGTCTGCTTGAGAGAAGAAAGCAGGAAGGAAAAAAAAAAGAAAGCATAAGTAACAAAAGGTAAAACAAGCAAACCAAAACGGCTTAAATAAAATTAGGTAACTAGGTAAAAGTGATACATTGAAACCAGTTAGCTGGTTTATGTCATTGTTTCATACAAAATAAGGCAAAAGTGAATACCGGTAATAAATCTTTTGTTTATAAACTTAATAAAATTTATAAAAGTTTGTTTTATGTCCGTCAATGTGTAGAAGATTTGAATTCTTCTTAATCAAAATTACACTGAATAAATAACACTGGAGTCATACCGTACATGAAATACCATTTATGTAATAGGCTTTTAATTCTGTGAGAGGTTAATATTCTAAATGAAAACGGTATACGCTAGCTCATCAAATTTAGGCTAGGGTCACACTGCAACAAAAAGTCAAATCTGACTCGTGTGAACAAGCCAAATTCGAACTAAGTCTCACCCTTTGGAATCAGATTTTAACCACACATGTGGTTTAGGTCTGATGGTTTGCACAGTCTGTTAAAGGGCATGTCCACCCCCAAAACTATAATTTCCCCCACTACTGGCCCCACATTGTAGTGCACAAAAATCCTTACCCCAAAGTCCAAAAAACTGGCCACCAGGAGCCTAGCAGAGTCCATATAGGATTCTGCCTCCTGTCTCTAATCTGGGAGAATATTGCCATGCGCACTGCAGCCCTCCCCCCCTCCCTCCCGTTTTGGTCTCCCTCCCCCTAGCACAAATTCCTTTTTATATATTGTACGGCTTAATTCCCCAGCCCCAACAGCTATATTATTTAACTCCCCCGATCTTACTTACCTTCCCTCTATCCTCTGCCGTTCTGAACTGCCAGCAGCAGCGTCCGTGATTGGCTGCCTCTCAGCCAATCACAGACACGGCTGGTGGATTGGTTGGTTGCAGTTCCAAGTATTGGTCACTTGAGCCCAAAAAATCTGCCCTGTGTTCCCAGCCTTACTCTTGATATTTCTCAAAAAAAAAAAACTCACATCCCATTCCCACCAATCTTGGCTGCATTTACTCATCCAAATAGTCCTTTGGGCCCTAGTAGCCGAGATAAATGCAAAGCACATCGTTATTAAATATTTCTATTACTTTATGCTTATTGTTGGGTGCTGATGTCATCGAATTCTAGTGCAAAATATGCCTTCATATAAAGGAATAAATAATAATTTAAGCAACTTTCATGTTCACTTCTAGTAAAGAAATCAACATCCAGAGACTATTCATACTGAAATCAGATATTGGTCATATTTAAAAACAGTGTTACAAGTCAATATCTGTTGTATTCAATTAGATCAACTGGACTTGAAATGTAGTTGATCCAGTTGATCTAATTGAATACAACAGATATACCATGACCTGGATGAATGAGAAACTTCACAAGCAGTGTTACAAGTCAAAGAATCAGACCTGAGCAGTAAATTGGAATTGAGCATTAAGGAGTGCAGCGTGACCCTAATCTTAGTGAGCATGAGGAAATAATGCCCTTTTCAGCCACTGCATAAACACAATAACCATGCCACCCCTTAAAATAGGCAGTCATTTATTTTCCAAAAAGCCTCATATACTAGACAGTTGATAGAGGATGGGCCACAAATGACCATTTAATAGGGACAACCCACAACATACCGTATTTTAGTGATCTGACTGTCAGATTTCTAAACAATGTCAGGGAGTGATATTCTCTTTTTTCCAATGCTGCAGAGTCGGTTGCTTACCTCTTCCATACCAACAGGAACAGAACATGCTACTCAATTACTGTTGAACTCTGGATAAATTGTCATTGGAATGATCATTCACTATTATTACCACCAACAATGCTCAATGTGTATAAGTAGCTAAAGTCAAGCCGAATGCAGGTAGCAGCCTACTCTCCTCACGACATGAAGGCGCAAGATCCGGCTACCTTATATTGAGCATGGTGTGTTGACATCAGAGGCACAAGCTCAGGGGAACATCACTGGGACCCACTAGCGCATTGACATAACAATAAGCAAATTTTGTCATTACAATGTACATGCCCTTTAAAAAAAGTTGTGTATGTAAATATTAAAAAAGGAAACACTTTAATTTGATTTCTAAGGCTTTAGTTTTCCCATAAAACCAGCAATTTTAAAGGGGAACTGTGGTCTCCATTCAAGCGGCCTTTATTAAAAACAGCAGTCCTACATTTAAAATGATTCAAGGATCATGGATTCTAGCTGCACCCTTTAAAGAGCATAATAAATGGTGTTTTTTCCTGTTCGCACTGTGAGCTGTGACATTACCTGCACTTGAGATCTGCATCCAAGTTTAAAGTTAGAATATGCCCACTGCATAGGTAGAGGAAAGGACAGAGAATGGTTGCAGGTTTATAATTAGCTTTAAAAAAAAGAAAGACTTTTGGGGTTGGGGCCTATGACACAGGTTACAACACAAAGACAGGGCAGTCTAGAAAGCGAAACAGAAGCCTATAACTGAAGTTGGGGAGAAGCTAGGGACTCCAACCTTTTTGAAAGGTATGAGAGAGCTCTTTTCAAGGTACTTCTATAAAGAAAACAATTACCCTTTAACCTATGAACATTTCAAAACAAAAAGTTTGTCAGAAAAAAAAAATTATAAAATTAAATAATTATTTTCAAATAATGTTTATATGTAATGAAAAAGTGTAGAGAATAAAAGCTGTAATTATGAGGGCTTTGGTATTCTATTATTTGCAAGGCCAAACACAAAAAAGGTTACAGAGCACTTATAGCGGTAAAATGAAGAGTTCACTTTTAAAAGTTTCATTGTTTACAGTGCCTCTTGATCAAAGTAACATAGTAATTGAAGTTGAATAAAGACATTCGTCCATCAAGTCCAACCTTTTCACCGCTACCTAAGAGTTGATCCAGAGGAAGGCAAAAAATAAAAAAAAAACATAAAAAAATAAAATTAATTCCTGACTCCAAAAGGCAACCGGAAAGTATCCCTGGATCAACCATCCCTGGATCACATCACCTGTGCCAGCAAATCGTCCCTTCTCCTGGCAGTAAGAAATGCGTGCTTAAAACTTTAACTTTCCCAACAGTCAGTTACAAAAGAAGATGCTCACACACCGATTGGAGGTGTTCTGGTGCAGGTAACATATTCAAGGGACACTGTAAGCAATAAAACTTAACATGTTCAGGGTTGTAAATTTGGCTAAAGAAAACAAACCATGTGATCCTGGGTGATTAAAGGAAATGAAGACTTTTCTTGAGGCAAACTTGCATAGAGATCACAGTTTTCCTTAAAGTATGAATTGATCAAACAAAATCAGTCAGACATTCTAAGATTATACACAACAAAAACCTTTCATATTTTAGCTTTAA
This sequence comes from Hymenochirus boettgeri, assembly GCA_019447015.1. Classification (NCBI taxonomy): domain Eukaryota; kingdom Metazoa; phylum Chordata; class Amphibia; order Anura; family Pipidae; genus Hymenochirus; species Hymenochirus boettgeri. The sequence continues at coordinate 292,792,745 of CM033469.1, forward strand.
CATTTAAAACTATTTTTCACTTAGGCCCTACATACAGCAACTGTATTGTTCAGTTCAGTAATTTCTAAGGCAGGGAATACACAAGCAATTTTTTTTTACACCCAATCAATTACTTTTTCAATAATTTGATCAGGAATCCTAAGGAAGATCAACAGCTGACCAATTTTAACCAAATAATTTTTTAACCCACGGTCAAATTGGACATGTTGATAAATCTTAAAGGGCACAGGCAAAAATTTAGTTTGGGGGTTGGAGATGCCCTTTAATTATTTGTGCACACACCCAAGCACAGGACATGCATGCAACAAACAGCTGTTTCGCTGAGGTGTACATATCAGAAGCCCAAGTAAATCATTATTCACCATTGTATTGATAAAGCTTAGCAAATTGTGTTCTCTGTGTCTGGTACTCTGAGGCTCCACAAAGTTTAGTACATAGATATAAATGAGAAGCAAGATAATAAAGTATTTTACCTTTTAACGCAATTACTTTGGAGGCAGGGTTCATTATGGCACTATCAGCAGAGATGGGGCGCCTTAGCGGAGAATTAGGTTCAGCCATATCTATGATGACAACCTGTGCTTGCTCTCCAACTTTTTCTCTAACACAGATAAACTTATCGGATTCCATGGTAAGAGTGCTGAAACCAATGTTGGCAGGATTGATCCCCACATTCTGGAGCTGGAAATTAAATGAAAAATATAAATTATATGAAAAATTACACATATCCTCCTTGCCAAAAGGGACCAAAGGAATTTGGAGCCAAAGGTTCCACACGGAGTTACTGAAAATAACATAGACAACCACCCAAAACATGAAAAACATGTAAAACATCTGCAAGGAGTTGTATGGTAGACACATCTGCAAGGAGTAAGTATGTTCTTCCAGTGCTCGTGGGGGTTTCCCTTGGGCACTCCTGTTTTTCCCACAGTCATAAAGACATACTGATAGGTTGTATGTGTGAAATAAAGTGCTTAGAATGTAGGCTCTTAAAGGGCATGTCCACCCCAAACCTATAATTCCCCCCACTACTGGCCCCACTCTGTAGTGAATAAAAATCCTTACCTTACATCCCAGCTCCAAATGGTTCTCCAGTAATCCCTCCCCAAAGTCCCAAAAACTGCCCACCAGGAGGTTAGCAGAGTCCATATACTCAGCCTCCTGTCTCCCCTCCGGGAGAAGTTTGGCATGCGCACTGCAACAATTCTTCCCCCTCTCTCTCCATCCCGCTTTGCGATCCCTCCCCCTTGTGTAATTTCCCTTTGACAAATAATAGTTTACCTTACCCCAGCCCCAACCGCTATAACTGATTTGTTAGAAAGTGCCCCGATAGTTACTTACCTTCTCTCTATCCTCCGGCGTTCTGTGCAGCCAGCAGCCGCGTCCATGATTGGCTGCCTCTTAGCCAATCACAGAAGCAGCTGCCGGTCCCGCCCCTTACTTGCAGTTCTATGCAAGCAGAGGGCCGGGACTGTGCAGCGGAGGAAGGTAAGTAACTATCAGGGCACTTTTTAAAAAATCATTTATAGCGGTTGGTGCTGGGGGAAAGTAAACTATTATTTGGCAAAAAGTTAGTGAAAGGGGTGGACATGCCCTTTAAGGGCAGGGCTTGATATGAATAAATCTATGTAAGTGTAAAGCGCTACTTAAGATGTTGACTCTATATAAATCATTAATAATGATATCATTTGCATTATACATAATATACAGTTAAGCAATGAGGGATTTTCCAAGATGAGTCATGATATAAATACTGTATATATTTTTATAGCCTAAGGTTACTATTACAGAAACAATTCCTTAGTAAAGCATGAAGCAGATGGTGATTCCCTTAAGCAAAACAATGCAGCATCAAGGCAAATTCTGCATTCAATTCAGCATTCAAGTAAAAATATCAGGGCATTTCATGTTTTGTGCAAAATAAGAAAAACTAAACTGCCAGTATTAGTCATTATAAGGAATTCAAACATTAAGAGCATTTTCCTATACTAGTGGCTTATAACGTTTTCATAAGCCTTTTCTCAAGTCATAATAAAATGAAAACCATTACCTTAAGAGCAAATTAAATGATAAGCATTAACTATTGTAATAAATTTAAAAAAAGCTTTGCTCCCCAGAACATCTATGCATTGTAAGATACTTCAAATGTTAATTTATGTAACAGTCATACATGTAAGTAGATTCTGTAACAAAGGTTTCAATGTTGTTACCAGTACAACTCACAGCCCATACAGTCTTCAAAGAGCCTTGTGAGCATGTGCATTAATTGACCACATATTTTCTATACAGATGTCTCCTCCCCAATATAAAAGACCACTATGATAAGCTGAAATCTGCTTGTTACCTTGGGGTTAACTTTACAGCCTGAATAGCTTATAGCCTTCTAGGAACAATGCAAAATAGTCAGCTGGTTTTATAGCCTCACTGGTAGAGGGAATTTCCAACCATGCCGTTTGTGTACCAACTTTCACCATTCCAGCTAGAGCAAAACTATAACATAACAGATGAGTTTGATACCAAGGAACTTGATTGATAGCTGAAATGTTAAGCCCCCCCCATACACATGAACGTTATTTTGAGCGATCCAATTAATTAGATTGGATTGTTCAAAATATTGATCCCATGTATGATGTTTTTTTGATCGCCCACTTGACAATGTCGAGCAGTTTATTGGAAAAACAAAGGGGAAATCTGTGGAAAGATCGGAGCCTCATGTTGGGGAACTTCGAGCAGTTCTTTCCACAGACGTAAAGATATAGAGAGAAGGATAGATGGACAGACAATTTGAGATGTTTGGGGGAGTTTCAGATCCCTTCCCTATTAGAACTTTCTGTGCCAGCAGACTTCCCAATTACCGTTCCCAGTGCAGCATACTTTCCCATTACCATTACCTTTCCCAGTGCCAGCAGACTTTCACATTACCAGTTATTTTCCCAGTGCCAGCAGACTTTCCCATTACCAGTTACTTTCCCAGTGCCAGCAGACTTTCCCATTACCAGTAACTTTCCTAGTGCCAGCACACTCCCATTACCAGTAACTTTTCCAGTGCCAGCAGACTTTCCCATTACCAATTAACATTCCAAGTATAAAGCCTCGTACACACGTTGGATAATTGTCGTACGATGCAGCCGCCGAACGAGCAATCACACGATATTTGTCCGAAAATATAGCATCAACGATCGTCAAAGACCAACGACCGTCGACTATTGTCGGCTTTTTCCGACGATCAGCCTGGCGGATTTGTTCTGCCGATTATTGTATATTTGTACATGGTCGGCAGATTATCGTTAACGTTCTACGAAAAAATATATAAAAAGCACATGCTCTGCTTTCGTAATTGCGTGAAGATACGAACATTAAGTTACGTAGGAATGTCTACATCTAACGACTATCGTGGTGATTATTGTTGGTGTGTGTACAGATGTCATTATGAGGTTTAACGATAAAGTTGTTAAGCGTTCGTCGGCTGCATTGTACGAAAATTATCCAACGTGTGTACGAGGCTTAATAGTGTCTAGATAGCGATCTCCGAACTGCCTGTCACAGAGACTGCTTGTTGTGTTAAAAAAAACAGGTAACAGCATTTATTTCCCTGTGTTTGAACTGCTCTCCTGTGTTTTAACTGAGCTCCTATTCCCCCTCCCTTCACCTTCTTCCATTTGCAACATTGTTGCAGAGTAGGGTGTGATGAACTCTGCTCAGCCTATTCAGCAATAATGTTGCAAACGTTCTAAATAAAGAACATAGTGAAAGGGAGGGGGAATAGGAGCTCAGCTAAAACGAACAGGAGAGCAGTTCTAACACTGGGAAATTGAAAGCTACAACCCGATTTTTAACTCCCAGCCGCCAGTAAACAATATTCAGTCGCCATGGCTACCGGGATTTGTCCAGCCCTGCATAAGGAGATTAGGAGGTTTGGAGGAAGGGAGGGCACCCCTGTGCATGCCAGTATCCTCAGGGAGGTCAAAGGAAGCAGCAGGAACTGGATTACACACAGACAGCTCCTACTCTTAACCCTCTGTCCCAGCCCCCCGTCTGTCCCAGACCCAGGGCCCCCCACTCTGTCACAGAACCATGGTCACAGCACCTCTTCCCAGACTCACCCCCCCTCTGTCACAGATCCAGAGTCCCGTCTTCCAGACCCAGGGCCCCTCCTCTGCCCCAGACCCAAGGCCCCCCTCTGTCCCAGACTCAGGGCCCCTCCACTGCCCCAGACCCAGGGCCCCCCCTGTCCCAGACCCAGCCCTCCCCCCTCTGTCCAGACCCAGGTCCCCACTTTGTCCCAGACCCAGGGTCCCCCACTTTGTCCCAGACCCAGGGTCCCCCACTTTGTCCCAGACCCAGGGTCCCCCACTTTGTCCCAGACCCAGGGTCCCCCACTTTGTCCCAGACCCAGGGTCCCCCACTTTGTCCCAGACCCAGGTCCCCCCTCTGTCCAGACCCAGGGTCCCCCTCTGTCCCAGACCCAGGGCCCCCCTCTCCCAGACCCAGGCCCCCCCTCTGTCCCAGACCCAGGGTCCCACTTGTCCCAGACCCAGAGTCCCCCTCTGTCCCAGACCCAGGGGCCCCCATCTGTCCAGACCCGCCACCCTCTGTCCCAAACCTAGGGCCCCCCTCTGTCCCAGACCCAGGCCCCCCCTCTGTCCCAGACCCAGCCCCCCTCTGTCACAGACCCAGGGCTCCTCCTCTGCCCCAGATCCAGCCGTCCCTGTCCCAGACCAGCCCCCCCCTCTGTGCCAGACCCAGGGCCCCCCTCTGCCCCAGACCCAGGGCCCCCCACACTGTCCCAGACCCAGGTCCCACCCCCTCTGTGCCAGACGCAGCCCCCCCTCTGTCCCAGACCCAGCCCCCCTCTGGGCCAGACCCAGGGCCCCCCACACTGTCCCAGACCCAGGGCCCCCCACACTGCCCAGACCCAGGTCCCACCCCCTCCGCCCCGACCCAGCCCCCCCCCCTCTGTCACTCTGCTTTACAGCCAGCCCTGACACCTTTGGTTAATAGGAGGTTAATTTAGCATGGTGTCATGTCAGTGAGCAGTTCTGACTCCCCCACCCTATCCAGACATTGATGTCTAGTGCAACCCTCTCCCTCACAACCCCCCACGACACATGATTAATATAATTGGGTTCCAGGACAACCACACACACCCCCTGCCTCACTGTCCCCCACCCAGAGATCTTAGAACATAACTGGTGTGTGTACAGTTTATTGGTGTCAGGCCCAGTAATGCAGCATGGACAGGAATTTTCACACTGTGAAGAGTTAACTAAGAAATCAACCACCCAGAGAGCACCAGCAGTCTGTGGTCTGTGGTCCCGCCCCTTAATGCAAACTTGTGATCCGATTGGCTGTTCTGCTCTGAAGGGAAAAGAAGCAGCCAATCAGGTATATTGCAGCCACACACACAGAGACACAGGGACGCACACTTGCATTTTATTATATAGGATAATGGCAGAGTAACCTGGACCCTCTCTCCTTGCAGTCAATCAGGTCTGTGACTGCTGACATCACAGGTGATGATTGATTACCGTATTGCTAAATTGTGTAGCGCAGAAACAAGCATTCCCAAGGCCAACGAACGTTCACCATCAGCCTCAGACTCGCTTGGAACTGCCCGAAAATGTACCTCGCCCGTGGCTGGCCCCTGTAGTAATGTATAGGGCTTGGCTGCGGCAGAAGGAAATGTGGCAGTCCCAAATGTTTTGCCCATTCTATATATATAATTGCAATCTAAAACTTTGACCTTCAAAAACACAATTAGAATAAATAATCACAGTCAAAGCACAGAGACAAGAATGTCGGGACTATGTGTAGCCAGTTTCCAATGGTCTGTTATCTGCTATAAATCTGTACTGTGTGTACCCAGCTTTTTTCAGACTATACACAGACTAAATGGTTGCACAGAATAGAGTAAAAAATAAACTTCATAAATTGATTAGGAAGTAGAGTTCGATGAATCACCTTTCACCATTCAATTTTCTGCTATGCACAATCGCTTTTCAGTCAATTAACTGCGTTTGAAGATGCTAATTTTGGAGGATACTGATCAAAAGTGAGTACCGGTATGTCCAGATTTGCAATGTGTGAATACAATGTGGTTTATCAGCATCAAAGTAAAAAAGATAAACTTAACTGCATGTTATTTTGTTGCTATAAAAAAAACACCATCAAGAAAGCACTCGTAAGACTTGTATCCGTGTAACAGTTTACTATAAGAACATCTACGGTTTCGGCAAAACTTACGCCGTCCTAGGATGTTACCACATAAAAATCCAGTGAACATTAACAAGGTACATGTGATTGAGGCGGGCAATGTACCTGTTAAATGTTCACTGGATTTTTATGTGGTAACATCCTGAGGACGGCGTAAGTTTTGCCGAAACGCGTAGATGTTCTTATAGTAAACTGTTACACGGATACAAGTCCCACGAGTGCTTTCTGATGGGTGTTTATAATATATATTTATATATATATATATATATAGATATATATATATATAATAATATATATATATATATTATATCAGTTTCATCTAAAACTTGTCACAAAATACAGCATAATAATAATACAATTTCTCCTTAACCTTTCACTATTATGTTCCTGTACCACAGACATCTCTGTACATTATGTACACTATAGCACTACTACCCAAACACCAAAACAGAATGCATCTGTGACAGCTAGTTAATTCATATTCTACAAATGGTGAAAGAGAAGGTTGGCAGGTCCAGCAGGCTGTCCAAGCACTCCCAGCACCTCTGATAAAAGGGAAGGTGGGGGAGAAAGCTCAGTCAGCATTTCCTGCCCTCTATTCATTTAAAAACATTCCTTTAATTCCTGGGGTTAACGTCTTCAATGCCAGGACAGAGGAGGGCATTGTGTTGGCTCTTTTAAAATTCTTTTCTAATTTACTTACCGTATTTATGTGCCCCTGAACAAATTAAGCAATACAAATTCTACAGTTTTAAGAAAAGATAAATTAATTTCTTGAGCACCTATTAAAAATGTTAAGCTCTGGTACTTATAGCTATTTACAATTACAATCTGTACCAGTGATGCAAAAATAATCCTAAAATTACCTTAATTCTCTCTTTCAAAATTGTTCTACCTCATTTGATACCTATTAATAAAAATTAGGTAGTTCCTGCTTTCCGCACCCCCAACTGTCCTTTTTTACTGCAGAAAATCAATAGCTCGGTAAGGAGGAGGATTGAAGCAAACACATGCATCTGCAATAACCGCAGCCTTTCCAATAGCTTAGCAGGCCAAGACTTACAATACTAGCACATAAATAAAGCTATGCAGCAAAATTAGGACACTGCAATACAGCAGTATAAGAATATTCATTCTAAGAATTGCAATAGTAATGTGTATTATATGGGATATTATAATGTTCAGTTCTACAATTAATAAAGTCTGAAATGGCAGAAGCCTGTCAAAATAGATTGTGCCAAATAAAGATTTACTGTAAGTCAGATATGTACTGTACAGAGCAGAGATAAACTTGCTTTGCTGGACTATTACATCATGACATAGCAAAAAGGGCCTAAACATAATTAAGAAATGATAAAACTCAGTACATAGTTGTTGTCACAATTGTTTGTGCCCCAAACTAGGTACATTTCTGAAACACTAAAGCAATAGCTGTCCCAGGCAAGTTGGACTTCCTGTACCCCCAACCTTCTATGGTGGCCCAGTAGACACATTGCATTCAGTATTTATGGAACCTGAGGAAGGGGGTAACCCCGAAACGTTGTGCTCACAGAATGTCACAATAAAAAGCACTTAAACCTATGTGTGTGCATCTTTATTGCACTATATGGACAGAGCTGCAGATATAGAAGCATATCAGCTATGACCTATAGCATCTCATTATAGGCAATGTATATAAGGAAATTATAACTCCTAGTACATAATCATTAAAACAAATCACAGCCAGGCACACAAAATTAATTTGTGGCCCTTTCCATTTACATCTGGGGGGTGTTTAAAAAAATCTTGAAATCAATCCCATTGCTCAACACTGCATATCACTGGGAAAGGCTATCAGTGACTTCCAGCCGCTCCAGAACTACAACCTCCCTGCTATGGTTTAAAGGAGCTGGAGTCCAAGGGGACTCCAGTCTGCAACGCACACACCAGTCCTTCTCCTTCCCCCTACACTGTAGTACTGGGGGCAGCAAGACCTTCCCTCTCACAGGGCCATGCACTGAATGTACAATCACCCAATGACTTCCCAATGTATTGAACACAGTAACACTCTATCATAAGCATCCCGGGCTTATGATTAATAATCCTTTCCCCCTACCTGGAAATGCTCCTGAAAGCGGATAGGTAATATCTGCGCCATGTTCACTGCCCCGGGGCCTCCAGCACAGATCTTATCAATTCCCAGTGTCCTGAGGATACTCCGCCAGCGGCGCCCGGGACACAGTGTGACTAAAAAAAATCAGAACACACGCATGCTCAGATGACAAGCCGGCTGCGCATGCTCATACGCAAATAAAGCAAAAAGGAGGAGACGTTACCATGACAATCGAGAACTAATGTCTTGGGGTGGGCGAGGCGGATTACTAGTAACATTTCATCTTCTGGTGACTCAGAGGGTTATACCAAGAATGATGCCCTAACCAGCTACAGACAGTAAATCCACCAAAAGAATACAGTCTGTACAAAGTAATGCATTGGGTATAAGGGCAAGTTTACACTCATCAGAAGAAAAATCGCCTATTTGGGTACCCAGATAGCACAGTGATGTTGAGAACCTTGGCACTCCTGAAGACTACATCTACCAGAATGTCTTGGTTGCAGAGTTGCAGGTTCAACATGACTGTGCCAGCCTATATGCAACTCTAGACAAGAGTCTTTAAGAAATTAATACTTTATTCATGAAATGCCAATGCTAAAACATAGAGAACCCAAACTGCTTAGCAAGAAATACGTACTATTGTTTTACTCCTCGGCCGACGTCAAAAAAGGTGCACAAAAAGTGAGGTTCAAATGGAGAGTAGCGATAGAGATCTAGAGGGACAGTAACTTAAATTGAAGAGTTAATGGGCCCACTAATAAATATATATGCTCATTACACTACCCAGAAACATTCTCTTAGTGATTTAAGGTGGGCAATACATTAGGACGATTTTACTTACCTGACCGGACGACATTAGACCGATCCTGCTGGAACCGCCTTTCCTGTCCTTCTTTGCAACTGGCATGTGATCACAAGTCCCATTCATTTTGCAATCGCATGTCGGTCACAAAAAAGAACGGGAAAGGCGGTTCCGGCAGGATCGCTCTAATGTCCTGGGATCGCCCGGTCAGGTAAGTAAAATCATCCTAATGTATTGCCCACCTTAAAGGGATCTCTACTGAGCAACTAAATCAACCCAGGTGCTGGGTCAAGGCCAAGACCATAATGGTCTATAATAGGGATCCTGCAAACAGGAAGTCAGTATTTCGGTTGCATTTATTTATACACAGACAAAATGCTGAATGGGCAGATTAAGGTCATTGGGATGAAAAAATATGGCTCTTTTTTCTAAAAAAGTACATGTATTGGCACTGAACTTCCCCTTTAAGAATCCAAATTGGCAACTCAGGGTTTAGGTCAGTTGATAATGGGAGGCAATTTTAATACAACTAACAATCCCCAGTTAGACAGATCACTACCCACATTATCAACCACTCCTACATCTTCTCCCAAACCCCTGACATCCATTCTGCAGAACTTCATATAGAGCCAGTGCCCACTACTCTAAAACTTTTTCTGGATTTTAAATCTGAGCTGTAGATTCTGAGAAATCATAATTTTAATCACAGCATTTACAGGGAGAGACCAGTCACTCCAGGAGCAGTGATTGTAATATGTGACCCATTAATGACCTCTTACTAGGATCTTTGGCTGCTTGCCAGCACAGTTTCTGCAACAATTAAGAGATTCAGCACAGAAAAGAAGGCAGGGGGAGGGGGGATGTCAAAGCAGAGCAGTGTCTATAGTGAGGCTGTGCAGAACTTATAAGTGTCACAGACACTACAAGAAGGCAGTGAATAAGGGAGAGTGGGGGGAATTAGGAGCACTCACTAAACATTAATAATTTAATGACAAAGCAAGCACATATAAATATGTGAGAACCCCCCATTTTACTTCTCTCAATTTTTAGTTTCAGATAATGTAAAGTTGTTTGAGGGAGTATAATGACCCTTTAACTTTATGGGACACATGGCGTCTCATTCATCTGAAGGGAAGGCAAAAATCTAACCCACACAACACTTATACACCAAGATAGACTATTTCATTGTTTCTAAATCCTTAATTCCATCCATAGAAGAAGCAAACATTTCACAAATCACTTCTTGGGCAGTATGAAAGAATCAATTAACTTTTCCACTCTGTGGGCAGCCCACAAGTTTCACTCAATAAAACATACTGCATGGACACTAGCATGGACACCTCTCCTCTGATGCTGTTGCAAGCTGGTTGGTTACGAGCATGCACAGTAGCAGAGGAGTCTTGTTCTGTAGCGGGCATCAGCCATTGGCCGTAATGTTCCTATCATGGATGAAGAGAGGAGCAGCGGTTTTGTAAATAGAATATCTGAGCCTTGGCGCCTCTTTGAAAGGTTTAAGTAAACTTAAAAGAGGTTTGTGGGACTGAACTATGTGAGGTAAAATTTTTCTTAGGGGGTGGACATGTCTGCAGGGGACCTGGTAGGCCCCCCTTTGGCTCTGGGCCCCATAGCAATCGCTATGGTTGCTATGGTGATCCCTACGCCCCTGTGGTCTGTTGTGAGGGAAAGTCCTGGCAAGGGCGTTCACAACGAACGCATTTCGCTCCCGACGCTAGTGCACGGAGCTTCCTCAGTGTGAACTAACCACTCCAGCCGCCGGTTTAAAAGGGTTGACTACGCCCCTTCCATAGTTGCGTAAGTAATAGTGTCATACGTGAGCGTCTTCCGCATGACTACTTTGAATAGTACTCATGCGGAATTGGTCTGGGGCATAATCGTCATGGTTACTGTCCACTAAGTCAAGTAGTATGTCGAAGTGTAACATAGTAAGAATATGGATACAGTGTCAGAAAAAATGTACAAAGCGGTTACAAAATAAATACAGTAACTCATAAAAGAGTACAAGGTTGCCAATACATAGCCTTACAACATCCTGGTTTGAAACAGTCATATTGCTGCCGGGGGCCCCCGGCTTTTCCGTATAATTGTCCCATAGTCCTCAGCGAGGTCTTATTACAGTAGTCCAGAGCCCATAAAGGGATAAAACAGGATATATCCAATTACATTTTTTTTGTAACAATAATTTTTTTTGAAATTTTACATATAAATATATAATATTACAGTAGATATATATCTTGTTTTGTATTATTCAACAAATATATATTTTTCGTTAGCCACTAATATAAATAACAGTGGTTCTTTGTTTATGCATTCTAAGGTAAGTTCGAAAACAATGGCAGTGAAGACCAAAGATTACAGGATTGTAAATATTTGTAGAAGAAAAAAGAACCTTTATAACATAGTTTTCAAATATAGTCGATTGATAAAAACTATTATATTTTAACCAAATTGATATTCTTTGTTCATAATTTTACTGCTCTTTAGAGATATTGATTAGACTTTCTAGGTTTCTATTTCATTGATCTTATGTCTATATACCATAATTATCATTTCCTGTAGACTATGGGGAATTTTTGTTGGGTTATTGTATAGTATCCAATTAAATTTAAATTGTAATATAGTGCCTAGTGATCACTAATATTTGTAGTAAGACGGATGCATCCAATTTATAAATCCAAAGTTGGTTATTATTTGCGCAAAGATAGGATTTGCTCCGAATTCAGACCTGAGTCCAAATCTGCAAAGGTCCGAGTATAATAAACTCTTAGGTAAAGTATGATAACGATTATTGGGCAGTGATTTCTTAAGTTGCATTTTCAAATGTAGTGTAGTGTAGGGCTCCCACCCCCAACCGCTGTATTAGTTTGTAAAAAAACTCTACTTACACAGCCTAGTTCCCCCAGCATTCTAAACTGCCCGGAAGCTGCGTCCGTAATTGGCTGTCTCTAAGCCAATCACGGACGTGGCTGCCGGTCCGGCACCCTGCTTGCAGTTTCATGCAAGCAGAGAGCCGTGTCTAAAAGCCGGTAGAACAAAGCTGTGTAAGTTCGGCTTAGTTTTTTTACAAACTAATACAGCAGTTGGGGGTGGAAGAGGGAGCCTACAGAATGTGTGGACATGCCCTTTAATAATCATTGTGCCTCCTACACCATAAATAACTCTGCTAAGTGAATCTTTAATGAAAAAAGATTTTGGGGTTCTTGTATATAACAGACTTACAGTAGCTGTAAGACAGACAGCAATGGTAACAACTAGCAAGATATTGTCTTGTATAAAGAGGGGAATAGATTCAAGGTATAAAAATATTATTCTCTCACTTTGCAAGGCACTGGTAAGGCCTTATTTAGAATCCTAAATCCTAAAATCCTAAATACTAAAATCCTAAAAGGGACATCTTGGAAATAGAAGGAGCTCAGAGAAGGGCAACTAAATAATAAGGGGAATGGAGAGGCTTGACAATGCAGGCAAATTAGACAAGTTAGGGCTGTTTATATTGGAGAAGCGACGTTTGCGTGGGGATATGATCACTTTATACAAATATATTTATTAATGGGCCATAAAATAATCTCTCTGCTGCATTGTTCAATAATAGGTCATGTCAGAGGACTCATGGACATCCTTTAAGATTGGAATAAAAGAAGTTTTATCTTCAGTTTAGTAAATGTTTTTTTTTGCAGTGAGAATGGTAAAACTGTTGAACTGTCTTCCAGCAGATGTGGAAATGGCAAGTTTATTGATTAGCTTTAAAAGTGGGCTAGATAAGTTTCTAAAACTAAAAAGTATTGAGAATTACTGGTATTAATACATATACTGTAGTTCTGGTTGATCCAGGGATACTTTCCAATTGACATATGGAGTCAGGAACTTTCTCCCCGTTTATCGGCTGATAAAATAGCCTCATATTTCACGGGAAAAAATTGAAAATATCCAAAATGGTTTTCCTATGCACTCTTCCTCCTCCATACAGCTTCCAACTCCTTCCACTGCACTGGCTAACCTCCCTTCATTGGTTAATCCCTTTAATTGCACCCTAACAAGCTTCACCACTATTACAGAACAGGGACTCTTATCTCTCCTATCCAGGACACGTCTCACCACCTGCCCCCTTGACCCCATTCCCTCTCATCTTATTCCCCATCTCTCCTCTTCCTTCATACCAGCCCTAAACTCTCTCTTTAAAGGGCAACTAAAGCCACAGAACAACACTGAACCAGAAGGCAGAACACCTTGATATAAACCCAGTAATCTGTGTCTTACCTCTCATTTTGATACAGGCACTGGGAAATTTACCTAAATAACATATGGTTTGTGCTTTACTTCTCAGCATTCTAGTATCACACAGTTTGGTCACCGACCATTATGTTCTGCACATGCTCAGTCCTTAGCTATTGCAGAAACGTGTTACAGTTGGTCACACCCATTAATAATATCTAGCCAATCCTTTTACTGGACAGATAAAGCAAGGAAGCATGTGACTGAGGTCAGGAGGTGTGGTCTGACACTGCCCATACACACAGATATTTCATCCAGTTCTTAACAGGCTTACATTTACTTTAACCGAGTTTGCTAAAGTGCCATTTTATAGCTTATTGGTGTTTTTAGGGGGTTGTTTTCAGATTCTGGAGTATAAAAAATTGGGTTTAGTTCTCCTTTAACTTGTCCCTATCCACTGATATTTTCCCCTCCTCATTTAAACATGCCGTGGTCTCCCCTATACTTAAAAAACACTCCCTCGACCCAGCCGCTCTTTCCAGCTACCGGCCTGTCTCCCTTCTCCCATTTGCTTCCAAACTACTGGAAAGACATGTCTATGCTGACCTGGTTAATCACCTGTCTCTTTGACCACCTCCAGTAAGGCTTCTGCTCTAACCACTCCATGGAAACTGCCCTCACTAAAGTGACCAATGATCTACTTAGTGCTAAATCTAAAGGTCACTACTCTTTGCTCATTCTTCTTGATCTGTCCTCTACTTTTGATACTGTGGGCCACCCTCTACTTCTTCAGGTCCTGGCCTCCTTGGGTATCCAGGACACTGCACTTTCTTGGCTATCCTCCTATCTCTCTGGTAGGACCTTTAGTGTTTTCCACTCTGAAATTAACTCCACCCCTCGCCCCCTTCCTGTGGGGGTACCACAATGCACAGTACTCGGTCCTCTTCTTTTCTCCAGCTACACCTATGGCCTTGGACAACTCATTAGTTCATTTGGATTCCAGTATCACCTGTATGCGGATGATACCCAAATTTACATCTCTTCCCCTGATCTCCCTACACTGACATCCCAGGTCCCCGACTGCCTTAATACCATCTCTGCCTTTATGTCCTCCCGCTTCCTCAAACTCAACATGGACAAGACTAAACTTGTCCTTTTCCCACCCTCACGATCTGTTCCCCTGCCTAGTCTTACTATTAATATTAACACACCTTTATCACCATCTCCTAATGTCCGCTGCCTGGGAATAACTCTAGATTCCGATCTTTCTTTCAAACCCCATGTCAATTCGCTTGCCAACTCCTGTCGGCTCCAACTCAAAAACATCTCCCGCATCCGACCCTTCCTCTCGAAGCTACAAAAATCCTAGTCCATGCCCTAGTCATATCCCGGTTTGACTACTGCAACACACTCCTGTGTGGTCTACCAAACAACTGCCTGGCTCTGCTTCAATCCATCCTCAACTCTGCTACCTGGCTCATTCATTTCTCTTCTCGCTCCTCTAATGCCTCTCCTCTCTGTCAGTCACTCCACTGGCTGCCCATCACGCAAAGGATCCGGTTCAAGCTGCTTACCCTATCCTATACAGCACTATCCAACACAGCCCCTTCATATATCTCAGAGCAGATCCACCGATATCATCCCAGACGCAACCTCCGCTCCGCAAACGATCTCCTCCTCTCATCCACCCTTGTCACCTCTTCCCATGCCCATATTCAAGACTTTGCTCGTGCTGCCCCTCTGCTCTGGAACTCCCTTCCTCCATCTGTCCGTCATTCACCATCCCTTAATACCTTCAAACGTAACCTTAAAACCCACCTCTTCAGGCAAGCATATAACCTGGCCTAAACATTACCCATCTTACTACCCACTGTCAATCTATTTACAGCCTACCGACTCCTGCAACCTTATGTCTCACCCCATATCCTCTAGACTGTAAGCTCTTTGGGCAGGGTCCTCTCTCCTATTGTATCATGGTATTGCTGTAAGAAACTCCTCACTCTGTTTACTCACATTTTGTATTACCTGTGTATGTAATATGTATGACTTTGTATAACATGTATTACCCTTTATGTAATGTATGACTATGTAATTGTCAAGCGCCACGGAAGATGTTGGCGCTATATAAATCCATAATAATAATTTTTAGCTGTGTTTTTTGTCTCCCTCTGGATTAACTGTATGGTTAAAATGGGTGCAAAGTTTGGACTAGATAGATGTATGCCTTTATTTAACCTCAATTACTATGTTATTATATTGCTTTTCTAAGATTTTAATCTGAGTGGTAAGGTCTTGGATTTTCTGGTGTGTACATTTTTTCTTGTTAGATGCTATTTGGATTAGGTGGCCAATGATTAAAGCATTATGGGCTGCCCTTACTGTAGAAAAAGAAAGATATTTTGTTATATTTTCAGGGAAATAATTATGGATAGATTGATTAATGACCTCATAGTTATCTGTTAGGAGGGATTTATTAGGATGCCATGTAAATAGGGGGACTTTTTATAGTATATCTTTCAGATCTAGGGATACAAATGTATGATCTGACAAAGTTATTGGGAACATGGCTATATCAGAGGTGTTTATTGTTGGTTTGGCTAAAACTATTCTGCCCACCAGTCCTCAACAATACAAGATAATAACAAATGTTTATACCAACAAGGCTACTTCCTAACCCCTACACTTTTCCCTACCCTCCCCCCCCCCCCAACACACACAAACAGACACCATCCTATCCCTTCCCTAACCCAAGTTATAACCTAAAAACTTTAAGGTTATTTTACTATTTGAAACTAAATGCATTCTTCCACACATGATTTCCCACAACCAGTGTATATGAGGATGTCTGGTAATATCCAAAGTTTTTTTCTCTCTAAAAAAAATACTTAAACGCCTTTTGCCTATTGCAAATTTGTTTATTCCATAGCTCAATAAAAAAACTTTATGAGAAAAATGACATTTGAAAAATTTGAGGAACATTCATGAGAGTTGCAGAATAGTTCCTGACACGGTTTTTCTCTCCATGTCTTATTCGTACATTGTTCCCATTTTAGGAATGATTTTGTTTTGCCAAAGGGTTTATGGGCTTGAAGATGGGAGTAAAGTATAGAAATCTGTTTGGACCTTTCGGGTTAGATAATGCTAAAGATTCAAACGTAGTTATATCAATGATGGTGTTGTACCAAGTTATACCTTTAGGGAACAAATGTAAAAAAAATGAGGTCCAATTCTGCCAGGCTTAAGGCTCAGTTAAAAGGGGAAGTGGAAAAAAAGAAATAAGGCTTTTAAAATTTTGAAATCCGAGGGGACAGAACAGGCTTACAGGGAGTATAAAAGCTGTAATAGGGAGTGCAAAACGCGATCGGAATGCATGAGAAATGTGCCAGTGTGGCCTATCGTGTAATTTTTTAAAAACTTCCTTGTTGCAATTTTACTTGTAGAAATATTGTTGCTTCTGTCTTTCTTGTTTTAAACTGAGAATAATTGTGTGTTGCCCTTTTGTTTGTTTACTCAATGGCAGAAGTAGAGCTATAGGGGTGCAGAGGTCATAGAACCAGGATATCAGAAGATTCTATGGAAGCAAAAAAATTTTTCTACAGAAAAGTAGAGAAAAAGTAAACCTGTAGTGAAATACACTTACCAGTACTGCATAAAAAGAATGAGAAATGAGAAAATAAGATAATTAAACTTAGAGGGAAAATATTGATAATAGCGTGTGTAAGTGGCAGCTAGCATGGGGTCCCTTTCAACAAATTTAACACAGGTTTCAATACTGTTTTAAGTTTATCCTTTCAAGTCAGTGAGTTCCCAGTAACCCATGAGCCACTCTCCTCTGTAACACTCTTACAAAACTCACATTAAAGACAATCTTTACCCCAACAATAAAATCAATCCCAAAATTTCCCTGCACATCCCTCCTAAACTGTATAATAAGGTGGGATTGGGATTTTTGCTGTTATTGTGCTCTATCTTTTTTTAATGCTGTCAATGACGTTGTTTGAAACAAAGAGGAACTAAGGGGAACTAAGCAAAGTCTAAACATGCAGTATCCAAACCAACAAACAAAATAAAATGCAAAAAAAATTTATTCAAGAAAAAAGAGCTGGGACACTTAAGGGTCAAAGGCTGGACATCTGGAGTACAGAGACATAGGGTTAAAGTACAAGGAAGTTTTACATCCTGATGTTCCCACTGTGTTCCCTGTACTGGCTTATTCACTTGAACTGCAAAATTAGACCAGGTGTTTAAATAGCGCAGGTTGCCAAGCCTCAAAGTAGGTCTAATCAGCCTTTATTGGATAGACTGCCCAGAATTGTTTGGCAGTCTTTCGAAAGGACGCAACAGACAGGCCGATTTTTTGGGGGGGGGCTGATTCAAACAGAACACACTAACCTGCCGTAAAATTCTTCCTTGTCCCACTCTGTTGCCATCTTGATCTTTTGACTTGCATCTACAGAAAATGTCTCCAATTTCTTAAAGTTTCAGGAAGTGCATTGAGAGGGTGTTTGAAGCACAGCAGGATGTTGCCTGCAGTCGGCATGGGCAGTTGTTTTCATTGTTAAAAATATATCAGCTGTTCATCCATATGTTTCCCCTGTAGTGCAAATCTGTAATACTGATCAGTCTTTATTTCTGTGTTTTAAAATTCTTTTCAGTCTGTACAGGTTTTTAAAAAGATGTATGGGCCTACTGAAAGAGAGACCAAATCCCATTCCCTCATAACTAAAAACAGGACCCCATTCCAATTTCCAATTAACCTTGTAATCTAACCAACAGCTTAAATTTTCTAAGCGTGTGTTACACACATTCCATTGAATAGTATGAAATCATCAGAGGATTTACTGGTACATAATATTTCATTTCTCATTTAAAATACAAGCATGCCCTGCCAATGTTTTAAAAAAAGAAAAAAAAAAAAAAGATTCTTTTAAATAATTTAGTAGGAGAAGATAATTAATAACATGTGTTCTATTCCAAAAGACATTACTAAATATTATTCTCACAATACAGTGGCTCGTAACATCCCTAAGTATTTACCTGCTAGGAAATTGAAGCAAATACAGTAAAAAGGGAGATAGTATGCATCTGATCAAGGTTGATATTCAAATTATTTAAGAAGACATGCTTCTGAAATAATAAGAACAGTAGATTTATATTTGGAGCAGTCAATCTCCTCTACTAAAAAGCAGGCAATACTGAGGTCACTAAATGGTCTTCTAGAAAGAGCTAGCAAAAACAGACTACCGGTAACTTATGGTTGGGAGTTTCCAATCATTTTTGAGATGGGCCACTTGGGGCAGGATAACCCATATGTCTCCAAACATAGCATGGAAGATATGCATTTTTCCATATTTCACTCTATATTGTTACTTGCAATGGATGCCTCCTGTTTGTTACTGAAACCATCTCATGGATAGCAGGGGTTAAATAGTGGTGTTTGTAGAATACTGTTTGTGTGCATTGGTAGTGGTAACTTGGTCAAATTGTTCAGTTCAATTGGCCACTAGGCCTATTCTTTTGCTTTAGCAACCCTATAATTTTCCTTAATGCCCAGATATAAGGTTAATTTGCTAATTGCATTGTGTTCTCATGTCTACCAATCATCCCAACCTTTAGACTCCTTTCAGACAGTGTTTTTTCTGCAAAGTTCCAGATTTAGCCACTAGCAAAATGCTACGCTAGTGACCACTGGGGAACTGCTCTAAAAACTCTTACACATTGGGACCAGGGAGTCGTGGTAGTGTGCAAAATGTAGGCAGGCATGGTTATATCTTAACATGGTGCCTTGTTTAACATTGATCTCACCAATAGACTGTTTTTATCTGTTATTGTGTATAACAGAACGGCCTATATAGCGAATTTTAAGAACCTGCTTGCTCTGAAGCAAAAAAACAAAGTCCAGTCCAGGCATAGCAGCCCATAGAATTGAAAAAGCCCATGTGACTGCCTCTGTTGCAGGTAGTAGATTGTGTTCACCAGCTGTGATAGGAATCATTACAGGAACTGATTTTTTACAACATTGGTCCAAATTCATTCACGCCAACAGATTTATTTTTCAGGTACAGGTGAGTGTTTTTGTGTGTTGGCTTAGTTCTTACTTATTACAGGAGTATTGGCAGTCAGAACCTTGTGCTTTGCAGTGTTTTTGTTTCTCTATGGGAGTGTATCTGTAAATATTGATCTGTGTTAACTAATTATCTTTAATCCTACTATTACTAATTGAATTATTTAATTGTACCCTAAAAACTAAATAAATTACCATTTCCCTTAGATGCAACTGTGCTGGTGTGAACCCAACCTAACTGAAAAGCTTCAGTCTTCAAATTAAAATATGCACAATTATTTCCAGCCCAGAAACGTAAAAAATTCAACATGTTTAGGTGAAGATGCCCTGGAACATATTTTTGAAAACTGACAACAGATATCTGCTATATTGTACACAGCACTGAAAATGTAAACTGCATTGCCATCTTGTGAAACTAAATTACTCTGAACTGCAGTGCCAAACTTTTATGACATCCAATGCTTCTGGGCCAGGCAGATACCAAACAGAGGCCAAAGAAGTTCTTTGGGAAATCAGAGCTTCTAATTATAGCAGTTTTATTCAGTGTTGAGTACCGTATTACAAATAAAATACTATTATTTAATATTAATACTATTTCAGTGGTGATTTTTCAATACATTTCCAAGGCAATAATGTTTCCACATTTGTGGTTTCTGGTAATGCTTTTTTTGTGGGGCAATACTATCCTATACAGGAAATCTTTACCCTAATAACATCATCATTCCCAAAGACAGAACACAAAGAGATGATTAAAATGAGCAAAGTCCCTTAGTCAATTTAAAAGTGTGTCATTAGGATGATTTGAGATTCACAAATCGTCAGAATGATACTTTTGTTACCTCAGTAGTTTTAAAGCAACCTTTTTTAACAGAGAATTTAGCTGACAATTTCTAATCCATACAAATAGACAGACTTATTTTAATAAGCCTTTTCTACTCTCATTGGGCAATCTAAAAATTTCCTTTAATAAGGGTATCAATGTAAAAGCATAAAAAACAGTGTGTATCCATTAAATGTAGCCCATAGCATACATATTGGTTGATAAATGAATCAAAGACTACTTTAAGAAGGAATTGTTTAATTGATGAATTGCTCAATCTTATCAGTCCAATTAAATGACCTGTTGTTATACAACAAGGTATCACAACAATATTACTGAAAAACATCAACATTTTAAACCAAACAGTTTAATTAAATGTTTTACAGAGCATCTTCAGTAGAGATGTAGTTATGTAAAACACACATAATGTTTTGCACTGGTGCATAAAATGTACATAACTTTGCCATTTATAGCAGTATAAAAACAGGATTAAAACTTGAAGTCAGCCTGAATGTATTGTCACAGCTTTTAATTGACTGACATGCTTGTCTTACAATTCTTTGCGGATCTGCTTTTCTGTGGTCGTGATGTTTAAGTCCAGTTTATCCATTTTGCCAGTAAGGCGCCCAAGCATTTCATCTTGTTCGTCAATTTCTGTCTGTAGCCCTAAAGCAAGGTTTTTCAGTCGACCCAGACCAAGTGACATATCATCTGGTAGAAAGCAAAAATGTGTTACTTTATCATACTTAAATGTCGGTTATATTACAAACTGGAGAACTACAGATGGAAACACATTTCCTGTCTATTTGCCTAGAAGTCTGTAAAATCTTTTACTACAGCAAGTCCTCTCTCACCCTTCTCTCAGGAATACAGGCATATCCAGTGTACCCAGGCACTGTTTAGATATTTTGTATTAACATTTGCAAAGGGTAGGTGTGTAAAAATGAAAGTAAAGGTGCATTCAGACGTGCGACCACCAACCACAAGGGACCAATGAACGGCTGTACTAAATGCTAATCATATGGTTGTGGCAGCTCAAGCACATGTAAAATTATTGTTATGTACAGCCGTTTGTCTGCCGCTCATTCGTCATTCGTCAACGGTCCTTGCTCGTGTACCCAGATTAACCCTAGAGGTAGTGGTTGCAAAAAACGGAACACAGGTAAAGCTTTATTTTGGGATCATTAAGGACATGTTTCTACCTTGTGTTGGTGCACCTGGGCTCATGTTTACAACTTTTGCATAAGGTTAAAGCTTGCCATGGACGTGATTAAAGCTGCCTCCACTAGAGTTGCTTTAATTCATGTTAATTTTAAAGCAATACCATTTCAACCACACCAAAGCCCACATTTCTTTTAAAGAAACTCGTCCTGGTTTTCATTTATGATATAGTGGAAAATGGTGTTAAGTAATTCTGCATCCATCTGAAGATAATTCATTTTAAATCAGCAGTTTATGGTTTACAATTAAGCTAAAACATTTTTTTAGACAGATCTCCTATAAACCAAGTTTGCCCAACACTTTAAGCAGATATAATTTGTCACTTGCACAGAGTATCAGAGGAAATTGTAAGAGGACATTGTTTATCTTGTACACAAAAACTGTTTTGGGAAATGTGTTGGTAGCTGGTAGAATCCATTCAATTTCGACTGAATGTTTCACACCTAATTTTACCTAAATTATTGTCCACTTTCTGATGGTAGTTTCTTAGTGCCTGGTTCCTGTGCTGGCTTCCAGAGTTAGATGCTCCTGCATTACTGCTTGAATCTACAAGACAAATGAAGTATTATATATATGGTATATTACACCATTTATTTAATAGAAATATTAAACTAGCAGTAAAAACTTTGTGAATTTAAAGGGCATTCCGCCCCCCCCCAACTGAAATTTGCCCCAATGCTGAGCACATGTGTAGTTCTCTTGCATGGCCGAAACACAGTCCAGGAAACTTAAGAGTGGGAGTCATTTCTTGGTGTATTCCCTTTCTATCACTAACTGTTCCTAACTAGACCTCGCTAGTTTAAAGTACGCACATTCGGAATCTGAATGCAGAAGGAGGGCCGAACCAGCAGCCACTCCGTGATTGGCTGAGCATACTTGTTTGAGTCAGCTAGGGTATTAGTCATTAGCTGTGATGTCAAATGTCACATCCATGACTGACAGTTGCTAACTGAAAAAGATAGGGAGCAGAAACAGGGGTAACTAAGTTAGTATCTTTCAGATTGCTAACTTTTAAAAATTTTAAACATCTTAAAGCAGTACAAGAAACAAAAACAATCTTATTTTGAGGGAAGATGGGAGGGGGAACCATCTCCCAAGGAAGTGGGGCATATGGAATGGTATAGGTGTTGAACACATCGTCAGCAAGAAAGAGATTTCAACATATGATACCCTGGTCTCCTTGGCCAAGTTGAAAATGATTGCCATTACCTCTGCTTGTTCCTGCAAAATTTCCACTTGCGCATGTGCATAGAGTACAGAGTCCGTCAGGACCTGTAAGAGGACGCGGCGGAGGACCGAACGATCGAGTAAAATCCTAACCTCTCCTGGCTCCTGCAAGTGTTATTGAAGAACAGGAGGTAAGACATAGCTCTTTAACCTCCTGTTTTTTCAATAAAACTAAATAGTAAAAAAATTTTAAGCAGTGGAGATACTCTTTAACCATCTGATTTCCAGATGACTTTTTCTTAAAGGGCATGTCCACCCGCAAAACTATAATTTCCCCCATCACTGGACCCACTCTGTAGTGCATAAAAATCCTTACTTTACATCCCAGCTCCAAATGGTTCTCCTGTAATGCCCCTCCAAAGTCCAGAAAATGACCACCAGGAGCCTGGCCACCAGGGAAACTGTTTGCTCAGAGCAGCCCCCCCCTCTCCCTCCCGTTTTGTTCTCCCTCCCCCTAGCGTAAAATCCCTTTGGCACATATTAGAGCTAGTTCCCCCAGCCCCAACCGCTATAATATATTTCCCAGAAACTCCCCCGATCTTTACTTACCTTCCCTCTCTCCTCTGGCGTTCTGAACTGCCGGCAGCCGTGTCCGTGATTGGCTGCCTCTCAGGGATGCGGCTGGCGGTCTGGCCCCCTGCTTGCAGTTTCATGCAAGCAAAGGGCCGGGCAGTGCGGTGGAGGAAAGAGGGAAGGTAAAGTAAAGATCGGGGGAGTTTCTGGTAAATATAGCGGTTGGGGCTTGGGGAACTAGCCCTACTATGTGCCAAAAATCGGAAAAAGGGGTGGACAAGCCATTTAAGTGAAACTTGTGTAAGACCAACAGGGTTATTCAATAAAAGTTCTTATTGTTTAAAATGATGCAAATTTTGCCCCAACCAATCAGATCTTATTTAACATTTGAAAGCTAACATCTGATTGCTTGGGGCAAAATTAGCACCATTTTAAACGATAAGAACTTTTATTGAATCTCCCTGCAAGTCCTTTTAAATCTGGATGAATGGGCACATCCAAATATACTTAATATATGAATTAATTAATATACCCTTTATGTTGGTACTGACTAGCCAAGAAATTTCCTCACCAAAAACAGCACTTGTTTTTAGTCTTTTTAAAGTTTGGGACAGGTCTCCAGAATCCTAAAGCCTTCTTTGAACTCGCTTGCCTCCTAAAGCTCGTACAAGACAAAAACAGTTGTACTATGTAGACTGGAAAACAAAATGCTTTCATACCAACCTAAATTCTCTCTCCTAAGTAGGTTAGGATGAGTAGCTTGATAATTCTCCTCCTGTTCTTTACTATTTGATAAGGCTTCCTGCAATCTAAATGATGACAGATAAAATATTATACAATATCATTATAAAATATTTATATGCTAACTGAACTGTAGCGTAACTGTCAATATTTTACATTTCTACAGCATATGCATTTAAGCAGAAAAAAATGTAGATGTCAAAGTATCCAATAATCTTGAACCATAAACGTTTAACTTTTAAA
Source organism: Hymenochirus boettgeri (assembly GCA_019447015.1). Lineage (NCBI taxonomy): Eukaryota > Metazoa > Chordata > Amphibia > Anura > Pipidae > Hymenochirus > Hymenochirus boettgeri. The sequence goes on from CM033469.1 coordinate 292,816,914, forward strand.
GGATATGTACACTGGGAAATTATTTTTTTTGCCCATTGTGGGAAACTATAATTCTTTCCAACTATCACTGTTCCATTCTCCCCCCCCCCCCCCCAAAAAAAAAAATGATTAAAGAGATATTCATAGTTTACAATTTGGTGATTGTTAACATTTGTCTTTATATAAATTTCAAAAAGATTTTTCATGTATTCTCAAACAGTTATATCTCTTCTTTTTTAATTTTTTTATTTAACAGTCTTACACTGTTACATTTGTTTTGTTGATCTGTCACCTATTTCTTTGGATATCCATTCTGAAACATCTTACATTTCAGCTGTCAATCAAGTGCCTTAGTATCATAAACTGTTCTGTTATGTATAGTTTTGCTGTAGCTGGTATGGTTATAGTTGGTATGTGAAATGCAATGCTACCTCATAGGAATTACCGAGCATGATTGCCCTCACAGAGAGTCAGATCTGTCTGTCAGGGGGCTGGGGGACTGAGCTTGAGCAAAACAAGTACTGTATTAAAGTCATGCATGTATGTATTCCTTGCACGTAACGTTATTTGAGGTAGTATCTGGTAATTGGCCGCTATCATCATGTTGTTACCCATTGGCATTGTACTTGATTTAACACACATTCTCAAATGTCTAGTTTAGCCCCAGTAATGGATGATGGGATTGATGTGTGTGTATGCCCGTGATTATTTCACTTACTTTTTTAGAACGTTGTCATGTTTTCTTAAGCAGCCAGTGTTATTACAGAGTGATTAGCATTTACATAAGAATTATGCTGCAAGCTGTACCGGTTACCGCACAGCATGCACAAAAAATGGCAAGAACGCCTAGTATCCCATTTAGCACACGTGGTTATTCAAAAGTTACACATAACCACCATATACATATTTATAGTATAGGAGTTAATTAATATAGTTTCAGCCACATATGTTAGTGCAGAGTTTATTTCAATTATAAAACATCACAATAACATACCACTATTACCAATGTCCATATTTGAATAATTAGTTATAGCTGCCACCAAGGAAGAACACATATATATGTATATAGGAATGAAAACAATATATAAATATAACAGTATTAGTACTGAGATATAAATGACTTAGAAGAGGGCATTGAGAGCAAGGTCTCAGTATTTGCTGATGACACTAAACTATGCAGAGCTTTGGAAACTTCCAATGATGTGCAAGTGCTGCAAGCAGACCTAGATAGATTATCAAAATGGGCAGCAGAATGGCAGATGAGATTCAATGTTGATAAATGTAAGGTGATGCATTTGGGATTTAATAATCCCTGTGCCACCTACACCATAAATAACTCTGTGTTAAGTGCATCTGTATTGGAAAAAGATTTGGGGGTTCTGGTAGATAACAGACTTAGCTGTAGCAACAGCTAGAGCTAGCAAGATATTGTCTTGTATAAAGAGGGGAATGGAATCAAGAGAGAAAAATATTATTCTCCCTCTTTACAAGGCACTGGTAAGGCCTCATTTGGAATATGCGGTGCAGTTTTGGAATCCCATATACAAAAGGGACATCTTGGAAATTGAGGCAGTTCAGAGAAGGGCAACTAAATTAATAAGGGGAATGGAGGGGCTTGAATATGCAGGCAGATTAGACAAGTTAGGGCTGTTTACATTGGAGAAGCGGCGGTTGCGTGGGGACATGATAACCTTATACAAATATATTAATGGCCCATACAGTGAACTCTCTGGTGCATTGTTCACTAATAGGTCATATCAGAGGACTCGTGGACATCCTTTAAGGTTGGAAGAAAAGAAGTTTCATCTTCAAGTTAGGAGAGGTTTCTTTACAGTGAGAACGGTGAAACTGTGGAACTGTCTTCCAGCAGAGGTGGTAATGGCAAGTTCATTGAATAACTTTAAAAAAGGCCTGGATAAGTTTCTAAAACTAAAAAATATTGAGAATTACTGGTATTAATGCATATAGATCTGGTTGATCCAGGGATACTTTCCGATTGCCGTTTGGAGTCAGGAAGGAATTTTTTCCCCCCTTTTTAGCTGGGGTTTTTTGCCTTCCTCTGGATCAACTGTTAGGTAGGGTTAAAAAAAAAAAGTGAATAGGTTGGACTTGATGGACGAATGTCTTTATTCAACCTTAATTACTATGTTACTATGTATACACTAATCCACACAGCATGTCATGAAGTGATATTTAGCCATGCATGCATGAAGGTGGAGCATCAAGGGGGAATGGTACCTGAAACAAAATGTCTCTGGTGCTGCCCCCCTTATCATTCCTTTTGGGCGAGTAGGGTAGTAGCACAAGCACAGACATCCATTGTAGGGTAAGGGTTAGTGCGTGAGAATCGCAGAGCAGTGTGGGTGGCTGTATTGCTTGCACAATTGTTTTTGGAGTGCATGCGATCACCGTTTTTTAGGAGATTGCAGGGCAAACACCCGTCCGCCATAGCCGCCTACTTTACTGCCTTAATGTCATTAAAGTAAATGTTAGCACCTGAAGATCTGAATAAGATAACTGTGTATGTGCACTGTCTGGTCATGCCTCTTACTCCTCCAGTTGCTTAGGAATGGGCATGTAGGTAGAACATAATGGTCAGTGACCAAACTGTCTGTTGCTGGGAAATAAAGCACAAACCTCATGTTAGTAATGTAAACATGAGCCATTGCAGTCTTTTGCGTGACAACTTAGGCTGGGTACATAGTATATAATATTTTTGGCCGAACGATAGTGCCATGTATTGGTTGGTCGGAAATATCACACAGTGGGGATGGGGCGACCCGAACAGGCCTGTTGGTAAATTCATCTGGTCGTGTGTACCCAGCCTTAGGCCTGATACACAAAGGTCACACTTCTGCCTTATATTCCCTGCAACAAATTTATTGATCGGTAATGTTTCTTGGGAATCCTAGTGCCATGCCCCAAAGTTTGACTCGACTGATCTTTTGTGTATTTGAATAAATGTGATTGGCAGGAGTGATTGTCAGACAAGTGTTGGACATCATAACTGTGTGTGTGAGCCTTCTGTAAAATTGAGATAGCATTCTTATATAAGGGGAAAAAGTAAAGTTGCAGACATTGCTGCTTTGTGTCAGTCTGTAATTGGTATAAAAATCTCACTCCTCTTTTGAAACAAAATTAAATTTTCTCATTTTGTACAGGTAAGAAGATGCATATTAAATCTATTATAATTGATGGCTTTAAATCCTATGCCCAACGGACCGAAATCAATGGCTTTGATCCCCTTTTTAACGCTATCACTGGACTTAATGGCAGTGGCAAGTCCAATATTTTGGATTCTATTTGCTTTCTTCTTGGTATCTCTAATCTGACACAGGTAGGTACAAGAAAAAAAGTGTAGGCTTTGTATAGACTGTTAGTATGAAAAAAAATCTGTTGATATGATTTAGGAGCCAACATATCCTTTTTAGTTCCAGCTGCTTGGGTTCGTCCAGCCTTGACTTTCTTGTAAAACTGTACTACAATAATATTAAATTCTCATAATTGTGTAGATTTTTAAAAAAATATTTGCTTAATTTTAAAGGGTTAACATTTTATTTATTATGCTAGGTGCGAGCTTCCAACTTGCAAGATCTTGTGTATAAAAATGGGCAGGCTGGAATAACCAAAGCTACTGTTTCTATCACTTTCGATAATCATGACAAAAAGCAAAGCCCTCTTGGATTTGAGGCCCATGATGAAATAACTGTGACAAGACAGGTAAATGTCAAAATATTATTTATAATGTCACTCATTCTGGATTACTATATCTGGTGAATTCAGTTGGTTCAACTGGACTTAATTTTTAATTCCTGAAGATGTTTCCTGAAGATGTTTCTCAATTCAGAATGATTTTACAAGAATCTGTTGGCAAAAATATTGCCAACAGATTCTTGTACAAGTCATTCTGAATTGAGAAACCCAGTCGGATGACTAGTGAAATGTCTTCAAGAACTAAACTTCAAGTCCAGTTGATCTAACTGAATACAACAGATATACCATGACCTGGATGAATGAGAACCTTCACAAGCATTTCTGGATAACTGTAACAGATTAATGTAGAAAAAATACAGTAAGAGTATAAAGAATGTTTTGCCATATATAAAATCATTTTAGCAAATTTGAAATTCTTTATTAATCTGGTAAAATTTAATGTATGTAGAGTTTTTAAAATCTGTCAGTACCTAGAAAATATTATTTATATATTATTAAAATATTTATTTTTTATATCTAATCTAGTATGCTAATCTATGAAAGAAATGTTCTAATCTATATAAAAACATAATTAGAATTAAACACAATGTTAATAATCCTATATATTGTGTAATATTTTAAAGAATGTTTCTGCTCGCTGTGATTTCTGAAGTAAAAAGTGGCTTGCCTTTGTTCCAAATGAAAGCACTCTCTATGCATACTGCTATTTTTTATTTTTGCCAAAGGTTGTCATTGGTGGAAGGAACAAATACCTTATCAATGGAGTTAATGCCAACAATACTCGTGTTCAGGATCTATTCTGTTCAGTGGGACTAAATGTGAACAATCCTCATTTTCTTATTATGCAGGTACTTTACTCTGTAGTCCTTAGTGTCTTTTTTTGTTGTTTTGCCAACAAACTGTGTGAAGAGTGTAATTTCTCTTAAATATTGTGTTGTGCATAATCGCCTTATTTACGTTTTGTTGACTACAAAAACAGTATTTTATGATGAAATAGTGCCTTTTCTATTGTATATGGAGAATCCTGTATCCAAAGCAATGGTTATGGCACAACCACTATATAAATTTGGTTATGCATCCAAAAGAAACATTCTTGCATATGAACTATACCCGTTTATAGGAAACCTTATATTATTTGTAGTTGATTTGCATTTTAAAATGTTAATAGTTCTTTTTTTTTTTTTTTTTTTTTTTTTTTTTTTTTTTTTTTTTGGAATTCTTCTTGGATGCGCGCCCTCTTTTCTGATTGATGTTCGTGTGAATACCATTGGGCCAAGAGAGGGGCCTGGGGCACGCTGCACCTGGGCAAATCTTACTGAACGGCGAGTTTAGCATTTTATTTGTGCAAACACTTTACCTTTGGAATGGTTTCCATGCTCGGATATACCAATACACTATACCCGATTGGCCAGCACTTTGGTGTAGGGCCAAGGAGTTTATCCCCCTGGGTCACCCCTCCTACTTTGTGAGTGTGGTTTTCTTTATTCAACTTGATTCTATAACATTGTGGTTTATGGTTGCATGTTGTAACCACACACTACTTGTCTTGTTTTTGTGTTACCAGTTCAGTTGAGGACACTCTCCCAGCCCTTTTACTAGATTTTTCAGAAGAAGTCTGCCTTCCCCTTGAAATGGGAACTAAATGATTTCTAGTAAACATCAAAAATAAAGTAGTCAAGTGAACCATCTATAAAGCTAAAACAATTATTTTATTGAGGGTTATAATAAACTTATTCTACATTAAATATGTTAGCAGATCTGGGGATCTAATTAAATCACATTTTATGTATAAATCGATTTAGCGCACATAATGATAAAGCATCTTAAACTTTTTCTAATTTTCTCAATTAATATATATATTTTCTGATTTACATAAACACCTTCATTTAACACAAGGTTCGTAGTCGACTTACTTCGTACTGGCTTTATATTCAGATGCTCCATTTTCAGGGGGCGGATCAGCAGGTTTTGCTCTAAAGTAGTTTGTGAATCCACTGAACATGCTCTTAATACTGTTAATATGTCTCTGACTTGTTTTCATATCCTGTTCCATCTTGTCCACCATCTTCTCTGTCCGTTTCATAGCCTCTCCCTGACGAACCAATTCCTGGAAGAAAAACATATTAAAGGAGAACTGTGGTGTCAAGTTTAAATAAAAGACCATTTTACTACTACCTTTAAATCGAGCCATCAACCATGTCTCTACGTGCTCCACAGCCCAAGATATAAAGAAATTAATGGATGGGAGGCTGACATCTTCCAATTCGCCACCCGCGAGCACTGCCTCAGACTTCAGTGACAGGACAGGAAGTCCCTCCCACTCCCTGCTGTGTGAAGATCCCCACAGAGAAGGTAAGGGAATCTAAAGCCCTACTCTCCCACTATGTGAAAACAGCCTTTTCAGGCACAGTTTTCACACAATTTTCTGTAGCGATGTGTGTCTGAGTGGCCCACGGCACCTGTGAGTGGGCGAGGCCACATGGGGCCAAGGGGGGCCTACAAATGGAGGGGCCATGGGGTCCATGAGTGGAAGGGACCAGGGGGGCTTGCAAGAGGAGGGGGCTGCAAGGGGAGGAGGAGACACAGGGCAGATTGACTGTCATCCACTGACATGGTTTCAGAGCAGGAAGTGCAGGGAACCTGGTGATGCTGCTGCCATATCACACACAAAAATGTAAATATCTTCAAAACTATGCAAAATAAACAATGAAAATAAATTGCAAAAGTTCTCAGGAGAGCAATTCCTATGAAATTACCCTTTAATAAACGGTGCAAACATTTGCCTACATTAATCTGCAGCAACAAATACATTATTATATTTTTACAGGTTAACCACAGTTAGAAAAAATCTGATTGGTTGCTGGCTTGCTGCAGATCAAGAACACAGCCACATTTTTGCACCTCTTATTAAATAAGCCAGATAGTGTTGCTCAGTTAAAGGATAACTATACTCCTATTTTCCTACCTTGCAATATTGAGGAGCTACACTACTATATCAGCAAAAGTTCCAGGTGTACAATGGCACACTGCTGTTGGCTGGTTAGCCAGACAAGTTGGTAGGTGCAATCCTCTCAGCCCCCTACTTCCAGGGCTACACAATTCGAGTGGAATATAGAGCAGAGGAGCACACTACTTAGGTGAAAACTTAATTTATTGGTGCAAAAACGTAACATACAACGTTTCGGGACACACAGTCCCTTCCTTAGGTATATGCATATGGCTGAACATGCCCTTTATGTTGTTTGCTCATGCTTCCCCACCACCATTCACCATCCCTTAATACATAACGTAACCGACCTCTTCAGGCAGGCATATTACCTAGCCCAGACATTACCCCTCTCATTGACCCAACCTGATCCATTTCCTCTAGACTGGAAACTCTTTGGGCATGGTCCTCTTTCCTATTGTTTCATGGTATTGCTGTAAATAACTCATCACTCTGTGTATATCTGTTGTATTCAATTAGATCAACTGGACTTGAAATGTAGTTCTTGAAGACGTTTCGCTAGTCATCCGACTGGCTTTCTCAATTCAGAATGACTTGTACAAGAATCTGTGGCAATTATGTACCCTGGAAAATCCCAATTAGCATATCACAGCCAGGTGTTAAGGGTGTGATTGGATAGTGGCTAAGAGGTGTTATAGGAACGCCCAGAGTAAGGTGTTAAAACAGCATTGTACATGGCAGACAGTTGGTGTCGAACCCCCCCACTCTATTTAGGCTTGGTTTCTTAAATGGCCTCCTTAACACCTCTCTTGAACCAGTCACGTTCCTTCGCCAGTATGTTAACATTACAATCTTCAAAGGTATGTCCTTTATCCTTAAGATGCAGATACACGGCTGAGTCCTGACCCGAGGAATTGGCTCTTCTGTGCTGGGCCATACGTTGATGCAGTTGCTGTTTGGTCTCCCCCACATACAATCAGAGCATTCTTCACTGCACTGCACTGCATATATGATGTCGCTTTTCTTGTGTTTAGGTATTGGGTCTTTCGGATGTACCAATTGCCTCAGTGTGTTGTTCGGTTTAAAGCAGACAGGGATACGATGTTTTTTGAAAATTCTTCTTAATTTCTAACTATCCAATCACACCCTTAACACCTGGCTGTGATATGCTAATTGGGATTTTCCAGGGTACATAATTGCCACAGATTCTTGTACAAGTCATTCTGAATAGAGAAAGCCAGTCGGATGACTAGCGAAACGTCTTCAAGAACTACATTTCAAGTCCAGTTGATCTAATTGAATACAACAGATATACCATGACCTGGATGAATGAGAACCTTCACAAGCATATTTCTAATCATTTTGGGGAGAAAACCCTCAAACTTGTACGGCAATATGAAAAGACAGCAAGGAAATTGGCAGACTACAGAAACCACCTGCGATTTAACCTCCGATGCAGACAACAAAGGCTAGTACCATGCAGTATACGTCTGGATTCCACGGTTAAAGGCATCAGAGCCAAACAGATACTGCAAAAGGCTCAAACACAGCTCCTAAGTGAACGGGTACGACAGACACATTTTACAGTCGGTGCTTTAATGCACAACATTAGTCAACTAGAACAGAACCTGGCCTCACAGCTACCTGTGTCCATCTGGGAAAGAGTGATGGAGTTCACCAAACAAGCACAGCTTTCTCAGCACTGTAAGGGCAAACAAAGGCAACAGAACAAGTTCTCTATTCTGTCATCCCAGAACAGCCCCAAAGGAGAACAACTACCTTGGATACAAAAGGACGGAAGTGTCACTTCATCAAACAAGGAGGAATGGGTGAGAAACTTGTCTAACAGGACCCTGACCCAGCCAGAAATGGAAGTCCTTGGTAAGGGCTTGAATTTTGCCATCACCCCTAAAGCCATCCTTGTGGTGGATATTATAGCAGCCACAGAAGCCTCTATCCACAGTAATAAGGTATCACAGAGTGAGGCAGAACAACTTCGCCTTAAGGTATCTGCAGCCTTAGCCAGTGCTAAAACTCCTTCATCTAACCTGACTACACAGGAAAGAAGAGCCTTAACATCCCTCAAGACAGATTCCAGTATCACCATTCTACCGGCAGACAAGGGAAGATGCACAGTGGTACTCAACACCTCAGACTACCATGATAAGGTGACCATGCTCCTGGCCGATAACAACACATATGAGGCTTTAACAAAGGATCCCACCAGCCGTTACAAGAAAAGAGAGTCATAGACTTACTACAACAGCTTCAAAAGGATAAAGCCATTGACCGAGCAATGTATCATCGCCTCTACCCTGGTGAGGCACATCCATGCATATATGGACTCCCAAAGATACATAAGGAAGGGGCCCCACTAAGACCTATAGTCAGCAGCATCAACTCTGTAACATACAAGGTGGCAAAATATCTAGCTAACATCTTAGGACCTTTGGTGGGAAGTTCTAAGCATCACATCCAGAACTCTCAGGATTTCACCAACAAGATTGAAGATATAGAACTCGGTGTAGAAGAAACTATGGTGTCCTATGATGTGACATCTCTCTTCACTTGTATACCCACCAAGGAGGCTGTTGACATGGTGAGAAACCGGCTGGGCCAAGACAGCACTCTTACCAGCAGAACTGATCTCAACCCAGAACAGGTGTGTTCCTTGTTGGACTTGTGCCTGAATACCACCTATTTCAAATACAGGCATAAGTTCTATAAGCAAAAACATGGATGTGCTATGGGATCTCCAGTTTCACCTATTGTGGCCAACCTTTACATGGAGGTAGAAACACAGGCGCTTAATACCTTTAAGGGCATAGCACCCAGCCACTGGTTCAGATATGTTGATGACACCTGGGTTAAAATCCACCAGAAGGAAGTACAAGCTTTCACAGAACACATTAATGCGGTGGACCAAAACTTTAAATTCACAAGGGAAGAGGTACAAAACAACAAACTGGCTTTCTTGGACTGCTTGGTAGAAGTTAAGGAAAATGGTAAACTGGAAGTAGAGTTTTACAGAAAACCAACACACACAGATCAGTATTTGATGTTTGACTCCCACCACCCTTTAGATCACAAGCTGGGGGTCATCAGAACCCTGCAACACAGAGCCGAGAACATCCCCACTAGCACAGAGGCGAAGGCTAAAGAAATGAAACATCTCAGAGGAGCCCTTAAAACTTGTGGATATCCAGACTGGGCCTTTGTCAAAAGAAGTAGAAGGAAAGAAAAGAACACGAATACCAACAGTGAAGGGGAAAAGCAAGACAGGAGGAAGAACATGGTCATCCCATATGTAGCAGGGGTCTCCGAGAAATTAAGAAGAATTTTCAAAAAACATCGTATCCCTGTCTGCTTTAAACCGAACAACACACTGAGGCAGCAATTGGTACATCCGAAAGACCCAATACCAAAACACAAGAAAAGCGACATCATATATGCAGTGCAGTGCAGTGAAGAATGCCTCTAATTTCTGTATTTGGGGGAGACCAAACAGCAACTGCATCAACGTATGGCCCAGCCAGAAGAGCCAATTCCTCGGTCAGGACTCAGCCGTGTATCTGCATCTTAAGGATAAAGGACATACCTTTGAAGATTGTAATTAACATACTGGCGAAGGAACGTGACTGGTTCAAGAGAGTGTTAAGGAGGCCATTTATGTGAAAATAAAGAAACCAAGCCTAAATAGAGGTGGGGGGGGTTCGACACCAACTGTCTGCCATGTACAATGCTGTTTTAACACCTTACTCTGGGCGTTCCTATAACACCTCTTAGCCACTATCCAATCACACGCTTAACACCTGGCTGTGATATGCTAATTGGGATTTTCCAGGGTACATAATTGCCACAGATTCTTGTACAAGTCATTCTGAATTGAGAAAGCCAGTCGGATGACTAGCGAAACGTCTTCAAGAACTACATTTCAAGTCCAGTTGATCTAATTGAATACAACAGATATACCATGACCTGGATGAATGAGAACCTTCACAAGCATCACTCTGTGTACTTATTATAGTCATTACCTTTGTATGACTTTGTATATATTTACCCTTGTATGTAATGTATGACTGTCATTGTACATCCATAGTAATAATAAATACTGTTATCTGGTGCCCTACTAACCACCATCTAAATATCTGTAAACTTTTAAGGATATGTACACTATGAAATTTGTTTTTTTAAATTACTGTATAATTTTTGTTGATCTGTCCACTAATTCTTTAGATATCCAGTCTTAAACAGCTTAGATTTCAGCTGTCAATTAAGTGCCTTAGTATCATAACCTTTTCTGTTATGTATAGTTTTGCTGCAGCTGGAATGGTGATAGTTGGTATGTGAACTGCATAGTGGGAAATTCCCTCTCCCAATGCTGCCTCATAGAGATTACTGAGCATGCTTGCCCTCACAGAGAGTCAGATAGTCTGTCAGGTTGCTGCAGGACTGAGCTTGAGCAAAACAAATACTGTATTGAAGCCATGCAGCAACACAAACACATCAGAGCAAGTGTTGCTTACACTGTATGTATTCATTTATAGATTGAAATGAGGAAAATTAATTTTTTCAGTGTACAATTCCTTTAAAGTTCACACTGCGAATTTAGAAAATATTCTACTTATTCTACTGGCATTATTATAGATTTATTTAGAATTTCTGTGAAATACATTGATACATACAATGAATAAATACATGGTATAAACCAGGGTAGTGCATATACAGCAAAGTTGAACAGCATGCTCAGAGAGTGGCAGAGTGGCAAGTCAAATACAGAAACACCATGATACAATAGGAATGAGAACCCTGTATGCGTAAGCTTACAGTCTAAAGGAAAGTACCTGTTGCGGCTCTGGTCTTCCTCCCTTATCGGTCTCCTGAGGGGGTGAGTACATCCAGCATGGGTCCGTGTGCACAAGGGAAGCAAGGAGTGCTCCTCTCCAGACTATGAACACTGCAAAACGATTTTCCTGGCACCAATAGTCTCTACACAATAACCCGAGGCAGGCTAATTTAAAACTTCCAATACCTTTATTAGTACAGATTTAAAATTCCAAGTACACATCGGGGTGAGCATAGCTTTAAAAGTGAATCACAATATACGTGTAGACAGATGTGTATTGTGATTCACCTTTAAAGGTATGCTCACCCCAATGTGTACTTGGAATTTTTAATCTGTACTAATAAAGGTATTGGAAGTTTTAAATTAGCCTGCCTCGGGTTATTGTGTGGAGACTGTTGGTGCTGGGAAAATCGTTTTGCAGTGTTCATAGTGTGAAGGAAACTCAGCTTTGTCAGACTGCCAGAAGTGCAATTCATTATAATAATTTCCACTACTACAGTGCAAGTCTAGTTGGGTAGATATTTGACAAACTGTTTTTTTTTTGGAAATGTAGCACATTACAACATCCATTGTCTGTGATCTTCTACTACAAATATTTATAATATTTGTCAAAGAATTTGGTAAATGTTAGTACCAATAGACAATGAACAGCCAAACCCATTAACAGTATGTGGTGTCCCTATACTTTTGGCCGTGTGATATTTCACATTATACAGAGAAATTTTGAAATAGGAGAATCTGAGCAAAGGGAAACCAAATATAATTATTTCTCAGTACACAACTGACAGAAGTAATACCAGTCTCAATATTAAAGGGCATCTATACTGAAAACTATTCTAAATTGACCATTACTGGAAACTATAACTCTTCCCAACCATTACCATTTATTTTGTTCATCTGCCCCCTATTTATTTAGATATCCAATCATAATTGTTGGGTCTATCCTGACATTCCAAATGTTATTAACCCTTACAGCCAGAAAGCAGATAATATTTGTAAAGATTTATTATTAGCTTTCTCATTACAATTTTTTAGTCCCTTTGTATATTTTAGTCCAATCTGACTAATTGTAAAATAAATGTTATTAATATCACTGGTTTTTGAAGTGTAATGGGATTGGTTTGAGATTTCTAGTGTACCTGTCGTAAAAACTTGTGTAGTAGCACAGGAGAATGACAGATTCTTCTGCTATATTGTTAGAAACTGCAAACTATGGCTGTGCCAGTGTGAATGGGATGCTGTTCAAAAAAAGAACAATAACCCCTTGATACATAGGTTCATTTCCCACTAGCCAGAGATAGCCATTAGCAATCTTCCAATTTAGTGTTGTTTTGAGTCTTTAGTTCTAATCTAAATATCCCGGAATCCCATGCAACAAACATATATTGCACTATATAAAAAAATCATTGTTCAAGCTTCAGTTTATCTCATAATAAATGTAACTATTGTAACTATATCACCATGTACTCAAGGCAATGTCTATAACCGTTACCAAACAATGCTTGATAAAACTATTTTGTCACACAAAACATTATAGGGCTGATACATGGTGCAAAAGGAACAATAACTCCTTGATAATTAGGTAAATTTCCCACTAGCCAAAGATTGCCATTACCAAGTCAATGTGATTTATGAATTTAGTGCTGTTTGGAGTCTTTAGTTGGAAACTAAATATCCTGTAATAAAATGCACAAAATTCAGAATTATGAAATACAGAGGGCAGTACAAAATCCAGAAACTATTTAGCCAATGAAGCAAGGCATTTGGTTACAAATTTGACTAAATGTTTAAGGGGTTTTCAAATGTCTATGAAATTTAATAAAAGCTGAAATTGCTGTTAGAGTTGTTTAATCATATCCTAATGTCGAAAATACTTTGCCCACTCTTGCCAGCAATACTTTTCTCACCTCTGCAGTGTCCACTCCAACCTTCTCTGAATCATAGATTAGCGATAAAGACCTGTTGGAGCTGTCAACTGTAGACTGGGCCCTCCTCATCACCTCTTGCTGCAAAGACCACTGCCTGTCGGTTTCTTCCCTCCTCCTTCTTTCGGCTGGATCTTCATAAGGATTGGCTGCATCATTCCACTTCACAGGTTTAAAGTCATCATCCTCATCTTCATCAAATGGATTGTAACTTTTGGACATGATAGAAAACGGTTTCTAAAGTTCTTCAATTAACTGTTAAAGAAAATCATAACTCAATGAACAAATAGCAACATGTAAGAAAACTGTAAACATATCCATCTTTAAAAGTATCTTGCTTGCGCTTGGGGGTATGGGTAGGGAAAGGGTTAAAACAAGAAGTAAAAAATAAAAAATAAATAGGTTAAGATCAAGATCTCTGTAAAAAAAACAGTTTAAAATGACACTTCCATATATTATTGTGTATCTATGTTGTATCTGTAAACATATCCAGATACAACATAAACTGAACATAAATTTTTTTTTAACACAAACATCTTACACAAATAATTACATTTTTATACACAGCCAAGGAATCAATGTAATATGACAAATCTCTATCTGCAGGGGAGGACTGGTCCAGTAGTCTAAGGGGCAAATACCTCCAGACTGGTCTCAAATGAAAAATGTGGGTTTCCACAGAACATATTAGTAAGTTACACACTTAAACGGCACAGCGCGCGCCTCTAGCTCGAATGTGTGCAAGGAACAGAAGACTGCTGCTGAACTTCTTTCCTTTACTGACACTGGGATCGGACAGGCACCACATCCTAAATTAAAATGATTTATGAGCATGGGAGGTCAGTAATGACGTTTTGGAGACACTGCCTCAGTTTAAACCTTAAAGGATGTCTCCACTGGAAATCTCAGAAGTGTGCTACATGTTTCGGATCATGCATCCTTTCTCAAGCGTGGTCTGATATATGTAGCACACGTGTTTCTATAATAAAAACCTGCACTTTGTTCACAGCTACAGCCCTGTGTTGATTTATGCCAATCCCATCTTTGTTATTTACATAATGGATGGGGCTTAAGACTGGGTGAAACTAGGTTGGATGGGGACAGGTCACCTGTCCATCATAGGACATTGGGAAGTAGGAGTTGTTGGCTCCTAACTTTTTGGAGCAGTCGCCTAAATATTTGGATGATTTGTCAAGCCCTGCACATCTTATTTACCCAAGTCAAGGTGGGCAAAAGGAAAGGAAAGTTAAGCAATCAACAACTTTAACTATGGTCCATTATACTGCTTTAAAGGATAAGTACTCTGGGGGTAGCTGGGGGTCATCTGAACCCAACAATTGTAAATCCTTTTGCAGGGAAGAAGTGCGGTCTTCCTGCACTGTAGTATCCTCATGCTGAGAGGAACCAATGTTAACAGTCCTTTCTGGGATAGCTGAATCAACATCGCTTCCTGACTCAGTTGTGTAGTTCTGCTGCTCCTGGTCACTCTCCGACAATGCCCTGATAAGCAGCTCCTTGGATTGTCCAGGACATCAATACCTCTTTCCTTACAGAGGTTGATCAGGACCTCCTTGGTTTGCCTCTTGTAAAAAGTTGTCATTCTCAGCTAACCTTGCCAAATAAAAGATAGAAAAGAAAACCAGAGAAGGGGGGGAATCTGTTTGAACATATGTCTTTTAAAAATAAATGCACTGAGTTTGTCTTTGAAGACAGATACCCTAGCAAGGATACAGTTCTTTAGTACAAGGGTTAAATACTTAATCCAAGCACTAATAAAAAATAATTTATCCTACCGCTGCCACCAATTTGTCACGAACGCTAGTTCGCTGGGCACGTGATCTGATCAATCAATCGGTAAAAGCTGCCACCACTTCAAATTAAGGCTTTGAAGATGCCCACAAACGACTATTCTCGACTCTCACTGACTATGCACACCCCTGTCCTGGCAGCTAATTGGTTAACACTACACCATACACTCCTGCAACTAACTGGTTAATTAGCATCAGACCTTCACAAGCAGTCACAGAGTTAATAAGCATTTACACTGACAAGCATTCCATACACTTAAAAACTTATAAGAGGCTAACTGAGTTCGTTTAGAGCATTAAAGACCAAACTTATTAAATTTTAAGATTTAATATTCCAAAAGGTGGACAGTGCATATAATACAAAAATAAAAGAAAATGGTGTTACAATAAAATGACATACAATAGGTACAACAGTTATATAAAATAAAAAGGATAAAAATATTCACAGACCCTAACTTACTCTCTAGAAGTCCTGTGTCTCAGGGCGAAAAGGAACATATGTTCCACATATGAACCACAAAAGTAGAAAAAAGATCCTGCACACTCATAAATACTCCTGTTGGAGAAATCCGTGCTGCTCCAGTGCAGCGGCAAACTGAAGATATTGAAAGACGAAAGAACTGTGCACACCAGTCTTGCAAATAAAAGGTGTTTATTCAGACATTAAGTCCAACACCACACATAACGTTTCGGTGCTATGTGCACCTTCCTCAGACATGAACAGTATGAACAGTATGGACAGTATGAACCAAGTTATAGGGGCTACAAGGATTTTAAGCCCATTGATGAACCATCCCCCTACTTAGCTATGCATGAGGTGGGAGCATTCAGGAATGTCCAGATTTACGACTTGTCACAATTCTTCATTCCCCCTCAGTTATGCAGATTCCATATAACTTTAGATATGTACATTGTACTGGGATATAGACCACATATTCCTCTTCTGTATTAATTATCAATTCCTCTAATACCAAACATGACCTGTTTTTAATCCATATTTCCCAAGATACTAATAACTCACCTTGGCAAGGGAATAAGGTCTCCATGTTGGATATCATTTTAATGGGCCTACCTTCCAATTCACAATATAATATTGGTTTCTGTCTCACATATTCCAATACCAAAATACATTTATTTTACATGTATGGCTGTCCTTAAAGTGACCTATTAAGGTATCCACCAGACCTCTAGCTGTAGAGAATTCCAGATACACGGTTCAGCCCCACATTGTCTCGAAAAGAAGATCTGGTTCCATGCTTCAATAACCCTAATATAGGGGACTGTTTCCAGTGTGGAATAGCATTTTTATTGGTCCTTTGAAAGAACTAATACCAATAGTTAACCCATTCATGCCAAGTCACTACACACTTTCCTGACAGGAGGTAAAACAACAGGCCTACTGTAGCAAAACGCCTCAGTACTTCAGTACACTAATCCATACACTTGTGGCTTCCATACTCTTCAAAATTGATGTTGAGACTGGTCTCACATGATCAAGTCTCTCTTAACTGAGGTAATGAAAAAAAAAGACAGAAACAACTATTGCACAATAAGCTGAAGTAACACTAGTATGATACCATAGCTTTTAATAAACAACCCTCATTTGCTTTGAGGGTTGTTTAAAACAACTTAAGTTAGCTGTACACACACACACAAAGATAACACTTGTTTCCCAGCTAATGCACAAAACTATTGTTGCAAACAGAAGATCACACACACTAGAAATCAACCACTGGAATGAGAGTAATATGAGAATCTTTTTACAGATTCACAAAGTGAAAATGAGTCAGATGTTTTAGGATGACAATCATGTAGGAAACCTTAAAAGGCATGTACACTGTAAAAACAACTTTATAATACTGGATGGCTGTGGCTTTAAATATAAAGTGTTTTTTTTCTTGTTTTATTACCCTCCCATACCCTACCTTTAGTGCTTGAATGTTGTTGGCTTCCTCCTCTAATCTAATCCCATATTTAGGACTGCCCCCATGAGATTCTCCAAATCTCCAACATGCCCTTTGCCAGATAATAGTGTGGCCGTTTGAAGAGAAATAACGTCAACCTGCGTGCAAGTTGCCGTAAGCGTGCACCCCTATGACGTCATCACACCACTCCGTCTTCAGCACGGTGCGATGAGGCCATGGGAGTCCGCTCGTGTTGGCAGTCCTAAAAACGGCTAAAAACTAAAAGGTAGGTTATGGCAGGGTAATTAAACAAAAAATTATTTTACAGTGTACATGCCCTTTAAGATAGGTACACACATGATAAAGGTAAGATTACATCAGATATTACACAAAAGGGGGGCTGTGGGAGCACTCCTGTGGCAAAATTACTTTATAACAAATAGTGGAAGTGCTACTGATCTGACCAAAACCCCATGTTTTTACTATTTGCACTAACATAGATATTATGGCCCAGGAATGTGCATTGATCATCTCTTTTCTTGTTTGTACATCAATCAAATATTTTTCCCCAGGGACGACAAGCATTCACCATCAGCTCCGGGAACGATTTTTATTTCCCAAGAAATTCCCTCAGACTATAGTCAACCCCCTATAATAAAATATAAGTAGTTGGCCATGGTCGCAGGGAATGTGACAGTTCCAAACGTTCTCTGTATACTTTACTTAGGGAGCACATTCAGAACTGTGTACAGCCTCGTGTTTGAAATGTGACAATCTTTCAAATATTGATATTGTGTATACCCAGCTTTATTTGGTTATGTTTTGGTAAAGCAAACTTTTAAGAACTATTCTTGAGTTATTACTTTTTGACCTGTAAAATCTAAACAAATTAGCAAATGAAAAGAGTGAAATTTCTTCATTTTCATATGGGAACAACAACAGTTATTTAAACTGGGCATTTACCTAAAACATTAACTGAAAAGTTAGATGTGCTGGTCCAATCCTAGAACTACAAAGGGAAGTTTTATTAAAGGTGGCCATTCACATGCGATTTCCATTGCAATGTGCCAACAAATCACATTGATATCTGTCGGCACATTGTGAAGGGAACTTCAAACATGGAACCAACTGACTGGAATGTCGACCACGGACATTCGTCTGCATTGCGGTTGGTCAGATTCAGCCCCAACACATTAGCAATATTAGTTAAATCCCATCGGTCTGTGTATGGCCACCTTAAGAATGCACAAGCTCTATTAATGAAAGTGCTGCGAGTTAGTTTTAAAACCTGCCTCTGATTAGGATGCCTACTCCCAAATGTAATTAAAGGATAACTATACTCTAAAAATTAACTGTTTTAAAACAGAAAGTGCATAAAAAAGTAGTAAAGTATAGTAGCAATAACACAGGACTGTAGTTGGGGAAACAAGAATTTTATTTACACTGAAACATGCGTGCAACATGTTTCGGACAGGAGTCCTTTCCAGAGCTTGAGAAAGGACCTGTCCGAAACATGTGCAAGATGTTTCAGTGTTAAATAAAATTCTTGTTTCAACAACTACATGTCTGTGTTATTGCTACTACACTTTACTACTTGTTTATGGACTTGATTATCCAGCATGGTTAGACTGGAAAAGTGTAAAGCACTGGGTTCAACACTCTGTATACCTGGATACCCCTACCTGCTTAGGAATAAAAACGGAAAGTACCTGGGGCATGGAGGTGGATTGATTATTCCTACATCAAATAATTCGTTGAGTAACAGTTTTCATTTGCCAGGTTAGTCCTGGATTATTCCTGTATTAAAGATGCCGAAACCATGGAGGAAGACTGGCAGAATCAGTTTTCTTTGGGCTGGTGCTGCTCACAGAACCAATATTGGGAGTTAATTATGCCTACTACACATTAAAGTCTATGCACAAAAAAGTCTGTAAATTCACCAACAAATCGGCAACGCTTTCATGAATTCCTAAACTAGGTAATGGCATGCTTCTCCTGTGTCTGTAATAATTTCCGTGTCTACTCTTTCAAGTCAAATTAAACATCGAACCCTAAAGTTGATATCTAAGGTTGCTACCTATTCCCTTTAAATTAAAACACATAAATGTGTATACATTCTGATGTACGGCTTCAGCAAAACCCAATCCTTATACAATTATACCAGATTTATTGCAGATTGCACAATCAGATTGTAAGGAGTGTGTCACACGGTTAATTCGACCATCTAGGATGATTGGTGTTCCAATCAAACATCTGATGTAACAAACTGTAAATAAATCACATCTACAAGGTAGCAGGTGTCAGGAGATGCCAACACAGGTCATTTGATTCGTGTTAAAAAAAGGACAATAAGAACACAGGGCAATCTCTAAGTCACATACACACAACAATCACCGATCCAATCGGATTATACAGACCGGTTGACAGGACACTCTGTAGCCGCCCTCTGCTCTCAACTGATTTCTATATCCGATATGGACTTCCGCCCTTTCTCTGATGTCATGAAGCCGTTTTTACGCTATTTCCGTGTTTTCGGGGACTTTACCATTTCTGTAAACGTCAGTCGTCGGTTCCGGAAGAAATATGGCTGCCAAGGGGGGTTGCAGTGGCTCAAGGGATTTTTATTTCAACACTGTCTTGTCACTGGCCCGTTCCCTGTCCGTACAGAGACCGGCTTCCTTAGAGAAGGTGAGTTTCCTGGAGAAGGGGCTGGGTAAAATACCGCACAAGCTGTCTGGGAGATGTAAATGGTTGGGGAAATCAATAGTTCGGAATGAATGATTGTGATTTGACAGATCACAGTGAATGTTTACCCGTCACAGGCTTTATTGTGATGTGGTGCAGTAAAGATCCATAACCCTCAACCAGGGGTGACTGGCAGTCAGTTTGTTTACCAACAGGTAGAGGAGGCCCCTTTGGCCATAGATGGTAAGTCTATTGTAGTCATAAACAGAGGGCATTATGGTTCCCCAAGAGATAAGAGATCTACATGGTTTTTGTACATGAAACATATTTATCTACATTGTTACATTGTTTTCAGTCATTCTCTATCCAGGAGTAAAAAAAAGACCAAACAAATGTGAACTTTGTATTTTATTTCATGTATGTCATTGCACTCATGTACTAGTCAGTGTGTTTACGTTTTCAGTGCTTATTAGGAGAGTTGGCACTTTTTACACATAGAATGGGTAATGTAATAGGAGAACTATAGTGTATATAAAGTTTTTATAAAAAACAGTTAAAATTAAATGTACTTGGTAACTCCTACCTCCCATTATTGTTTCCGCGAGGAGCACCAGCCCAAAGAAAACTGATTCTGCCAGTCTTCCTCCTGGCTTAAGCACTATCTTTAATACAGGAATAGTCCAGGACTAACCTGGCAAATGAAAACTGTTATTCAACGAATTCTATTGTCATATTTAATTACATTTGGGACTGAGCATCCTAATCAGAGGCAGGTTTTAAAACTAACTCACAGCACTCTCATAAATAGAGCTTGTGCATTCTTAAGGTGGCCATACACAGACTAATGTGTCTTCCTCCTGGCTTCAGCACTATCTTTAACACAGGAATAGTCCAGAACTAACCTGGCAAATTAAAACTGTACGTGCTGTAGCTCCTCAATGAATAAATAATCCTACCCCCCTGTCCCAGGTATTTTCCATTTTCATAAAGTTAGTTTTCAGAGTAAAGTTATACTTTATTTTTATCTTCTATCTTTTTTGCCATGAGGTAAAAATCCAGATTTGTTTTTTGAAGCTCTATCTTCATATTTGCATTTTCAGTCTAAGCAGGACAACTACTGATTCTATAGCATTGATACCTTTGTCAGTATTGTAATAAGGGTTATAGTGATGTGTCAGGAAAGTGTGTAGTGACTTGGCAAGAATGGGTTAACTAGTGGTATTAGTTTTTGCAAAGGACCAATAAAAATACTATTCCACCCTGGAACAGTCCTATTGTTTATATTACGATTAGTGAAGCATGGAACCAGATCTTCTTTTCCAGACAATGTGGGGCCGAACCGTGTATCTGGAATTCTCTTCAGCTAGGGGTCTGGTGGGTACCCTAAGAGGTCAATTTAAGGACAACCATTCATGTAAAATAAATGTATTTTGGTATTGGAATATGTAAGACAGAAACCAATATTATACTTGTGAATGGGAAAGTAGGCCCATTAAAATGATACCCAACATGGAGCCCTTATTACCTTGCCAAGGTAAGTTATTAATATCTTGGGAAATATGGATTACACACAGGTCATGTTTGGTATTGGAGGAATTGATACCGTAATTAATACAGGAGAGGAATATGTGGTCAATATCCCAATACAATGTACATATCTACATTTATATGGAATCTGCCTAACTGAGGGGGAATGAATGCTTTTGGCTAGTCGTAAATCTGGACATTCCTAGACACTCCCACCTCATGCATAGCCCAGAGGAGGGGGGTGGTTCATCAAAGTGTTTAAAAAGCCTTGTAGCCCCTATAACTGTGTTCATACTGAGGGGACATGCTAAAACCGTGTGCATGGACCCAATGTTTCTTCCCGCCCCGGGATACAGGACTTCTTCTAGTGAGTAGGGTCTGTGAATATTTTTAGCCTTTTTATTTTATATAACTGTTGTACCTATTGTATGTCATTTTATTATAACACCATTTTCTTTTATTTTTGTATTATATGCACTGTCCACCTTTTGGAATATTATATCTAAAATTTAATAAGTTTTGTCTTTGATGCTCTAACAGAACTCATTTAGCCTCTGATAAGTTTATATGTGGTTGAATGGAGTGTTTTGCAGTGTAAATGCTAATTAACTCTGTGACTGCTTGTAAAGGACTGATGCTAAATAACCAGTTAGTTGCTGGAGTGAATGGTGTAGTGTTAACCATTTAGCTGCCAGGACAGGGGTGTGCATAGTCAGTGAGAGTCAAGAGTGTCTTTAAGGCCATAACTTAAAGTGGTGGCAGCTTGTACCGATTGATTGGTCCGATCACATGCCCAGCGAACTGGCGTTTGTGACATGATGGCTTAAATTAAGCAAGACCAGTCATGTTCATAACACAACAAGACTTTTTTCGGTATTGTAATAAACGTCAAATGGTAATGATGGTATAAATGAGTGTTTACATGTAGATCTCAAGGTGTGTAGAGTATTAGAAACTGAAAGTTAATGAATCTTTTGAAATGATAAGGCAGGGTAGACTTGGAAACATGTATTTGGGCTGATGGGCCAATCTTTCTGTCGGGACAAAAAATTAGAAGTGATTTTAAGTGCAGCCAATGTTGATCGCCCATTCGTCCAGATCATACAAACAGGCAATCAGGCATGCCGTTTAATCACAGGCAATCATGCAGTCTCCTATGGGACTGCACATTTGGCCACAGAAAATTGTCAGCCGCGACTACTTTTGCCAAGACTCACTGATTTGTCCTCCCTGACCGCTCACTATTGACATATATCTTACCCTGTGTACCGGCAAAAGTTACAGTGACCTGTGTTCCAAGCTGTGTTGCCCATTTTTTACCCACTGCTGTTCTCTCTGCTGGCTTAACCTATGTTACAAGCTATCCACACAAAAATTGATTTTGTGTTCACACAGATGATCTATTGTAATAGCACGTGCAGCTGATAAGTCGCTAGAGGGAAAATTGCCAGTGACAACCACAACCTTTGTTTACCTGTGTATTTTGGTGTATTCCAACATGCAGAAGCCTTTTAATTCAGGCATTACAGGTGTCCATACATTATTAGATGTACCTCCTGATATTCCCACAATGTTTCAAAAATCGCCTGGCACAATTGTTTTGCTTATTGTCGATCATAATGTATTATCCAGCAGGGAACATTGCAAGGTATACAAGATATAGGATGAGGAACACACTCACTTGTGAACTTTAACTTTATTGTGACATTTCTATGTGCACACAAGTGAGTGCGATCCTTGTCCTATATCTTGTATAATTGAAATTTCCTGCTAGTGGCTTAAGGGCATGTCCACCCTAAAAACTAGCTTTTAGTATAAGGTAGGTGACCCCTGCCCACCCCCAACCGCCTACTTATTTCTGTAAAAAATGCTTAAATCGCTATTTAAAGACCCTTCTCTCTTGCGTTGTCTCTGATCCGGCTCCCTGGTTGCAAACAGAATCCGGACTGGCAGCCGCATCTGTGATTGTCTAAGATGCGGCTAATGTTATTGAAGATGCCACGGGAGAGAAGGGTCCGTAAGTAGTGATCTAAGCATTTTTTGAAATAAATATTTTGGCAATTGGGGTTGGGCAGGGGGTATCTACCTTATCTTAAAAGGATTTCACGCTAGGTGCCACGGCTGCAGAGGATGGATCCGGGTGTGTGTGTGGAGTGTGTGTGTGAAGGGCTCCCCTGCCCATGGGGGGGGGGGGCTCCCCTGTGCATGCCTTAGACCTTGTTGAGGTTAGGGAAGAAAGAGGCACCAGATGAATCACTGACAGGTTCTGCTCTTCAGGCACAGGAAGAGAACCATTTGGAGCAGAGATGTAAGGTAATAATTTTTTTAAACTACACAGTGGGGCCAGTATGGGGTTGAATTTTTTGGGTGAACATGCCCTTTAAGTGGTTTAGAGGAACCAGCACCACTCAAAGATTCCATTTATAAGGTGTGCGAGAACCGGGCTTAAAGGGCATGTTCACCCCAAAACTATAATCCCCCCAACTACTGGCCCCACCATGTAGTGTAGTTTAATCCTTACCTCACATCCCAGCTCCATAGGGTTCTCCTGTAAACCCCCCCCCAAAGTCCCAAAACTAACCACCAGGAGGATAGCAGGGCTCTGCCTGCTATCTTGCCTCCGGTAGATATTTGCCATGCGCACTGCAGCCTTCTCCCCCTCCTCCCCCTCCCTCTCCCTCCCTCTCCCTCCCGTTCTACTATCCCTCTCCCTACATTAAACCCCCTTAATATTCTGCTCCCCCATGTCCCCCAGCCCCAACCGCATGTTTTTTTTTTAAAAAAGCTCCCCAAACTCTTACTTACCCTCCGCTTTCCCGCTGCACTGAATGACCGGCAGCCGCGTCCATGATTGGCTGCCGCTCAGCCAATCACAGACGCACTGCGGTCCCGCCCCTCTGCTTGCATTCTCGCAAGCAGAGGGCTGGCAGTGCGGCGGAGGATCGAGGGGAGGTAAGTAAGAGTTTGGGGAGCTTTTTGAAAAAAAAAAAACATGCGGTTGGGGCTGGGGGACATGGGGGAGCAGAATATTAAAAATCGAATTTCGGGGTGGACATACCCTTTAATATACAACATTGCAAGGTATGAAACTGTTTACCATACTGGTCCGACATTACTATCAGTATGGCATGTCAAATCAATGTAATGTCTGGCCAGTATATGGCAAGCATTAAAGAACACTACAGGGAAAAGACACTTACAAGTAGTAATAAACTTAAGCAAAACCTTATCCAACTAGTCAGTTATGACCTGTCTTTCCTTGTAAACGGTTAACATCATCTTAATCTCTTTAGTAAAGCATGTTATCTTAAAATATTTAGAGGACCAATGTATTATAATGTTTTGGGGGACAAAATAATAATCAACATAAACGGATACTTTAATTTTCATTTGGTCTTCTGGATAAATAAATCGATGTAAACTGAAAAAAAAGATTAATACATTATACATCATTTGAATGAATTTGCAAATGGTTAGAATGCCTGCTGAGTATAGGTAAACTCTCTTGGATTAGCTCTTACATACTGTAATCATTTAAAGAATGACTTATTTTTCATGTTTCTTTCCGATGACTGGTGTAGAAACTTTTTTTGTATTTGTTTAAAATATGTATAGTATTTTATAATAATCAGGTTGTAGACTGTTTTCTTCTAAAATATACATATACATATTATTATTAATATCCATCCAGGACATGTCAGAATTTAGCTGGGAACTGTTGAAAGAGAAGGATTAGGTTGGATGCAGAAGTGGCAGCAAAATTGTGTGTGTGTGTGTGGGGGGGGGGAGTTGATGTAATGAGCAATTGTCTGAAGATTAGGTTGCAAAATGGAAGGTGAATGAAGTAATGTTGCAAAAGTGGAGATGAAGAATGATGTGATCAAGAGGCAAGGAAGCTGAATGAAGTGAAGAGCTGCTAGATGAAATGAGGGAGGAGACCGAATGGAATGAGTCAAAGCAGAAAAAGAGAAGCAGACAGACAGACACGCAGGCTGACACACAGAAAGGCACACAGTCAGGCAGCCAGACAAATACACATAGGCAGACGGAAGAGACAGAGATTCCAGCATATACACAGATACCCAGACAGACAAACATGCAGACACAGACTGGCAGACAACCAGCCAGACGGACAAAAGAATTGTTTGATGATTAGGTTACAAAATGTATTTAGAGGGGAAAAATAATGTGACCAAGAGGCAAGTAAGCCGAATGAAGTGACGAGCTGCTAAATTATATGAAGGAGGAGACAGAATTGAATGAGACAAAGCAGAGAGACACACAGACAGGCAGGCAGACACACAAATGGAGAATAGCACGCGCAGAGACAGACCGGCATGCCCACAGACAAACGGAGCCCCATGTAATTCAATGGAAGGGGTGATTATAATCTATGTAAAAGACAGTTTCGCATATACATCTTGCTACCGTCGGACATTGCATAGAATGTGATTAATTTTAAAGAAGAAAAAAGAATGTTAAAATTTTAAGAGCAGGAATAGAACATGTGGGATAAATGTTTTATGAAATGATAACATTGTAAGAATGTGTAGAGTGAAGTAATCTTTAGATTGTTGTTTGAGATCGTTATTTAACTTGCCTTTAAATCCTTCATAAAAAGATTTTAATAAATGCATCAATAATGTCCCTGCTAGAAGGTAGAATTGGAGGGGTACAATTTTTCCTTAAAACATTTCTAGTTAGTCCTAAAATAGATGGATGTTAATTAACAGATTAATGTGGACTCATTATACATCGATCTTCTTTCTATTTAATGCATTTGTCTATTAGTTTATTAACTTTTCTCGCCTAATAGGTTCAGAAACTGCTGTGTATGTGCCCTGTTGATTATCATGGGGTCTTTCAACTTGATGAGAGGCGCAGAGATGCACTAATTGCTTTGGGAATATTTCTGGTGGAGTCAGACCTTCAGGTATCTATGGACTTTTTAATGGATAATAAAAGAAAAGTTATAATAGGAGACCCCTTTTTCTTCATTTAACAATTGAGTTGTAACTTGTTGAGTGGGGGAAAATGTCTTAAAAGGCATGTCCACCCCCGAAACTATAATTTAACCCACTACTGGCCCATTCTGTAGTGTAATAAAATCCTTACCTTACATCCCTGCTCCAAATGGCTGCCCTGCTATGCCCCCCAAAGTCCCAAAAACTGGCCACCAGGAGCCTGTCAGAGTTCATATAGGACTCTGCCTCCTGTCTCTCCTCCGGGAGAATTTTGCCATGCGCACTGCAGGTAAGGGGGGATTTCTGGGGAGTTTCTGCTAAAAGTAATATAGCGGATGGGGCTGGGGGAGGAAGCCCTACCTTATATCAAAATTTAGAAAAAGGGGTGGACATGCCCTTTAAAGGGGAACTGTGGTCTTCAAAAGTTGAGTTTAAATGAAAGGCCAGTTTACTACCTTTAAAACGAGCCATCAACCACCTCTCTACGTGTTCCTCAGCCCAAGATATAAAGAAATTACTGACTAGAAAGTTAATGGGTGGGAGGCTGACGTGACATTCCTAAGGTTGTTCCTCTACCTCGCCGCCGGCGAGCACAGCCTCAGACTTCAGTGACAGGACAGGAAGTCCCTCCCCCTCCCTGCTGTGTAAAGTGAAGATCCTCACAGTGAAGGCAAGGGAATCTTTAGCTCTACTCTCTCACTATGTGAAAACAGCCTTTTCACATAGTTTTCTGTAGGGGGGTGTGTGTGTCTGAGTGTCCCATGGCACCCGCGAGTGGCCGGGGCCATGGCACCCGTGAGTGGGAGGGGCCAAAGGGTTCATGGAGTCCATGAGTGGGAGGGACAAGGGGGGCTGCAAGGGGAGGAGGAGACACAGGGCAGATTGACTGTCATCCACTGACAGAAAGTGCAGGGGACCTGTCGATGTTGCTGCCATAATTCACACAAAAATGTAAATATCTTCAAAACTATGCAAAATAAACAATGACAATAAATTGCAAAAATTCTCAGGAGAGCATTTCCTGTCAATTTACCTGTCATTTTTGGACTACAGTTCCCCTTTAATGTCAGCAAAGTTAACAAACACAATAATCTTTAAAAGGAATTATTTTTCAGGCGAATGTCTCCAGAAACATACCGTACTCATTCATGTGTGTCTAGTTGTGATGTTA
Organism: Hymenochirus boettgeri; assembly: GCA_019447015.1. Taxonomy (NCBI): domain Eukaryota; kingdom Metazoa; phylum Chordata; class Amphibia; order Anura; family Pipidae; genus Hymenochirus; species Hymenochirus boettgeri. Next base: position 292,844,384 of record CM033469.1, read on the forward strand.
ACCATTCATCTGCATTTTATGCTTATAAAGTTGCAAAAGTTTGAGCATAACTAGAGCCCAAACACTGGAGCAAGCTACAGATTGTTTACCTGGTGTGTAGAGTTTAGAATAACAAATCACATGTTTTTATTTGTATAGATAAGGAAGTGGGGTTAATGGGGAACTGGGTGATTGAGAGGCTGAACGTCTCAGAGCCTCATTGTATATGGTTCTAATCTGGGTCAGTACTACATGTTACAAACTACAAACCCCTATTCAAAAATGACAGAATGCTTGTGCCTAAACAGTACAGTGGCCAGCACAAGTATCAGGATTAACACATTCCTTAAACTAATCAAGAAACAATAAGACAGAAATGCAGCCAATTTCCATTTCTCTGCACATACACAAGATGGTTTTTACCATTAAGATTTTAGGGCATTGATGCTATAATGAGGCCAGTAATATTTATTTCTTTTGTAGCCTTTGTCCAAACCCTTAACTATTTAATCAAAACAGGTTTGTCTTCTGAGAGCTTTTAACAAGGATTTTCATTGTTTATCTTATTTTGCTTCCAGCACAAGGACAGTGTTGTTCCTTACCTTTTAAGACTTTTAAGAGGTCTTCCAAAGGTCCTATGGATAGAGGAAAGCAATTCTCGGAAGAGAAAAGGTAAGCCTCAATTTGTTGTCTGCCATTTGGTATATAAACCTGTGTATGAAACATTTGGTATATAAACCTATGTATGAAACATAATCAAATTTTCAAAAATTATACCTTTAAATACAGCAAGATCCCACATTTTTCAGATTTTAAATCTGAGCTGTAGATCCTGAGAAATTATAAGTGTCGCAGACACTACAAGAAGGCAGTAAGTAAGGTAGGGTGGGGGCAATAAGGAGCACTTACTAAACATTAATAATTTAATGACTAAGCAAGCACAGATAAATATGCGAGTACCACCATTTTACTTCTATCAAATTGTAGATTCAGATAATGTAAAGTTGTTTGAGTGAGTATAAGGACCCTATAACTATCAGTCATTTGTATTGCAAATATATTACTATAGATCAGTACTATATACAGTAAATGCACTGCGTCCCATTGGTTTGCACGTGTGCAAAGCTGCACTGAGTCCTGGGTTTGTATGTTTATCCTATGCTTGCATGGTTTCCTTTAGGTATTCCAGCCCATTTTGATAGGTTGTGAATGAGTGTGTTAGTGTGCTCAGATTGTGAGATATGACAGAGCCTTGTATGTAGATATCATTGGATAAAATATTTGCATAGAGTTGTGTAATATGTTCAGTGCTATATATGGGTGAGGAAAATTAAAGGATAAGTACACTCTAAAAGTAACTGAATTCTATATGGAAGCAGCAGCTTTAAGTAACCTGTTCCTGGTCTTTTTTTTTCCTAGGGCCCTCCTGAGCTTACCTGTGAAGATCTGAAGTTCCTGACATCTTGGATGATACTTCTGGTGCCTGTAGCTTTGCCACCCGAGATTTCCTTGCTTCTCCTTCATTGTGGGTCACTAAAAGCTCTGCCCTTGCGCCCCCGCATGTTACGTCACAATGCGAGTACGACCGCGCGTGACGTCAACGCACCACGATGTACTTACAGGCTGGCGCGCTGACGTCACAGGTGCGAAACAAGCAGAGCTTTTACTGACCCACAATGAAGGAGAAACAAGGAAATCTCGGGTGGCAAAGCTACAGGCACCAGAAGTATCATCCAAGATGTCAGGGTGGAAGTGGTTTGGAACGAGGACATTGGGTGTCCTTGTTCTGGCCCTGTGACTGGTCTCCTTGGGGATTTCTGTTGTTGTGCAGTTTCCGCACCCCGTTTGCAGGACCTTCTATCTTCACATGTACCGCTCAGGATTGCCCCTAGTAAAAAAAAAGACATTAACCTTTTACTTAAAGCTGCTGCTTCCATATAGAATTCAGTTAATTTTAGAGTGTACTTATCCTTTAATTCACTTGAAGTACTATTCTGTATTTTATGCTGCCATGACTATTATTGTTTCTGATAGGGACGCTTCCTGTGGCAGAAACATTCAGCTTCTGCCTAGTTACACTACTGTCAGATGTTGCTCATCGAGATCCATCCTTTAGAGGGCAGGTAATAATCTAATAATAATTATCTTTATCATTCACATAATGATTCCTTTATATACTATTTTGTAAAATGTGTTGTTTTACTGTTTCTACAAGTTGCTTAAAAGTTGCTTACAAGTTGTCAACCCCCCCCCCCCCTGACACTCTGCTTCCCCCTAGAACTTCCTCTAAGTTGTGCAAACTCAAAGAGGTTGTTGGGGGTGGATTGGCACTTTAAGAAAACTCTGGTTTCTTTATGTTGAAAGAAAATCCACATATTCATACATTTCAACATTTTGGCAACAATCTTACTATCTTAACATTTGTTAACATTAGATCTTGGATTCCATCCTAGAAGTGATGCAGTGTCTACTGGGGATGTGCCAGTCTCCTCAAATTCAGGATAAGGGCAAGTATTTTGTCTTATTAAACAACATATTTTGTAACTTTTTAGATATTTCCATGGTATTTCAGGCTTCTGCTTTAAACAAATCATAGAATCTATAGCTTAAAGGGCATGTCCACCCCATTTTCGGAATTTTGCCCAATAGTAGCTTTTCTTCCCCCCCATCCCCAACCGCCATAAAATATTTTACAGGAACTCTCCTGATCTTTACTTACCTTACCACTTTCCCGCGGCATGCTGTCCCGGCCCTCTGCTTGCATGGAACTGCAAGCAGGGGGCGATACCAGCAGCCACGTCCGTGATTGGCTGAGAGGCAGCCAATTTTTGAACCATCCAGTGACCCTGAAATATATGCTGTTTTGGCAGTCTCAACAGGCTCTAAAGGAAATTGACCAAAGAATTTGTTTTGGGCATAAATATACAAACTAAAAGCCCATGCAAACCACTATCATCCAACACACGATAAATGGCCTTTTCAGAAGACAAATGCTCAGGTATGGCCGCATGGTTGATTGTCATTCGTTGATCCGCTGGTACAGATCCACAATGATGACCAACCTAATGACCATATACATATGGCTGAAATGGCCTTTCATACCTTGTGAGTCGGCCGATTATGCCTGAACACATTGCATGTGCGAGTTTTGGGAGAACCAATCTGAATTGTTTGACCAGCTTTATTCTTTATCTTATCTTTGATTTTCAACATTACCTACAGTGAAAGAAAAGTTTAACCCATTTTAATATTACTGTTAATATTAAAATTGGAAGTTTAATCTATAGCATATATTGCTTGTTCACAAAAGTAATCAAGTTTATTGACTTTCTTTCGGCACCTTTGTTTGTAGAATATTTATGTAAATATGCAGTGCCATGTCTGATTGGAATTTCAAGGGCATTCGGACGTTATAGCAACACAGACGAATCTCTTCTTTCCAAGCTCTTCCCTAAAGTCTCTCCTCAATCAGTGAAGGGCACTGAGGAGCTGGAAGGAATTCGCAGACGTTCTTTTAATGATTTCCGCTCCATCTTACCAAGTTCACTGCTCACGGTGTGCCAGGGAGACTCACTAAAGAGAAAAAACAGCAGTGTGTCCAGTGGCTCTCAGGTACATATTGCACAAAGTATTTGTAGTTAATTATATTGGATCACTTTAGTGTTTTATATATATATATATATATATATATATATATCACTCTTTATTCAACGTTTCGACGTCTCGCAGGACGACTTCATCAGGACATCTACCATGTCCTGCGAGACGTCGACAGGAAGGGGTGACGGGGGGCAGATATAGGGAGTATCAACAGGAGGTGGTAGATAAGTAAGTGTGTCGTTGGTTGTTTGTGTGCTGCCTGTGCTGTTTTTTGTTTTTTTTTAGGTATTATGTGCCTTATGTATTATATGGAATAATACGCTACCTACAGAATAATATACAAACATTACCTCACCTCAGAGTTCCCTGACCTGTATAAAAATTCTATATGGTCAGGGAACTCCTCGGTGGCGTAATCTCCTTATATTACACTGTAGGTAGCGTATTATCCCTTATTTATTATATTAAAAATGAACATCCCGAACTCTACTTACCTTCCCTCTCTCCCCTGGCGTTCTGAGCAGCCTGCAGCCGCGTCTGTGATTGGCTGCCTCTCAGCCGGTCCTGCCCCCTACTTGCAGTGTCTTGCAAGCAGAAGGCCAGGCAGTGCGGCGGAGGATAGTGGGAAGGTAAGTAAAGATCGGGGCACTTTCTTGAAATTATTTTATAGCGGTTGGGGCTGGGGGAAGGTATACTATCATAAGGGAAAATTTTATTATAAGGGTGGACATGCCCTTTAAAGACCACTCAGTGTTATCAGTTATCTGTACTTATTTTCAGAACTGTTTACAATAAAAGCAATTTGTGTATACAAATTGGTAATAATAACTAGAATCTACTACAATGTAATGTACATATTAGGTTGTAATATTGGCCATATGTTTCACTGTGAGGCTGATGCAATAAGAGGTGCAGAAGTTGATCCCATCAGCTTCTGCATATTTTATGTTTATAAGGCTTTCTGTATTTTTATTGTGTCTGTTGTTGCTACCTTAACCAAGTAATCTCATTCTGGGTACACATTTTGGTCTCATTTTCTCACATTTTAGGGCCTCCATTTGAAATGGTGATTTTCCAATGTGGAATTCTTAAATAATTATCACAGTGGATCACCATTTGCAGAAACGTATAGATTGAAATACTATAAAGTTACAACTGCACCCAATAAATTAAAACATGAGGATGCACATGCAAGAGTATGAAAATGTTATGTACTATGAATCCTTCTTAATAGTACTTGTGCCATGCACCTTTTTACAAATTATTTATGAACCCCCTGCTGAGAAGAATGCAAGTAAAACAGATTCCAGCCCAGTGCCAGGCAGACTGCAGTACAAAAATGAAATGACGAAGAGTTCCATTTACTTTTCATTTTTGACAAGTGTGTAAGATTGCTGGAGCTAATTTTGCACAGCAGGACTGATAGATCTGAACACTTACAGCACTATTTATTAAAATGATATATCCTTTTTAAGGTGAAAAGTGTCTGGTATCTCTTTATCAAAGAACTCAAACTGCAGCATATAAATAAACTTTCAAAAGAATCCTTGTATGTTAGTGGATTGTTGCATAAACACTTGTTTTCTCTTCTAAAAAACAGGCTCATATTTACCAGATGGAAGTGCTGTGGATCCCGATTATTATCTTACCACCATAAGCTCCAGCTTCTCTGTGTCCCCCCTCTTTACTGGTGTCAACAACAAAGAGTTTGATTTGTCCCAAGATACATTGCGGCAGCTCCTGCAGATGGTAATGTTGGACTTAAGTTCTTTGCTATTACGGTTTGTTTGTGTAGTAAAATTAAAGGGTAAGCGCAATATCCAAAACATGTTTAAATATATGATTTTTATCATTTCCAGGGGGGTAGGAGATATTAATTGTATTGTACCTCCCTTTTCATTTACTGTTACAGATCTCTGTAGTATGAGAGTGATGTTCCTAGAGCAGTTGACCGCTCTCCTAATCATCCTGTTGCCTCCTTCTCTGTTGGAGGCATGTTAGGTAGTTTTAGGGAGACCTGTCAGCTGCACCAGGAGTGGCACTCTCTATAGAGAATACTGCAAAAAACTTCAATAGTAAATAAAAATGTGAGGTAGGCATAATGTCTCCTAATTATAGAAATCATTAAACTTGTTTAGGCTACTGCACTTGCCCTTTTTTTTTTTTTTTTAACAACTAGGGTACGTAAAATATATTGTTAACCCTTGCAAAAGGACTTGTTACCAGGTCAGAAATAGCATTGCTAGTCAGAAGAAAATATTTTGATTAACAAAATTGTTAGTTTAGGTAAAAATATATTGTATAATTAATGACCACTATTGCTTGTGCAGGTGAAGCAGACAGTGGCAGAACCATTTCTGAGCTCGTTGGATACTCTCATTTCCGAAGTTACAGAGGTAAATATCAAGTTTAGTTATCTGTCCTGCTAGTTATGTCAGGGAGTGTCGGCCTTCCCATACTTGTAGTCTGAAATGTATGGCAATCAAATTATCCTTTGACCACCATTTTTATCTTTATAGGCTCACTTCTTAGGCCAAATATTCACAAATTTTCAGTGTAACTGAGATGTGGTAATCAGTTTTCCTATTGATTTTCCTTAATAGTTATTTTATTAATGTGTTTTTGTGCTTATTTTAGGCAAATCCAAATATAGATATTTATTATAAAACATTCAGTGATCCCCTCTACGTGGCAACATTTAAGATGCTCAGAGATACACTGTACAACTTAAAAGGTATGCTGATCTTTAGGCCCTCTTATCCCTTTTATATTTTAAAGTGAGTAGTGTTTTTTTGTTTGTCCTTTTAAAGGGAAAGTTCAGTGGAAAAAAATCATTATTTTTAAAATACTTAGTTTATATTATAAACCATAACGGTCTCTATTAGGGGTCCTGCAAACAGGAAGTCGGTATTTCAGAAGCATTTATTTATACACAGACAAAATGCTGAATGGGAAAGTTAAGTTCATTAGGATGGGAAAATGCTGCTCTTTTTTTCTTAAAAGTAGTTGTATTTGTACTGAACTTCTTTTAACTCTTTTCACTTTGTTTGCCTTCTCAAAATAACCACATCTTTCTACTGTATTTAATTATTCTTATAATAAATATTGCCACATAGGGCTTCAGCACTAAAATCTAGCAGTCTGCTTGTCCATTGATTGGTGATACACTGATGGTTAAGCATCTGACCAGCTCAAAACATTAGAAAGCACAGTAAGGAGCAGTGAATAGCGTTGTTTGACCAACATTGAATACACCTGTGACCCATTGGTAGTATCACAACACTGCTAACTGATAGAATATTGGAACGTTGCGTGGCCCTATGGTTTGCAACACTGTGACCATTCCAATGAACATGACACAATACTGGTGAATGGTGACCAAACTTCCTTTCCCCCTCTTATAACTGTGCTGGCCCCTGCTGTAAAAAAAAAACCCCAGCAACTAGTAGCTTTTAGTGCCATCAGATTTATTTTATTTGCTGGCCTGAATTAGATTGGTTAGATTAGTTATTAGTTCATTCAAAAAAAAAAGATGTATCTAACTTAATTGGTTACTTTGTGGATGAAGGTAATTAAAGTATAAAACTGTTGTACATTTGTTTTCTTTTTTCAGATCCACCTACATCATTTGTGAAGGAGATTCATGACTTTGTTCTTGAACAGTTTAACAGCAGCCTGGGTGAGTTGCAGAAAATTTTACATGATGTGGAAAGACTGAATAATGAACTCGGCCCTTTAAAATTGCGTTGCCAGGCAAATGCCGCTTGTGTGGACCTCATGGTTTGGGCTATCAAGGATGAACAAGGTAAATACATGATTTCGCTTTCTTACAATATATTTTTCAGTAGAAACACTTTTGATACATGAAATGTGTGTGATTAGGAGTATTACATTTACAGTGAAATGTTTTAAATTAAAGGTGCAGAAAACCTATGCATCAGGCTCTCTGAAAAGCTGCAGTCCAAGACATCTAGCAAAGTGATTATTGCTCACATGCCCTTATTGATCTGCTGCTTACAGGTAACTCTTCCAAGAATTGTCAAAAACAGAATGCTGTGATATACTATATGTCTATTAGGGCTTGGTAATGGGTGGCCAAGGCAGAGGGTCATGTATATATGACAGCAAGCTGGTTTTTAGCTCATTCTTTGATAATATGTACATTATGGCATTTTAAGGCATATTTATCAAAAACATTCTAATATCTGTTGTTTTTCCCTCAATTTTTTTCTTTCAGCACATCTTTAATTTTGCTAGCAAAGGTTATTCCCAGCTGGTTATTAGCCACTATAGTGACCCGAGTAATTGGCTAAAATAAGCAGTCACATTTTATTAGTGGGAGGAGTCACCCAGTTTGTGGCAGCTGTCATAGAAAATGTCAGATGAACATGGCTTCCTTTTTGTTTATGTCTTGCCAGGGGCTGGGGCGTCTTTGTGAACGGTTTCCTGTAGTTGTGCACTCTGTCACACCGTCTTTACGTGACTTTCTTGTGATCCCATCTCCAGTGCTGGTGAAACTTTATAAATACCACAGCCAATATCAAGGTAAGGTAATGTCTACTCACTTCACATCTGCAAAAAAACAACAAGGTTGATAACTCGGAACTCTCTATTTTTAACTTGTAAAACATTATTACTTACCTGCAAATTCCTTTAATTGTGGCTGCTGCTCTTCCACTTTTGCAAGATCCTCTAATGCTGGTAACACCTTCCATCCGGTCACATCTTCATTTGCCACCAGTCCCATAGACTTGAAAGGGGCTGTCATTGCCTCCAGTAACGAAACATGGCGAATGGGAAGTGAGTCAGCATCAAGCTGCATTGTTTTAAAGGTATATAATAGCATTTCTAATAGAACATGCAGTTTAGGTCCATTGTTATAAAAAAAAAAAATCACCCGAATGTCATGGATAATAAAATGTAAGCATTGTTAATATTCCACAGTAATCTATGATTTTAAATGGTCCTAAAGGTGCCTGACAATATTTCCACAACATCAAATGCACTGTAACGTGACTCTAACAAGTGTATGACCACTGCAAAAATAACTCTAAAATCAGCCTCATCCCTCTGCTAGGGAGTCCTATTTTGTAAGGGTACAGCTGGGGCCTTCCATCTCTGTCCTGCCCAATTACATCTTTAATAATAGAGCTTGATCTGATAGAACTATCATACAAAAGCAAATTTCCCTCTCCACTGGGACACAAGCAGGTGAACAAACAACATTTTTAAAGTTTATTTTATTCCCTTGTGTACCAGGCCTTATTCAGAACACAAATTATCTGTTGTAATTATGCATTTTTTTAAACAAGGTACCAGTGATATAAAGATCAGCGTGACTAATGAGCATTCAGAGGCCACAATGAACATTACATCTGGCAAGAAAAGCCAGACATCTATGTATGAACAACTTCGAGATATTGCTATAGATAACATCTGCAGGTATGAAAGTGACTAATATTTCTTTACCGACTATTAGAGTATGAATATATTAATTGTTTGCTGCAGATTTTAATATAATTCTTAAAATAAAAATGTCCCATTGAACAAAGTTTTTTCCATCACTGTTATTAAACTATCATGGCCTCATTCATGGTATCAATAATAGACGTAATGTGCACCTATAAAACAAGCTAGAGTGACCACAAACCGAATACTCATTCAGCATTCATACTTTAGTTTCTAGCAACATAACCTTGATAAAAGATTTTGCTTTTCAGTCACCTATGATTTAATGTTATGCATAAACTTCAGTTGTGTTTTTTTAAATTTTTTTAAATAACTTCCATTTTCATCAACAATAGTAGCCAAAAAAAATCATTTGTGATATTTTGGACATATAGGCATTTCTGTTGTTTATTTCTATTATAAATTTGTCCTTAGGCGATATTGAATAAGTCTTTAATAAGGGCATCCATGAGTTTCCTTGGATCCCTTTTATGTAGATTTTAGAAATTGTCTAATAGTGTTTATAATACTAATCAAGGTTGTATAATATAGTGCATCATGTCACATATCACATTTTTGTTTTCTGGTTACATACTCTTAAGAATATTAATGTCTACGTTTATAGATATATAGAAATAGGAACAAAAGGAACACGAAAAAATAAAACATTTAGTAAATTCAGGAGGACTTAACATCTCTGATGGGGATAAATTGGGGGGAATAGCATGCATCTGGTCTCTGGCACCTTGGGTCCCAGCACCGCTAACACCGCGCCCGTCAACATGTCCCAGGGGGCCCACACCTGAATAAATGTATCCATATTGTCATGGACCTGTACGGTTAGTTTTACCATACTTTTAATTTAATGTATGTATTGGAGTGGGTTAGATTCAATAGTGGGATGTTTTTGCTTCCATTGTCCTGTGATTAGACGTCTAACTGCTACTTGTATGTGGCTAGATAGTTTGGTGGAGGTTCTTCTAAGACCTTTGAATAGGAGTCCTAGGACCCAGTTTATAGGCTCCAGGTGGGTCAAGACCAAATAGAGAGTGGCTTATTCCAACTTCTTGGGACCAGGTTTAATATAGGGGCACTTCCACATAATATGTATGAGAGAGCCTCTCTCACCACATCCCCTCCAACACCTATCTGTAGTATCTGGCCATATTTTATGGAGCTTTTCAGGGGTGTAATACCATTGTAGTTGCGTTTTCTTTATAGGTCGTGCAGATGGAGGATTTGGCTGCTGTTTTCGAGATAGAAGCCCAGTTGTTTTTTTAAAATAATTTTTCTTTGTAGTGTATTCTTCCAGAGGGACATGTATTTATGTGTAAGCTGAGGTTCTGTTGAAGTGGGTGTTGTCAGTGATTGGTGGGTGGTGATGTAGTGTTTGATTTGGTGGTATGTGTATATGAGTGTTTCTTGAAGTTGTCGTTGAGAGATTAATTTAGACAATTCCAGCGTTTTTGTGTAATAGGATCTGCTAGGTTTGCTACTGTCTTAATTCTAAGGTTTATCCAGGTTTTAATATTTTGTAATGTTAGGCTGCCAGGTAATATTTCAATATGTTTATACATCTAGAACTGTAAAAAAGCTTGGCACTAGGGCCTGCCTAAACCTAAATTACTTTAAGGCAATGCTTTTCCTGTCTAATGTTAAGAAAATTGTATAAGCTGCCTTATTCAGTTAATATGTTAAACACTACACAGACATTATTAAAATACCCTATATACTCCAGTATAAACTAACCCAGGTATAAACCAAGGTACCTATTTTTACCTTAACAAACTTGTAAAAGTGATTGACTTGAGTATAAGTCGAGGGTAGAAATTATGATCACTACTGCCTTCTGATTCTGTATTGTTTTGAGACTTTAGTTGCCCTTTAAATGGACAGCAGAATTCCCATACAGTAGTCCCATATAAAGTAATAGCCATACTGGATTTGGCTATTTACTGTATGATTCTGCTGTCCAGTAACTAAAGCCTTATTCCTTGGCACTCCAGGTGTTTGGAAACTACAATTCCCAGCATGCTTTAATAGCTGGGAGTTGTATTTTCCAAACATCTGCACCCTCACCCCCCGTTCATTGGTAAGTGGGTACCTTCTGTGGGCATCCTTCTCTTCAAGTACCGCTGGCCATCTGTCTAAATTCAGTGACTTTGAAAATCCGCCCGCTGCTCACTCCCTCGCTGCCTGTACGGACACGCCAGCTGACGGCACTACTCGGCGCCGGGCAGTGAAGTCAGATGGCACATCAGTACAGGCAGTGAGGGAGTGAGCAGCGGAAAGATTTTCTCTGTGTATATAAAATCAGAAAATAAATGTATAATTTATACATCTGCTTATTTAATAATCCAGAAAAGTACATTAAAGGAATCCCATTTTCAAATGAAGAACCATATGTATAACTCAAGACTCGATGTCATACGTAATTGAACTCTCTTTTTCTTTGCAGATGTTTAAAAGCCGGTTTAACTATTGATCCAGTCATTGTAGAAGCATTCCTTGCCAGTTTATCAAATCGTTTGTACATCTCACAAGAGAATGAAAAGTACATGATTCTTTCCTTTATTTAAAATTGTGTGTAATATTTAGACAGATTGACCTCTAATGAACTTTTCATATAGGCAGGGTTTGCCATGCTATGGTATAATTCATGTGAGTGATTAGAAATAAGATTTCTTATTGCACAGGGAGAATATGTTGCCATGGTGACTGCAGTGTAGACAAATTGCTTGGCATTAAATAGAGGGTGTGCATGCATATATCGGAAAATGCAAGAGGTACAAGATGGTGCCTAATACACATAGAATTATGACTGTTAGTCAGTGAAAAGAACTTAGGCACCCAGGAGCACAATGAGCTGGGCAGAAACATAAATGTGTTGAAAAATAATCCTAATATAAATGGCATATTTTATCATTGTATATCGTATAATATTTATAAATATTAAAAAGCTAAATCTCTGTATAGAACTAGAATATACATTGCTGCTTTTCTTACAGGGATGCCCACTTGATACCAGATCACACAATCCGTGCATTAGGGCATATTGCTGTGGCCCTAAGGGACACCCCCAAAGTAATGCAGCCCATCCTTCAGATCCTTCAGCAGAAGTTCTGCCAACCTCCATCACAGCTGGATGTGCTGATCATTGACCAGCTGGGTTGCATGGTGATCACAGGCAATGTAAGTAACCACTGAAAAATTATACATAGGTTGAGAGATTAAGGTGTTACTTTATCTCTGATTGAGGAGCACGGCCTGTTTGTGCAAAAAAAATCTGTTCTATTTTATAATAATTACCTAGTAGTGCAATTTAAAGGCCTTTACACACATTGGATAAATGTTGTCCAGAGTGTCTGACAAATTACTTTGCTGACAGGCAATGCCTGACAATGATCTGTCTGGGTGGAAACCCTTAACGTTGAGTGATGCCTTTGTTGTCCTGCAGTGTGGGACGACTCACGGTTACTCCCCCCTTTTCATTGAAAAAGAAAAGGATATTAAAGCAAGGTGCACACACTAGCGATAAAGCCCCAATACCGTCAGATCCAATGGTTTGTGTGTAGCGGCTTTCCTGAATGCGCGAATGTTCCCTTGGCCGTGGTAGTCTCCCTATAGGGGAGCCGGCCACGGTCGAGGGAAACACACAGTCCTGAGCGTCCTCCCTATGCTGTGTATAGGGAGAACACTTGGAACTGTGTGTATCCAGATCTTTCAAAAATCTATACTGTGTGTACCCACCTTTTAGCTACTGCTGATCAACCTGTCTGTACAGGCTTTGTTAGACAATTGTCTTTGGAATGATTGTTAGATCAACTGGACTTGAAGTTTAGTATTTGAAGACGTTTCACTAGTCATCCAACTGGCTTTCTCAATTCAGAATGACTTGTACGAGAATCTGTGGCAATTATGTACCCTAGAATATCCCATTCAGCATATAAAAGCAAGGTGTTAGGGACTTTCTGAACGCAAAGCTTCCAGTAAGGTACACTCCAGCCCACCTCCTTTGGCACGCCTTTAGTTAATAGATGCAATTCTCCCAGCCCTCCACCTTAAGGGCCACAGCAATATGGCAAATGCAAAAAAGTTGGAGGAGCACACTATTTCATTTTCAGTGTTTTATTCAGCAAAAAGACATATGTATGTCTTTTTGCTGAATAAAACACTGGAAATGAAATAGTGTGCTCCTCCAACTTTTTTGTATTTACCTTCTGAATGCAACATGTTGATTTGTGGCCAATAGGTGTTATTGAAACTGCCCAGGGTAAGGTGTCAAAACAGCATTGTACATGGCAGACAGTTTGTGTCGAAACCCCTCCCATCTCTGTTCAGGTTTTGACACATCCTGTTCCTTTGCCAAGATGTCATTACAATCTTCAAACGTAGGTCCATTTTTCATATACAGGTACATGTCCGAATCCTCACCCAAGAATATGATCCCTTCTGTCTGTGTTAGTTTTGTTAGCATGTTTATCTTTTGCAGCAATATATCTATCAAGAGGTATGGAATCTTTTCCAACAAATCAGTGTGAAGGCAAGCTCTGTGGTGTACTCTGCCACTAAGGATTATAAAGATCATGGTTACAGGTGAGAAGGTTGTACAAATTGCCAAATTAATACTTAATGTAATGATGAAAATAAACTTATCACACAGACCAAAACTAAGTGCAAAATAATTCCTTAACCATATAAGTGTCATTTAGGTAAAAGATTGTGAAGACAGAAAATGTAACAGTCTTCTAGTAAAGATCTAATTGGCAATGTCCTTAATGGTGGGCATAGAAACTATGATCACAGACATATCTTTTCCTTTTTTTGGCCTGGTCAGAACTTTTTTATCATCCATTATGGATCATATGCCTGTGGCGTCTATGGATACCATTACACTGGGTCATTGGTTTGGGATTACAGTTGTTAATTAAAATTATATAATGAATGTGATTCCACTCTGTAACATTTGAGGTAATCAGAATGGATAAACTTTATTTACGTTTAACAATTGTAGGAAATGTTTAGAGACCCAGATTCATTTGGGGATATTTGCCCAAATATTGCTACAAAAGTGTTACTGGTTAACATGATATTTTTTGTGTTAGAAATAGAGAGTCTAGAGTAATGCTTGGCATACATTGCAGAGAACACACAGGGAGATTCAATAAAAGTTCTTATCGTTAAAAATGGTGCTAATTTGGCCCCAACCAATCAGATATTATTTAACATTTGAAAGCTAACATCTGATTGGTTGGGGCAAAATTAGCACCATTTTTAACGATAAGAACTTTTATTGAATAACCCTGACAGTATCTATTTTATAAACCCCAATATGCAAATAAGGAACAAAGACTTCTGGGAATTTACCATGTTTCCATGGAAGCTCTTAGAAAGCTATCAGGGCGATGCACCAACGGGCGCACCACTACTGTTTAAGTCATGCTAACCGATGTTATATCAGTAAGCGTGACAAACTCCTTCCTTGTGGCAGCTGCGTGGCTAACGCAAAAGTTAATCGCACAGCCGCCACAAGCAATCTTATATTCCGGCATTTTATTGCGGCACAGCTATTAGCTGGTGTTGAAAGTGCCAGAATAGAACAGCGCCAGGTAGCGATGTTCCAAGCGCCGCTATCAGGCTGTTTTCACTGTTGCCAATAGCGGCGCTCGGTGCATCGCCCTGTGTATCTTTAAAAAGACTTTTACAGCATTCCACAAGCTAAATGCAAACCCAGAGCGCAAGCTACAGACCGGTTTCGGCTTTATTGAGCATCAGTGTAGTGCAGGCCTCTGGTTTTGCAGTGTGGAGTGCCTATGGACAGACTTCTCTAATAAATTGAATAAGATAGGGAGAGAATATTCTCTCATTATCCTATTTATTTTATAAACCCCCATTTTATAATTGAAAGTGACTACATACACATTTAAACTTTGTACTCTGTGCTATACATTTCTTTCCTTTCTTTCATTAGACACTGCTCCTTGGCTGTTATTAATGCTTTAGCAAATATTGCAGCTAACATCCAAGGTGAACATCAAATAGATGATCTGCTGATGAATTTATTGGAGTTATTTGTGCAATTGGGGCTGGAGGGAAAAAGAGCCAGTGAAAGGGCTAGTGAAAAAGGACCCGCACTGAAGGTAAGTAGTGGTAGATTTAGTTGCATAATTGTAAAGCTCAACAGACATACAGTGCATAGTTTGTGCAGTTATATCATGATTTCCAACACATCAAAATAGGACACTGTGAACAGAAATCCTTGCTTCTTCTGCGAACCTGTGTGCATTGGTCAATGTCCTGTTTGCCTTTGCTCTGTTGTTTGAGAATGTAGAGCCTTGGCCTGCATGCAGTATAAATATGTTTATAAAGTTATCAGCAAACATTCAAACTGGCCAGCATTTGTAAACAAAAGACGGCCTATAAAAATGTTGTGATAAATCTGAACAGAAAATGGTTAACATTGATGTTCGATATTGATAATGTATTGCTTACAACATTGTTAAAGAGAAGGTAACTTCTGCTAATCAATAAAAGGTTCCTTCAGAAATTTAAATTTTGGGGTCACTTTTTGGGGATCATTTTCTGCCCATAACAGCTTAGGGATTTAAATATATGTATTCTATAAGCATATCAGCCTAAATATGATGACACTTATTCTTTGCAGGCTTCAAGCAGTGCAGGGAACCTGGGAGTCTTAATTCCTGTAATTGCAGTGGTGAGTATTCCAATAATAACTGATATATACACGTAACATAGAATAGTAAAGCATAGTTTGATCTTTATAATGTTTGGACTTATTTCTTTTCCAGTTCAGTTACGTGATCTACCTCTCACTTAAACGTATGGTCCTAGTCTACAGGATGTAGCTTTATTAAAAATATGATTTAGGCAGTAAACTATATGAATAGAAATCCCCAAAAATAGTATGTTTAATAACAATGCGGTTCTATTTCAGTTAAAGCAGTGCCCCAGTTTGTTTTAAAAATAAATCTGGCTAGTTTTTGTTCTATGATACTCGGTTTTCTTTTTATTTGAATTGGTGAATATTCCTAGGTGGCATTTGGTATAAGAGCAGCTTGTTGGTAAAAAGAGCTACAAGCTAAAATGTTTTATTTATAGCACAGAGATCTCTATTTAAATCTTGTGCCATGTGCCTTTAGGGAGCATTTTCTTTTAGGTATAGCTTAGAATAGCTATAATATGGCTTTTTCCCTCTGAAATTTTTTGATCATTCCCCAATTAGATTATTTGGACAAATCCGGCAGAAATCATAGGTATTTAACATATAAAGGGTTATTCCGTGTCCGTGATTGGCTGCCTCTCAGGGACGCGGCTGGCGGTCTGGCCCCCTGCTTGCAGTTTCATGCAAGCAAAGGGCCGGGCAGTGCGGTGGAGGAAAGAGGGAAGGTAAAGTAAAGATCGGGGGAGTTTCTGGTAAATATAGCGGTTGGGGCTTGGGGAACTAGCCCTACTATGTGCCAAAAATTGGAAAAAGGGGTGGACAAGCCATTTAAGTGAAACTTGTTTTAAGACCAACAGGGTTATTCAATAAAAGTTCTTATTGTTTAAAATGGTGCTAATTTTGCCCCAACCAATCAGATATTAGCTTTCAAATGTTAAATAAGATATGATTGGTTAGGGCAAAATTAGCACCATTTTAAGCGATAAGAACTTTTATTGAATCTCCCTGATAGTATTTAACATCCATCCAGTTAACTACCATTCACAAAAGTCTCCATGTCTCTGATTTTAGCTGATTTTTTTCATTGCTGTTGAACACGCGTATCAAACACAAGGCCCGTGGGCCGAATCAACCTGGCCTGTCTTTTATATTTTGGACCCTTATGTGATTGAGTTTGACACACTTACTGTAGAAGGAAGGTTGAATGTAAGGTTTAATTCGTCACGTAAATGAGCCTTGTTGTACACCAGTTAAATCGACTTTTGTTTTACTGGATTAGTTGTGTAGGAGGACAAATATTTTGTAACATTGAGCAAACTAAAAGTCAAACATGACAAGTATTGATTGTTTTATTTCCCCATAGAGATTACGTTAAGTGAGTGTGTCCAGATATATTTCCAAACATTTCAGTGGAAAACGTTTTTAGTACCAATCAATGTTAGTTCTTTCTCCACAATGTGGGGGCATTTACCAAAAAAGATATCCATTTGTTGATCCCTCCGATTCTACATGTGTAATATTCTTTGACTGAGAGGGATTTCCCAAAGCAAAAAACAATATAGATATCTTAAGCCAGGAATGGCCAACCTGCAGCCTGACAGGCATCGAAATATGAAAGCCCCCAGCATTTCCCAACCACAGAGAGAAGCCAAGGTATGATGCATCTGGATGGCTGCAGGTTGGCCATCTCTATCTTAGGTTTTCATTATAGTGATGTCCCCACACCAGAATGAACCATTTTTCTATCAGAGCTTCTGGTCCCAAGGAGAGGCAGGAATTATTGCTTTTATTAACAGAAAGCAAGCTAGCGTTGCTTGTAAATGCTTTTTGACGGCCAAAGCCATGCTTGGCTGCACTTAAAACTTTGCTGTCTCTGTTTCATAATTGCACAATTTCCAACAACCACTTGGCCCTATCATTTTGAGATCGACATTACGATCGCAAACATGATCAGGTTAAGGAACATCATCAGGTAAAACTGCTGCTCACAATCTCAAACAAATGCTACATGTATATTTAAACCACTAATGTTTAACTGTATTTGGAAGAAATATTCCCTCCCCCTCTACTTTCTGATGTTTACTGTATAATTTTTATATGAATTATACAAATTCAGGACTGTGAATATACACAAAGTACAATTGTCATTTGATTAATATGTCTACTAGATATTGGATGTAATGTATGACCTGTGTTTCTAAATTAAAATGTTTAAAAAAAATAAATAAATGCTGCTCAACTTGACACAACAATAGATTTGACATTCATCTCATATTCATCAAATGTCTACTCAGTATAATGTCGAGGTAGTTTATAGCTAATTTTATCATTGAACAATAATGTATCTGATTTGGATTACCCACAATATTCCGTGCTGCTGTAGAAATACTGATTTTAAAACCCTTTCATGCTGTGGCTCACATAGCAATGCAATTTTGCTCTCATTGTGCATCAGTGTTTTTAATGTGATTCTCTTGTGGTATTACCTGTAAGTTATACAGTAAAATGTTTACAAGTACTCCAGCCAATGGAACTTTAGAGTACATTGCCAATTTTAATGATATTACAATACACTATTTTTATGGTAAGACAAAATGAACTCTATGCTGTTTTAGGAAAACTATAGTAGCTCATTGTTCATAATAAAAAAAAATCCAATGGATTAGTCCATGCTTAAAGGGCAACTATACTGTAAAAAATAACTTTTAAGAAATGAAAATACCTAGGACAGGGAGGTAGGATTGATTATTCATACCTCCCAATATTGTTTTGTAGAGAAGCTACAGCACATACAGTTTTCATCTGCCAGGTTAGTGCCCTGGGCCTTCCTGTATTAAGCATAGTGCCGAAGCAATTAGGAAGCCTGGCAGCAGTAGTTTTTTTGAGCTGCCCCTCCTCATAGAAATTATATTGGGAAGGTAGAAATTACCAATACTACCTCCCTTCCCCTGGTACTTTTATTTTAACTGTTTTTGAAAAAAGTTTATACACACTATAGTTCTCCTTTAACAGTAACTATTAGTTTTACATTATAACATATAACCACTATTATTGCAACATGATACTATTGAATACATAACACAAATCCTGTGTGTTGCAGATATAGCAAGTTGCGGCATTATGATTTTGTTGGGTTAGCTACTCGGCCCATAAAAATTAGGCAGTTGGTGCGATGCTCATAGATAAGAAAGAGGAAGGGGCGATCTACCAGAAAGCGTGTTTGAGTTGAAAGTGGCATGAAACCCACTTCTGTTACTGCTGCTGCTTCCGTTCCTTCCTCGTTGACTGTAATGGTACCTTGGTGCTGGAACTATAAAACAGAAAACTTGGGTAAACTTGAGATATTAAGATTTGTTCTGTGCTCTATACATAGTAAATAACCAAAGAAAGAGACAGGGTGACAGGGTACTGACCATTCTAAGTGCAAAGTTTTTTTATTTGCTTTCTGTACATGGAGCATTTCAGATAATGATGGCTCTCTGCAGAGTCTATAGGTCCCGTGTAATATCAGTGTTCTCCCCAGAATTTCTTTCCAGCTGGGTGGCATGAAAAAGTAGCCAGGTGGGCCACTTTGAAACTACATTCAAATCAATACAGTCTATTTCATATTATAATGGAAATACTGACCAACCTTTCACAGTACTCATTATATATTTCAGAGTATCTAACTTTGGGCCCTATAGATGTAATAAAAGTACTACTCCCAGAATTAGTTTTGCAGAAAGCAGGGAGTTGAAATTTGAAAAATTCTGAAGGGCTATAGATTGGACATCCTTGATATAGGTGTTTGGTTTTGATTAAATGCCTCACATAGGGCCCCTAGGAATGCCTCTACAGTCTCAGTAAGTAAAAGCCAAGTGTTGGTCCGTTAATCAATTAATCACAAAAACCAATCCATACAAAAGGGGGGGCATAATTAACCCCTCCCCACAACTAGAACAGTTACTGCTCCATTTCATCCATAGACTGACCTTAGTGTTGGGCGCAAGCCTATTAAAATTACATCTTAATTCTTTAGTAAATCACAAAATTGTTTTCCCCATTTTTTTTCCAGCCAGGTAACATGGAATTTTAATGTTTTCAAAATGTGTGCAGCAGTGCATTCTTGGACTGGAATGGAATACAACGCAGCAAGTGTGAATGATATTTTGAAATCCTATGGGTTTTTACTGTCTCTCCGTTTTTTTAAAACGCACCTAACGTTTGAAAAAACGGATACAAACTGATGTAGCGTGAACAAACCCTAAAACATTTCACTTGCACTTAATCTATTGTAAGCATCTTAACATGCTTGTTTGTATCTTAAATTTTTGAGGTGCTATACAGAAAAAGTCAATTTTTCTTAATAAATAGAGGTATACTGACCAGGCCAATGTTTATTTCCTCATCTGAAATTCCAGAAAAATCGCCACGATTAAATAATTCTGCGGCTCCCATGGTACTTAGAACTTCCTTTAAGTTATACTTCTTCTCTAGTTTGAAACGAGGAAGAAACACCTCCCTTGTTCTGAGAATAAAAATACAAAACAAACGTGTGTTTATAATGAGGAAAAACTACTAATTTGATACAGGAATTAAAATCAAACAAATACAGAATGTATATAAACAATATTTAAACAAATATCATAAGTATACAGATAACTTGCTGTTAAACATGGTTTACTTTAAAATCCTTTTCTTTTGTATCTATGGAACTTTTGTTGTTCCTGCCCTGTCTACGTGTCATCTTTTTCAGTCGTACCTCAAAGTATTCAGGCCAACGGTTTTCTTTGGTGTTGCTGGTAGCATTAATACAATTAATGGCACCCCTAACCACACAATTGTGCAATGGATGCTTATATATTTTTCTCCCTTTACCTTCTCTGATTCAAACAATAAGGTAGCAATTAAAAGAGAATAAAAATCTGGTGTTCAACTTCATGGGGATTCTAAATACAATCTTTTCCAATTAAAGGGCAAGTCCAGCCCCAAAATGAAAACTTACATACAGGTAAATCACCCCCCAAACTGTCTAACCTGAAATCCTGCACAATGTCCGGTTTCCCCTGTTTCTGCTTCCTGGTTCTTCAAGTTACCAACAGTCAGTTATGGATTTGACAGTTGACATCACAGCCAATGACTGAATGTTAATCCCCTGTCTGCCTCTTCTGAGCATGCCCATGCTCAGTACAGGTTTCTAAATTGCTCATTTTCCATGAGGCATCCAGAAGCATAGCAGGCATACAATAATGAATTCATAGGACAAACTATGATATATCAACATATTTTAAAGAGGCCATTCTTTCTAAAAGATGTTCTTATGTGGGCGTAGTTGTCCTTTAAGCAGAATGTGGGGTTGCCATTTATAGACCATTTCCTATGCATTCTCACTGATGGTGATATGAACTGATATAATTTTTAAGATCCTCTGCTTCTAGTTGGCACCAGCCAAAGTTAGTTACATGTGGACATATTCAACAATGTTTTTCTTTGAAGTAAGTCAGAGGGAGAGGGAGAGCTCCTATAAAGTTATAGATTTAGTGGCAAACGGTTGATTTGCAGGTTTAGTGGTCCTTTAAAGCGAAACCTTTTGTATAGCTTGTAATTTGAATAAAAATTCGGTTATCCTATGTTTTGTGTAATTTATGAATAATATCCCATTTTTATTAAATTACAGACAGCAACAGATTTATTACTACTTATTTAAAATAAACCTAGTCCATATAAAATAACAAATATTCCCACTGATCACTTTTCTGTGTCCAGATATATACAGTATAAATGAAAATCTATATTTGTACCTGTTGGCCAAGATCTTCTGCCACCTTTCCACTACCTGTGGGGTCAGTTGTTTTTCTAAAAGTTTCATGCCAGTGAGTTTGTGAGGCAGCACAATTAGCATACTAATGTTTCCGACATACGGCAGCTGCAGTATGCCACAGTCCAGCTCAGGATCAGCTGCAACCAAGACATTTAACTTTGCCTTCATCATGGGAACTTTCACAATCTCTTTGTCATTTAAGCGGAAATTCATGTTTTGTGTAAACTCCACAGCAAATTTGTTTTCCCAAGAACCTGGTTTCAACAAGATATTCTGTATATTAGTAATATAGAATGATCTTACCTTGCTTTATAGTTTTGTATGATTGTTATATATTTAACCAAGGAAAATTGTAATATCTAAGTAATTTGTACCCTTTATTTGTAATAATATTTCACGTGGTAACTAATATTAAACATGGTAATAGTATACTTTAAAAACTAAAACAAAGCGTGGATCATTTAAAGGAATAGTCTACTCCCAGTTATACTTATCAAAATAAAAGACAATTAGTTAAGGAGAGAATGCTCCAACCTCCCATTACAAGATGTCAGCGGTTTGCAGCTGGCCTGCTTGTTCAAATGTATGTATATACATGACTGTGAGTGCAGACCTGGGTGCATATGCCCCAAGCCTTGTGCTCACATGATCGAACTTGTGTTCTTATCCAATTAGGATAGGTAAATAATCCAAAACAATTCAAGCCACTTTATCCAAAAGGGAGACCACAGCACTCACCAGTGCCACAGTCCCAGGCCTGTCACTTAAGCCTCAATACTGGTACACAAGAATTGAAAAATGGACCAATCTGCCACTGAAATCAATAGGAACCAAAGATAGTTAAATGTAAATGACTTTATTGCAACATGCTAAAAAAACACAAAAAAACCCAGCCTTATGTGTTTCATGCTATAGTACACTTAGGGCTCGTTTACACTACATTATTTGGTATCCATCAAAAATGAACGGCAATAAAACCCCATCGGATTTCATAATATTGTTCACACCTGCTGCGATATAATCCTTCCGTTCCATCTGTTTAAAAACGCACTGCATGCATTTCTGTCCGTTTTTTCATGCATTTTCTATACATATATATATATATATATATATATATATATATATATATATATAATATAATATAAATAAATCTATGGAAAACCTTTGTGAAAAAATGGATACAAATGTATGCAAAAAATGGATACAAACTGACAAACACATGCTGTGCGTTTCTAGTGTGAATGAGCCCTTAATCCTTTTGTGGTGTATTCACATATATGCCTAAAGATAGGGGTACGAGAAATTGTTTGCGGGAGGGGCTGCAAACTGCTGCATGAGTTGTATCTTCCACAGTTTCCCACTGCAAGTGGAGTAGAATAAGTAGACTGTTCCTTTAAATACTTGGAGTTGGGACACTTTACAATGCTCCATATGACCTCACCCCTCATAGTCCTAAAGCTTATGGAAGAGACGAATGATTTAGGCAGAGAGATTAAAGGAAATGTCCACCCTAAAATTAATTTTTTAATATAAGATTCCCCCTGCCAGCCCAGCCCCAACCGCTATATTTATATGTTTAGAAAGCTCCTCAAACTCAACTTACCTCCCCTCTTTCCTCCGCCACGCTCCCGGCCCTCTGCTTGCGAGAAAATGCAAGCAGAGGGGCGGGACCGGCAGTCGCGTCTGTGATTGGCTGAGCGGCAGCCAATCACGGACGCGGCTGCCGGCAGCTCATTTCGGAGGAGGAAAGAGGAGAGGTAAGTAAAGTTTGGGGAGCTTTCTAAACATATAAATATAGCGGTTGGGGCTGGGCTGGCAGGGGCAATACTATATATTAAGGGATTTATGCTAGGGGGAGGGAATCCTGAGAGGGAGGGGGAGAAGGGCTGCAGTACGCATGCCAAACTTCTCCCGGAGGCCAGGTAGGAGGCAGAGTCCTATATGGACTCTGCTATCCTCCTGGTGGGCAGTTTTTGGGACTTTTTTGGGGGACTACAGGAGAACCATATGGAGCTGGGATGTGAGGTAAGGATTAAACTACACTACATGATGGGGCCAGTAGTTGGGGGATTATAGTTTTGGGGGTGGACATGCCCTTTAAAATCTCAAATAATTTTAAGCCTGCTATTAAATGTTTTTTCACCATTTTATATCCAAAACTATACAGCAAATATATATCCCATGGGTACAGAGAGGTAGAGCGAAACCACGTATTACGCTCTACCCAATTATTTACTATTTTAAGCTATTGTGCAAATTGGGACAAATACAGAGAAACCGACTTTGCAATTCATTGCAACAGCTTAGCGTCCCCTATGTGCCTTTTGGCGTGAATTGAGTAGAATTTCCCAATTACATTACATTACAATACCACCTTTTCACTATATTAATCTTGACTTTGCACAATTTTGCAGCATAATATTAAATGCCTTCATGAGGACCTTCTAGTTTACTATAGAAACCCTATCTGTTGCAAAGCCTTCAGTAAATTTGTTTTTTCATCACTAGAACTGTCTACATGAAGAAACCTCATTAGTTCTAACCTCATTCTTGGTCATTATTTTTGGAAGCCTGTGAATCAAAACAGGGATTTGTGATTATTATAGCTTAGTTTAGAATAAGGCATTTACCTTTGAAGTAGATGCAGTTGACAAGCAACATTAATAAAGATGGGTCCACATTTGTTACAGCTTCTTTTACAAGGCCTTTAGTGAGCTGTTGGATACGTCTGTTGACCTTTGTTAGGAAATCTCGGTTTCCAAAATCAACCATCTGTGCTTCTGCAAAGTAGTAGGTATTCAAGCTGGTTTTGAAGTCATCCCGAACTGAAAAACCCTTTCTAATATATAAGTCATTGACCGATCTTAAAGTATAGCCAAAATTTCTCCGAAAGAGACGATGAGTCAGCTTTCTGAAAACATTATGGATTGTAGAAATATTATATGTTGAGCTAGAATTAAGGAAATCTTTGAAGCCTAAAGTAGAAAGTATTTTTTGCAGAGTGTGGCCTCTTGTACCAAGTGACACGGTGGCCATTGCACTGGAGATGCCAATAGGTGCTAACAAGATGTTTTCTGATGGATCAGTATTGTTCTTTATTACACGATATAGATTAAACCCAAAGTTAGCATTGATTATATTAAGTCTTTGAAGTCTTGTTTTCCCATGGAATAATTCAAACATGTTCCCTAACTCCGTGTCAGGGTCCTTTATTTCTGGTACAGCATCAATAATATCAGGATCATAGTCTTCGTCTTCCCCAAAGATTTTGTCAAAGTCCAAGTAATCCTCGTCCTCTTCTCCTTCATTGATTAGATCATTGGTAATAGTGTCATCTTGGAGACTTTGTGCACCTTGACTTCCCCTGGGTCCTATGTTTTTGGGTGCATCCCCAAAGTGCTCTGTAAGATCTTTGACTCCACATAGCGTTGAATGAACAAACAGGAAAATTGACACAATGTGTAGATGGTTCATGGTGAAACTGTAGGCCCAGAGGTAGATGTGTTAACAATATGTTTTTTTCTAAATAAGTATATAATTATATTATATTTTTGTGTTGCCCATTTAAATATATGCACACACACATATAACAAAAGGTTTAATTTGTGTAATATATTCCAAAATCCTTCTATTATTTCATTAAAGCCTATATGCTTGCACATCTGATTTATTGTGATTGGGACCAAAAAAATGGTCTGTATTTTCTGTTGTTAGACGTGCTGCTACAATATTTCCGTATTACATATATTTCTTATGTACTTTACTGATTTCAATATTAAGAATGAATACTATAAAAAAGAAAGTTGCTTTAATATGTATAAAACAAAGAAGCAGGCTTACCAAAGATGTCCCAGTCCCAAATGAAAAACAGAATCCTCAGGTCCCCAAAGATAGCTGAAAGCAACCTTTTACCCCCAGCCTCTTTATGTACCTTCAAAAGTAAACAGATTCCAGATCAAACAGGGACAGAAATGCATTGTCAGCCAAAATCCCCTCTCTTGTTTAGAGGCCCCATAGCTCCCTCCCTCTGTTTCCACCCTGTTCTTGTTTCCTGTTGAACATTGCCAGACTTGGTAGTAAACTGCATGGTTTTTTAATGTGAAGAGAATATTATCCTGTAAACACTATATTCAGTCCTTCACTCAAATTTCAGTATAACTTCAGACCTACAATAATGGTAATTAATAGGGACCCAATCACCCTTTTCAACAAAGAGAAACTTGTGGAAGTACAGTGCATGTAGAACCCTATGGGACCGGTCCCACTACATGCAAGGCGCTTCCATGCTCTATCATAGTGCATTGGATCACCATTTTTGGTGCATGTTGAATGCGCTCCTATAGGACTTAATATTGGAAGCGCAGTGCACAGGAGCATGCACAATCAGATGTCACTGCGATCACCCGTTCCCCCGTGCACTCAATTGGGGCCATAGCCTTAGGGCTGTACAGAATCCAGCACATCACTCCAGCATGCATTTTAATAATTTTACAATGTATAATGAGCCAGGAGGAAGGCAGGCGGATAAAATACATCCTCGGTTACATAAGGAGCTAAGTTCAGTTTTATCTAGGCCCTTGTTTCTTATTTTTACTGATTCCCTCATGTCCGGTGGTGTGCCTCTGGATTGGAAAAAGGCTGATGTTATTCCAATATTCAAAAAGGGTAGTTGTTCACAGCCGGGTAATTACAGGCCTGTAAGTTTAACTTCAGTGGTGGGGAAGATCCTGGAAAGTTTAATAAGGGAACATGTTCTAGAGTATGTTTCAAAGACTGACATTATAAGTAGTAACCAGCATGGATTTAGGAGGAATAGATCTTTTCAAACTAACTTGCTTGGCTTTTATGAGGAAGTAAGTAGAAATTTAGAATCTGGCATAGCAGTAGATGTAGTTTACTTGGATTTTGCAAAGGCTTTTGATACAGTCCCCCATAGGGGACTAATGTATAAGCTAAGGTCTGTTGGTCTGAGGAGTCACATTTGTACATGGATAGAAAATTGGTTAATGAATAGAATGCAGAGAGTAGTTGTAAATGGGGCTTCATCATTATGGACTAAAGTGCTAAGTGGGGTGCCACAGGGTTCTGTGCTGGGCCACTTCTATTTAATCTATTTATTAATGATTTGGAAGTGGGTATTGTCAGCAAGGTTTCTTGTGTTTGCTGACGCACAAAACTTTGTCGACCATTAAAAACTTCAGAGGAGTGCAATCGTTGCAAGGGGATCTAGATAGATGTCACATTGCTGCTAAGTGGCAGATGAAATTCAATGTTGATAAATGTAAGGTGATGCATTTTGGGCTTAAAATCCTTGTGCTACTTATACTATAAATGGCTCTGTGTTAAGTTAATCCCTGTTTGGAAAGGGATCTTGGAGTTTTGGTGGATAACAAACTTAAAGGTGCACAGTGCCAGGCGGCAACAGCCAGAGCCAGCATGGTATTGTCTTGTATAAGAGAGGTATGGATTCAAGGGAGGAAAATGTATTCTCCCTCTTTACAAAGCATTGGTAAGGCCTCATTTGGAATATGCAGTGCAATTTTGGAATCCTGTGTACAAAAGGACATCTTTGAAATGGAAAGGTTCAGAGAAGGGCAACTAAATTAATAAGGGGATTGGGGAGCTTGAATATGAAGAGAGACTGGAAAAGTTACAATTATGTATTCTGGAGAAAAGGTGCTTGCGTGGGGATATGATTACTATGTATAAATACATTACAATTACATACAATAAACTATCTGGGGCATTGTTCACCAATAGAACATGTCAAAGGACACGAGGACATCCCTTAAGACTTGAAGAAAAAAGGTTTAAGCTTCAAGTTCGGAAAGGGTTTTTCACTGTGAGAACGGTAAAGCTATGGAACTGTCTTCCATGGTTGTTATGGCAGGTTCATTGGTCAGTTCAAAAAAAAGCTGGATGAGTTTCTGCAAACAAGGAATGTTGCAAGTTACTGGTATTGATACATAAAGTAGAGTTGATCCAGGGAAATTTCCGATTGCCACTTGGAGTCAGGAAGGAATTTTTTCCCCCTTCATAAATTTGGTGGTTTTTTTTGTTGCTTTTATCTGGATCAACAGTTAGGCAGGAAATGAGGATATTCCTAGATTGGTTGAACTGGATGGACGTATGTCTTTATTCAACCTCAAATACTATACTATACTATTTAAGAAAAACTCCACTGTAAAAATTTACTTTTAATATTGAAAAAAAGTACATGGGACAGGGAGGTAGGATTGATTGAAGCACCAGCACGTTCAGTTTTCATCTGCCAATTACCGTAAGTGTCCTGGACTTTACTGTAATAAAGATAGTGCTGAAGCACTGAGGATGCCTTGCAGAAGCAGTTTTCTTTGTGCTGGCATTTCTCACAGAAACAATATTGGGAGGTATGTATTAATTAATCCTACCTCCCTGACCCAGGTACTTTTCAGTTTAACAGCTTTAAAAAAAAAAAAAAAAAAAAAAGCTTTCTGTGTGCTGTCGTTCTCCTTCATCAAAGTAGATTTCTTTCACACTCCCATTCAATATCTTGGGATTTTTCTTGCTGGGTGCTGCTATTTTACCTTGGCAATAGATGTATATAGCAATCACAAATAGAGTTCATAGCACACACCAGTCTCGGAAAAGTGTTTATTTAACTTGTGACGTTTCAGTGTTTAACATATGCCATCTTTAGATAAAGGCATGTGTTGGATGCCAAAACGTCACGTGTTTTCAAAACTGGTGTGTGGTATGAACTCTTATTTGTGGTCATTCTCCTTCAATCGTTTTTACTATATGAGGTTTAACAAAAAAAACTATTAAAAAGTGTGAGCAAATGTCTTTCCCAAAAAGGGGTGCTGTCTGCAAACCGTAGTCACCTATAGGGTGGCACAGGCCCACCTACCTCTTGTTTGTGAGTGCTCTATACATACAGTCAGCACAGAATCGCAGTCACCAGTGGCTAAAATATAATGCAGGAGCACATGCATGTTTATGTCTTGGTTCTTTGTCAGTTGCTTACATCATTTGCAAAAGCTATAAAGTTTACGGTAAGGTTTGATTTGTATGGTGATAATTTAATTTTTTTTAGAATGGGCATATAAAATACCCACTGTTTATAGAAGGTTCTGCTGCAAAAGCAACATTCATCATAATTATTGTGTTATTTTAACCTCTTCATAACTTTTATATTTGTATAAACTTTTCAGCTTTGTATTACTTGCTCAGTGACAGTACTTTAGACAGCAGTGGGCCAACATTTGGAGGAAAATACTTTTAGTACCTAGGACAGGCAAGCTGTTGGGAAAGTCATCTGCCTTGATTTGGGAATGTTTGTGATTTAGAAGCATGTTTTAAAATTTGAGGCTTATAATACGTTATGTTTTATATCTAGGATCCTCAAACTGCGGCAACTCCAGATGTTTGAGAACGACAACTCCCATATTGCTGCAAACTGCAGTTGGGGCATATTGGGAGTTATAGTTTTCCAACATCTGGAGGGCCACAGTTTAAGGATCCTTGTTTTATATTATCTCAATTTAATTTTAGTGAATGGGAAATGCAATATACACAAAAGGTATCTCCTGCACACCTATTCCATAATATTGTGTTGTGCTGGGTGCAGCTGGAGCACCATAAGATGCATATAAACAGATACAACAAAAATCCATCGCACTTGTCTTACTCATACCGTGTTTATTAGCTTTCAAGCATGCTGTAACACATGGGAATAGGCCTGTGCTCACATTTATGCCACTGAATATTGCTGTAAGACAGAGTAACTTTAATAGTTTCAATAAAAAGTTTCAAAAGTCAACAAAATTTGGAACAATAGTTAGGTGTGTATGCGGAGTAGATCTAGAAAAAGATTTATGGATTATATAACTATCTCTAAGGCAAAGATGATCATGGGGAGGGGGGAGGCATCCTCAATTAATTCCTTTCAACTGACTGGATTACATAGGTCTGCCTTAGTTCTGGGAACCTGTCCTGAGTCTGCTTGCAAATATTCCTAATTTATTCTGAAACCTTAGTACACTTATCATTTTCATCTGATAGGAAAATTAGTTTTGTATATACTGAAACTGCTAATGGAAACAAATGCAAATGTTTTATCTCCAGCTTACTCGACGGTTACCACCAATAAAGGAGGCAAAGCCACGGCTTCAGAAACTCTTCCGGGATTTCTGGTTGTATTCTGTTCTAATGGGATTTGCAGTAGAAGGTTCAGGTATATATGATCTAAGGATTCATTATGTTTTTGTCTTGCAGTGTCTATACATTTTCTCAGTTTTTTTTTTCTGAGAATATTGTCGGCCTTTTTTTAGCGTTACTGTTGTCTTCCTGTTTATTCTATTTTATGTAGGTCTTTGGCCTGAAGAGTGGTATGAAGGGGTCTGTGAAATCGCCACCAAATCGCCTCTGCTGACATTCCCGAGTAAAGAGCCCCTGCGCTCCGTTTTGCAATATAATTCTGCCATGAAAAATGACACCGTGACACCAGTATGAAGCTGTTACAAATTGCTTTATCTTTCTACATTTTGACATTGATCATTTCTAGAATTGGAATTGTCATACATTTAACCACAGTACCACACAAACATATTTTACATCTGTGTCCCAGTCTTACCCCTCATACTTAATCAAGATTTTTTTGAGATAGTTTGCATTGTTCTACTCTAAGGGTGGCTACACATGGCTGGATTGAAATATCATAGATCATGGCAGAAATAGCTGATATGTTGACACAATTGGTCGCAGGTGAAATTTACCAACATGTCAGATTGAAGTTTTGTCTGATTTAGACAAAGGTTTAACTGACATTGGTCTGTCATGGACATTATGTCGATATATATCACCTTGTGTGTACCTATCCTAAGGAAGTTAAAATTAGGAAGCTGAAATGTATAAATGAAAAGACTACAAACTATACTGTTTTTTCAGGTGTGAAATGTGAAAGGGATTCCTCACACTATCCTTAAATTTTAGATGAATATTGATGTTGCTGGGTGTTGTAGTTAAAGCTTTGGTGCTGTTGCTTGCAATGAATAGTATTCATTAACCACTGTAGGGTTATAAACCCCAAATATTAACCATTGCACAAAAGCCCATGTCCTGTCCTCTCTCTAGAGAAAGCATTGACTGCAGTCCTTTTAGCTGATATTTTAGCTATTATTTTCAGACCATTACTTTTATCCTCTAAGTAATGGCAGTATTGTTCCCAATTCATAATACACAGCTGAATCCCACTGATACAAGCTTATTAATGTTGCTGTGTACAAATGGCTCAATATTTCAGGCTGATCAAACATTGTCACTTAAATTTTGGTCGAAAGTTTTTGTGTCACCGGAATCAGAGGAAAAATTTCCAAACTGAGATCTCCATACATACCTCTCTGTGATCTTGCCGCTCTGCCATGTCTCTCCCCCCAGATCCCCCCCTCCTCTCACCCCTGTGTGCACAGGCTTCATCGGAGGCAAGTGGGGAGGAGTGAGACAGCAGGGTTGTAGGTAGTTTAGTACGGATATCTCTGCTTGCTCCTGTCTTCCTGACTATAACAGGAAGTAATTTTTGGGGGGGTTCTGTGACCCTTTAAGCTGGCCATACACCTATCCAGTATTTGGATGACGATGTTCGTTATTTGTATTGATTAAAATGTTGCGCATTCTACTGTTTTTGTAATTCTGTATTTTGTTGAGAAAACAAAGAAAAAGACATGTATTAACATGAACATTTATGATATATTTCATTGTTTCTGCTGTGTTTTGCTTAGACTGTTCATCTTCCGATCAGATATACTTGATTGTACCTGATACAATTAATTATTATAAATTTTTTTCTTTAGGCAGAACTTAATGAACTTAGAAGCACTATAATCAACCTGCTTGACCCTGCTCCTGAGGTGTCTGCACTCATTAATAAATTGGACTTTGCCATGTCCACTTACCTGCTCTCGGTGTACCGACTTGAGCACATGAGGTAGGTTTCTGTATAGTTATCTTTTGAGGATAGCACCCCTTTAAGACTATATACACATTCCGATATTTCAGTCCAATTAACCGGTGCAACTGAAATTTTTGACGATTGGGTCGAAATATTGGAAAAACTTTTATCCGTTATTGACCAATGTCCACTAAACGTTGCGTTCAATCGGATATGGCAATTTAGGCCAATTGTGGTCTTCGATGGACCATTGTTTGCACCAAAATTTTGCCCAAAGTCCGTTCACAGGTGACCATTATTTCGGCCCAGTTGAAAGCAGCCGGTAATCGGCCTGTTGGGTTGCAATGTGTTCCTAGCCTTACACTGTGACTGATTCTAGTGATGTTGATGCTGAAAGTGGCATATGATAAAAGTAAACAAAGTGCCACCAGAAATGATTTGGTTCAAATTTATTTATTTGTAAAACTTTACTTTTAATGCTTTTTAAACACACAATAAAAAATACACAAAAGCAAGAAAGTGGAAGTAAAAAAAAAAGTAGAGAGAAAAATTGAAAACAAATTTGTATTTCTGGAAGTTAAAAAAGAGGGTTAAAGAGGATTGTCTGTTAGTGCCAGATTCTTTAGTGGTTGGAATTTTGATTTTTAGTTTTGTCCTGTTGAATTGACCCCACAGAATAAACCTGGTCAAGACAGAAAGACCGCAGTATGATTGGGAGTTTTTCATAGGAAACAGTCACCACATTCCTCTCATTAATGAATATTTCAAACTCCCAATCCACCACTTGATCTATTTTTACCAAATAAGAAGCTTTCTATCCAAACTACCTTTTCCAGACAATCCAACAATGAACGACTTAATTGAAATTTGTCTAGACGACACTACCAATAGAAAACCATATCCAAACTATACACAGCGTTACATAACAAAAAAGAAACGGATAAACTGCAATGTATGTCCAAATGGGAACAGGATGTAAATATAGCGATTTTCAATGAACAATGGGAAAGTGCATTTGCACTGACCTTTAAATTATCCAGATGTATTACCCATTGGGAGATCAACAAGAAACTCCTCTTTAGATACTACAGATATCCATAATTACTACACAGATGGTTCCTGCACTCTTCCCCCCCCCTTATGCTGGAGAGAGTGTCACAATAAAGCCTCACTAACTCACATTTGGTGGAATTGCCCAAAAATAAAAAAAACACGGAATAGGGTCTTTTGCTTTCTTAGCAACCTATGCAGATACAATATCAGACCAACACCCTCTTACTCAATATTGACCTCGCACGATACCCCATTGAGCATCAGACTATAATATATCATACCTTAACCTATCCTTTTCTTCATTTTGTTTTCCTCTTCTCCTCCCTCTCCTTTCTTCTTCTTTTCTTTCTCTTCCTGGACTGTCCTAAACTTCTTCAGGAAGACCACTGTAAAATTCAAGGAAATGTTGACTATCGTATTTTTGCACCTTTGATAAAATGTTAATATATCTTGAAACATACACTTACATGCACTACTACATACTGTTTTATATGTCAATTGATTTCCAAAAGAAAAATCCAATAAAAAAAATTTAATAAAAAAAAAAAAAAAGATTGGAAGTTTTTTGAGATCATAAAAGATATGCATTTAGGGAGATCCATAAAAAAACCTTTGAATCTGCCTGGGTGCGGAGGCCCAACAATGAAATAAGTTTCTCTAGTGGTCGGTTATACCGTATATACTCGAGTATAAACCGGTTTTTCAGGCTGAAAAATCAGCCTGAAAACTCGGACTCGGTTATACTCGGGTCAACCACTTACCTGGCATGGCAGCCGCGCGATCTTTTTCTGCACTGGCGCGCCGGCCTGACGTCACTGCCCGGCGCCAAGCCCGGCCCGGGCAGTGACGTAGCCGGCGCGCCGGTACAGGAATGGGAGCGGCTGCCGGAATGCCGATACCGTACCTGCCAGGATGGATGAGGAAGCACGATGAGAGGCACGGAAGATGTCCCAGAGCAAGAAGAGTCGTCCACGAGAGAGCGTCACAGAAGAGGTCACAGGAGAAGGTCCACAGGGAGAAGAGTCCACAGGGAGAAGGTCCACAGGGAGAAGGTCCACAGGGAGAAGAGTCCACAGGGAGAAGAGTCCACAGGAGAAGGTCCACAGGGAGAAGAGTCCACAGGGAGAAGAGTCCAGGTACAAACTAACTGAGGGGGAGGGGGGCATTCAAGATGTTGGAAACTACAACTCCCAGCATGCTTTATTAGCTGGGAGTGTAGTTTCAAAACTTTGAATGCCAAGTGAGGGTGGCATCAAGATGTTTGGAAACTACAACTCCCAGCTAATAAAGCATGCTGGGAGTTGTAGTTTCCAAAACATCTGAATGCCACCCTCACTTGGCATTCAAGATGTTTGGAAACTACAACCCCAGCATGCTTTATTAGCTGGGAGTTGTAGTTTCCAAACATCTGAGTGCCAAGTTCTTACCCTCGGTTATACTCGGTCAATAACTTATTAGGATTTTTAGCTGAAATTGGGTACCTCGGTTTATACTCGGGTCGGTTTATACTTGAGTATATCGGTATGCTAGAATAGCAATTGGCTACTTATGGGAATAAACACCCTGAGTTTTTTTTTCAACTCCTAACTTGTGTGTAGATGAGTTTGCCACGGCTTTTTGCAGCCAGGGGTCTTACTTTAGGGTGTTTATTTAGGGCACAACAACACTCTATTATCTTACTTAACAAATTGTATGAAAAAAATTCCAGCTGGATTTTAGGGTTGGCAGAAAATCATCCATTTAATTTTGAATCTTGTTTTACTTTTGTAGGGTTCTGAATTCTACTGATAAGGATCGATTCCAGGTCATGTTCTTTTACTTTGAGGATAAAGCTATCCAAAAGGATAAGTCAGGTAAATGATCTAATGTTAGCTAACAGTATATGCAGAGAGGGAGACTGTAATAATAATGCTTGTAATTTTAAACAGTTGGTTACATTTTTAAAAAACTTTTGTTGTGTTTTGTCTGCTAACCATGCCTGTCGGTACATTACCCAGCCTTAGCCCAGTCTCTCTGGTTTCCCACAGGGATGATGCAATGTGTTATTGCAGTAGCTGATAAAGTGTTTGATGCTTTTCTGGCAGTGATGGCTGATAAGGTGAGAGCAATGGGAGCCAGTCCCAATAACTGTAACTGCTATTATTATTTTCTTTTTATGTAGTATTAGTGAAAAATAAAGGACCGGAAACATACAATGAATCTACACCATACAATGATTTAATCTATTTTACATATAGTACATAGTAACACAGTAATTGAGGTTGAATAAATACATCTATCCATCTAGTCCAACCTTTTACCCGCCTATTTAACCTTGCTTAAAGCTAGGTACACACAGCACAGATTTCTGAAAGATGACAGACAGGATCTGCAAGATCCTGTTGCCATCTTTCAAAGATCTGCATACACCAGTCCCAAAAGTTCTCCCTATGAACTTCATAAGGAGAACGCTCGGGACTGTGTATTTCCAGCGTCCGCGCTATACACTCCTCTATGTAAATTTTTGGCCTTTCCCGAACGAGCGTACGGCCGACCCGATCGTTCGGGAAACGAGCGCACACACATAACGATAAAGCCCCGATACCGTCGGATCCGACAGTATCGGGGCTTTATCGTTACTGTGTGTACCCAGCTTTACAGTTGATACAGAGGAAGGCAAAAAAAAATAAAAAATGGGGGGGTTTGATTCGTTCCTGACTCTCCACTTTATAAGTAATAATTAACCCCCAGCACACAGCCTATCCCTTGAGGGGGTAGCGGTGCGCCATTACCATATTGTTGTATATTTCCAAATGGCAATCAGAAAGTATCCCTGGATCAACCAGAACTACAGTATATGTACCAGCAATTCTACATTTTTTTTAGTTCTACAAACTTATCCAGCCCGTTTTTAAGCTATTCAGTGCTAAATCTGCTGGAAGACTGTTCCACAGTTTCACCGTTCTCACTATAAACAAACCTTTCCTTTTAGATGAAACTTCTTTTCTTCCAGTCTTAAAAGGATGTCCACGAGTCCTCTGATATGACCTTTTAGTGATCATTGCACCAGAGAGTTTTATATAAAGTGATCATATCCCTGCACAAACGCCGCTTCTCCAATGAAAACAGCCCTAACTTGTCTAATCTATGTGCTTAGTCAAGCCCCTCCATTCCCTTATTATTCCCTAATTATTATTTTAGTTTGCCTTCTCTGAACTGCTTCCATTTCCAAGATGTCCCTTTGTACAAGGGATTCCAAAACTGCACTGCATATTCCAAATGAGGCCTTACCAGTGCCTAGTAAAGAGAGAGAGAGTAATATTTTCCCCCTTGATTCTATTCCCCTCCTTATACTAATTTATATAGTTATGTATTTATGTGCTGTCCCCCTTGTATGACTTTTTGTATTCTATATTGTACAAGAGCTGAGTCCCCTAGTGGTGCTATATAAATAAACATATACATACATACATAAAATGTCTTGCTAGCTCTAGCCGTAGCCGTCTGGCATTGTTTGCTAAATCCAAATCTGTTATCTAATCTTAGTCCATTAGAGATTCACTTAGCGCAGTTATTTATAGTGTAGGTGGCACCAGGATTGTTAAACCCCAAATGCATCACCTTACATTTATCAACATTAAATCTCTTCTGCCATTCTGCTGCCCATTTTGATAATCTATCTAGGTCTGCTTGCAGCAATTGCACATCATTTGAAGTTTCCAAAGCTCTGCATAGTTTAGTGCCATCAGCAAACACAGAGACCTTGATCACAATGCCCCTTCTAAAGGTTTGTACACACGTGTGATCGCGGGTCCTGACCCGTGGCGCACGATGTGTAAGAACGAAAAACGTTTCAGGCGATAATCGGGCCATCATTTGTACATATCATGCACCGCAATCGCACGTGTGTATGAACCTTAAGTAATTTATAAACAGATTAAAAAGAAGTGGCCCCAGAACAGAACCCTGAGGCTCTTCACTTAGAACTTAAGCACACATGGATTTAGCTCCATTCCAGTTATTTTGCGGTTTAATTAAGTTCAACATCATTACTAGACCACAGGGGTACTGGGGGGGGGGGGGTGTTACTAAGGTGAAATAGTGCCTTTGAAATTATTTGTTGCCAATTTAGGAGGTCATTTGTCTGTATGGCACTTCAACCAAAATATTTGGATAAACACAAGGCAAATGTCAAACTATGGCAAGATGCTGGGAGTTATGAAAAGTTCCTTTTTGTTTTTAAATGCACGTTAATGTTATGTACCCACCATTTTGGTGAGTCTATTAACCCTATGGTAACGAAGTATTCCATTTTGTCGATTTGGATCATCAACCTTTTTAAAAAGCCATTTTCTACATCAGTGCGATATAAATAGTTGTAACCTATTACTAAGAGCTTTGGTAATAGCTTAGCATAATTACTAACTAACAAATACACAATTATTCCTCACAGCCCAAAACTAAAGAAAATGAAGAGGAACTGGAACGTCACGCACAATTCCTGCTAGTTAACTTCAATCACATCCACAAGCGCATTCGAAGGGTTGCTGACAAATATTTGTCTGGGCTGGTGGACAAGTGAGTTATTAAAGGAGAACTATTATATGCTTGTGAAGGTTCTCATTCATCCAGGTCATGGTATATCTGTTGTATTCAATTAGATCAACTGGACTTTAAAAATGTTTATTCTTGAAGACGTTTCGCTAGTCATCCGACTGGCTTTCTCATTCAGAATGACTTGTACAAGAATCTGTGGCAATTATGTACCCTGGAAAACCAATTAGCTTCACAGCCAGGTGTGTGGTGTGATTGGATAGTGGCTAAGAGGTGTTATAGGAACGCCGCAGTAAGGTGTTAAAACAGCATTGTACATGGCAGACAGTTGGTGTCGAACCCCCCCACCTCTTTTTAGGCTTGGTTTTTCTTTATTTTCACATAAATGCCTCCTTAACACCTCTCTTGAACCAGTCCTTCCTTCGCCAGTATTTTACATTACATTCAAAGTATGTCCTTTATCCTTAAGATGCAGATACACGGCTGAGTCCTGACCCGAGGATTGGCTCTTCTGTGCTGGGCCATACGTTGATGCAGTTCTGTTTGGTCTCCCCCACATACAAATCAGAGCATTCTTCACTGCACTGCACTGCATATATATGTCGCTTTTCTTGTGTTTAGGTATTGGGTCTTTCGGATGTACCAATTGCGGCCTCTTTGTTGTTTCGGTTTAAAGCAGACAGGGATAACGATGTTTTTTGAAAATTCTCTTAATTTCTCGGAGACCCCTGCTACATATGGGATGACCATGTTCTTCCCTCCTGTCTTGCTTTTCCCCTTCACTGTTGGTTTTGTGTTCTTTTCTTCCTTCTTCTTTTGACAAAGGCCCAGTTGGATATCCACAAGTTTTAAGGGCTCCTCTGAGTGTTTCATTTCTTTAGCCTTCGCCTCTGTGCTA
Source organism: Hymenochirus boettgeri (assembly GCA_019447015.1). Taxonomy (NCBI): domain Eukaryota; kingdom Metazoa; phylum Chordata; class Amphibia; order Anura; family Pipidae; genus Hymenochirus; species Hymenochirus boettgeri. Next base: position 292,882,305 of record CM033469.1, read on the forward strand.
GTGGGGATGTTCTCGGCTCTGTGTTGCGGGTTCTGATGACCCCCAGCTTGTGATCTAAAGGGTGGGTGGGAGTCAAACATCAAATACTGATCTGTGTGTGTTGGTTTTCTGTAAAACTCACTTCCAGTTTACCATTTTCCTTCTTCTTCCAAGCAGCCAAGAAAGCCATTTTGTTGTTTTGTACCTCTTCCCTTGTGAATTTAATGTTTTGGTCTACCGCTAAATGTGTTCTGTGAAAGCTGTACTTCCTTCTGGTGGATTTTAACCCAGGTGTCATCAACATATCTGAACCAGTGGCTGGGTGCTATGCCCTTAAAGGTTTAAGCGCCTGTGTTTCTACCTCCTCCATGTAAAGGTTGGCCACAGAGTGAAACTGGAGATCCCATAGCACATCCATGTTTTTGCTTATAGAACTTATCCCTGTATTTGAATAGGTGGTATTCAGGCACAAGTCCAACAAGGAACACACCTGTTCTGGGTTGAGATCATTTCTGCTGGTAAGAGTGCTGTCTTGGCCCAGCCGTTTTCTCACCATGTCAACAGCCTCCTGGTGGGTATAACAGTGAGAGAGATGTCACATCATAGGACACCATAGTTTTCTCTACACCGAGTACTATATCTTCAGCCACCTCTTACCACTATCCAATCCACCCTTAACACCTGGCTGTGATATGCTATTGGGATTTTCCAGGTACATAATTGCCACAGATTCTTGTACAAGTCATTCTGAATTGAAAAGCCAGTCGGATGACTAGCGAAACGTCTTCAAGAACTACATTTCAAGTCCAGTTGGTCTAATTGAATACAACAGATAGAACTATTACCGTATATATAACTTTTTTTTTTTTAAATGTTGAAATGTAACAACCTAAGCAGGAGGTGGATTAATATCCTGGAATCATTTTGTGGTCTGTTGCAAACAAAAAATTGATTCCGATATTCCAGCCTGATTGTTTGGGACAGTGAAATATGAGAAAAACACGTACTTGCATATACAGCATTAAGTTGCTATTGTTACCTCCTTACCTCTATAAGTGGGGAGTCTCTACCCACCCAAATGAGGGGTGGGTAAATTTATTAGAATGCATTACTCCCTCCCCCCCACATCGAAACCAGTGATTGTGCTTCCATGCTTTTAAATAGCTCTGTAACACCATAGGCTAGAGGTAAAGGACAACAAGCTGCACTCTGCATTGGTGCACTTGGGAAGGGGGTTGGCCAATATTTCTGAAACTTTGGAAGATAAGAAGGTGTAAATAACAGCTTTAGTGCTGACAAATATTAAAATGTTTTAAAATTACATTATCATATTGGAAAGTAAATAACTAACAATTGCACATTGGTATTTTACTGTTGATAACTTGCACCTCTAACACTTTAAGGTTTCCCCATTTGCTCTGGAGTGGCACTGTACTGAAAACTATGCTAGACATACTACAGACCCTTTCCTTGTCTTTAAGTGCGGTAAGCAGTTGCAAGGATTCATGTGATGGGGGAAACTAATAAATGTTTTTCATATATATTTTGCTTTTACTGTTGTTTGCAATACACCTAATACAACCCAATATATCCTATATAATAAAATCCTAACTGCTGCGTTCCATGTCTCCGTGTGTGTGTCACTGCAGTTCCTATGGACTCACCACTAGAGGGAGATTCCCTGCAGTTTCAATTGATTCACCATTAGAGGGTGAATGTAAGAAACACACACAGAGCCATGGAGACCAACAGCAGATAAGGCAGATTCCTTTGACGGGGATTCCACAGGGGGGGACTCTGCCACAGGGGGGGACTCTGTCACAAAGGGGGGAACTGCCACGGGGGGACGACTCTGCCACAGAGAGGGGGGGGGACACTGGGCTTCTAGCACCCGTTAATGTAACTGGCTTAATGTCTAGTATAATATAATTACATTGTAAATTTTAATCTCTTTAAGGACATTCACAAAGACCAGCCTTATTATGACATTCCAGATGCACCATATAGAATAACTGTTCCTGATACTTATGAAGCCAGAGAGGTAGGTGACAGTGTTTGACTTAAATTTTTTTAAGGCCCCAACGGATGAATGGGCAATCAGACCTGTTGGTAAATCATGGCCGATCATGCGGTCCCCTATGGAGCCGCACAAACTGTCGTCCATGGCAACTATTGCCACGACAGTCAGACATTTGTCCCAATCGCTCGCTAGTAGCTAACTCTTGGCCGGGATAAAAAGTCACTTTGTGTATACCCACTTATAGATAATTCTGTCTGCTTCTTTTTATCCAATAGTGTAAATAAGTGAAACCCTGCTGGGTAAAGTTTTTTTTATTTTTTTTTTTAATTTTACCAAATCTGACACAAAGGCTATTTGACCAGTCAGAAAATGTTCTGAAGTTGGCATTCACACCAAAAAAATCTAATTTTGGTCAGGAAGTAGCAATCAGCTGCACCATTGTGTACCTTTTTAACCCGTTAAGCCCTGGAACATTATGTACATCATTTTATATAGATTTCAAACAGGCTGTTTTATTCCAGAGCATTGTGAAAGATTTTGCCGCTCGCTGTGGTATGATTCTACAAGAAGCAATGAAATGGGCGCCTTCAGTGACCAAGTCCCACCTGCAGGTATTCTAAACATACCTAAAAGAAAACATTATTATATGTGCCCAAAGTGATGTTAGAAACGTCCATGTGTGCCTTCTGTTTGGGAATAATCAACAATTATAGTATAACAATAGTAACATTCCCTGCACTTGCCCAAAACAAGAACGAAATACTGCATTTTATATAAGGACGCCACTACTACGCCACTAAAAAAATATGTGTATTGTTACATTTTAAATGTTGTTCCAAGTTGTTGATGAACTTTTTTTGCTTTTTTTTTTTTAAATACACGTAAACATTGATAAAACAGATGCAGCAGTAACTTGCATCAATCATGGCAGAGATTAAAAGGGAACTAAAGACCTAAAGAACTCCCCTTCCCAACGCTCTACCTAGGGTTAGGTCCTAAAATGCTATGTCCCCAAGTCTGGTGGTGCACATTTTATAAAAAGAATGGACGCACTTAACTGCGCATTCCCTTATAACAGCTCCGTAAACTTGCACAACATTCCTGGGGGACATGCCCCTTTTTCAGGGGAATAAAAATCTCATCCCAGCCTATACATAGAATTTGAAAACTCCTCTGCAGACCGACCCTATACCCATGGTCACCACTTCGTGTAGAGCGTGTTTTCCCTTTGATTGGTGAAAGGGGTGAGACTGGATCAGAACATAACAAGTTGTAAAGGCTCCTATTAGGTAGGTTTTCAAAGTTCCAGCTGCAGCCCCAGGGGTTGAACCAATGGGCAGTGTAATATCACTCTCTGGTGCTTCTTACTTTACCATGCCATGATGCATTAATCATAAAATAGCATAGAACAGTGCACCATATCAGACACACAACTCTGTGGGACGTAGTAGTTATACGGTGCTCAGTGGGTGTAAACTCATATTCTGCAAAAAAAGATAGACAAAGATGTCCACCAAAAAGACTAATATTAAGCATACCACATATGGGTTCTACAAAAATTCTTTATTAGGGTAAACACAATAACCCCCTATATCCCACATCACAATATCTTCAATAAAAACAGATAATTACACATAAAAGCAACCCTCCTGGGCGTCCCCAGTGTCTATACAGGGTCCCTCCTGAGTTGAAAGTGATACAGTGCAAGTCCCATAGATGAACACAGACCCCCACTCTTAAAGCAAGGATCCCATGCACTACACAACGCTGCTAGTGCCAAACATGCCTACCAAGGCACAGACAGTCAAACAAAGTTTCCATGCACAGGGACTTACCAGGACAGCCTGTCCGTGCAACCTAATCTCCAACTGCACGCATCAGGTCGGGGTAAGCTGTCCTCTTCACCACGTGCAGTCAAGTATGGTATCACAGGCAATTTACCGAACCGAACAATAGGTCAGATTTACACACGGCTATCCTCTACTCACGGACTTCCAGCGTACTCTCCCTAATAACCCTTTAGCATTACCGCTGGGAGTCCGTGTGCCTTGGTAGGCATGTTTGGCACTAGCGGTGTTGTGTAGTGCATGAGATCCTTGCGTTAAGCCTGGGGGTCTGTGTTTATCTATGGGACTTGCACTGTATCACTTTCTACTCAGGAGGGACCCTGTATAGACACTGGGGACGCCCAGGATGGTTGATTTTATGTGTTAGTAATTATCTGTTTTTATTGAGGATATTGTAATGTGGGATATGGGGGATTATTGTGTTTACCCTAATAAAGAATATTTGTAGAACCCATATGTGGTATGTGCTTAGTATAAGGATCTTTTTGGTGGACATCTTTGTCTATCTTTTTTTGCAGAACATGATGCATTAATCACCTACAATCTTTTCATCCATATGTATGTCATATTTTCCTTTCATTGCTATTGGAGTAGATACTGCCCAGAGCAGCATGCCATCACCAGGTGTTTTAATAAGAAATGTGATCTTATATGTAGTTTTTATATTGTTAGGAATACCTGAACAAGCATCAGAACTGGATGTCTGGACTTTCCCAGCACACTGGGCTTGCCATGGCCACAGAGAGCATACTGCATTTTGCTGGTTATAACAGGCAGAACACTACATTGGGGGTAAGTAACCAAAGTTATTGCTACAAATATCACAATCCTGACCAGCTCTCTTAAACATCTTGTTTATCGTTAATAATAGTAGGCTTGCATTGTATTGTTTCATAAGAAGACGATACATTGCCAAACCAAGCAAAAATATGTAAAATACGGTGATATGAGGGAATATAAAGAGGTTCTGTCCTAGGATATAACAGTAGGGGGATATGTGTATTATTGGATAGGTAGTGTATGGTCATAATATGGGTAATATAAAGGGGTTCAATTCTAGAATATAACGATAGGGGGTATGGGTACAGCTGGATAGGTAGTCTATGGACATTAATATGATGAATAAAGTCCTAGGATGCAATGGCTGGGGAGGGATAAAGGTATAACCGGGTAAAAAGACCATGGACATTGAGTTTATTTATGTTCCTCTGTCTGTAACATGCTGTTATGTAGTGTGCCACCATTTTTGCTGTAGCTTCCTCCTCTCCCAGCAGGACATAGGTTTTTCTCTATTCCTCTAAGGAGCCGAAGTCTGGGATAAAGTCCCAAGAACCTAAAATGGGTGTCCCTGACTACTTTGTATTTGGGTATAGGTTTCATCCTCTTAAGTTCCCTGGTCAAAGTGCTGGGACAGTCTTTTCTCCCTTGGTGCATGTGTTTGTCTGTGCCAGATTACATTTCTAGGCTGTGGTCCGTAACATGTTGTTTGGCCTTGATCCAAACATGAAAACTGTTGATCTACATGTTCACTAACCAACTGAGTGTTTATAGCAATAAGAAACAGCCAATAATCAATCAGGCCTTTCAATTGATGGCTCAAGCACTGTGTATAATTGTTTTTCCACCCACCATTACATATCATGTTTTTCCCCTGTGGCATTACTCTTTGCATGTTTTGAGACATTGTCTCCAAATTTATTTCATTGCATGGCTATTATCTGTTCGTAAAAAAATTCTGAAATTGCTCAGGCGCTATCATTGAGATTTATTATTGTAAAAATAAATATTATTGGGATATTTATTCTGGATTGAAAATTGGTATAAATAAAATGTTGATGCCATTTACATGTTGTTATAACTTGTATGTTAAAAGCAAGCATTTATAGGGACACAGGCAAAATACTTACTTCTCACGTTACTTTTATTTGCTCTGTGTATTCATCATGAAAGCAAATGTCTGATTGACTCATTGACCTGTACAATTTTTTTGTACGTTTTCCTCATATCTTGTATATCATAAACTAAGTTGCGTGAGATGGTGTGCTTTATTTCATGTTAGCATGGCTTTCTGTATATTCTTCGCATTGATGGTGTTTTTGTTTGTTTTTTTTTTCAAACCATCTGTGTGTACACAAGTTTAATATCATTGCTTTCTCTCCCATCTCCTGCACTGATGATGTGGTCTCATTACCCATGTGTTCCTGTTGCCCCTGCCCTGCATTGTTTGTTGCCCTTCCCTCCAGTCTCCAGCTTCCTCTGGCCAGGTTTGTTTTAACAAACACAGCATCATTTGCTATTCCGCCTATCTCTCTCTATGGGTGCAGGTAGCATTATTCTCTACTTACTGGTCTCTTTCAGCTCTTCTCTGTTGAAGAATTAACATGGTGACTTAAAGTTATGGTAAACACAAACTTTTTTAGAATGGCAGCCACACCCTGTAGAGGTCCCTGTGTATGCCATATTAACTGTATCCTTTGCTTGCTGGGTTGCAGATACAGCAGAATCATACTAAAAATGATTATAATAAATTCTCTTACTGTTTCTATAGAAGCCAATCAAAACATACTTTACGGATAAAGGAATTTCAAGATATAAATTGGACAACCCTTTTATTTCCCCCCAAAGATTAACTTTTGGGTTCCATTCTACAGCTTATGTAGTTAAATAACCAAAAGGATGGACAGTGTCTGTCTCTGCTGATAAACATTTTGTAAGATGAAAATGGCCGCATAGTGTCCATTAGACTTTAAAGGCTGCAAAAGTTAGGTCCTCCAGTTTCCATTGTTAACTGTTTTGTTGGTGATGAGTAAACTAATGGCGTATGAACTAGGTCACAGAGACAAGCTAGCTTTTAGTATATATTTTGTCTCATAATTCTTGAACTGTGTTTGTGGCTTTTGCAGAGATGGGGTGAACTTGGTACTGGTCCATACACAATCCCACCAACAGGAAAATTGTGTAGACCAACAAAGAAGCTTCCCACTCTAGCAACTCCAAAACTAGATACTGAATATAGGGACTAGAAGGACAAACCACTTACCCATAGGTCATAACAAGACCCACCCACTGCTGCTAAATTAATCCCCACACACCCAAGTGCAGCTCAAGAGTGCTACTTGCTTAAACAAAAGAATGTAGCAAAACTTTGTGCTCCCCATTTTGTCCTTCTATATTTCTCCATCCTAGAGCTACTAAAGTAAGCCTTATGTGTTCCTCACTATAGGTCAATTACATTCAACTTGATGCAACAGTTATATCGCTTGGCTGCATGACTTATTTGGTTTGGATTTCTTTTAAATGCAAACAGATCAATAGACAACCTAATTTCAAAGAAAATGATTTTCATTTAGTTCCAGTGCAGCAAAATAGTTGATCACAATCAACAATGATCTTATTCTTGCTGTGATGTTGCAACTCCAGCAGTCAGCTAATACTGGGCGTTTCTTACTCCATGTCTCCACCATAGCAATGGATTAGCATTTAATGATACTGCTTTACACCCTTACTCATCCCCTTGTAGAGAATGCTAATTAACAAATGTGCCTGAACGGTTCCAAGTATTCTGTCCCACAACTGCACAACTGACCTGGAGCATGATTAATACAAAGCATGTGGGTTTTCAAATCGAAGTTTCTACTAAATACTTCTTGTTTTTTTTTTGGTTGAAATTTGTTTTTTCCCCTATATGCAGTAAAACCAGTTGTCCCATGACAAGCCCTTTAAACGTTTTCTTTTAATGTATAGCACTCTTAGTTACTTCCAACTATCCCTTCACATATTTTATCTTCTATCCTATTAAAGCCTTTATTTCATTCCAATAAGAGACAGAGAGTACAATATTTGACTCTAAATATCACTGTATGTGCATTTATAAGGTAACCCAACTAACGGAGCGACCAGCCTGTGTCAAAAAGGATTATTCCAACTTCATGGCATCTCTAAATCTGCGTAATCGCTATGCTGGTGAGGTAAGGAAGATTTATTCTGGAATATATTGCATCTACAAGCCACATTACTATAGAAGAAGTCTCAATCTGAATTCAGGAAATGTAAATGAAAAGTTTATTTTACTAGATAGATGCTAGTCCTTTTTATACAAGATATTTGGTACATGTGTTAGGGCTGGTACACACCATGAGATTATTTGGCCAGGATGAATCAGTCTGCTTTTGTGTACCCAGCCATAGATTTTTAGTAGATGGATTTCAATTGGACCCTGCAATCCCTAACACTATATTCCCTTATGCTTTTGTTATAGGTCGCTGGCATGATTGAGTTCTCTGATGCCACTGGACGAGCTTCAGACCTAAATAAACTAATGATGAAGCATCTGAGTGATGCATTAGACAGTGGAAAACAAGGACCTTATACTCAGGTCATGTTCAAACTTACTGCACTACTAATAAGCAGCAAAGGTAAGAGGGAGACATTTATTTAAAATAAAAAAAGTGTTTTCATTCCATCATAACGGCTGTGCTGGCCATGTACCAAGGTCTATGTACTATTATGGTATTTTATAACCGGAACAGTATAATAAAACTGGAGACAAAATAGGGCAGAGGATGTAAAATCAAAATAGCTGCCTTGTAGATCACATGACTCCAGACTCCCATTTTTGATATTTTTACTATGCCCATCTATAGACTTTTACTTCAGAGCTTATTGTATTTAGAGATTTTTTTTTTTTCAGAATGTGATGCTCAACTTCTACACCACTTGTGCTGGGCACCATTGCGGATGTTTACAGACCATGGCATGGAAACTGCTATTGCCTGCTGGGAGTGGCTGTTGGCAGCTAAGAATGGGATTGAAGTGCCGGTGAGGAACAATAACTTATTACATATCTGTTGTATTCAATTAGATCAACTGGACTTGAAATGTAGTTCTTGAAGACGTTTCGCTAGTCATCCAACTGGCTTTCTCAATTCAGAATGACTTGTACAAGAATCTGTGGCAATTATGTACCCTGGAAAATCCCAATTAGCATATCACAGCCAGGTGTTAAGGGTGTGATTAGATAGTGGCTAAGAGGTGTTATAGGAACGCCCAGAGTAAGGTTTAAAACAGCATTGTACATGGCAGACAGTGGTTTCGAACCCCCCCACCTCTATTTAGGCTTGGTTTCTTTATTTTCACATAAATGGCCTCCTTAACACCTCTCTTGAACCAGTCACGTTCCTTCGCCAGTATATTAACATTACAATCTTCAAAGGTATGTCCTTTATCCTTAGATGCAGGTACACGGTGAGTCCTGACCCGAGGAATTGGCTCTTCTGTGCTGGGCCATACGTTGATGCAGTTGCTGTTTGGTCTCCCCCACATACAAATCAGAGCATTCTTCACTGCTGCACTGCATATATGATGTCGCTTTCTTGTGTTTTGGTATTGGGTCTTTCGGATGTACCAATTGCTGCCTCAGTGTGTTTGTCGGTTTTAAAGCAGACAGGGATACGATGTTTTTGAAAATTCTTCAAAAAAACCTGGATGACTGGATGAATGAGAACCTTCACAAGAATAAAATTATTACAGTTTTGAGGGCAAGCTAATCAGGTCAGGTGAGATTATCTCCCACCTAGATGAGGGACACAACCAGGTCGGTTTTCCTCTACCCTTTCTGACTGGGGGTGCATTATTTTTATGATGTTTTTTTTTTATGTATTTTAATGCATACTTAAGTAACCCCCACCCTTTTTTTGATCTTAACTACTTTGAATTAATTACATACTAGGGGGATTCTTTTTGCACTCTTTTAGGGCAGGCATGTTGAATTAGGGCAGGCATATCGAACCTTGGTCCTTATAGGGAAACTTTTTAGTTTCAAGGACTATTGCTTGCACCTCTACCTGATTGGAAACATATCCATGTATTGCCATGTTGTAAAATTGCTTAAAGGGGAACTGTGGTCTCCAAACAAGTTGAGTTTAAATGAAAGGCCAGTTTCCTACCTTTAAAACAAGCCATCAACCACCTCTCTACGTGCTCCACAGCCCAAGATATAAAGAAATGACTGACAAGAAAGTTAATGGGTGGGAGGCTGACATGTGACATTCCTAAGGCTTCTCCTGCACAGTGCCGTCGTCGGTGAGCACAGGCTCAGACTCCCTCAGTGTGTGAGGGAGACAGGAAGTCCCTCCTCCTCTCTGCTGTGTGAAGGACCTGCAGCTGCAGAGAAGTTAAGGGAATCTACAGCCCTTCTCTCTCACTATGTGAAAACAGCCTTTTCAGGCAGAGTTCTCACTCTGAAAAGGCTGTTTCCACAGAGTTTTCGGGGGAGGGGGGTGTCAGAGTGGCCCACAGCACCTGTGAGAGGGTGGGGCTTAGGCACCCGCGAGTGGGCGGGGCTTAGGCTCCACACGGGTGGGTGGGGCTTAGGCACCCACAAGTGTGCGGGGTCACACAGGGCTGTAAGGGAATGGGCCAAGGGGGGCCTGCAACTGGAGGGACCATGGGGTCCATGAGTGGGAGGGACCAGGGGGGCTGCAAAGGGGAGGAGACACAGGGCAGATTGACTGACAGATTTCAGAGCAGGAAGCAGGAAGTGCAGTGGGCCTGGTGATGCTGCTGCCATATCACACACAAAAATGTAAATATCTTCAAAACTGTAAAATAAACAATGGAAATAAATTGCAAAAACTCTCAGGGCAATTCCTATCAATTAACCTAAAGTCATTTTTGGACCACAGTTCCTCTTTAATAACTTATTTAACTGTGTATAAATATAAAATCTTTTTGTTAAATCACCTCTTTGCTTTTCATAATAATCCCCTTGAATTTAGAGACCCCCTATTCTTCCATTACATGGACTCTTCTTTGGGTTTAGGGTTACGGATTGGAAGTTTTCAGTGATATCACTTGCTAGTATAGTACTCTAAAAATATAAAAAAAAGTCTCACACTACCAGAGAATTTTGTATTGCTTGCCAAACTCTATAGGCCATGCAGGGCCGGATTTACCATTAGGCACAGTAGGCACGTGCCTAGCGTCTGAGGTGGAGGGGGGCGGCTGTCAATCTCCTCCCACCAATCTAACCCCTTTATAGTCTATTTTCTTCCCTAAAAAAGAGAAAATGGTGTGTTTTAGGGGTGTGGTCTGTATTTAGGGGTGGGGCTAAGGGGGCCAGGCTCTTTGAGCCTACAGGCTCCTGAGGTGTAAATCCGGCCCTGAGGCCATGTATAGTCGTTTGATAAATTTAACATTCAAATTTCCTGTTGGGAGGTAAAATTCATAGTCAAAGCCAGTTAAGAGTCAATAACAATGATCCCTGGCTTTTCACATAAAAGTTTTGAAATAATGCTATCCTTTTGACAGTTTATGCGGGAAATGGCTGGTGCTTGGCAAATGACAGTAGAGCAAAAGATTGGAATTTTCTCGGCTGAACAGAAGGAAGCAGATCCTCTTGCTGCATCAGAGCAGAGTCAGCCTCGCCCATGCCCCCCGGAAGTCAACCCACACTATATCTGGATTGATGTAAGTAATTAAAGATTATTTTGAAGTTAATATGTATTGATATAGAAGTCGAATAGTAGTACATTTATTATTTTTGATGGCCAACTTGTTGCTCTCAAATAATGGGGTACTGCATCCTTTACTGACATTCGGAGGATGAGATCATCATTCAGCAATAGATGGTGGTGTACAGTTTTCTCATCTGGGATTTTGCTGCAATTTCAGTATACTACATGTTTCCCGCCCTTCTACGAGGTTTTAAACAGCTTCGCAAGTGCAGATCCAGAGTGCCAGTTGTAGACCAATTTCACCTTAAACGAGCCATCACTAGTTATTTGACAGACGTCGACAAATAATTACATATTTGGGAACTTCAAATAGGAGCTCCCTTAGTCATATGCAAATAACAAGAAGATACTTCTGGGTAATTTCCATGTTTCTTTGATAGACCGTGAGCAAATGCAATACTTTCTACAAGGCTTTAAATAGCATGGCATGAGCTAAGTGCATATCCAAAGTTGTAGACCAGTTTCGGCCTTTTTGAGCCATCATTAGTACAGTACAGCACAGGCATCTGGTCTGCATAGTGGCAATCCATTTGACTTACTAAAACTTACTAATGGATAGGCACACTCAGACACCTGCTAGTTATCTCAGGTGCTGCTTTGTTCAAACCCCATTCCAAAGGGTGGATACGTCCCCCGAAACGTTGGATTGCTTTATGTCTGAACAATAGGGGTTCCCCCTTTTATCACCTAGTCATCTGGTTCTGGTTTCTCTTTCTGTTCTGAAGCCATTTGACTTATGTCATCAAATATCTAGTAAGTTAGTTCAGGCTATGAAATTTTATGCAATAAAAAAATAATTTCTATGTCTAGTTCCGAAATTTTCCCCCAATCTATAGAAATTTCTGTTACAAGAATGTGTATTAACCAGATGTTTGTCTTTCTTTCTCAGTTTCTGATTCAAAGGTTTGAGATTGCAAAATACTGTAGCTCCGATCAAGTGGAAATCTTCTCCAGCCTCTTGCAGAGATCCTTATCCCTAAATATTGGGGGGTGTAAAGGAAATCTGAACAGACATGTAGCAACGATTGGTCCACGATTCAAGTAATATCCTCTGCTTTATTTATTTACAAATATAGAGTGTCCTAATGACTAGAAAAACCTTGTACAGTGTATTGATTAAATGATTGTGTTAATTTCCACCTTATAGGTTGCTGACCCTTGGGCTGTCACTGCTACATGCAGACGTAGTGCCAAATGCTACAATCCGTAATGTCCTCAGAGAAAAGATCTACTCCACAGCATTTGACTATTTCAGGTTAGAAAAACTCTAGACACATGATTTTTAAAGGACTATGTAATATATTTTGTTCCTCAGCAAGCCTAGATCTGAATTCTGCAATGCTGTTGGATGTAAATATGAGTGTTCTTACCTTTCCGACATTGGGCCAAACCACAGTGCACAGGTGTTTATGCGCATGGACAAATGTGCACCAACACAACTTTGAACAGTTGCCTTTTAATTGTTGCAACTGCAATCTATGGATTTAGACCCAGTGTATTACAAGAAAACTAATCGTCAAGGTCTCTAATAATTGATTGAATTACAAATAAAACCGGAATATTCCCTTTAATCAATATATACACATACAATAATCTATATAGACATAACATAGATCCCACAAAAAGTATCAAACGTGTGAGGAATCCCATATAAATAAGTAGGTCACAGGTCCGCTTTAGGACAGAGTGCTCCAATATTCCAATAGAATGTCCATGAATAACAAGATGTAAAGTGCAAACAGTACCTTAATAATCGTGCCCGTCCACAGCACAGTGTACTCAATCCTCCCTCAGCCAGGTTACCTCCAGACTTCACAACAGCCACCAGGTCCGAAACAGCTATCAACATCAATAACCTCCTCCTGGTCTCCAAACAGGACTTCCACACGACACACTCCTCAGTTTTTGTTCTGTTTATGCAGCTACAAGTCACTGCACTGGCAGACAATTGTTCCAGATGGAAAATTTCTATTGGATGATTATTTTCTCTACAGGGCTCAGGGCCCAGAAGATCGGCCCTGTGCATGGGAGAACCAACAATCATTCCTTGGGTATGTGTGAACCAACATCGTTCCTGGGTATGTGTGAATAGGGGCAAATTCACAATCAGATTACAATTAAATCTGACATGAATTTGTGACCTTAGTTCAGACCTGGGCAAAATAAGGGCCACATGTCGCCCTTTGGCTTCCCCTGACTGGCCCCTCAATACTAAACCTAGACCCCCCAAAATAACTGAATTTTATGGATGTAAAATATTGCACACTTTCTTTTAAAAATTGCAGCAAATAGAATAATCATCCTATGAACCAAAGATATTAATTTTATCTTTTTATAAAATCCAGTTTTGCAATCTCTATAATGAGAACTGAGTTGAATCTATTGGCCCTTCCCTTCACGACAGTTCCTCATGCGGCCCCGAGAAATTGAATTGCCCACCCCTGCTTAAGTTGCATGTGTATGGGCACCTTAATTCTGGGGAGCATAAACCTTGACTGTAATTTGCCCCTTTTGGCATCCCCATTTTGTAGTATAATTTCTTGTAACTGTGATAGTTTACAAAAGAAAAAAGCTGCTTTATCTTTATATGGGTTCTTATGTAGTTAAGAAGTCTTGCCACTATAAAAAAAAAAAAAAAAAAAAAAAATTCTGGGTTATATCTATTTTTACTATAAACGAAAAAAGATTTTGACTGCATATTATCTGATCCTTTATATATATCATTTTAATAATCATGGTAGTGGTAATTATGCAATAACGTTTGCATTTATCCCTGGAAAGCTGCCCTCCTAAGGTCCCCACTCAGACAGAGAAGCAACTTAGGGAGGATATCAGTATCATGATCAAGTTCTGGACAGCCATGTTCTCGGATAAGAAATACCTTACTGCCAATCAACTTGTACCACCTGGTGAGCATTCATTCGACTAGACAACATTTTAGTGTCTTTTCACGGTTTAGAAAGGACAAATTTTCAGGACATGTTTTTCTCAGACTTTCTTTTGTTATTTGCAGATAATCAAGACCCTTCTGTAAACAGTCTTTCAGTTATGGCAGATGTCAACCGCAGCAATTTAGATGTGACTGTTGGCTCTCGCCAACAGACTGCCCAGGGCTGGATCAATACATATCCTCTGTCCAGTGGCATGTCCACCATCTCCAAAAAATCAGGTCTGTTTAAAATCAGTTACCTTGTCTCCATGTATGTGTTTTTCATTATAAACTTAAGGGGAATTCTTCAGCAAAAGTGATTGGTGGAATTATCACCAGGAGCTGTAGCAATTTTATATAACATTCCTAAATGTTTTTATTTTCTAATGCTCTCCTTTGTGCAGGTTTAACAAAGAAAACAAACCGTGGAACTCAACTTCATAAATATTACATGAAAAGAAGGACTCTATTGCTGTCACTCTTGGTAATGAAATAATATTCTGTTTCCTCCCTTTAAAATTTTAGATAGAACCAACATTTTATGATTTACACAAGATTATGTGAACCTGATGTATAAGGATTTCCTCCACCTTCCCCCACCATTTTTAAAGCAGAATTAAACTTAAAACAGACCCACTGTCTTCTGTATTTCATTTCCTACTTTTATATGATATCAACCAGTTTCCTTCCGTGTATCTCATTGCTGAGGAAGCTTTTATTGAATACATTCCCCCCTCTGGCCAGCCGTAAGGAGATGATACTCTGTAACTGGACCAATGAGAAAGGAGCTATACATTTAAATGTTGGGGTGTCAAAACTTAGAAGGGGAAAGTGGGGATTGTTTAAATCCAAAAGGTATAATATAAGGAAAGTCTCACACAAGTTCTGCTGTGAAACTGTGAATTTATTATAGAACCATACAACAACATTTTTAGTGTGCAGTGGTAGAAATTGAAATTAGATGACTAGACCAAGCCGTACAGGACATTGATCCATATTTTTTTTCCCTTTAAATAGCATGCACAGTAGTTTTACATCTGAAATGAAAAGATATTCATTTGGGGTTTATGTCACTGATCTGATAAATAAATGTCCATTATGTTGGTCATTATGTTGGAAAAAGTCAATTAATGTATTGGCAAAGAGAAAAGTAACTGTTTTAAATGAAAAATAATTCAATAAAATTGAATTTGAACAAATATTATTGGGTTTTATGTATAAATGGTTACTTGGACAGAGACAAAGACAACTTTTTCTCTAAGTTTGGTTCTGTACATTACCACAATGAATTTTAAATGAAACAACTCAGATGCAGTTGAAGTGCAGACTTTCAGCTTTAATTCAGTGGGATATACAAAATGCCAAAAAATGTGAGACAACTACAGCATATTTTAACAGATTCCCTTCATTTCAGGGGCTCAAAAGTAATTGGACAAATTCAATAACTGGAAATAAAATTCTTGAACTCATGAACATCACCAGATGCTGGGTTTCCTCCTATTTAATTATCTGCCAGGCTTTCAGATGCTGTTTTTGTGGGCCTTTCTGTCCAAAAATTTGTTGTTTTATTTAAAATTCACTGTGGTAATGGACATAACCAAAATTAGAAAAAAACTTTTCTGTGTCCAAATATTTGTATGTATAAGAAATATGTAGGTATATTTTTCATGTCCGGTTTTAAGGGATCTTTTAAATATTACTTTTTTCAGGCCACAGAAATTGACCGTTTGACTACGTGGTACAACCCCTTGTCTTCCCCTGAACTAGAATTGGATCAAACAGGTGAAAACAGTGTGGCTAACTGGAGATCGAAGTATACAAGTTTAAGTGAGAAGCAGTGGAAAGACAATGTAAATCTTGCATGGAGCATATCCCCTCATTTGGCTGTGCAGTTACCCACCAGGTAAGGTTCAGGAAATACAATATATACCTTTTATGTACTGTTTTGCCATAAATATTTCTTTTGATGCTGAGTTGATGGTCATATGTTGGAGTGGTGCCGATTACTTTCTTTCCTGTTTTGGGCACAATCAACAATATGTTTTACCTGTTCTGTATAGAAATTACTGTACTTTAATTACAGGTTTAAAAACACAGAGGCAATAGGGACTGAAGTTACTCGACTAGTGAGACTGGACCCAGGAGCAGTAAGTGACACTCCAGAGGCAATAAAGGTAAGTCTTCAGCTTTGATATCACATTCTTCATTGATGATGCTGTGTAGGTGTCATCTAAAACCTTTCCTATTCACATTTCTTACCCTTATTTTGTAGTACCTGGTAACCTGGCACACCATAGATGCTGATGCTCCTGAACTTAGCCATATTCTTTGCTGGGCAGCAACTGACCCACCCACAGGACTCTCTTACTTTTCAAGCTTGTACCCACCACACCCACTCACTGCTCAGTATGGAGTGAAAGTTCTACGGTCTTTCCCACCGGTAAAATCTTCTTTATTTTTAGTCCGTAAACCATTTTTCAATTTAACTTGTTATTGATTATTTTTAGAAAAGCTATCCTGTCTTAAAGGGACACTTTCCTGCTGGTGCTTCTGGTCTGCTTATGGTGCACGAACAGCCTCCTATCTTCTCCTAGCTATAAAGCAATTAAAATATCAACAATAACTCACTTATGTATGAAGCTTAGGTACCACCCTACTTTAGGATGCCATTCTATGTTTTATTTTGTTTTTTTGCTTTGTGTGGGCTTTAGACCCCATTCACTTATTTCTATTAAACCCTATGAGTTGGAATTAAATGTAGCCGCATCTTCTGGGAGATTCTTTCCTCAGGAGTTCCACAAACTCTATGGCATTTGGACTATAACACTTTTTGCATTGCATTTTGTGTGTAGACCTGCTTGTCTATCAGTAGGTCCCTGCCAGATGGAGAGATGGAGAGTAATATAGGAAGGTTTTGTGGGGTCCCAGCTGTCTCGTCCTCTGTGCATGTTTTCAGGGTTTGCTTTTTAAAAAAAAAAAAAAAAAAAAAAAAAATATATATATATATATATATACACACATACATATAAATAGCCTTGGTTTATTTACAGGACGCAATATTATTCTACATTCCTCAAATTGTTCAAGCCCTGAGATATGACAAGGCAAGTAACCTGTATTTTACATTTTGTTTTTGTAAATTTTGGTTGCACTTTTTATCCAAGTGAAAAATGAATGTTGATAAAGTCAAGACAAATCTGCTTGTGGTTTCTTCTATTTCCCTATAATGTAACCTAGAAAGTCAATCTGCAATTAAACTGGAGCTTACAGTACATTCTATTGGCTAGATATTAGTTTAATATCAACTGGAAAATGCAGCTTAGACAACCCTACAACAGGAAGACAACAATAATATTTAAGTTTTGGTAAGTGGGGAAGCTATTTTCCTGCCCCCATTTAATACAATTAAAGCTCTGACCCCCAATAACTAGAACTTCAGTTTTGTCAGCATTTAGTTTTAGCCAGTTATCATTCATCCCTTCCTGATGTTCAGCTAAGCATTTGTTTATTTGTGGGTTAGGGTCTGTGACACCGGGTTTGAATGATAAATACAGTTCGGTATCATCGGCATAGCAATGATATGTCGATGTATGATTTTTCCCAGTGGCAACATGTATATGGTGAACAGCAGAGGGGATAGTATTGCACCCTGGGGTACTCCCATATTTCAGAGGTACAGGGTTGGAGAGGAAGGGCCCCAAGGATACGCTTTGTTGCTCTGCCAGCCAGGAAGGAGTTAAACCACTGGAGAACTAAGCCATCAATGCCGCAGTACTCTTGTTACTGATTGAGCAAGATTTGATGATCAACTGTGTCAAAAGCAGCTGAATGGAACATTGGCCTCTGTCTCTTGCCATGAGCAGATCGGTGCAGACCCAGGTGAGGGCTGTTTCACAGCTGTGATGTTTTCTTAAGCCAGATTGGAGAGGGTCAAGCATACTGTTTCCTGAGAGTCTGGCATCAAGTTGGAGATAGACAGCCTTTTCAATAACTTTCCCCAGAAAGGGGAGGTTGGTGACAGAATATGTAGTAGATAATGCACTCCCCAAGCACTAGCATGTGCTTATGACTTAGATTGTGGTGCTGGTGACCAGACGTCCTGCCACGTCCACAGTACGAAATAGATGTAAAATGAGGTACTGCAAACACAAAAGCTGTGAGAAGGGTCCTGAACCCATTTATTCAGTAAAACAGAGATGTTTCGGGGGACCTAGACACCCTTCATCAGAGGTTGGAAACAGGCCTGTAGTTGTTTAGAGTGTGTGGGTCTAAGGATGGTTTCTTGAGTAGTGATCTGACGATTGCCTCTTTGAGAATGGCGGGAAACCTTCCCTCTTGTAGGGAACAGTTTACTATTTTGTGGAATGCTGGTGTAAATAGCTCAGGGCATTTTAACATGATCTCACAGGAGGTCTGGCGAAGGTTTAAGAGGATGTCTGAGGTGCCATCTTTAGTAATTGTCTTGAAATTAGACCATGCTGGTAGGCTATTTATCTTGTATACTGACGGTCATTATCATTTTACTTGTATACTGACATTGTAATTTTTTTCATGGTTTTCCAACATGGTGCTTTAATATTGTTTTTCCGTACAGATGGGTTATGTTCGAGAATATATTTTATGGGCAGCAGCCAAGTCACAGCTTTTGGCTCATCAGTTTATCTGGAACATGAAGACAAATGTTTACCTTGATGAAGAAGGACACAACAAGGACCGTGAGTAATCAGTTTATCAACAAAGCACTGAACTCGCCTCTATTGGGCAGTACTGTCATTAATGCTACAGGATATTGGCTTCTTATAAGATCACATCACTTCTAGGCCAATAGCCAAAATTGTGTTTTGTTTTCCTTAAACTATTCGATATAACTAGCAACATTTCTGTAGCTTTTCCCAATGTCGCATGGTTAGTGTAAGGATAGACACATTTTTTGATAGTAGGGTTAAGTCTGACAACTAAAGGAGCCAATGTACCTTTTCAGGTAGCCAGTTCTGTGGACATTTTAAAAAGTTGCTCCCCAGACTTTTTGCTTCATGCCTTCTTTAAGGCTGTGCCACATGTGTTTCAACTTGCGATTTGAGCGAGCGTAAAAAAACACTCGCTATTGTTGGCCAATAGATCTGCCCACACTTAGTTGTGCTGCAATGTGCTTTTTGGAGCGCATGGAATCACCATTTTTTGCTCAATAGTATGCTCTCCGATACCAAAACATTGCAAAAAAGCAGAGCACGCGCACGTCAATGCGCACTAAAGCACCGTGCACGTTTCCAGTGCATTGCAGTGTGGCTGTACCCTTAGTGTCTTTGTAGTGCTTCACTACAGAAAGTTACACAGTTCGTCTTTCAACTTTCCCTAAACCAGTGATATAGGTTTGCTCAATGAGCTTCACCCATGGATAAAGAAGAACTCTCTAAAAAGCTGCTTTCTCTTTCCACCCATTGTATTTAGGTAAAAGACTCAGTGTTCCTTTTTAAATGTATATTGTCTATGTGTGTGTCTCCAGAAGCCCACTTACCTTTGAAAAATAAATTCAACTGTAACTTTTACTTGCTCTCTGGGTTATCTTTCCTAAAGACTTGAACAGTGATATTCTGAATTGTGTTTTTATAATGAGATACTTAAAGTTCACCATAAAGACTGGTCAATTGTCTGTTTCCTGCCCCCAACCCCAACTGATATAATTTACACTTTATTACCTGCATTACTAACCAGATTATGTCCTCCTTCTGGCAGAGTAAGCTGCCCCCCCCCCCTCCATGCAGTCATTCAAGGCTGTGACAATTTAAGGTGACCATTCAATAGGCTGATTTTATGTAAAATCTGATATTTCCATTGATTAGCAAAAAATTTTACATTTTCCTGATCTTATTATGCAACATTAGATTGTAATATTGATCGTAATTGCGATCAGGAAAGTATTTTGTTGATTTTTGATTGGTAAAGTGATTGTAGTGTTTTCTGAAGTTCCGATTAAATGTAATGTAACCTCACAATAGACGACATTAGACATTAATCACCAAATGAAGGTTGAACAATATGTATGGTACATCTACATACAATTAAAGGTGGCCATACATATGAACAATAATAGGTAAATCCCATCGGGGAACGGCGGGATTTATCTATTATTGTTCGCGTGTAGGAGCTTTTCCCGACCAAACGGAACGCTGACAAACGACCGTAGTCAGCGCTGCGATCGATCAGGAATGAGGGAAAATTTCCGTTGGTTGGCATCAGCTCCCTTTACATGAAATAGAGGGAACCAATACGATTGTGCGGTGTATGGCCACATGGCTGGCCGATCCCCATACCGCGTATGGGGATCGGTCGGGTCCGTGTGTGCCAACAGATACCAATGTGATGATTTGGCATGTGTATGGCCAACTTAACATTGTATATCTGTCTATTAAAGTATCGGTCGGTTTACAATCGTTATTACGATCACAATAACTTTTTGTAGTGTATGGCCACATTTACATGGCCAAATGATTGACTTCCTTTTAACCTGCTGCCTCCTCTGCACATGCTCAAGCTTATAAAAAGCTCTTTGAGCAGAGAGAGGAGACATAGATACCTTTGCCAGAAAGATTTAAAGTGTATCATTAAATATCTGGTTACAAATGTATGTAATAAACTGCTAAAAATAGCAGTTTGGGTTTGTGGTTAGATAACTGACATGTTACCAATTTTTGCTTTTAAGGGTGGACATGTCCTTTTAAGATTTTGTTTTGAGGTATTTCAGTTTTGAATTTCCAATATTCTCCTTGCATTGCTTACCTTTTATCTGGTATGAAATATATGATGTATATACCACCCTGCATGTATTTAATATACATAGTAATATTATATCACTATCGAATGGTATATATTCTATTTATTCTTTGAAATCGTTATTTATTTACGTTTGTGTGTGTATATATATATATATATATATATCTGTACTACATAATTAAAGGACAACTAAAGCTTCACCAATTAAAAGGCAGAACATCATAAAAGCAGTAATCTGCATCTCACTGCTTATTTTGCTGTGGGAGATGGGAAATTTACCTTACTAACATGGGGTTTTTGTTTTATTTCCCAGCATTCTACTATCACAGAAATTGGTCAAGGACCATTATGTTTTTCACACCATTCCTAAGCTTCTGCACACCCACTATTAGTCTCTAGCCAATCCTGTTACAGATCAGTACAGTAAAAAAAAAAGCATGTGACAGAGGTCATGAGGTCTGGCCAGAGAGCGCACTTAAGGTGGGTACACACATAGGGACTTTTTGTCCCAACCGACCATTCGCTAATAGCAGCAATAGTTGCTGTGGCCGACCGCTTACGTGACCAATCGTGCGGTCCCATTGGGAAATGCACAATTGTCCATGAATTACCAACAGGTCCGATTGCCCAGTTCACCGACATCGATAACAGAGGCAGCAGAAACCAGAGCAGGTTTTTCAGCCCGACAGACCAATACACAGAATTATCGGTCAATTGGCCCAAAAAGTCTGCCTGTGTACCCAGCCTATCATACAATTATTTTATCAAGTTCAATTACATTTTTGCCATTTACTGGCATGGTATTTTACAGTTTATTGGGGTTCTTAGGGGGAAGTTTTCTGTTTTATGAAAATTAAAAATAAAAGGGTTTTTTTTATGTTGACTTCCTCGTTCTGCAGCTGATATTGGAGAGTTGTTGGAGCAACTAGTAGAAGAAATAACAGGATCTCTCTCTGGCCCAGCTAAAGATTTTTACCAACGCGAGTTTGACTTTTTTAATAAGATAACAAATGTCTCTGCCATTATAAAGTAAGTTGTCTCCCATTTGCTAATGCCCACTTGGGCCATTGAGTAGAATTTTTTGGCTTTATATGCTGATATACATTATCTGTGCTTATACAAAATGAAATGGTTGGAATGGTTATATAACTATTACTCTTTCACCTAAATATTTTGTTTCCTACGCATTGGGTATTAAATGCAAATTATTTAAAATTGTGGTTGACTAGAGGGAGATACAGTGCAGGAGAGCAGAGAAATTGTTCAGGTTGCAAGTTGTACTGCAGGAAGTAGGGTTAGGTGGTTAGAGCTAAATATTTAATAGTAGTAGTGTAGACAGAACAGCAGACAAAACTGGGAGGATATCTGAAGTAATACACAAACACGGGGGTGTAACTACCAAGGGAGCAGTCCCTGACACCACAAGGGAGAGGGCAGAAGCCGAGAGAGACCAATTTCATACTTTTCTTATGACAGAAATATAAATACTTATGTGATACTTGTACACCGGGAGCCTCCATCTGTCCTCTTTTCATGGTGCTCTATCACTTAGTAGTGCCGCCTCCTCCCCGGCTGAAATGATTATGGTAAAATCCTAGAAGGATCCAGGTTGGCCACCAACGAATATCCGCAAGTCGATAAAAACAGTAAAATGTTATCAAGTAATAATTGAAACCATCATTTGCAACAAACATGGCAACACTCTAGGTATCAGTCTTAACGAGCATGGAGGATAGACTCCGCCCTACATGTTTCGTGGCAATGAACCCCACTTCATCAGGGGCTAGGAGAGTGCCAAAATACACACTGGCACTTTAATCCCACACAAGGCAATGAACGTGTATCAAATACATGAGTTATAAATGTCAAAAAATACAGAAAAGACATTATTATAAATCATACATAGTAACAATAGTAACCTTTCAAGGGCTTTAAAAGGCATTTTAGACGATATTAGAAAAAATACCACAATAGCATGTGTTATCATTAATACAATGTATATAAAACAAATACATAGCATATAGATTCTGGTTAATCAAATCTTAGCCTCTTAGCAAGTTAGTATATAGCCCTCATTAGAAATTAGAATCAATTAGAGAAATTCAAAATATATATATATATTAACCTCACATATGTCGCTTAAAATAAATAAATCCTCTGGGAACCAAGAGGCAGTGCAAATCAAAATACCAACATATAATTACAGTAAGATTTAAGGTAATATTTAGAACCCAGAAACGCCAACACATTGGAGAAAATAGGTAAGAAAATAGATTGGAACATTAGTCACAAAAACAACTCCGCTCAAACTCCTTATTCAAACCAACAAGAGTCGTGGTACCCAGAGTATTAATCCAGAACGCCTCTCTCCTCAAGAGGTTGCGCTCCCGATCACCTTTTCGCATACCCGTCAACTTGGTCGATAATTTGCAAAGTATTATCCAAAACACCATAATGATATTCCATAGTATGTGCTGATATGGCCGAGCTATAGTTGTAATTAAGAGCAGCGTTTACATGTTCTGCTATTCTCTTGTATGCTGCTCAAATGGTTTTACCAATGTACTGCTTGCCACAACCACATGTGGCTAAATAGATAACGAGCAATTCTAGAAATGTCTAATGGTGTAGGTTTTACCCGTGCTGTTACTACTAAACTCTTTAGAGGTTTTTTTTGGTGGGGGGGCAGGGATTCCTAGTTACGTGACTGGAAACACATTTGCTAGTAGCTAATAAAATTACAATGAAAAACTATTTTAAGATAAATAAATATTTCTTTTTTAATGAATTATCCCTGACCGTGATTTTCACTTTATACATCAAACAAAGGCTGGATGGTGGGGGATGGTTAGGAAGTAGTTTCCTGTGTAATGTTGGACAATTTTGTTAACAGGCCCTTCCCGAAAGGAGAAGAAAGAAAGAAGGCCTGTCTGAATTCTTTGTCTGAAGTAAAAGTTCAGCCAGGTAGGGCATAATACAGGGTCACTGTGAGATCTGTACTCTGTATAGAGGACAACACTTAACCTAGGCACCTACGGCTTAGTAAGGATATTTTTTTTCAATGGAACTGTTGTACATTATGTATTTTACACTATGGGAAAAAAGGCAAGAAACATCATGAAAAATGAAAGCTTTTTGGCTACATATCAATATAATATATAGATAAAGGTGATCTAGACACAATTGTATCATAGATTCGGTCTGTCATCTGATTGGCAGATGACAGACCGAAATCGGAAGAAAGGTCGGAATTGCCTAACGGCCAGTCAGGAGAAAAGGTTGCTGGTGTGTACCAGCTTTTAGGGATATTTTGCCCTGATTTGATCATTTACTCATTAGGATCAGTTAAGGTGGTTAACTAATAATCATACACTTACACCAATGTGATCATTAGCTGATTATCATTATGTCCCACCCAAAGCTTAAATTAGCCATGGCAATGATAGCATTAGAATGTGAATGTGTGGAATCAGAACGCATTTGACTGGTGCCACACAGACAACTGAAGCTTATAATACACCTCAGGGATATTCTTCTATCATTTTTAAACTTATTGCTTCCTTTAAACAGCTGTTCTTTAACTAATTTTTCCTACCTTGATTACCCTAAAGCAGTTCCATTAGTAAACGTAAAGAGGAACTAAAATCACAACATTGTCCTAATAGACAAAACACATTCACAAACATACAGCAAGCTCTGTCTCACGTCTCCCTTTGCTGTGGCTGCTGGGTGGTTTATGAAATTAATCTGTGGATACTAGGGGTCAGCTCCCATAATCCACCTTGGATGATGACACACTTCACATGCCATGTAGTGCAGATAGTGTAGTACAGATAAAAACAAGGACACTGACAGACAATCATATAATGTCACAAAGATTCTCTATATCCCTGATACAGAATAGGGATTTACGGTTGTTTTTTTTGTTTGTTTGTTTGTTTTGCTCCTCTTCAGTGCTCCTTTTTAGTATGCTTTTCATACTAAAAAGAAAAGTAATCATTGCAGCGTTTTCTTAGCTAGCATGGATGTAAGAAACAGAATATTACAATTTAATTTAAACTTAAGTCAGTCTGGTGACCCTGTGACCACATGGTATGTGTGTTTCTAAAATGAGAACTTTTTTCCTGCTGAGCCACCACAGAATACAGGAACATACAAAATGTATCTTTTGTTAGGAACAGAATACAAAAAAATCTGTAAAATCGGCTGGATATTTTATATTACTCTAGGAAGGCTGAATGCAACAACTATATAAAAAATATTACTCTGAATAGACAGTGAATACTGGAATCGGGGGGCGTGGCCAATAGGTGCACATGCTCACAAGGCTATTTGAAGACTGCATTGGCTTTGAGCCTTCTTAGTTATAGAATCGAATTCTTACATGTAGTTAAATGCAACTTACTAGAGAACAATTTTACAATGTATAGTTTTTTGGGGGAGAAAAACTTTCACATTAGGCTTTTTAAGTTTAGTTTTGTAAGAAAATCACCTGTGGGTTATCGCGGGAACTCAACCGTGAGTATAGACCATGTCATTGTGGTGTTTCACATTTGCCGCGCTATTTCAATAAAGGCATATTTCTAGTCCACGTGATTAGCAACCTCGTTTTTTTCTTCTATCTCTTGTAATATTAGAACTTAAGTTTAGTTTTACTTTAAATACATTGACAGGAATTAGCTTGCAGGCCTTTTTTCCTGCTGGTAATTACCATTTGAACATTTTCACAGCACATCTTTAGCATTCTTGCTAGTGGAAATGTCAAAACATGCTGTTTGATGAATTTGTTTTGCCCATTGGGTGATCATATATGGAATTAGTCTTTTAGCCATTGTAGGTAAAGTAATAGTAACACTAGTTCATAGCAGGTGACAATATCAGTTCATCTATTGCCACCTTAATAGAGAAGTTAATATGTAAAATGAAAAATTGTATATAGATAAATCAAACTGCAATAGTTAGAAATGTGAGAGATGTAAGTTTAACTTGAAATGCTGCCTGATTGATGTTCTTTTACCCCTGTTCCTGCTTCTTACAGTTGGCAGCTGTCAGTTATTGATGTAACAGATGACATCACAGCCAATGACTGAATGTTATTTCCCTTGTTGCTTTCTCTGAGCATTAAAAAGCTTGCAAAATAGCTTGGAGAGCTTGAAGAGGAGGCGGAAACTTTTTACGGCTTAGCCCTATATCAATCAACTTTCTAAATATTATAGTTATGAGTTTTAGGGGGTTATTTACCTATGTATAATTTTTCATTTGAGGGGTGAACATGCCCTTTAAGTCCACCATAATGGCTAATGTCGATTGTTTTAAGACTACCTATGTACCATGTTTATACTCCACATAATATCAAGCATATGTGGAAAGTAGGAATCGATGGAGATACAAACCAGCTGTTCTCCGCTTTAGTTCTTTATTACAGAATACACAACATGTTTGCAGATTCAAATACCTTTTGTTACTTGACAAAGAATTTTAAGTAGCAGACCAGCTGCACTGTGTTTACATCCCTCCTTTCATTCTGCATTTGCTTGACATCACAGGTGCCTTGCCTTCTGGTGGACCCTTTGCCCAGCATAGTCATTAAAAACTGTGTTGAGCTCTGCTTACTGGTTATTTGCATACAGAGTGTGGGAGGTTGGTTGGGTAGTGTATGTGCTTCCTACTGCACATCACCTAATCTGTCTGCATATATGCAATAGCAGTCCCATATGTATGGGACCTTATCAGTTTCTATTTCAAAAGTACTTATAATGTTCATAGACACAGGTGTTAAAGGAGATCAAAATGTAAAACATTGAGAAGATAACATGGCAAACAAGCACAGGGAATCACTGCCTCGTACCTCCTAAAGTTTTTTATTTCTAGCCACTTCCTCTACAAAATTCCAAAGCGGCAGTAGGGGCAGTGGAGACTCCCTCCTCCCAGTAATTCGGGCAAAACCAGGTAGTGCTGGATTGCTGCCTGTCTTAAACGGTTGTATTCAACATTATGTTGTAAATGTATATGTGAAGATGTTATTCATTTATATAATACATTTTGTACTTTTTGTCACTATATCAGGATGTTACCTGCCCAGCAACCCAGAGGCTATTGTTCTGGACATTGATTATAAATCTGGAACCCCTATGCAGAGGTAAGAATCCTGGCACTGCAGGCAAATTGGTGGGAGAAGGCAGGGTACACACGGACACATTTTTCGCTCTGATCTACCGGGGACGAATCAATGTTGGACATGGTGACAGACAATGCCTGATGCGGGTAAATGGATGACGAACATCGGTCGGCACACACTCCGATTTTTCGGGCTGACCAATATACGAAAATAATCCTTGTGTGTACCCAGCCTAAAAGTAACCAAGTAATAGATGAAGCATTCCAAAATACATAGACATATGAGCAGCAAGGAGTGTATTAAAAGAAAAGGAAGCAGCAGAGTATAATGGAGACATTTTGGGGGTGAAAGTGTGTACCATATGAACAAGCGCTCCTGGCGCCCACGAACGTTCACCATCACGTTACATTTGCAAAACTTCTGTTTGTCGTGGTTGGACCCCTGTACTAAATTATAGGGAGTTGGCCATGATGGTTGTGGGAAATATGTCCCAAATGTTCACCCTATATATCTATCTATATATAAAACTCAATGTATGTGTGTTTGTATGTTCCAGATAAACTTACAAACGGCCTGGGGAAAAGCATAGGCTACTTTACAACTTTTAAAAATGCCTCTGTACCCCCTTTTTTCGACATTCTTTAAGCTAATTAACCTGTGCTGCCATCTGGTGGTGAATTGAGTTAATTGCACACCTTCCAAATGTCACAGATTATTCAGGGCAGTACAATGCTTTGCCTTATTTTGTTCTGTTGTTGCTGTAATAGGAGAGTAGAGCTGTAATGAGGAGCAGCAGACCATGTGATGTAAAAATGTCATGTGACCACACACTCGGTCTCCTCCTTTCACTTGTGGATTGCCCAGAGTCAAGATTGAGAGGTAAACTGACCAATCCAAGATAAGTCTCTTGTACTGGGGGTTGGGCAGGCATTTACCAATGGAGATCAGACAGCTAAGGACATGTGTAGTTTCACATTAATGGATGCTGACAGCCATGAAATGGCTTCACAACTTCACAACTTTTGTCTCTTTTCCCCACAAACAAAGGCCACGTACACACTCTTTTCACCCACCTTTCTTTCCATGTGTCTTTTTTGCAGATTGTGTTTTCTGGGGGACATCTTTAGACGCTAAAGGGGAAGTTGATGCGATAGGTGCTAAAGGGGAGGTTGATGCGATAGGCGCTAAAGGGGGGTTGATGCGATAGGTGCTAAAGGGGAGGTTGATGCGATAGGCGCTAAAGGGGAAGTTGACGTGATAGGCGCTAAAGGGGAAGTTGATGCAATATGCGCTAAAGGAGAAATCAATGCGTTGAATGCTAAAGGGGAAATTTATGTAATAGGCACTTGAGGACGATGTTGATGCAACACATGCTAAAGGGGGAGTTAATGCGATACCAGATAAAGGGGAAGTTGATGCAATAGGCGCTAAAGCAGAAGTTGATGTGATACATGTTAAAGGGGTAGTTGATGTGATATGCGTCAAAGGGGAAGTTGGTGTGAAACTGAATCCTCCATTCTCCAGGCGCTAAAGGGGAAGTTGATGCGATACATGCTAAAAGGGAAGTTGATGTGACGCTCGCTAAAGTGGAAGTTGATGCGACATGCACTAAAGGGGAAGTTGGTGCGATATGTGTTAAAGGGGAAGTTGGTGTGATACATGTTAAAGGGGTAGTTGATGCGATATGCGTCAAAGGGGAAGTTGGTGTGATACTGAATCCTCCATCCTCTAGGCGCTAAAGGGGAAGTTGATGCGATAGGTACTAAAGGGGAAGTTTATGTGATACGCGCTATAGGGGAAGTTGATGCGATACACGCTAAAAAAGTTGATGCGATGCACGCTAAAGGGGAAGTCTATGCAATACGCACTAAAGGGGAAGTTTATGCGTTACGAACTAAAGGAGAAGTTGACGCGATGGGCGCTAAAGGGGGAGTTAATACGATAAGGGGAAGTTGATGCGATAAGGGCTAAAGGGGAAGTTGATGCGATATGCCTTAAAAAGGAAGTTGGTGCGATATGCGTTAAGTTGATGCGATATGCCTTAAAAAGGAAGTTGGTGCGATATGCGTTAAAGGGGAAGTTGGTGTGATACATGTTAAAGGGGTAGTTGATGCGATATGTGTCAAAGGGGAAGTTGGTGTGATACTGAATCATCCATCCTCCAGGTGCTAAAGGGGAAGTTCTGCTACATCCGGGAACGGAAAAGCAGTAGGGGCGGGAATGGCAGCCACACCTGTGTTTAATTGAGAGTCAGCCAATCATAGACGTGGCTGCTGGTTATTGAGAGAGCCGAGGGAATGAGGTCAGGTAAGTCTATTTCTTTGAACTTTTTAAAGGGGATGTTCAGTGCAAATACATATGCTTTTCAGAAAAAAAGAGCTGTATTTTTTCATCCCAATGAACTTCATCTGCCAATTCAGCATTTTGCCTGTATATAAATAAATGCAAACAAAATACTGACTTCCTGTTTGAAGGAAAGGTCTTGCCCTTGACCCAGCCCCTGGGTTGATTCAGTTGCTCAGTAGAGATCTGTGCATCTTTGACCCATCCAACAGCCAATCAGTAGAAATTACTGTTAGAAACATTCCAAGGATGTGGTGCATCCTGGGAAGAAGAAGAACCGTTAGAGCCTGAAATGTCAGCTCACGTATGTGAACAGCAGGGAACAGCAAAGGGTATGAAATCAACTGATTTTTCAAAATGGGAGAGAATATGTAGAATAACTAAGTATGCATTACACAAACTAACAATTTAACAAACATTCATAATTTCCATTGACCTGTCCCTTTAAAGTTAAAAACCTTAGCGCTTGGGGTTGGGGGGGTCCCTACACTATAGCAAAGTTGTTTTTTTTGTTTTTTTTAATTGAATGCAGCCCCGAGGGATCTGGAGGGAGGGAGAGGATTCCCCACATGCTAGAGTCCCCAGAGAGGACAATAAGGAGGGAGGTCCTGGATGACACACAGACTCCTACTCTTCACTTTTCAGGACTTTCATCAGGCACTGCAGGACAACCATAAGGAGCAGAGGAGAAAGGTAAGGATTTTTGAACACTACACAGTGGGGCAAATTTTAGTTCATAGGTAGACATGACTTTTAAACTTTGGGAAAATAAGGTAGCAGTCAATTACCCTAGATTGCTTTAAATATGACAAAATGTAAGTTTCTAATGATACTTACTCTTGTTGGGCTACTGACACCACAATCGCCCAGCTTCCTCTGTTGCTGAACAACAGATAGTCCAGCTACTAGTGCAGCTTTCACTGCCTTAGCATACTGGGAAACATATAATAATAACTTTGAAATTTTAATAAGATAATTTATAAATGTATAGAAAATTGCTACCACTAAGGTGGGGGGTATATAAAATTACATTATTATAAATATAACCTTTTATATGACCATAAAAATTATATATATAAAACTGATAAACAAGATGGCGTCCGAAACGAGTTGAATGGTGTGTGTATGAAGCAATTAAACACTTAACCTTATAACTAAGTCCCAGGAGTGCTTCCTTCGTTATTTATCGGTTATGGGCAAATTCACGGAGAGCACCCAGGCAGACAAATGCATACAGTGGATAGTGCTGCCTCCGCAATTGCTATTATATATATATATATATATATATATATATATATATATATATATATATAATAGTGCAGTAATTTTATTGTATCGACGGTGTATAGCCGAAACGCGTCGATACAATAAAGTTACTGCACATTTATACATTTATTTGTAACTAGTCCTACGAGTGCTCCTTCTTTTGGGATATTAATGTTTGAAGAATATTGGACGCACCGAGACATAATGAAGATGACATGACCAGGAGGATTAGTATATATATATATATATTTAATATTTGGTGTCATATAATGTCCCATATATTACAGAAGGGGCAAATATAACTGTTTGGTGTTGTGTAAATATAAAAGATACAAGTTCAGTGATACAAACACAAGTTTAAAGGAGAACTATACTTGCATTTTTTAAAACCTTATGTGAAATTTTTTCTCCCCAGAACACCTATACATTGTAAGATTTTTCTGTAGTAAGTTGCATTTAGTACATGGGAGAAATAGATTCTGTAAATAAGAAGGCTTCCATGTTGTTGCTAGTACAACCCACAGCCCATGAAATCATCAAAGAACCACGCTACCTGACCCCAGTATTCACTTTATGCACAGTATTTTCTATATAGATGTCTACACACCAATATAGAATCCCTGATAAGATAGATACAAGGTGGACTGCACTCCAAAATAGAACGTTTTATTCAAAGCCAAACATCAAACAGCAAAATACGACGTTTCGAGGGATACACCCCCTTCATCAGGTGAAGGGGGTGTATCCCTCGAATGAAGGGGGTGTATCCCTCGAAACGTCGTATTTTTGCTGTTTGATGTTTGGCTTTGAATAAACACGTTCTACTTTGGAGTGAAGTTGATGCGATACGCGCTAAAAAATGTTGATGCGATGCGCGCTAAAGGGGAAGTTTATGTGATACGTGCTAAAGGGGAAGTTGATGCGATAGGCACTTAAGGGGAAGTTGATGTTATACGCGCTAAAGGGGTAGTTGATGTGATACGCACTAAAAAAAATTTATGCGATGCGCGTTAAAGGGGAAGTTTATGTGATACGTGCTAAAGGGGAAGTTGATGCGATAGGCGCTAAAGGCAAAGTTCATGCGATAGGCGCTAAAGGCAAAGTTCATGCGATACGCGCTAAAGGGGAAGTTGATGTGACATGCCTTAAAAAGGAAGTTGATGTGATATACGTTAAAGGGGTAGTTGATGCGATATATGTCAAAGGGGAAGTTGGTGTGATACTGAATCATCCATCCTCCAGGTGCTAAAGGGGAAGTTGATGCGATAGGCACATAAGGGGAAGTTGATGCGATACGCGCTAAAAAATGTTGATGCGATGCGCGCTAAAGGGGAAGTTTATGTGATACGTGCTAAAGGGGAAGTTGAGGCGATAGGCGCTTAAGGGGAAGTTGAGGCGATAAGCGCTAAAGGGGAAGTTGATGCGATAGGTGCTAAAGGGTAAGTTGATGCGATAGGTGCTAAAAGGGAAGTTGATACTGAATCCTCCATTGTGTTTCCCCCCACAACCCCTCCCGAGAATTTACCAGATTTGCCACTCAGCTAACCCACAGTGAGTTTGAATGGGTCAGGTTTGGTTAGAAAGCTGCGAGTCCAGGTCTGTTGAATTTTAGATGCAAGTTCGGGTTGGATCTTTAGAAAAACCGGGCAACTCCAGGTACTCTGCTAGTACTGTATATAGGGAGAATGCTCGGGACTCATCTTTGAGAGATCTTATAGATTCTGTCTGTCACTTTTCAAAGATTGGTACTGAGTGTACCCAGCTTAAGTAGAAGGAAGATTGAGCGAGGGCAGAAATCTAGGAGTACAATGGATTGGAGGGACTGGTAGTAACAGGGAAATGAGGGATGAGTTTTATTAAGAAGTCAAGGCAGTAGGTATTACTATACACCAGTCTTAAATGCAAAATAAGGTTCATGCACACGTGAGATCGCAGGTGCTGACACACGATGTGTACGAACGGCTGTTTCAGACGATAATTGTGCTGTGTATGGGCACTTTCTCGTCCAAAACGGCCATTCGGCCGGGGATCGTTGCTCAACCGGACAGATGGATCTGCGAATGAGCAGTCGTTTCAGGTGAGAAAGTGCCCATACACGGCACGATTATCGTCCGAAATGGCCATTCATAAACATTGTGCGTCGCGGGTCGCCACCTGTGATCGCACGTGTGTACGAACCTCAACTTTCAATAAATTGGTAGTGATACTTTCATGCTTGATTCAATAGACCATCTGCAGTGGTGCTCGACACCCAGCAAATCATTCTGGGTATGGTGGAAATATCTCCCCACTCATTAATGTTTATTAATTAATATAATATCATCCATAATGTGCAAAAGATTTGGTAAAAGTTTACTCTCTTGTGATTTGTTAGCTTTATCTGTGTAATTCCTGTGATTGTCTGTTTCCTGCAGTGCTGCTAAGGCTCCCTACCTAGCAAAGTTCAAAGTAAAACGATGTGGAGTGAGTGAGCTGGAAAGGGAAGGTAAGAGGCCCTAAATTTTATTGGCAAATGTAACTTACAGGGCAATATTAAGAAAAGAGTTTTACTTACACAAAATGTTCAATACATTGATTGCACCTCATATACTGTTTTCCTGTTACTAGGCTTTGTATTTAGTAGCACTTGATAAAATACAGCAGGCCTCCAGATATTTGATAACTACAATTCCCAGCATTCCCCTACAAGTATCCTGCAACAGCAAAAGGCAGCCAAGGGAAGCTGTAAATTGTACTTTTCAAATATCAGGAGGCCTGCAGCTTGGAAATCCCTAAAATTCAGCAAATACCAGAAATAAGAAACCTAAAGTAGATACTTCATCTTATTGTTTGGCAAGTAAAAAGTTTATTACTTTAGCTTATGCAGGGACATCACACAAAGATATGTTTTGCAGCATATTTCAATCAATACTATTTATATGTAAATGCAAATTCATTTTACCGTAAATCAATTGCAATTGGCTACTTTTTAATTTGCCAATAGTTTTATTGCCAGTGACACTTTGTACTTTGCACTATAGTTATTTAGCATCACCGCTCTCATCTACTCCAACTATATACATTTATTTATTCAGCACTAATTAATATTATACAGTTGTGTGTATATATTGCAATGTGGGAGGTTTCTGTAGTGTTTAGTGTATGGTCTACTGTATTCTGCACTTTCTAAGCATTTCTCTCTTTCCATTGTTCATTTAACTGCTAGGCCTGAGATGCCGATCAGACTCTATCGATGAAAGTGAAGAGGAAGGTGGAGATCGTAAGGTTTGCTGGCAGGCGGCCATCTTTAAAGTAGGAGATGACTGCAGACAGGTGGGCAATAGATAGATGTGTGTATATAGATTGAAGTTTGAAAAGCCTTTGTTCTATTCTATATTTTGGGGATACCAGCTAAATGGTCTGCTTCATCTGTTTGACAAAGAATAAACAGTTTGATAGGCCTGTGCAAGGAAGTGTTGATAAGACTGTCTGCACACTATACCTGTTTTGAAGGGTAAAATATATATAACTATAATAATTATAGCATCCTCGCTGTAAATTTATATCAAATTAATAAATATGCATGCATTTGTAGTAAGTGGTTAGCACTGATGCCTTGCAGCGCTGAGGTCCTGAGTTCAATTTCACCCTTGGACACATGTGCAAGGAGTTTGTATGTTCTCCCCGTGCTTGCTTGGGTTTCCTCCGGGCACTCTGGTTTCTCCCACAATAATAAAGACATACTGATAGGTTGTATGTGTCAAATAAATGTACTTAGATTTTAAGCTCTTCGGGGCAGGGCCTGATGTGTAAAGCGCTATGGGAGATGTAAGCGCTATATAAATCCATAATAATAATGGGTATAACATGGTATCATATATCCCAATGTCCCATGAATGACAGACAGGGGAAGTACAGACACGTCACATCCTGCCCTGTCTTTACCAATACTGCCTGGATCTGTCCAAACTACCTGCCCAAACCTCATTCAATCTGCGACAGGGACTGCTGATGTATATATTCCGGTTTGTAGTAATGTATATAAAATTGGATTATGTTTGTTATTGCCCAGGACCTTAACTTGGTGATGTGTCTTTTCCTGCCACAGGATATGCTGGCTTTGCAGATCATTGGTCTTTTTAAGAACATTTTCCAGCTGGTGGGACTTGATCTGTTTGTTTTCCCATACAGAGTGGTAGCAACAGCTCCTGGGGTGAGTGCTTTGTGAAACTGGGTTAAATGTGTATAAGTTATGTTAAATTGCTCCATCCATTGTTACAATAATGTGTCATTTTAATTTGTAACAACTGCCGTCATTTGACAAATATGAGATTTATGTCGGTATATTAATAGTTTATTTCTGTAGCAAACCCTATAGCATACAGTCATGTAAGAAAACGAGAATTACATATTTGGTTTCCACTGATTTTCACACTTGTTAAGAAAACGGGTTTAATCTAATGGAGGAGATTATTTCTGCAGGTAAAATTCTGATGGAAGATTTTTAACATTAAGTCCCACCCCATTTTTCAGAGCATGCTCAGTAGCTATTCACAGAGATGGCCATAATATAAAAAAAATGGACTGGAACATGACAGCTCTTTGCAGATAACTGCTAAAGGGGATTTCCTCTACCTATACATGTAATGCTTTAAATGTGAATATTAGTTTTATTATTATAAGTGTGACCTGAAATAGAACACCAAGTACCAGATCATATTGAAGTGTTCACTGTTTTATAAGACAGTCAGGTTTAAAGTTTGCTATATTTTACCCTTCCTGTCACTAAATGTTCATTTTGTGTTCATGCAAGTCATTTGTTACTACCACAGCCTAACACACATTCTATATTCTCCCCGTAACCTGCACTATTTTATTCTATCCTCTCTCATCGGCCAAGATACCATGAACTGGCACATGACTAACATCAGCTGCTTTTAAATTACAATCAACACGTTTATAATTTGTAGAAAAGGTTTGTGTAACGCAGGTCATTATGTCACAACCCTCTTCAAATGTAATCTCTTTTTTTATTCATTCTGTACTAAACCAGTGCAATATTACTTATCATCTTTAATTTCCACATGAACCCTTCCACCTAGTCATGCATTTAATGAAATAATGGGTATTATATCCTTCTGTTCAGTAATACTTATTTGAAACTTCGCCCATTTATTATCCATTTCAGACAATAAACAGTATGTTATTACTCTCATGTGCTAAAGCTGGGTACACACATTATTAAAGATAAAGGATTCTAGGGGATCCAACAAAATCACCCCTTTATTAGCTAAGTGCTTAGCATGCCGACGAATCTGCAATTTTGTTGCCTTCCGAAAATTTCCCTCACCCATGGCCCCCTGTACTAAAGTATAGGGAGTTGGCTGCGGTCATAGGGAGAAGGTTTGGGACTTTGTGATAACAGACACAGTGTCTTTCAAAGATTGCTACTGTGTGGCTTTAGTCTCCGTGTTAGCTGTTAGGTGGACAAGAAACTATGGAAACAAGGACCGGTTTACTTTTACTGTAATAAATTGGAGATTGCTCCAGTTGTATTCTACCTCTTATTTCTGTTTCTTTGAGCTTTAGCCTGGCTTGGTAAGATACTACTTCTCTACAACATGTGCCATAGCTAAACCTTTCTAGGTTATTAATGGTCCCCATTCCAAATCAGCTTGGGTTTCCAATTACATCCTTAACTGCAGGATGTATTGACTTAGTGTTGTCAATAGAATATAGACCTACAGTTCTCAATGTTCTACCTACATTTAACTATTCGATAAAGAAATACATGAATTCCTTCGGTGGACTGTGAATTGCCATACCAGTTTCTGTCTGTACCAAATACAGGTGGAATAGAGGCACAGAATTTATTTATTCCCACATTACTGCACAATGTTTTAGGGGAACTTTTACTTTCCTCAAGTGATTTAATTTAACCACAATATATACCACTTTTTTTTACGTCTTTTTCTACTGATGTCCTAGTTTTTTCTCTTCTGTAGGATTGGTTGCATTCTAAATGTCACATAGTCTTACATGGGATGAAATCTGGGTGATAAATTTGAGCAGACTTCTGACAGGAAGTTTCATACATGTCATATTGTTAAACCATTCCTTGGGTGTTCATCCCAACTTGCCAGGCCTCTAAGGAAAATCAAAAATATATGATTCCGTGTAAAACCAAGAATCCTATTTGGCATTTATGTGTTTTCTGTGTATTTCATATTGTTATGTAATGCCGAAGAAAAGAGGGAAAAGCTAAGTTTGTTTTTTTTGATTGGCTATGCAAAAACTTTTTTCTCACTAGTGTGGAGTTATTGAATGTATCCCAGACTGCACCTCACGGGACCAGCTGGGCCGGCAGACAGACTTTGGCATGTATGACTATTTCACTCGGCAGTACGGGGATGAATCTACTCTGGCATTCCAAAAGGTACAATGTTCAGAACAATCTGCACCAAAGTGCATTTCTTCAAAATGTAGTTTTAAGTACCGGTAACAGAAATGTGCATATTATATTCACTGTTCTGTTATCTCTGACAACCAAAACAGACAAATTCTTAAAAACATTCTTCTTTCCATAGGCTCGATATAACTTTATCAGAAGCATGGCAGCTTACAGCCTCCTGCTGTTCTTGTTGCAGATTAAAGATCGCCATAATGGAAACATCATGTTGGATAAAAAAGGACACATTATTCATATTGGTTAGTTCTAGTCCAGTGCACCTGTGTGAATCCAACAGTCTCACTTTCCCCTCAGTCTCACTTCAGCAACAAATCAGATTTTAGCTTTATAATATGTGACTGCAGTTAGATAACATACATAACATCTGATTGGTTGCTAAAGATTAATTGCACAGACATCTGTTATTGTGTCTGGCCCTAATTACTTAATCTTCTACCTACCACCCATCTCCCAATCATGTATGACATTAATTTTAAGCATTCCATATGTTCTGCGTAATATGTATGCTGTTCTACACGATTTACATTGTTTCTGCCAACAGACTTTGGCTTCATGTTTGAAAGCTCCCCAGGTGGTAATCTGGGGTGGGAGCCAGATATAAAGCTGACTGATGAGATGGTTATGATTATGGGAGGCAAAATGGAAGCCACCCCATTCAAATGGTTCATGGAGATGTGTGTGCGAGGTTACTTGGCTGTCAGGTATGTTGAAAGCCGTTAAAGCCAACATATACACTTTAGTGTTACTGGATAGGTGCCACGAAGTATTAATGTCTTGAGCAAAATATGGGCTATAAATATATTAATTATTTTTAATATTGTTAAAACATCTTTATCCGCAAGTTGAAAAAATCACAGTCCAATTACCATTTGATGATCAATTTGTTCATCTAAGAATGGTCTTGATGTTAAGGAATATAAGAAGTAGTATCATGTTTAGTTTATGAGAGAACCTCTGTGTTATTGATATGGTGAGATCTCTAACCAATTTTATGCCCTGTTTTGTTCCCTAGGCCATACATGGATGCTGTAGTGTCACTTGTCACTTTAATGCTGGACACAGGACTACCCTGCTTCCGTGGGCAGACTATCAAATTATTAAAGTAAGTGAACAACTCTATGAAAAGTAGGGAACCGTTATATTTCCACCCATTGTTTTTAATGCTCCTGTGTTTTATCAACAGACAGAGGTTCAGTCCCAACCTGACCGAGAGAGAGGCTGCTAATTTCATCTTGAAGGTCATTCAAAATTGCTTCCTAAGCAACAGGTTTGTTTCCTTCTCCCTTGTGTCAGTTATCATTAGTATCTCTTAATACTGTCACAACACAGCAAGTATCAGCAGTGAGTATATACATAGAAATGCCAAATAGAAATTCTATTGTCATGGGAGAAATAGAAAACAACTAGCATATCGTTAAGTGCGATAGAATGGTTAAAAACAAATAAAATCAAATATGTACAGCTACATAACATGCAGTTTGAAAACCTAATTAAAGACTGTTAACCAAGCAGTTAAGCTGGTTACTATTCAAACTCAAAACAGCTGTAAGTTACTATAATTATTCAGGCCAACTAGCATCAAGACATGTATGTAACAGACATGTAATTTCCATTCAACCCCACATATCTGAACCAAAACCTCATCACAAAATAGTGATTCCAATACCACCCTAGATCTCTTCCATAATGTTTTGCTTTAATAATATTCTACCTGTAAAATGATTCTAATGAATTTTATTGACTGTTTATTTAGTATCATTATCCTTCGTGCATTTTCATTAGCATGTCTCAGACATGAAGGTTATTACATCACCAAACCAACAGGGGGCCCCCTAAGCCACTGGGAGAATGATGGTCTTAAGAACAGATACCGGTAACATTTTTTTAAACATCAGCAGCAAATAAGCTAAATGTCTCTAAGTCAAGTAGTTTTTACCTCCAATGCTTCTCCTAAAAGTGTAAAAAGATATGCAGAATATAGAGAGAGGATTAAAAACATTCTAAAACACGTACTGTGTTTTGCACCAAGATATTGAAGGAAAAATTAGTAATTGTGAAAACTGGATCCTAGCAGATTGTTTGCTTGTAGACTATTACAGTATTGTTATCTGACATTCATTTCTATTATTTTTTATTTTTTTTGGAAAACCAGGAGCCGGACCTATGATATGATCCAATATTATCAAAATGACATCCCATACTGAATCTTTCTGGTCCTATGAAACTCGTCTGTAGTGATCCGTAGTATTTCCAGTTACTTTAAGTCCACAGACTGACTTAGTATTTGGGATCTGCAGAGAATCAAAGAGAGGGAAATCCCCCAGAAAGCAGTGCTGGCCTGGCCAACTGGCTCTTTTCTTGCACAGGAGAATTAAATTCTATTGTTTCTAAAAACAAAAAACTATATGAAGAAGCTTAGCTGGGAGTCCTTATTCCAGAATGAAGTGCAATTACTTTTTTTCTGTTGGGTACCAATACCAGTAAAGGTTTTGTCCTAGAAACGAAATGTGAACTTCTTATTTATAGCGTGGAGCATAACGCTGAAGGCCCTTTATGCTGTTATCTAAGTTTGTTCCTGTAGAAAGTTTGCATGGCACCTTATTTCTTAATGCACCATCAACAGGGACTGGACCATACGGAGAGAAATGTGCTGTTCCTTTGGTTTTCCACTGTGGGTGTAACAGTGTGTTGCATCCCAATAAAATGAAGAACTACTTGGTGTATAGGATATTTGAAGAAAGCTGTTTTTGTTGTGTTTGTGTGTAAAATCTCTGCTAACCTTTTATTTTATCTGTTAACCTTAACTGCTATTAAAGTTAAAAAAAAAAAGAAAAGTTTCTTGTATGTGAAATACCACATATATTATAGTTATTTTATAAAACACAGTATTCTGGCTGAATATTGATAATGATAGAGCATGGTTTTGCCAGTCATTTGTGCAGATTTGAATAGCCCAATCCATGATTATATTGTGTAAACTGGTACCTACTATTGGTGAAAGAAGTGAACAGTCATTAAAGGCCACGTACACCCTTTTTTCACTCACCTTATTTCTTTCTTCTAACTTGTTTTATTTGCCTTGGTTTTTTTTTTTCTGTCATTTAAAAATAGATTTTATCACTTTTTCCAGTCTAAAGGTTCCCAGCCACATTGGACACTGTTAGGTCAGCCCTCCGGCTCAGCAGACACTGTTAGGTCAGCCCTCCGGCTCAGCAGACACTGTTAGGTCAGCCCTCCGGCTCAGCAGACACTGTTAGGTCAGCCCTCCGGCTCAGCAGACACTGTTAGGTCAGCCCTCCGGCTCAGCAGACACTGAGAGAGGGAGAATGAGTGATCATGTGCGCTTCCATGCGTGGGCACTGCGTTTTGGCAACTGGACCCTTTTGGAGTCCATGTAAAATGGTCGCATCAAACTGTTGGCCGCAGCTACTTTAGCCGTCCTTCGTCCTGACCAACTGGTCCAAAGGTCAGTCAGGACAAAGGATCCCATTGTGTGTACCCAGACTTAATGAAACCTTCACTATCTGAAATTGAATGAAACCTTGAGCAGATCAATATGGTTCCAGATTTTTGTTAATTACTCAATTAAGCCCTGACACCCTGACTTAGCTAGATTGAGAGCTACCATGAGATGTCACTGAACTCCAGTGGGAGGAGACTCCTAAATATATGATAAATTTAGACTGGAAACATAGATTAACTATTTACAAATGACAGAAAAAAACAACAGAAAGACTTAAGGGGAAAAAAGGTGTACATTTTTTTTAAAGAAGGCTAGTGAGCCATCTTGTGGTGAGGTTGCTAACTACACAATTAAAATTAGTCAAGTCCATCAGGAATTCATTGCTATGTTTATATAGCTTGCATATACATGTGCTGCTCCCCATCACATTTAATATAGGTTTTATTTAATAATTAATGTATACTGCCTGCCATTTTCTTCTGTGGTATATTTTTCATTAAAAAAATGGAGCAACAGGCCGAGTTAATTTATACAGGATAATGGA
The DNA here is from genome assembly GCA_019447015.1 of Hymenochirus boettgeri. Lineage (NCBI taxonomy): Eukaryota > Metazoa > Chordata > Amphibia > Anura > Pipidae > Hymenochirus > Hymenochirus boettgeri. The sequence goes on from CM033469.1 coordinate 292,923,547, forward strand.
ATACCTGAGGGGACTTTTGTAGATGGTGCATTATTTCCTATATTACACAATTTACAATGAGTAATGTGACCCTGGGGATATAGCTAAGCACTGATTAGAACTTATGATATAGATAAGAATCTAAACAGATGGAATTTACTTTATTCATTTCATGGCACGTGTATGTATGTAAACTTATTAAATGTAAGCACTTACGGTACCCATCTAGTAAGGCCACACTAAACCGCGGACCAAAAATGTGCATTCAAATGCTAATGCGTGCGAGTTTCTGGTGCGCATTGCTGGAATTGCAGATCGCATGCGCTCCGTTTAGTGGATTGCAGTGCACCTAGTGTAGCCACAACAATTACCCAATGCTAGTGTGCTCTTTTTAACATGCAATCAGCAGTGTGGCTTAGCCCTAAGTGAATTTTTATGTAAATAAGAGGTTATTAATACACTTATTTCTAGATTCCAAGCAGTAATTTAACATTAGTATTAATGTCTCCTTTGCACTGTACTGCAGAAATACTGTGAATATTCATTGCATTGTTATCCCATTTGCAAAGTACCACAAAGAAAATAATCAAACACTGTGGATTACATCACTGACCTGATAATGGAACAAATAACTGAATAAATTAAAAACATGTAATAATCTACAAAAATATAAATGAATAACTTAAAGAGCAACTAAAGGCTCACTTAAAATGTTAAGAAGTACCCAATGTATAGTAGTAGTAGTATTTGAGGTTGAATAAAGACATACGTCCATCCAGTCCAACCCATCTAGTAATATCCTCATTTCCTGCCAAACTGTTGATTCAGAGGAAGGCAAAAAAAAACACCATATAGTTACAATGTACACAATGGGTACACATTCCGTTAAAAATGTATCATATATGTCGGTAAACCTGCTGGAATACTGCTGCTTTATAAATATACTCATTTAAAACCAGCTCATAGCTTATGGGGGTGGCCAAGAAAATACTATTTCGGAAAGTATGGGTGAGTCATCCTTCTCCACATTGCTCTTTATTCTCCTGTTTAGATAAATAAGCCGAGACAAAAGTCAGACTTCTACATAAAGACTTTGATTGTTTACTGTTCCTACTACTATCATGTCCCAAAACATGTGATCTATCACACAGTCATTGTGCAACCCTGATTGCCTCTCACATCTCAATGAAGTTCAAAAGTCTCCCTGATATTAATAGCAGATCCTTAAAGTTATATACAATCTCCCTGAAATTAGTTTATTGATTGCGTGGGGATATGATTACTGTGTATAAATACATTAACGGGGCCATACAATAAACTGGTGCATTGTTCACCAATAGAGCATGTCAGAGGACACGCGGCCATCCCTTAAGACTAGAAGAAAAGAAGTTTAGACTTCATATTTGGAAAGGGTTTTTCATAGTGAGAACGGTAAAGCTATGGAACTGTCTGTATGGCATTTTCTTTGGTCAATTTAACAATCGTTGACTTATTGTCCCCATAGAATACCATTGCGGTAGTTTACTTCTGCACGGTATTCTACGACCGAATGTTCATTAATAAACGAACGTTTGGTCGGAAATGTACGATCGTGGTTGTGAATGTACAACCGTAATCGTACATTAACTAACCCGTGGTATCGTTAAAAATAGATACTGAGGGTTTATTAATATGGCCCTAAGAGACATTTTTTTAAAATCGCATGGTATTTCACATTAGCCACAATCGTACATTTAAGCCAAATGTACCGTATATACTCGAGTATAAACCGACCAGAGTATAAACCGAGGTACCCAATTTCAGCTAAAAAATCTAATAAAAGTTGTTGACTCGAGTATAAACCGAGGGTAGTAACTTGGCATTCAAGATGTTTGGAAACTACAACTCCCAGCTAATAAAGCATGCTGGGAGTTGTAGTTTCCAAACATCTTGAATGCCACCCTCCCATCCAGTTCAGTTTGTACCTCCATCCAAGGGCTTCCTGTTGCTGGCATTGAAGGTAAGTGTCTTCCCCATTCCGGCAGCAGCGTCCTCTCCATTCCGGCAGCAGCTTCCTCTCCATTCCGGCAGCAGCGCGCTCAATCCCTGTACTGGCGCGCCGGGTGACGTCACTAATTGGCGCCGGCCTGTGAATTCGGCCGGCGCGCCAGTACATGCATCGTGCGGCTGCCGGAATGGAGAGGACGGCGCCGGAATGCAAAGGATGTTACAGGTACTTAGTGACTCGAGTATAAACCGAGTCCAAGTTTTCAGGCTGGTTTTACAGCCTGAAAAACTCGGTTTATACTCGAGTATATACGGTACGTTAATTTAGAAGTAGAATAGTGTGTGGTAGTAAACTACCGCAATGGTATTCTATGGGGATCGTATATCATTATCATAGATTATCGTTTTAGCAATCATTAAACCGATCATTAAAGCTGTGGTATCGATAAAAAGCAATACTGCAACTTTATAAATAGGGCCCTATGGGTCCTATTTATAAAGGCGCGGTATCGCGAACGGTCACAAACTTAACGATAACCAGCAGTTGCAGAAATTGCGGGTTTTTTTTTATGGCCCTAAACTTCCAGTCCAGTTGACCTAATTGAATATACAGATATACAATACAGACACAGCACGATATCACCTATAGATATTCCCTTTACATGTATCGGAGGATCAAATGATTATACTCTGGAAATCAGTCCAGGTTATTGATGTGCAATGTGTGCACTGGTAGGTAAGCAGACAATAGCACGCTGCTGCTGCACAGAAAGGATTGCTGCATTCTTGCATATATAAAATGTTATGGGTTTATTTTTTTTAATCCTTAACATGGTGACCATATTAGATATAAGGTTACGCTCCAATTCAATAGACAGGTGATTAGTATTTATTTGTTTTAATGTATCTATAAGCTATGGCTCATAAGAGCCAGTTATTGGGCCATATTTCTAAAGGCACGGTAATGCTATATCGCAATACCGCGCCTTTAACGTTCGGTAATTGTATCACAGCAAATACGAACACGGTAGGAAAATTATGATTGCGGTGGTACAATTATGATCGCGATTGATTGCTCGCCTATACAATTCCACTGTGATAGTCAACTACTGTGTGGTATTGTACGGCCGAATGGTTGTGAATTTACGTCCCCGCAGATGTACTTTAACTTTTTAATAAATTTGGCCCAATGATTATTAATATTGGAAATTCCCTTTGTGACTTCCTATAAAGTTTGTTAGCGAAATCTCGTGGCTTTGCTGGTATCATAGATTAGCCTGGGGATAGAGGCATATGGGAACAGAAAGCCATCAGTAAACCATATGGAACAAATGCTGGTTTGTATCTATGCTTTATATGCAAATGAGCAGATGTCTATACTAAAATCGTATATACATGCCTAATTATGTGTATTGTATAATATATGTAATGCCTATCTATGGGCCATATTTATAAAGGCACAGTATCACTTAAAATGTACGATAGCAGATGTAAATCTACGACCGCGACCATAAATCTACGACTACGACCATAAATCTACGACCACGATTGTTGATTTACGGATGACATAGAATACCATTGCAATACTACCGCATGGTATTCTACGAACGAACAGTCGTAGATATATTTGACTTGACACACGACTGTTCGCCGCAACTGTATTATCGCGGCCGTACATTATCAAATATGAGTCAAACTCCTCTATAGGATAGCTATTATAGACGTTATATAGGTAGATAGCTAGAATAATCCCTGTGCACTCTTAGGGATTTATAAAGGTGATACTGCTCGCTTACCACAGTTGCTAACCATAGGCGAACTTTTAAACCAGTAGTATTGGAAAGTTCTAATAACGCGGATTATCATACAAGTATGGCCGCGGTCAAGGTCCAGGTGAGTAACTACCAGATTTGTTTGCAGGGTGCATGAGATCAGCATTTTTCTGTGAATAACGTGCTCCAATAAGGAAAATTTGCAATAATCACATCTTAAAACAGATGTAACGTGTACCAACACACATGCGCTTTTTTACTGTCCGTTCCAATATGGCCTCAGCCTGAGGGTTCGTTTATTGAGTTTGTTCCCTAGCTGTTTCTGGTAGAATTCTCATATCGGTATCTACGCAGCGCACTGTGGCCCACACCTCTCCAGCATATACATATCTAAGCTAAACTTACACCATTATCTCTGAAATCCAGACTAAACAAACTGCTTGTGGAAACCAGAACTGCCCCTTGTTATTCAGTAAATCTTAGCTGATCATTTTGACCTGTACGACTAGCTGAACTTGTAAATCCTGAACACTGCAACTAATTGAATGCAATCAGGTAGAAAACAGATGAATGATATTATCTGATGTGCAGGCTCCGATTTGGTTGGACAGTTCTGGCAGATATTTAGGACATATTTAAGGTTCGTACACACGGCCAATTTAGCACCAGGCCATGACCCCTGACGATGATACATTCATGCGGCGAACGTCTGTTTCGGCCAAGAATCGCTCGTGTATTCGTTCAGTCAGGGGTCGCTCATCGATCTGCCTGGCGGATCTCCGGATGACCACCGACCTGAACGATTGCGCACTCGCGAATTTGCGGCTGAAACGGACATTCGCTGCGTGAATGCATCCTTACCGGGGGTCGTTGCTCGGTACACACGTGTGTACGAACCTTTACAGTATAAAGAAGCAATATTGCTATATTGTAATACCTCTTTCTAAATGGGCCCCACTGGGATGTAGGAGCAATTTCGGTTAATAGTGGTATTTTTAAAGGGTATGTCCATCCTAAAAATGTTTTTTTAATATAAGATTCCCCCTGTCCCCCCAGCCCCAACCGCTATATTTATATTTTTAGAAAGTGCCCCAAACTCTACTTACCTTCCCTCCGCCACGCTGCCGGCCCTCTGCTTGCGAGAAAATGCAAGCAGAGGGGCGGGACCAGCAGTCGCATCTGTGATTGGCTGAGCGGCAGCCAATCACGGACGCGGCTGCCGGGAGTGCATTTCGGCGGGGGAAAGAGGGAAGGTAAGTAAAGTTTGGGGAGCTTTCTAACTATATAAATATAGAGGTTGAGGCTGGGGGGACAGGGGGAATCTTATAGTTAAAGGGATTTACACTAGGGGGAGGGAATCCTGAGAGGGAGGGAGAGGGAGGGGGAGAAGGGCTGCAGTACGCATGCCAAACTTCTCCCGGAGGCCAGATAGGAGGCAGTGTCCTATATGGACTCTGCTATCCTCCTAGTTGGCAGTTTTTGGGACTTTGGGGGGGGACTACAGGAGAACCCTATGGAGCTGGGATGTGAGGTAAGGATTAAACTACACTAAATGATGGGGCCAGTAGTTGGGGGGATTATAGTTTTGGGGGTGGACATGCCCTTTAACAATACTTGGTTGTATTTATAAAGGATCAATATTGGTAATTAACTAGTTTGTTTGGACTGCTTTTCAACTGTGCAAAAATGATCACTGCAATTGAACAGAGGGATACCGGATGAAATTTTGAGATAACGATCCTTTATGAATACCAGCCAATACTGCATTAAACAACTGCTGCTTCCTGTCTCCAGATGAAACTGCCCGAGGACAGACATCCCACCCTGCAAAACTCCTATCAGGGAGGTTCCCCACCGACACCCAACAACACAATTTACCAATCAGAATGCTGCAGTCTCTCTAGGACTTTCACATATCCGTGTGTAAAGCGAAAAGTTCATTTCTATCACTCACGTACCAATGGCACATAAGGAATTTCTGAGCCTTTTGGTTCACAAAAATGACTCTTGTGGCGTACCCATAATCCCCAGCAAATCCTTCCTGCCTCCCTCCCCTCCTTGCTTCATCTACAGGGATCATCTAGGGGTGAAAAGCCTCCTGACTCAGTTGCCACTGACAATAATAGGAAGCCTTTGAAAATAGCCTGTGGTCCAAGATTACTGCTACAAATCCAGATGGCAACAATCATTCAGTGCCTGCTGGATAATATCCGCATAATAAAAACTATAGGAAGCTTTTCTTCTGTTTTCAAGGACTTTCTGCATTGCCCAGGGCTCTATCTACTCTCCAGCAATGCCAATGGGTTTCTTTGTGTTAAGTAGAATTTGCATTCTGTAACCTAGTGCTGAATAGGTAAACAAGCTTTCAGTTGGAAGGTGACTGCATAGTTTGCGTTAGTAAACACATTATTTTACTTTTCCGCTGGCAATGGAAATGAAGCCGTCCCTTTCGGTGTGTTCTCCCATAATCAGAATGTACCGAGTCAGTGAATATCTGGTTTGCATAGTTGTTTTTTCCTCCCAGGGACAAACCCCATTTCAGAGCTCCAGATATCTATTATTTAATGGTTCTATCTTGTGCCACAAGCATTTTCTTGTAGTGACCAAGCACACACAATAGGTGATTAGCAAAACAAAGACTTGCTTTACTGCTATTTCTGGCACATGCCCCAACGGCTCTTTATTTGGATCCTAATGTCAAACAATAGAGATAGATCAAGGAGAGAAATAACCCACCTTATAACCTCCCCCAAACTACCAGACCATAGCTATATGTGTATCACTATCCATAGACAGATGGCGGGCAATGTACATATGGGGCTGAGAATTCCCCCTACACTGAATGCCTAACAATGGGGTTATGCAGTCTAGTCCATGCAAAACCCTTATTGATGTGGACACGAGACAAACTGCCCTTAAAAGGAGACCCTCCTGCCAAACCTTACAGTTGCCATAGAGACAATGCTTTTAAGTTCTAAGTACTGGTTAATTAAATCTATTTCATCCACAAAATACTATATTAAGTATTCAAAAAGTGCACCAGTATCTACATATCTTTAAAGCGACTGTCAATGACACTTCTAACACTGTAATTACACTAAAAAAAAAAGCAAACGTGGCCACTGCCTTAAAGAAAACTCCACCTTTCCAACCCTCCCTTCAACCCATTAAAGTACCCAGGGTGAGGACCAAAAACACTCGGCCCTCACCCCTGTGATTGCTATAGTAACATAGTAATTAAGGTTGAATAAAGACATACGTCCATCAAGTCCAACCTATTCACCCTCTTTTTTTTTTTTTTTTTTTAACCCTACCCAACAGTTGATCCAGAGGAAGGCAAAAAAAAACAGCTAAAAAGGGGGTAAAATTCCTTCCTGACTCCAAACGGCAGTCGGAAAGTATCCCTGGATCAACCAGATCTATATGCATTAATACCAGTAATTCTCAATATTTTTTAGTTTTAGAAACTTATCCAGGCCTTTTTTAAAGCTATTCAATGAACTTGCCATTACCACATCTGCTGGAAGACAGTTCCACATTTTCACAGTTCTCACTGAAAAGAAACCTTTCCTAACCTGAAGATGAAACTTTTCTTCCAACCTTAAAGGGATGTCCACCCCCAAAACTATAATCCCCCCCAGTAATGCCCCCCCCACCATGTAGTGTAGTGTTAATCCTTACCTCACATCCAGCTCCATAGGGTTCTCCTGTAGACCCCCCTAAAGTCCCAAAAACTGTCCACCAGGAGGCTAGCAGGACTTGCTACCTTGCCTCCGGTAGATATTTGCCATGCGTACTGCAGCCCTTCTCCCCCCTCCCTCCCCCTCCCTCCCGTTCTACTATCCCTCCCCCTAGCATAAAACCCCCTAATATCTGCTCCCCCAGTCTGGCAGCCCCAACCGCATATTTTTTATTTTCCAAAAGCTCCCCAAACTATTACTTACCTCTCCTCTTTCCTCCGCTGCACTGAATGACCGGCAGCCGCGTCCGTGATTGGCTGCCGCTCAGCCAATCACAGACGCGACTGCCGGTCTCGCCCCTCTGCTTGCATTCTCGCAAGCAGGGGCCTGCAGTGCGGCGGAGAGGAACAAGGGGAGGTAAGTAAGAGTTTGGGGGGCTTTGGAAAATAAAATATATGCGGTTGGGGCTGCCAGACATGGGGGAACCTCATATTAAAAACAATTTTTAAGGGTGGACATGCCCTTTAAAGGATGTCCACGAGTCCTCTGATATGACCTATTAGTAAACAATGCACCAGAGAGTTCATTGTATGTGCCATTAAATATTTGTATAAGGTTATCATGTCCCCACGCAAACGTCGCTTTCTCAATAAACAGCCCTAACTTGTCTAATCTGCCTGCATATCAAGCCCCTCCATTCCCCTTATTAATTAGTTGCCCTTCTCTGAACTGCCTAATTTCCAAGATGTCCCTTTTGTATATGGGATTCCAAAACTGCACTGCATATTCCAAATGAGGCCTTACCAGTGCCTTGTAAAGAGGAGAATAATATTTTTCTCTCTTGAATCTATTCCTTTCTTATACAAGACAATATCTTGCTAGCTCTAGCCGTTGCACCTGGCATTTTTGCTATAGCAAGGTGGCCATACATCTATGAGATATTACTTACCCGACCGAGCGCTCATGCAATGTTCAACGATGCTGTCCGGAACCGCTTCTCCCGATCGTATATTTGACCGACAAGTGATCGCAAAATCCCATTCATTTTGCGTTCGCATGTCGGTCGAATGTAAGATCGGGAGAAGCGGTTCCGGCAGGATCGTAGGAACATCGCGTGAGCCCTCGGTCAGGTAAGTAATATCTCATAGATGTATGGCCACCTTTAGCTATAGCAAAAAATGCCAGGTAGCACGGCACTTAACAAGGTGAGATGGCACAGGGATTATTAAATCCCAAATGCATCACCTTACATTTATCAACATTGAATCTCATCTGCCATTCTGCTGCCCATTTTGATAAACTATCTAAGTTGCTTGCAGCACTTGCACATCATTGAAGTTTCCAAAGCTCTGCATAGTTTAGTGTCATCAGTAAACACTGAGACCTTGCTCTCAATGCCCCCCTCTAAGTCATTTATAAACAGATTAAACAGAAGCGGCCCCAGTACAGAACCCTGAGGCACTCCGTAGAACTTTAGCCCACATAGATTTAGCTCCATTTACCACCACTCTTGTTTGCGATCCAATAACCAGTTCTCTATCCATGAACAAATGTTTTCTTCAAGGCCAACAGTCCTCAGTTTATACATTAGTCGCCTATGTGGCACAGTATCAAAAGCTTTCACAAAATCCAAATATACCACATCCATGCTGTGCCTGAATCTAACTTTTACTCGCTTCTTCATAAAAACCAATTAAATTTGTCTGGCATGATCTATCTCATAAATCCATGCTGACTAATACTAATAAGATGAGCTTGGAGACAAGTCAAGGATATGATCCCGTAACAAAGTTTCCAGCACCTTCCTACCACTGATGTTAGGCTTACAGGTCTATAGTCACCAGGTTGTGGAACGACTATCTTTTTGAATATTGGTATTACATTGGCTTTTTTCCAATCCAGCGGCACATCCCCAGACCAAATGAATCTGAAAAGATGAGAAACAGTGGTCAGATAGAACTGAACTAAGCTCTTTTAAATCCGAGGATGCAATCCATCTGGTCCTGGGCTCTTATTGATATTAACTTTGTCTAATTGTTTCCATACCATATCCCTGTTAGCCAATGGGAATACTCTTCATTTCTTCCCTGCACATTATTACAATCCCTGCTGTAAGGACAAGGATTCTCAACAGTAAAAACCAAAGTAAAAAAACGGTTTAGCACATAGCCTTTTCGGCATCATCTACAACCACTCAGATCCATTATTAATGGTCCCACATTCTCAGTCCTCATCTTTTTACCATTTATATACTTAAAAAACATTGGGGGTTGGACTTGTTTGTTCTGCAATCCGTATTTCATTTTCTATTTTAGCTAGTTTAATTAACTCTTTATTACAGCTTTTGTACTCCCAGTAAGCCTGTTCGTTCCCTGTTTTCAAAATTTAAAAGCCTTTTTCTTTTTTTCATTTCCCTTTTTACCTGAGCATTAAGCCATGAAGGAGTGGACCTAATTTTTTTACACTTGTTCCCTAAAGGTACCTATTTAGAAATGTAATAGTTTAATATCCCTTTAAAAGTGGTCCACATCTGCTCTATATCTTTACCTAGAAACAATTCTCCCCAGTCCTTTAACAGCATAAAATTAGCTTTCCTAAAGTTAAAAGTTTTTGTTAACCCAGTGCACTTTAGTTTTTTGCAACCTATATTAAATGACACTATATCATGGTCACTATTCCCTAAGCTTCCCATTACCTTCATCTCCAAAATGAGCTCAGGGTTATTAGATATCACCAGATCCAACAACGCATTCTGTCTAGTAGGAACTTCTACCATCTGTGAAAGAAAATGCCCATATAGGAAATTTAAGAACTTTATACCTTTTGAGGTGCTGGCAGTTCCCTTACTCCAATCTATGTCAGGGTAGTTAAAATCCCCCATAACCAGAACATGCCCCATACCAGCAGCCTTCGCCAACTGCATATGGAAATTCATTTCCACCTCCTCCCCGGCATTTGGCGGCTTATAACATACTCCAACAATTAATTTACCTACCTTCTTGCTTCCTGTACACAGTTCCACCCATATTGTTTCTGCCGTATCGTTTATGCCCCCATCTATTCCATCTTTTAAATTTGGCTTCAATTCCTGTTTAACATACATACATACTCCTCCTCCTTTCTTATTAACTCTGTCATGTCTAAATAAGGAGTATCCTTCAATATTTACTGTCCAGTCATGTGAATCATTAAGCCATGATTCTGCTATACCAATCTCATCATACCTTTCCTTTAAAGCTATTATTTCAAGTTACATTTCAATAGTTACAGTTCCTAATCTAGGTTCAGTCCAGTCTGCCTCCTGGTCGTGTCTGTGGCCTACAGGAAAACACAATGCAAGAAGCGCTTCTTAACCATTGGCAATGTTCGATGGCAGAGCATAAAATGTAGAAGAGATATAAGCTTTGTTCCCACTTGCATTTTGTTGCAATTTAATGCAGTCGAACCAAAACGCGTGGCCAATAGAAGTGAATAATATTGATAACACTTGGCTGCTGCAATGTAATATGCTGTAAAAGATGCACTGCATGCAGCAGTTTTGTTCCCCTGCATTATCGCACACCCTAGTGTGGCCTAGCCCTCACAGGGAGATGTAATAAAAGTTCTTATCGTTTAAAATGGTGCTTATTTTGCCCCAACCAATCAGATCTTATTTAACATTTGAAAGCTAACATCTGATTGGTTGGGGCAAAATTAGCACCATCTTAAACGATAAAAACTTTTATTGAATAACCCTGAATGTGTGCAAAAAATACATTATTGGATGGAATGAATATAAAATGACAGATGATGGTGGATGAGAGAGGAAGGACATGCAGGTTTGTAGCCCTATTAGTACATCACAGGTAGAATGAGACGAGTGAAGAACAGGAATATTATAAAAGTAACAACAGGTATTAGTGTCAATTACACACAATAGCAATAACTTTACCTCCACAGCAGTTTGAAGCCTAAATGGTTTGTAATTCGTGGGCTATGTTCACACTACAGAACTCAAAACGCACGGGAAAATGTAGCTGACCCCACTGGCCATGTTGCGCTTAGGTCCATTTGTACAAAGCATGCAATGACTGCTCACGTGTTGCGATTAAGGATTATTGGGCAAATTGATAGCGTAGAGCACACGCGCAAAGTAACCAATTGGGGTCATTAGTCTGTCTGATGGGAAAATTGGATTGTGTGTAAACAGCCTAATTAGAAGAGAACCCAAAGATATTGGCCTTAATTTGTAACAACACGAGAAGTTATTTTGGGTGCTGTAAGCAGAACGAATCCTGTACAAATATGCTAAAGATTCCCTACGAACAAAGCATACTAGGATTGTTTATGAATGGAACAATTTGACTTGATTACCAACTCCCCCTACAGATGGTTTGCCACATGTTTTTAAGCAGATATAAAACATTGACTTAGCATATAATAAACTAGAAAGGGAAAGGTTAAGTATAAACTTTGAATTTGGCTTGAAAGGCCGTATTTTGGAAGGGAATGTGTGTGTTTGTACTGCAGATTTTAAAACTCAATAATGCCAATGATAAGGACATTGTTGGTTGCTACTTACCCTTTAAATATGGCTGTCACATGAATTAAAGGTAGGTCAGTTGGTGTGTGTACTCGTGTCTGGTTGGAGGATAAAGACTAACTTTTTTGATGATTGGTCAAAATGTGTTTTTTTAAAACTTTACTTACCCTTTAAATATGATTGCCACATGAATAAATGGGTACCTCAGTTGGTGTATGTCTGCCACAGAAATGGAAGAGTAGGTCAGTGGGTGTATGTACCTGTCTCAGGTTGGGTTAAAAAAGATTGGTTGGGTTGTATAAGATTTGTTTTTTAGTTTAGTTACCCTTTAAATTTGGCTGCCATGAAAATAAAAGGGTAGGTCAGTAGGCATGTGTACCTGCATCAGGTTGGAAGTTAAAAGAACAAACTTACTTTTTTAATTATTGTTTATCTTTTATTGAGAATAAATCAAAATTAGCTTTTTGACTTTAGTTACCCTTTAAGTGAGGCTGCCACAGGAATGGAAGGGTAGGTCAGTAGGTGTGTGTACCCATGTGAGGTTGGGGTATGGCTTTTTAATTTGTTTTTACAACCATAAAACTATCTTTTATTGAGGATATATCAAAATGATTTCTTTTTTTTACTTTTTACTGGAAATGGAAGGGTAGGTCAGTAGGTGGGTGTACCTGGGTCTGTGTGGGGGGTTGGGGGTATCACCATTTGTATTTATGACCATGAAACAAACGGTTTTGAAATATCCACATTTGAGGATTGTTACTATTATAGTCTATAGGAAAAAATGTACCAAAATTCGCCGATAACGCTGTAACGCTTCTGTCCTTAGCTAGATAATAGCACACTTCTCCTATATGCCCCGCACGTCTGGTCTCTAGCTCAAAAAACAGAAAATGTTCTCATACTTACCGTAATTTTCTTTTCCTGGACTGTAACATGGCAGTGGGCACGAATGGGTTAACCCTGTTCGCCATGTGGAGGGACAGGAAGTGTATAAATTGAAGTCCCTCCCTCTGCTCCTCAGTTTTACCTGTCCTGAGCGTGGACTTACTGAGATTTAGGGATGGGAATGTTGTGCCCACTGCCAGATAATTTTCTGTTTTCCTGTTCCTTCACATGGGCACAGTGGGCACGAATGGGACATACCCAAGCATTAATAAGAAAAAAGGGAGGGATTGTAATTCAAATTATCTAAGAACTACTTTGTCTTCAAAGAAGTTAACATAATTTCCGGAGGCTCTTAGTGCTGATATCTCCCCTACTCTACGTGCTGATGTTAAGGCAAGAAGTAGGGTTGTCTTAATTGTTAACATGTTTAAAGGAATTGTTTATAATGGTTCAAATGGAGGTTCCATCATCTGTTGTAATACCAACTTAAGATCCCAAGGAGCTGACTTAATTGTTCTTTTGGGTCTTAAATGTTTTACTGCCTGAAAGAATCTTGTTATTAACTGGTCTGCTGCTAAATGTTTTTCAGTTAGTACTGATAATGCAGAGCTTTGGGCTTTTAAGGTGGCCAAGCTTAGGCCTTTTTCTAGCCCTGACTGTAAAAAACTCTACAATATTTATTACGGTGGCAGTGGAGAAATCAATCTGTCTTTTGTCACACCAGTTTTTAAAAATATTCCATACGCTGTAGTATGTTCTAGACGTGGTGGTTTTCCTAGCTGCAAGAAGTGTATTTATTACCACCTGAGATTAGTCCGATTTGGCACAGTTCCTTGCGATTAATAGGACCATTGCAATCGCTTTAAGTACAGCGGTGCCTCACAGGGTAAAAATATGAAACTACCATAAAAAGACAGAGGGCATAAAATGTCCTCTCACAGAAAAAAGACCGTATAATAAAGGCACTAAACGCATAAAGGTCCAAAAATACAAACCTGTTTATTGACATCCAAATAAATAAATTACACATTAACCCCAAACCCCTATCCACTCATGTGAAATGTTAGAGCAGCAATAAAACCCACAAACTGTGTACTAACACAATGTCACTAAAAACCATTACGGCATTGGGCGTCCCCAATTACCTCTACCAATTGTCCAGCGTCCATTCGATGTGTCGTATATGGATATGTTCCCATTCGGAATTCTTCCTGTGTATAACCAGGACTTGTCGCAGATAAGCAGACCACATAATTGATTCAATCAAACGGGACTTACGTGAGAAGCCAGGACCCGTGAACCGGGACGGACCACACTCTTCACCCGATGGTAAATATTGTGAAGGAAGATTTTAGTTGCAGAGTTTCACGCCTCCTGTGTTCCGATTAGGATTCCATCTTCTAATACCTTGTACATCAGACGCCGGACAGTCTCGCCACCTACAAACAACCTACGCGCGTTTCACCTTCGCTTCTTCAGGGTCAGGGTTTTTAGTGACATTGTGTTAGTACACAGTTTGTGGGTTTTATTGTTGTTCTAACATTTCACATGAGTGGATAGGGGTTTGGGGTTAATGTGTAATTTATTTATTTGGATGTCAATAAACAGGTTTGTATTTTTGGACCTTTATGCGTTTAGTGCCTTTATTATAGGGTCTTTTTTCTGTGAGAGGACATTTTATGCCCTCTGTCTTTTTATGGTAGTTGTGTATTTATTACCGCATCTGATAACCCTTTTCTTTTTAGGGTTCCCCTTTCAGCAGCCAGGCCATTAATGCCAGATTCTGTAATCCAGGATGTTCCACCATGCCCTGAATGAATAGGTGTTGTACTGGCAGTTTCCTCGGTTTGGAGATCGATAATGATAGGGCCTCCGGAAACCATGGTCTCCTGGGTCACCAAGGGAGAATGGTAATTACCTTGGCCTGATCCTGTCTGATTTTCTTCAAGACTTTGGTGATCAGCGGAAAGGGCGGAAATATGTAAGATAGGCTGAACTTCAATGGAATCGAAAATGCATCTACGTGAGCTGCTGTCGGATTCTGATACCTGGAACAAAAATTCCTCAGTTGGGTATTGGCTGGGGATACCATCAGATCTATTTGGGGATGACCCCATAGTTTTGTAATTTTCCTGAAAATATAAGGATTTAATCTCCATTCCCATGGACTTATCCTCCTTCGACTGAGATGGTCTGCTATTATGTTTCTCTCCCCTGGAACATAAACAGCTGATATATCTAACAGATTGTTCTCTGCCCAACTGAGTAGTTTTTCCGCTACCTTCCATAGCAAACTGCTCCTCGTTCCCCCTTTTTTCCTGATGTAGGCAACTACCGTCTGGTTGTCTGAGTGTACCATCACCGTCTTTCCTTGGAGATAATCTTGTAGGGAGATTAATGCCAGATACACTGCCTAAAGTTCTCTGTGGTTTGATGAGTATTTTCTCTCTTTCTTTGACCAGACCCCCTGTACCATGTGATGTAAATAATGAGCCCCCCAGCCCTCTTGGCTGGCATGCGTGGTGACATGAACCCAGGTGGGAGCAGTCAAGGGGATTGGCTGAAAATGTATTTTGTGTATCTACCAACTCAGAGATCTGATTGTGGATTTGTATAACAGGATATTCTGGAACTTCTCTGGTTTGTTCCACTGTTGTAAAAAAATCAGCTGTAAGGGTCTGATATGAATCATAGCCCACTTGATCATATCTATTGTTGATATCAACTTCCCCAGGATCTGTTGGCATTTCTTTGCAGTAATCACAGGATGTTTCCTCAGATTTCTTACTTGTATTACAACATTCTTCTGCTTGTCCGGAGGCAGTGATACCTGAAATTTCCTGGTACATATGTCTGCCCCTAGATATGTTATTTGTTGGACTGGTTACAACTGGGATTTCTCCTTGTTTAGAAGCCACCCATGTTTCTGCAAAGTCGTCAGAACTTTGTTGACATTCACTGTTAGTGTAGTGGGGTCTGGAGCCTTTACCAGTATGTCGTCTAAATAAGCATACAGGTGTACACCTTTTAGACGAAGCTGGGCTATTATGGGAATTAGTATTTTTGTAAATACTCTGGGTGCTGTTGCTAGCCCGAACGGAAGACCCGTGTATTGACAATGGACTCCCAGTATTTGAAACCTCAAGTATTTCCGATGTCCTGGAAATATTGGAACATGTAGAT
This sequence comes from Hymenochirus boettgeri, assembly GCA_019447015.1. NCBI lineage: Eukaryota > Metazoa > Chordata > Amphibia > Anura > Pipidae > Hymenochirus > Hymenochirus boettgeri. Next base: position 292,939,554 of record CM033469.1, read on the forward strand.
ATGCGTCGCTTAGATCTATTTTGCCCATCCACTCGAATCTGTTTATTTGAGATACCACCGATCTTAGTGACTCCATCCGAAAAGACTTCTTCTTGAGGAACAAATTGAGTAATCTGAGGTCTAAAATTGCTCTGAAACTGCCCGATGGTTTCCAAATTAGGAAAAAGGGAGAATACACTCCTGTATTCTTCTGATTTACGGGCACATATTCTATGACCTTCTTGCTGAATAACTCTTTTAGGGTGTCTTTTATTGCTGTTCTCATTATCTCTGAATTTGGAACTCTTGGCTTTTGGTCTATCTTGTCCGGAGGGAGAGAGAGGAATTCGATTTGGTATCCTGACCATATGACGTTTAGTACCCATTTGTCTTCTATTGATTGAGCCCACACAGTCCTGAATAGACCGAGTCTCCCTCCTATGATTGACTGGTGGTCTCGCTGACCATCATAATTGTTTTCCTCGGCCACGAAATGGACAGAAGGGCTGCTCCTGTCTCCACTGACGTTGAAACTGCTGCTTTCCGGGTCTATACTGTCCAGCTTCTTTAAATGAAGGTCTTTCTGAAGAAGATCCTGAATATTTAGGTCTTCTGTTTGACTGCGGCAAAAACACTGATTTTTCTGCTGTAGTCTTGGAAACTAATTCGTCCAACTTCGTCCCAAAAAGTGATTGACCTTTATAGGGTAAAGATGCCAGACTCTGTTTAGATGGTGCATCCGCCTGCCACTGCTTTAGCCACAATGCTCTTCTACTTGACACCAACAGTGCCATACCTTTTGCTGCTAACAAGTGAATCCATAAAATGTGTACATAGTTTAACCTTCTGCAATGCGTCAATAATATTTTCTCTAGGTATACCATCATACAGCATATCTTCTATTTCTTTAAGCCAAATCCATTGGGCTCTAGCCAATTCTGTCACTGCTATAGCTGGTCCACAAGCCACACCTGCCACCATATAAGTTCTCTTTAGGACGGTTTCCTGCTTGCGTTCCATAGGATCCCTTAATGTGACACTATCTTCTACAGCCAACGTTGTTCTTCTTGCAAAGGCTGCGTCTACCTTAGGTGGTGAATCCCAACATGCCACCTTTTCCTCCGGCAAAGGATACATTTTTGTAAAAGATTGTACCAGAGAAAATTTCCTTTCAGGATTGGTCCATTCTTCTGATATTATATTAGCCATCCTAGAATAAACATGAAAAAACGCTGGTTTTGAAGTTTGTTTGTTAAACATTAGATCTTCCGTATTATCGCTCTCATCGGGTTTGTCCAACACTAACGTCTTCCTCATTGATTTTATTAACTTTTCTACAGAATTTAAATCAAACTCTGAACTTGGTGCTGAGGTGTCCTCATCCTCACATTCACCCTCCGATAGCAGAGTTGCACTAGCAGCAGTAAGTGTCTCACATTCTGTAAGTCTAATTGGAGCAGCTGGAGCCAATTTAATCAAAACTGTGTCAGTTACACTTGATACCATAGCGTCCATAGCTTGATCCATTGATGATTGAATCATCTCTGCCATAGATGTAGATTGATCTGAAGGCCCTCCAAAGAGAGATGTGGCACATTTCAAACAGAATTTCTTATCCCTTAGCGGTGGTTTGTTACAGTTCAGGCACTCCTTTTTTGATCTATTTCTTGAATCTTCCTCCTCTTCCTGGAAAGATGAAGACCTAACCAAAAAAAAAAAAGTAATAAGAGACTATACTTAAAAATATATAAGGCTCCTCTTTCTCAATACACACAGCTCACCCCTTGGATCCAGACCTTGAGTGCTTCTTAGAAGACATGACAGACACTGTAAGGGAAAAGAGGAACATAAGCAGCCTGTAAATATTGCATACACATGTCCCAAATGGGACAGTACTTACAGCAAACAGGCAAACTTCGATACTCCGGGCAGATCGCTGTGCAGCGCTGTTCAGAACTGGAGCAGAGCGAACAGCTGATCAATCGCGGGAGATTTAAAACGTCACACGTCTGCGCTGGCGATAGTAGCCGCGATATGAAAGAAACCGGTCGCGTACTCGGAAAATTCTAAACGCCGCGGGAGATAACTACAACCAGGCGGCCATAGTTGTCCCTGAGAGAGAGGAGGCACTAAGTCTATCCTACACTTCCTACGCGTCCACGCGAGGGACAGGTAAGACTGAGGAGCAGAGGGAGGGACTTCAATTTATACACTTCCTGTCCCTCCACATGGCAAACAGGGTTAACCCATTTGTGCCCACTGTCATGTGAAGGAACAGGAAACTGTGGGAGGAGATACAGTCCAAAAAAGCGGAAAAAGAAGAAAAAGAAGAAAGAATAAAAAGAACAATAATTTGGCTCTTCAAGCCTAATTAACAATCACTAACACACTGTGTGTTACATGCAACAAAATCTCAGTCCATAATGCCCACTCCATATGCCTTCCAATCGCACACCTTAATCCAGTCCATATGTCTCCCACATGTCACTGATAGGCCACTGGGCTCACCCATTAAACTTTCAGCATTCAGATACCACTAAGTCTTATTAGGTAGAGATAAAACAAGGGTATTTGTGATAGATCACTATAGTACTTAACTGCAGATTTATCTGTCAGCAATGTGAGGTCCATAACATGTAAGAACAATCCTGCATTGATATATTATAATTGTACAGCTTAGTAATAAATGTGAATGCCAATTTCTTTCACATTCTTTCACGTGTATTAAAAACACACGTGAACATATTTATATCCTGTAACATGCTGTTTTCACTCAGGGTAGTTGTTTCTAGAGAGGCTATCATCTAATTTAAAAGAGTAACAATTAAAAATGACCATGATAAGGGCTCATTTATGGCCAACTTAAAAAAGGAAATACTTTTAATATTCCAGTGATAATAATCTCTCCTCTATTCCTCCATGGGTGAAGCTTACTGAGCACGTCTAAACCAGTGACTTGGGGAGTATGAAGCTTTAAAAGTGACTAGAGCCATTACTGAACAAAACGTTTGTTACATAGTCAACATTATGTTTAATGCTGGCCATACACATAGTGATACTATTGGCCATAACATGTTATCACTGATAATCGCATTGTGTGTGGTATCCAGGAACAAAACCATGCTGGCCAGTTTCTTAGTGGACATATCACCTTGTGCATGGCCACATGGATCCTTTCACATTGGCACCTTTTATAAATAATACCAGATGACTATGTTAAGAATTATCCTTAAAAACGTTTATCCTTTTTAACATTCCCAGTTAACATTGTAAAATAGTTGTTGAGGTTGAAACAAGACAGGCATTTATCAACTGCGACCCTTTTATGTATAATTCCTTTTCATCCTCTAGATTGATTTAGAAGAGGGGAAATATAGATCATCGAAAATATTTTCCCCAAACGAAAAGCTGGATTTACTTGGTCTGTAAGAAAGTTGGTCTAGATAGATTGTAAACATTTAGTGTTGAAACAGTAACAGTCATACACTAGCTTACCTTCCAACATTCCTGTGACGTTCCAAACAACCAACTGATAGTGTTACAGTTTAACAACCATAAATCGTTATAAGGCCAAAGAACGTTGCTAAAGTATTGCTGTGGCTTTAGATATTAAAGCCAATATGGCAGGGCAGGGGTGACCAACCTGGGACAGACAGGGTTGCTAAACCAATATGACCCCAACAATATTGGTTAAATGGAGAAAGCAGTTTTATTCATAGACTCCCAAACATTAATTACACCAGCTATATTAACATTTATAAAACCTCTAGATTGGCTGGCCAGCCACAATATATAATATAAACTTAATAGTTATATACTATAAAAATACATGAATACACATAAATAACCCAGTACGACCACTTAGTCCTACAACTTCTGCATCTACTGTAGTATTGTCCCAATTGTTTCAACTTACAGCACCACAGTATATCCTACTCCTGAGTAGGTAACCTTGATTCCAATCCTTTTCAATCTATGTGGAAACAAGTTACTAAAAAGATTTTGCTATAGTAACAGTTAGTCAATTCGATACTTAGCAATCCCTGCAGCTCGATTGCCACTGTTCCAAGTGATCCGTTATCCAGGTGTACGCTCTTTATATTGGCGTAATAAATAGCGACCCGGTTCCTGCTAATCCGCTTGCGGGAACTGACCCCGAGTCCCTTTACGGACCCTCTGCCAAGTCCTTGGTTTGGGGCATCCAGACAGGGTTGCAACAGCAGCAGCCTGAACAGACACTGTGCCACTCGATTGCCACACACAGGAAAACTTAGCAATGGCATTTTGTCTGGTGACTGAACCTTAAGGTTCTTTCCTTTACAATAAATTGTCTTTGAAAATGATCAGGTATTTGTGTTTCCATACAAAATAAATAGACATGTTTAACTTGCATTTTGGGCACATGAAGGATTTTATGCACATATCAGTTGAAAAATGGTCACTTTCTCTCCATTGACTAATTCAATTATTTTATTAAATCAGTGGATAGTATTAGTGATGTTTGATGGTTTCGCCTGGAAATGTTCATATTGGCGACACACATACTCAGGGCCGGTACTAGCTGTTTTGTTGCCCTAAGCAAGTCTCCCCTGGTGCCCCCTTCCCAACTGAAACTTCCCCCATTCACCTCAAGGATTAGTCTACTGTATGTATAGATTGGAAAACTCAGCCAAGATAATTATATTTTATGCAATAGAAAGGCTACAGGAAACTAGATTGGTAACAACTTGTTGCTCTATGGCTGATCCACATTTGGATGGTGCCATAGCTGTTCGCCAAGGGCACCTATGTCTTGAAGCGGCCCTGCACATACTGTCCATTGGATATCAACACAAACAATTGACTGTTAATTACAAAGAATATTTTATAGCATCAACTAGACAAATCTACTTTAATGGACTGGGTACTGAAACCCAGTGGCGTAACTAGGAATCACTGGGCTCCCCAGCAAAACTATGATGGGGCCCCTATCTGTGCTTCATCCACAGTGGTTTTCTAGGAGGAAGCTATATCTGTCATAGGAAAATTAAGAAGATGAAGCCCCCTTGGCTCCCGGGCCCCCCTGCGGTTGTTCCCCTGCTTCCCTCTAGTTACGCCCCTGCTGAAAGCTCCACAGATAACGAGGTAGTGCTGGGGATATAAATACCAGGTAAAGAGAAAGAAGTAGCTTATTTGTGGTGAACGTCTGAAACACAAACAAGGGACTATAAAGATGGATATAAACTTTACTGACAGTCCTGCCAAGGGATGTAAATAGTAGGTTAGAAAGATGAAATAAAGTCTCAAAGTCTAGAAATTTGCTATAGGGATCCCTTCCAGCGACCTGTGCACTCCGCAACTAAGGAGACGGTTCCAGGGAAAGAGCCCTGGATTACTCCAGAGATTTAGTTATACAATAGCAGGGCCTTACTTTAGCCTGCTTTATAATACTTACAGTATACTGGATTTTTTGTGGCTTGTTACTTTAGGTTTATTCCTGTACATTTGGCACAATGTACAGAAGCATACACCTGTACTGATGCCAGTAAAATAAAGGCCCAGTTCGTCCTGCATTTCTGCTTTCCAACAATCGCCTGACCCCAGACTGCACATTCTCAATCATAATATTGTTTGCAACGTGACCAGCCCAGGTGGGGGAACGTTTCAATATTTAGTATTATACTGTATGGCCTGCAGTAGGCTTTCATGCAGGCCCTAGGAGAAATGAGGCATATGAATGTAGCAGCGCCAGCAGGGGCGTAACTACCAGGGGATCAGTGGGAGCAACCGCAGGGGGCCCAGGAGTCTTTTTTTTCCCTAAGACAGATATAGCCTCCTCCCAGAAAACCACTGTGAATTAAGCACAGATGGGGCACCAACATAGTTTGGCTGAGGGGCCCAGTGATTCCTAGTTATGCCACTGAGTGCCAGGCATTGCACATTCCTACTATTTATTGATGTGGTCAAATGGATTAAAACTGTACATAGATTCCATTCTCTGAGCATAATGAGAGTTATAGTTTACAAACATCTGGAAGTTGGACACCCCTGCTCTAGAACTATAAGTTATTGGGGGCTCCTGTTTGGCTTAATATTCCAGCAGCATTAGTGGCTTTATTCTAATGCATTCAATCACATTACAAGTGTATTAGAGCAAATGTTGCCTATGTTACTATTCATTCACATTGATGGCAGATTTTCAAAATGTTGACTAATTAAATCAGCATGACAATTTTTCATAGATTCAATCTTGGCCTAAAAAAAGCATTGCACTTGGTGCGACTTCTTATTCTATAACTGTTAAAAGTGTTTAAAGTGTCTGGATGGATTTTTTTAGTGATGTCACTATGACATCTGCATGACATCATCATTTTTAGTGATGTCACTATGACATCATAATTTTGTGCGGCTTCTTATTCCATGTCTTTTAATAGTGTTTATATGTGTCTGGGTGAATAGATTAAATTTTGGCCCATGATTTTTTACAGAACTGAAAGTTTTGCCCAAAAAATCTATTGCACTTTGTTCGGCTTCTTATTCTGTCTTTTAATGTGTCTGGGTGCATTATTTGGTGATGTCACTATGACATCGACATGACATCATAATTGTGCATAGATTAAATTTTGGCCCACGATTTTCTACAGAACGGAAATTTGGCCTAAAAAAGCATTGCACATTGTGCGGCTTCTTAATAGTGTTTAAATGTATCTGAGTAAAACAGTAACAAGATGTCAGCAACGTCAAGGCACAAAGCTAGGCTCTGGAGGGACATAGGTAAAAAAAAAATATGGCAATGGTATTTTTAAAGCTGCACTTCCAAATTAACATAACTTGATTTTACAGTGCACTTATCCTTTAAGTTTCATATGCCAAATTTGTAGAAAACCATGATGCCAAAATTTAATCTATGCAAAATTATGATGTCATGCTGATGTCATAGTGACATCACTAAATATTTTACTCAGATACATTTAAACACTATAAAAAGACATGAAATAAAAAGCCACACAAAGTGCAATGATTTTTTTGTGCCAAATTTCAGTTCTGTAGAAAATCATGGGCCAAAATGTAATCTATGCAAAATTAGGATGTCATGCAGATGTTATAGTGACATCACTTAAAAAAATTATGATGTCATGCTGATGTCATAGGGACATCACCAAATAATGCACCCAGATACATGTAAACACTATTAGAGGAGGCTATATCGTCATAGGAAAAATAAGAAGATGGGGGCAACATGATTCCTGGGCCGCCCTGAGGTTGCTCCTTCTGCTCCCCTGGTAGGTATGCCCTTGCTGGCGCTGCTGCATTCATATGCCTCATTTCTCCTAGGGCCTGCATGAAAGCCTACTGCAGGCCATACAATATAATATTAAATACTGCAACGTTCCCCCACCTAGGCTGGTTACATTGCAAACAATATTATGATTGAAAATATGCAGACTGGGGTGGCGATTGCATTTAACACTATTAAAATATATAGAATACCATATGCAATGCTTTTTCTGGTCAATATTTAAATATATGCAAAATTATGATGTCATGCTAATGTCATTATTATTATTTTTGTGGATTTATATAGCGCCAACATCTTCCATGGCGCTTTACAGTTGTTGCATTAATATACATGAGGAAAACATACATGTTACATACAAGGGTAGTGCAAGTAATACAAACTGCAAACATGTAAGTGCTGGTCCAGCAGCAACACGAGAAAGTCCTGTGTGGGAGGAGGTGATTAGAGCGGATGAGAGAGAGGAGATCATTAGCAGAGCGGAGGTCATAGTGACATCCCTAAATAATGCACCCAGTCACATTTATATACTATTAAAATACATAGAATAGAAAGCTGCACAATGTGCAATGCTTTTTAGGCCAAACTTCAGTTCTGTAGAAAATCATGGGCCAAAATTGATCTATGCAAATTAGGTCATAGTGACATCACTAAAAAATGCATCCAGGCACATTTAAACACTACTAACGGGTATAGAATAAAAAGTTGCAATGCTTTTTAGGCCAAAATTTAATTAGTCAACATTTGCTTATTACTAAAATCTGCCATCAAAGTGAATGAATAGCAACATAGGCAACATCACTTGTAATGTGATTGAATGCATTAGAATAAAGCCACTAATGCTGCTGGAATATTAAGCCAAACAAAAAGGCTGTTTAGGCGCCCCCAATAACTAATAGTTCTAGAGCAGGGATGTCCAACTTCCAGATGTTTGTAAACTATAACTCTCATTATGCTCAGAGAATGGAATCTATGTAAAGTTATAATCCATTTGACCACATCAAGAAATAGTAGGAATGTGCAATGCCTGGCACTCAGTGGCATAACTAGGAATCACTGGGCCCCTCAGCCAAACTATGTTGGTGCCCCATCTGTGCTTAATTCACAGTGGTTTTCTGGGAGGAGGCTATATCTGTCATAGGAAAAAAAGAAGATGGGGCAGCATGACTCCTGGGGCCCCCTGCGGTTGCTCCCACTGATCCCCTGGTAGCTATGCCCTTGCTGGCGCTGCTGCATTCATATGCCTCATTTCTCCTAGGGCCTGCATGAAAGCCTACTGCAGGCCATACAGTATAATACTAAATACTGCAACATTCCCCCACCTGGGCTGGTCATGTTGCAAACAATATTATGATTGAAAATGTGCAGTCTGGGGTGCTGATTGCATTTAACACTATTAAAAGATATAGAATAAGAAGATGTACCACATGCAATGCTTTTTCTGGTCAAAATTTAAATATGTGAAAAATTATGTCATGCTGATGTCATAGTGACATCCCTAAATAATGTACCCAGGCACATTTAAACACTATTAAAAGACATAGAATAAGAAGCCACACAATGTGCAATGCTTTTTTAGGCCAAACTTCAGTTCTGTAGCAAATCATTCGCCAAAATTTAATCTATGCAAAATTATGATGTCGTGCTGATGTCATAGTGACATCACTAAAAAATTATGTCATGCTGATGTCATAGTGACATCACTAAATATTTTACAAAGATGCATTTAAACTATTAAAAGACATGGAATAAGAATACGCACAAAGTGCAATGCTTTTTTGGGTCAAACTTCAGTTCTGTAGAAAATTATGGGCCAACATTTAATCTATGCAAAATTATGATGTCATTTGATGTCAGTGACATCACTAAATAATGCACCCAGACACATCTAAACAAATATAATACATAGAAAATAGAAGCCGCCACAAAGTGCAATGCTTTTTTGGGTCACATTTCAGTTCTGTAGAAAATCATGTTGCCAAAATTAATCTATGCAAAATTATGATGTTGTGCTGATGTCATAGTGACATCATAAAAATTATGATGTCATGCTGATGTCAGAGTGACATCACTAAATATTTTACACAGAGTATTTAAACACTATTAAAGACATGGATAAGAATCCGCAAAAAGTGCAATGCTTTTTTGGGCCAAATTTCAGTTCTGTAGAAAATCAGGGCAAGATTTAATCTATGCAAAATGATTGGTGTCATGCTGATGTCATAGTGACATCACTAAATAATGACCCCAGACAATATCTAAACATATTAAAATACATAGAATAAGAAGCCACACAAAGGCAATGCTTTTTGTGCCACATTTCAGTTCTGTAGAAATCATGATGCCAAAATTAATCTATGCAAAATTATGATGTCGTGCTGATGTCATGTGACATTACTAACAGGGTTATTCAATAAAAGTTCCTATCGTTTAAATGGTGGCTAGTTTTGCCCCAACCAATCAGATGTTAGCTTTCAAAGTTGAAATAGTTCTGATTGGTTGGGGCAAAATAGCACCATTTTAAAGGATAAAAACTTTATTGAATCTCCCTGTAAATATTTTACTCAGATACATTTAATCACTTAAGAAGCGCACAATATGCAATGATTTTTTAGGCCAAATTTCAGTTCTGTAGAAAATCATGGCCAAAATTTAATCTATATACAAAATTATGATGCATGCGGATGCATAGTGACATCACTAAAATGCATCCAGACACATTTAAACCCTTTTAACAGTTAAGAGATCGCACCAAGTGCAATGCTTTTTAGGCCAAAATTGAATCTATGAAAAATGATGATGTTATGTGACATCACTAAATATTTTACTCAGATATAAAACACTATTAAGAAGCCACAATGTGCTATGCTTTTACGTGTCTGCAGAAATCATGATGCCAAAATTTAATCTATGCAAAATTATGATGTCATGCTGATGTCAGTGATCACTAAAAATTATGATGTCATGCTGATGTCATAGTGACATCACAAAATATTTTACACAGATGCATTTAAACACTATTAAAAGACATGGAATAAGAATCCGCACAAAGTGCAATGCTTTTTTGGGCCAAACTTCAGTTCTGTAGAAAATCATGGGCCAAGATTTAATCTATGCAAAATGATGGTGTCATGCTGATGTCATAGTGACATCACTAAATAATGCACCCAGACACATCTAAACAAATATTAAAAATAGAAGATAAGAAGCCGCACAAAGTGCAATGCTTTTTTGTGCCACTTTCAGTTCTGTAGAAAATCATAATGCCAAAATTTAATCTATGCAAAATTATGATGTCATGCTGATGACATAGTGACATCACTACAGGGTTTATCAATAAAAGTTCCTATCTTAAAATGGTGCTAGTTTTGCCCCAACCAATTAGATGTTAGCTTTCAAATGTTAAATAAGTTCTGATTGGTTGGGGCAAAATTAGCACCATTTTAAACGATAAAAACTTAAATTGAATCTCCCTGTAAATATTTTACTCAGATACATTTAATCACTTAAGAAGCCGCACAATGTGCAATGCTTTTTTAGGCCAAATTTCAGTTCTGTAGAAAATTTAATCTATACAAAATTATGATGTCATGCGGATGTCATAGTGACATCACTAAAAATGCATCCAGACACATTTAAACCCTTTTAACAGTTAAGAGATCGCACCAAGTGCAATGCTTTTTTAGGCCAAAATTGAATTATGAAAAATGATGACGTTATAGTGACATCACTAAATAAAAGTAGTACAGTTAAGCACGCATTACCGTATATACTCGAGTACTAACCGCACCAGAGTATAAACCGATGGTACCCAATTTCAGCTAAAAAATCTAATAAAAGTTGTTGACTCAGTATAAACCGGAGGGTAGTCCGTAGTAATGGCATTCAAGATGTTTGGAAACTACAACTCCCAGCTTAATAAGCCTGCTGGGAGTTGTAGTTCCAAAACAATCTTGAATGCCACCCCCCTCACTTGGCATTCAAGATGTTTGGAAACTACAACTCCAGCATGCTTATTAGCTGGGAGTTGTAGTTCCAAACATCTTGAATGCCAAGTGAGGGTGGCTCAAGATGTTTGGAAACTACAACTCCAAGCATGCTTTATTAGCTGGGAGTTGTAGTTTCCCAAACATCTTGAATTGCCACCCTCACTGGCATTCAAGATGTTTGGAAACTCAACTCCCAGCTAATAAAGCATGCTGGGAGTTGTAGTTCCAAACATCTTGAATGCCACCTCCAATCCAGTTCAGTTTGTACCTCCATCCAGGGCTTACGGTGCTGCATTGAGGTAAGTGTCTTCCCCATTCCGGCAGCAAGCGTCTCTCCATTCGGCAGCAGCTTCCTGCCATTCCGGCAGCAGCGCGCTCAATCCCTGTACTGAGCGCCGGGGTGACGTCACTAATTGGCGCGGCCTGTGAAGATCGGCCGGCGCGCAAGTACATGCATCGTGCGGCTGCCGGAATGGAGAGGACGCTGCTGCGGAATGCAAAGGATGTTACAGGTACTTAGTGACTCGAGTATAAAACGAGTCCAAGTTTTAAGGCTGGTTTACAGCCTGAAAAACTCGGTTTATACTGAGTATATACGGTACGTTTTAAGTTAGAAGTAGAATATGTGTGGTAGTAAACTACCGCAATGGTATTCTATGGGGATCGTATATCATTATAGATTATCGTTTTAGCAATCATTAAACCGATCATTAAAGCTGTGGGGATCGAATAAAAAGCAATACTGCAACTTTATAATAGGGCCCTTGGGTCCTATTATAAGGCGCCGGTATGCGCGAAACGGTCACAAACTAACGATAACCAGCAGTTGCAGACAATTGCGGGTTTTTTTTTATGGCCCTAAACTTCCCAGTCCAGTTGACTAATTGAATATACAGATATACAATACAGACACAGCACGATATCACCTATAGATATTCCTTACAGGTATCGGAGGATCAAATGATATACTCTGGAAACAGTCCAGGTTATTGATGTGCAATGTGTGCATGGTATGGTAAGCAGACAATGCAGCTGCTGCTGCACAGAAAGGATTGCTGCATTCTTGAATATTAAAAATTGTATGGGTTTATTGTTTTTAATCCTTAAAATGGTGACCATATTAGATATAAGGTTACGCTCCAATTCAATAGACAGGTGATTAGTATTTATTTGTTTTAATGTATCTATAAGCTATGGCTCCATAAGAGCCAGTTATTGGGCACATATTTCCTAAAGGCAAACGGTAATGCATATGACAATACCGCGACCTTTAACGTTCGGTAATTGTATGACAGCAAATATGAACACGTAGGAAAATTATGATTGCGGTGGTACAAATCTGATCGCGATGATTGCTCGCCTATACAATTCACTGTGATAGTCAACTACTGTGTGGTATTGTAAGGCCTAATGGTTGTGAATTTACGTCCCCGCAGATTGTACCCTAACTTTTTAATAAATTTGGCCCAATGATTATTATATTGGAAATTCCCTTTGTGACTTCCTATAAAGTTGTTAGCGAAATCTCGTGGCTTTGCTGGATCATAGATTAGCCTGGGGATAGAGGCATATGGAACAGAAAGCCATCAGTAAACCATATGGAACAAATGCTGTTGTATCTATGCTTTAATGCAAATGAGCAGATGTCTATAAAAATCGCTATATACATGCCTAATTATGTGTTTGTATAATATATGTAATGCCTATCTATGGGCCATATTTATAAAGGCACAGTATCACTTAAAATGTAGCGATAGCAGAGTAAATCTACGACCGCGACCATAAATCTACGACCCACCTAAATCTACGACCACGATTGTTGATTACGGATGACATAGCATTACCCATTGCAATAACTACCGCATGTTATTCTACGAACGAACAGTCGTAGAGTATTTGACTGACACACGACTGTCGCCGCAACTGTATTATCGCGGCCGTACATTATCAAATATGAGGTCAAACCTCATAGGACAGCTATTATAGACGTATATAGGTAGATAGCTAGAATAATCCCTGTGCACTCTTAGGATTTATAAAGGTGATACTGCTCGCTTACCACAGGTGCTAACCATAGGCGAACTTTTAAACCGTAGTATTGGAAAGTTCTAATAACGGGATTATCATACAAGTATGGCGCGGTCAAGGTCCAGGGTAGTAACTACCAGATTTGTTTGCAGGGTGCATGAGATCAGCATTTTTCTGGGAATAACGTGCTCCAATAAGGAAATTTGCAATAATCACATCTAAACAGATGTAACGTGTACCAACACACATGCGCTTTTTTACGTCCGTTCCAATATGGCCTAGCCGCGGGTTCGTTTATTGAGTTTGTTTCCCTAGCTGTTTTCTGGTAGAATTCTATATCGGTATGTCTAAGCAGCGCACTGTGGGCCCACACCTCTCCAGCATATACATATCTAAGCTAAACTTACAACATTATCTCTGAAATCCAGAATAAACAACTGCTTGTGGGAAACCAGAACTGCCCCTTGTTATTCAGTAAATCTATGCTGATCATTTTGACCTGTACGACTAGCTGAACTTGTAAATCCTGAACACGCAACGAAATTGAATGCAATCAGGTAGAAACGATGAATGATATTATCTGATGTGCAGGCTCCGATTTGGTTGGACAGTTCTGGCAGATATTTAGGACATATTTAAGGTTCGTACACACGGCCAATTTAGCACCAGGCATGACCCTGACGATGATACATTCATGCGCGAAGTCTGTTTCGACCAGAATCGCTCGTGTATTCGTTATCAAGGGTTCGCTCATCGATCTGCCTGGCGGATCTCCGTGATGACCACCGACACTGAACGATGTTCGCACTCGCGTTTTGCGGCTGAAACGGACGTTCGCTGCGTGAATGCATATCTACCGGGGGTCGTTGCTGCGTACACACGTGTGTACGAACCTTATAGTATAAAGAAAATATTGTATATTGTAATACCTCTTTCTAAATGGGCCCCACTGGGATGTAGGAGCAATTTCGGTATAGTGGTATTTTTTTAAGGGTATGTCCATCCTAAAAATGTTTTTTTAATATAAGATTCCCCCGTCCCCAGCCCCAACAGCTATATTTATATTTTTAGAAAGTGCCCCAAACTCTACTTACCTTCCCTCCGCCACGCTGCGGCCCCTCTGCTTGCGAGAAAATGCAAGCAGAGGGGCGGGACCAGCAGCTCGTTGATTGGGCTGAGCGGCAGCCAATCACGGACGCGGCTGCCGGGGAGTGCATTTCGGCGGGGGAAAGAGGGAAGGTAGTAAAGTTGGGAGCTTTCTAAATATATAAATATAGAGGTTGAGGCATGGGGGGACAGGGGGAATCTTTAGTTAAAGGGATTTACACTAGGGAGGGGAATCCTGAGAGGGAGGGAGAGGGAGGGGTAGTACGCATGCCAAACTTCTCCCGGAGGCCAGTAGGGCAGGCAGTGTCCTATATGGACTCTGCTATCCTCTAGTTGGGCAGTTTTTGGGACTTTGGGGGGGGACACAGGAGAACCTATGGAGCTGGAGGATGTGAGGTAAGGATTAAAACTACACTAAATGATGGGGCCAGTAGTTGGGGGATATATAGTGTTGGGGGTGGACATGCCCTTTAACAATACTTGGTTGTATTTATAAAGGATCAATATTGGTAATTAACTAGTTTGTTTGGACTGCTTTTCAACTGTGCAAAAAAAGATCACTGCAATTGAACAGAGGGATACCGGTGAAATTTTGAGATAACGATCTTTATGAATACCAGCCAATACTGCATTAAACAAACTGCTGCTTCCGTTCTCCAGATGAAACTGCCCGAGGACAGACATCCCACCCTGCAAAACTCCTATCAGGGAGGTTCCCCACCGACACCAACAACACACAATTTACCAATCAGAATGCTGCAGTCTCTCTAGGACTTCACATATCCGTGTGTAAAGCGAAAAGTTCATTCTATCACTCACGTACCAATGGCACATAAGGAATTTCTGAGCCTTTGTTCAAAAAAATGACTCTTTGTGCGTACCCATAATCCCAGCAAATCCCTCTGCCTCCCTCCTCTTTGCTTCATCTACAGGATCATCTAGGGTGAAAAGCCTCTGACTCAGTTGCCACTGACAATAATAGGAAGCCTTTGAAAATAGCCTGTGGTCCAAGATTAATGCTACAAATCCAGATGGCAACAATCATTCAGTGCCTGCTGGATAATATCCGCATAATAAAAACTATAGGAAGCTTTTCTTCTGTTTTCAAGGATTTGCATTGCCCAGGGCTTATCTACTCTCCAGCAATGCCAATGGTTTCTTTGTGTTAGTAGAATTTGATTCTGTAACCTAGTGCTGAATAGGTAAACAAGCTTTCAGTTGGAAGGTGACTGCATAGTTTGCGTAGTAAAACACATTATTTACTTTCCGCTGGCAGGAAATGAAGCCGTCCCTTTCGGTGTGTTCTCCCATAATCAGAATGTACCGAGTCAGTGAATAATCTGGTTTGCAAGTTGTTTTTTCCTCCCAGGGACAAACCCATTTCAGAGATCCAGATATCTATTTAATGGTTCTATCTGTGTGCCACAAGCATTTTCTTGTAGTGACCAAGCACACACAATAGGTGATTAGCAAAACAAAGACTTGCTTTACTGCTATTCTGGACATGCCCCAACGGCTCTTTATTTGGATCTCTAATGTCAAACAATAGAGATAGATCAAGGAGAGAAAAACCCCCATTATAACCTCCCCAAACTACCAGACCATAGCTATATGGGTATCACTATCCATAGACAGATGGGGGCAATGTACATATGGGGCTGAGAATTCCCCCTACCACTGAATGCCCTAACAATGGGGTTATGCAGTCTAGTCCATGCAAAACCCTTATTGATGTGGACACGAGACAAACTGCCCTTAAAAGGAGACCCTCCTGCCAAACCTACAGGTGCCATAGAGACAATGCTTTTAAGTTCTAAGTACTGGTTAATAAATCTATTCATCCACAAAATACTATATTAAGTATTCAAAAAGTGCACCAGTATCTACATACTTTTAAAGCGACTGTCAATGACACTTCTAAAACTGTAATACACTAAAAAAAAAAGCAAACGTGGCCACTGCCTTAAAGAAAACTCACCTTTCCAACCCTCCCTTCAACCCATTAAAGTACCAGGGTGAGGACAAAAAACACTCGGCCTCACCCCTGTGATGTATAGTAACATAGTAATTAAGGTTGAAAAAGACATACGTCCATCAAGTCCAACCTATTCACCTCTTTTTTTTTTTTTTTTTAACCCTACCCAACACGTTGATCAGAGGAGGCAAAAAAAACAGCTAAAAAGGGGGTAAAATCCTTCCTGACTCCAAACGTGCAGTCGGAAAGTATCCCTGGATCAACCAGATCTATATGCATTATACCAGTAATTCTCAATATTTAGTTTTAGAAAACTTATCCAGGCCTTTTTAAGCTATTCAATGAACTGCCATTACCACATCTGCTGGAAGACAGTTCCACATTTCACAGTTCTCACTGAAAAGAAACTTTCCTAACTGAAGATGAAACTTCTTTTTTTCCACCTTAAAGGGCATGTCCACCCCACAAAACTATAATCCCCCCCAGTAATGGCCCCCCCCCCATTGTAGTGTTGATGGTAATCCTTACCTCACATCCAGTCCCATAGGGTTCTCCTGTAGACCCCCCTAAAGTCCCAAAAATGTCCACCAGGAGGCTAGCAGGACTCTACCTTGCCCCGGTAGGATTTGCCATGCGTACTGCAGCCCTTCTCCCCCCTCCCTCCCCCTCCCTCCCTCCCGTCTACTATCCATCCCCCTAGCATTAAAACCCCTCTAATATTCTGCTCCCCATGTCTGGACACCCAACCGCATATTTTTTATTTTCCAAAAGCTCCCCAAACTATTACTTACCTCCTCTTTCCTCCGCTGCACTGAATGACCGGCAGCCGCGTCCGTGATTGGCTGGCGCTCAGCCAATCACAGACGCGACTGCCGGTCTCGCCCTCTGCTTGCATTCTAGCAAGCAGAGGGCCTGCAGTGCGGCGGAGAGAACAAGGGGAGGTAAGTAAGAGTTTGGGGGGCTTTTGGAAAATAAATATATGCGGTTGGGGCTGCCAGACATGGGAACATCATATAAAAACAATTTTTAGGGTGGACATGCCCTTTAAAGGATGTCACCGAGTCCTCTGATATGACCTATTAGTAAACAATGCACCAGAGATTTCATTGTATGTGCCATTAATATATTTGTATAAGGGTCATGTCCCCACGCAAACGTCGCTTCTCCAATAAACAGCCCTAACTTGTCTAATCTGCCTGCATATTCAAGCCCCTCCATTCCCTTATTAATTTAGTTGCCCTTCTCTGAAATGCCTCAATTTCCAAGATGTCCCTTTTGTATATGGGATTCCAAAACTGCACTGCATTATCCAAATGGGCCTTACCAGTGCCTGTAAAGAGGGAGAATATATTTTCTCTCTTGAATCTATTCCTTTCTTTATACAAGACCATATCTTGCTAGCTTAGCGTGTTGCTACCTGGCATTTTTTGCTATAGCTAAAGGTGGCCATACATCTATGAGATATTACTTACCCGACCGAGCGCTCATGCCAATGTTCAACGATGTGTCCGGAACCGCTTCTCCCCGATCGTATATTTGACCGACAGTGATCGCAAATCCCATTCATTTTGCGTTCGCATGTCGGGGCGAAGTAAGATCGGGAGAAGCGTTCCGGCAGGATCGTAGGAACATCGCGTGAGCCCTGGTCAGGTAAGTAATATCTCATAGAGTATGGCACCTTTAGCTATAGCAAAAAATGCCAGGTAGCAACGGCACTTAACACAGGTGTAGATGGCACAGGGATTATAAATCCCAAATGATCACCTTACATTTATCAACATTGAATCTCATCTGCCATTCTGCTGCCCATTTTGAAAACTATCTAAGTCTGCTTGCAGCACTTGCACATCATTTGAAGTTTCCAAAGCTCTGCATAGTTTGTAGGTCATCAGTAAACACGAGACCTTGCTTCAATGCCCCCTTCTAAGTCATTTATAAACAGATTAAACAGAAGCGGCCCCAGTACCGAACCTGAGGCACTCCGCTTAGAACTTTAGCCCACATAGATTAGCTCCATTTACCACCACTCTCTGTTTTGCGATCCAATAACCAGTCTCTATCCAGAACAAATGTTTTTCAAGGCCAACAGTCCTCAGTTTATACATTGTCGCCTATGTGGCACAGTATCAAAAGCTTTCACAAAATCCAATATACCACATCCACTGCTGTGCTCTGAATCTAACTTTTACTCGCTTCTTCATAAAAACCAATTAAATTTGTCTGGCATGATCTATTTCTCATAAATCCATGCTGAC